>JALIZH010010921.1:0-600000 GCA_030522465.1 Rhipicephalus appendiculatus | reverse complement strand
AGAAATCAGTAACCATTATTTCGTGACGAGGAAGCAAAGCTCCTGTGCTACTACTGAATTGCAAAAATTATTGTCACCCGGTATTTATTTGATTGGGGTGCACTATTGTCTCTCAATGATCACTCTTGACGGGGGGGCCCCTCTTTCGTCGGCTTAAGGAGAGTAAGGGGCGCCGGAAAGCGAAGGGTCTGCGTCACTCGAGCGGCAACTGCGAACTTAGATTCTAAAGGGCGTGGTCGCAAACATAAGCACGTGCGCTGTCTCGACACGCATACAGCTCATACACGGCCTGTTCTCTCCCCCTTTACTTTCCGTTGAGACGAGAGAGCGCGCCAAAACGGCTTCACTCCCTGGAGCGGCCGTATTCGTTAAAAGCGGCGTTTTGTAAAGCTCGAGCACGGATGCAAGAGAGTTAGCTGCTAGCCATACTCTGTACTGTGATATTCATTACCTTGCCCTCGCTGCGCAGCGTATCTTTTCTTCTTATTCCCAGCCAACGTTCCTTAAAAATAATGCATTGTCATACGTTCAATAGGATCATTTCACCCTTATATAAATAATATGACAGCGAAAGTGTATTTTGAGGTTCACTACGCTAAGACACTGGGAATGATGTCGCTGTTTAACAGAGTTCGTCAAAGCGACAGTGGGCGCAAGGCGTATTTAATTTTTGACTCTCTCGTGACGTGGACTTGCATAACCCAATTTGAGTGCCTCTCTCTCTTTTTCACGTGTGTTTACAGCACGAAAGCTTGGCGGTACTTCAGGAAGTGGAGAAGCTGGGCCTCTCCATTCCTCTTGGGATATCTTTTAGTTTAAAAGGAGTTTACTACACGCCCAAAATCGCCAATCCATCGCCAGAGCCCGCCAAATTTCCGTTGTACGAGCCATGCAAAGATCACCAGAAGCCGTACTACGATGACCCAAGTGCAGTGAGCACATTCAATACTTTTTTATTTTTATAGCCATAAAACAGAAATATGCGGAATTGGAACAGAAATATGTAAAATAATGTTCTGGAAACAAAAATAACAGGTAAAATGACAAAATAGATCAGTACACATATAAGTCAAGAAAATTACACGCGCCAGATTACATAGAGGCAAAGAAAACCGTATCATATAGAAGTATGAATTCTGCCCTTAAAGAAACTATCAGCCGATGGGCATGCACAAGCTTCATGCAACACAGAATCGAATTCGTTGATGGCTCTTCGAAAGCAGCTGGGCTTTAAACAATCGCTGTGGAAAGCAACAGCACAAATAAACATTGAATAGCGGCGTCCTGAAATTTCACTGCGAAGAATATCAAAATAGTGGGCATACCGACAATTTTGCGCCTGAAGTCCTTGACGTTCGTTGTTAATAAAATCAGAGTACCTTATATATTTTTCTTTCCGGAGAATGTCACAACTACGGTTTTTAGTGGGGTTACCACATTTGACATTCATAAAACCATTCCCGTATCTTCTGCAAATTAGCGGGCAGGTTTACCGGATGACCTATTGTCTCTACTTTATTATATGTAATGGATTCATCTGCAAATATCCTGATGGAAATGTCTAGTTTATTTGAGACGTCATTGACTTATAAAAGCTACAGCAGGGAACCCCTGAACACTACCTCGGAGTACTCCAAGATATGAACGCCGGCATTGCGTGTCATCAATTCAACTTATTGCTCGCGAGAATGATAGTAAGAGAATGAGTTTGTAATGGTAGAATTCTGCAGAACGCCGGAAAGGGAGTTTACTCTTGCACGTAACAGGTAATTACTTGGAGGTGCTTTCGTAGCGCCCAGTCATACATTCGGTTTCAGAAGGGCGGTCTTGTAATGTCAGCCAGCCACGTGAGCACATAAAAATGTGACGCAAGCATCGCATGCGTTGCGCACGGCAGCGCGTGTATATTATCACCATGCTTGCAATTGTGGCAGAGAGCACATGCCAGGAGAATGTGAGCCTAGACCTGCTGCACGTGTGGTAGTTGGTTCTTTACTTTAAAATCAGGTTTATGTACATGTCGCGAAGATTTCCGTTCTGTTCGCAGTTGCGTGGCGTGTACCTTAAAATTTATATTACGATACATAATCAGCTGCAAAAGTCGTGAATATTTTCTGGCGATATGCGCGTGTCGACACAAATCTACCTCAAGTTATCTCGCCTTGATAATTTTGATTGGTTACTCCATTAGGCACTTTAGAATTTTTTTTAATACACTGAATTTTCTGTAATCATATTGCCACCAATCGACACGTGAATACGCCCACTGTGCTCCGTTATTCCGTGCCTTATTCTGAGCCACAGCTACAACGTGTGGTACGTTGATAGAATGATCAAGGGAATGACGCCATCTGCCTCCACTCAGACTCGCAGCCAGTTCGGATACATCTACTATCTGCCTGGTTCTAGTGGTTGGACAAAGAAAACTTAACGAAGGATATAACGGAACACTTTGAGGCAGCAGTACTATTACCACGACGCCAAGAGCCATTGTGAGGCGGGTTCCTGGTATTTTTTCTTGCTGTTGAACCTCGGTACTTTGCGAAAGTTGCGTAACTATATTTTCTCCCAACAATTGCGCTTGATAAGCTTTTTGTCTCTGTTTCCGTTCCATTAATTCTCCGTTTAATTTTCTAGCTGTGTAATAACAGGAAATGGACTCCGCGTAATCCTCTGCCTATCATTGCCTATAACCCGGACGAAAAAAGGGCAATCACCTACTTGACCGAAAATAGCATATCGCAGCTGGTGAGTCACACATTCACTTTTTTTCTTAATGTTTGTGCAGGTCACGCAATTCGAAGGACAAGTAACCGGTGTTCATTTAGAGCGATAGAAGGCACTCGAAAAGACGGGAAACGTAGCCGCGGGATACTGATGGTATAATGAGGTAATACTATTGGGAGAGTTGCTGGCACAAGATAGGATAATCTCATGCGGCACAGGGAAATATGGAGATCACGGGGATATGCAGTGGATATAAAACCCGAATATGGTGGTGAAAACGACGATGATGATCATAACAGGGATCATCATTGACGGTGCCGATGACACATTCGCGGTGTCTTTCAGACGAAAAGCTGATTCAAATTTGAAAGCCCATGTCAGGCAGTGGTACGCCATCCGTCAGTGTACAACATAGAACACATCAACCTTTCACCGTGGACAATCACTTAATATTTATGCGATAAAAAACGGCGCACTGTGTGGGAATCGATGTAAAGCGAAGCAGCCAGCAAGGAGAAAACCATGCTAAAGGTGACATGTATGCCATGATTTGCATATTAGGTAGGACCTGTAATTTATGTTCGTCATAGACTCACGCAACGCAATACCAGTCTTGGTGTATATCAAGCTAGCGAACCGGCCGCGAGTGCACCATCAGCGTGGCATGCAAGTCATGGCACGAATGTCATCTTTGTCGTCTTACCACCTGTTATGTTCTTCATACAGTGACGTCGCCTAATGGCAGTTTTGGTGAATATCGACCCAGGGAACAGACCGCGAGCGCACCATGAGCTTGGCATGTAATACCTGCCTTACATGACATGAGTATCATGACTTTCACATTAACACCTGTAATTTATGGTTGTCTTATAGTCACGTCACGCAATAGCAATTTTGGTGCATATCTAGCTAGCAAGCAGCCGCGAGGCCATCATGACCATGGCATGGAAATCATGCGGTACAAGTAATGCATGTCATGATTGTCATGTCGCCACCTTGACAGTTACGTCAAGCAATTTAAATTTTGGTGTATATCAAGCTAGCCAACCGGCCGCGAGCACACCTTGAGTTTGGTTGTATATGACATCATTTGCATGTTTCATTCATGTGTATATGACAAAAAATTCGCGAATATCATGTGACCATCTGTAATTTATCTTTGTCGTACTGTCACGTCACGCAATAACAATTTTGACGTTGAATATCAAGCTCGCGAATCGGCATTTAGTGCACTATGAGTGTGGCATGTAAATTATGCCATAAATGACACGACTTATATGAATACCCCATTACCACCTGTAACTTGGGTTCGTGATACAGTCATGTCGCGCAATGACAATTTTGGTTTATATCAAGCTAGCGAACCGACCGCAAACGCACCATGAGCGTTGCATGTAAGTCATGCTGTACATGTAATGCAAGTCATAAGTGTCATGTTACCAACTGTAACTTATGTTCGTCATAAGGTCACGTCACACAAAAACAGTTTTGGTATATATCAAGCTAGCGAACCGAGCGCGAGTTCACCATCAGCATAGCATGTAAGTCACGCCGCTGATGACATGCATGTCATAATTTTCATGCTACCACCTGTTAGTCATACAGAAGTGCCTCGTGATACCAACTTTTGTATGTATCCATTCATTTAAACGTCCGCGAGAGCCCCGATACCATGCCATGTAAATGATGCTGCACATGACATTTGTCTCATGATTTCCACGTAAGGACTTGTGACTTCTGTTTGTCATACACTCTTGTCACGCCATACCAATTTTTGTATACAGCAAGTTAACAGAACGGCTGCAACAGCACGAAGGCAATCTTATATAAGTCGTGCCGCTCACGACAAGTATGTCATGACTTTTGTGAGATGAGCTGTCAATGTGTTCTCCATACAGGCATTTTTGCATATATATCATTAACGATATGTACAGGAGAGCTCAACGCCTTAGATAGATAGATAGATAGATAGATAGATAGATAGATAGATAGATAGATAGATAGATAGATAGATAGATAGATAGATAGATAGATAGATAGATTCAAAGTCACAGAAGGTCGTTAAGAAATGCTTCGCATTTAAAAATCGATTGCTCAATACCGATAGCAGTTCCCGATGCACGTGACTTCATACCCTTGGTTTTTGTTTACCATTGTTCACATCCATGACATTCCAAAGTAACCGCTGTAGCCATGTTACTACAGAGCCCAATACTAGATTCCGTTCAATAATGAAAACAAGTTCGAGCAGCGTATGAAGACGCGCGCAGCACCCGTTCTGTGGGCCGGCCGTTTTATTCAGCCCCTATTCGTTCTTCATTGCTCTCTTTCGTGGCAGCTCCGAGCTCGTTACTTTTCCGTCATTACAGTTCATATGATTTTCTGGAAGGCAACTTTATGGTATTTGTTATCAGGCACGTATATTATCCAGTTGAAAATTGTACGCGTTTATTTTCTTCCTAGTTAATATACAAGTGATGCAAGAGTCTCGCTGTCAGTGCTTCGCAAAGGTTTTGGATTCAAAATTACCATTTTATTCAATATTTTCACCACTACACCTTCCTAACTTGTTTCGGAACACATACTTTTTCGGCACTGCAACGATAATCCCATCTTTCGGCAATCGTTTTGCATCCAGGCCTAAAACACATGCGACATTAAATTGACATTATTATGTAGACTCTGTGCTCACGTTCTTCAATTTCCACCTGTATAACCGTTTTAAACTGTATGTTCTTGTGTGCTGCATGCCAGTGTTGCATATCACCTGTTGCTGTGTTTTTGTTGGAGCTGGTGTTGAGTGGAGCTGTGCTAATAAATTTCGTCGGGGCTACCCCTACTGATTAATATAAAGTATAAATGGACTTGCTGTCTTGTTATTTCATACAATACTATTTGATGCTCATTTTTCATATCAAATACGCATGTGTACATGCTGCAGCAAGGAATTTTGAGTCACTGGGAAAATTCAGTGTAGTCAATTTTTCTTCAACATTTCCTGCTTTACTCCTCAAGAAACACATTAAAATGAAGCAAAGTAAGTTTTACGTAAAAATATTAGGCGTACATAAAGGAGACAATGGGAGATAGATAAAACAAATGCAGATTGTCAAATGAAGCTTTTGTGTTGTCTGAGTCTGCACACCTGAGGTTTTGTACAATTTCCCTGTTAAACCGCTACCAACTATCTCGACTTCTTGTTGTGAAACAGTGCAATTTCGTTCTTTGACAATACTTCGGAAACGAAATTTTCCACAGTTACTTCCAGCATATACAGCCCATTACGATCAAGTGGGGAGAGGCTTACAAAAGTTGCATTGTTATTTGCCATCACGTCGCTTTTGCATACTAGGTAAATTGGCGACCATCTGAAATGTACACTACAAACGACCATACACAACCAAGCGATAACGTACATTTGCTGTCCTTTGGCGAAGTGCGCAGCCATTTGCTAACAAAAATGCACTGTGAATTCAATAAAGCAGTACCATCATGATATGCGAGCAAAGAACGGCGTACTCTACACATAATCTTCCATGCTACCACACGTCACTGCGCATGTGTTGGCTCTACTTTCTTTCGCTAGGAGCTCCTTGGCGGTGGCCTTTGGTGCTTCTAGTAACCCATTCTACACCGCATTCGGCTGTCGGATGCTCACGTCAAAACGAGATTTTGGTGGGGAGGCACCCCACCGATATCCCGATTCTGAGGATCGAGGAAATAATTATTGAGGATCGAAGAAGTTTCCGATAACTAGGGCCGTTGCTAGTTTTTTAAAATAAGCCAAAAGATGTTGACTAAAGTGCAAGATGAACGTTCGTACTGACATAGGCATTGGAATGTTTCTAAGTACGCCAGAACTTATAAATACTGCGATCATGCAATGCGCTCATACAAATCACGTTCTTGCGCGCCCTGGCAACGGTCAACGCTCAAGTGGGGCGAAATCTGGGACGAGAGCTGGCGCAGGCAGCTCAGTAGAAAGTCGCTAGCTGGACAGGTCACGTGCTGTAAAGCTGCCAAAACAGGTTAACGAAGTCTCAAAAAACGTGCTCATGGGCTGTCTTGGAGTGCGGTGCGCACAAAAGACAAGCTTAGTCAAATTATCTGGAATAATAGCTGAGGGTAGGATGCGAAATATCAAGCTAAGGCTAAGATGTTAAATGAAGTACACGAACGAAATGTGGCTACAATAGCACGTTATAGTGAAGCTCACCAAATGCGGAAGCGTGCCAATATTACAGCTACCAGACCCGCCGCACGTGTGCATTCATTACAAACTGAGCGAAACGTACGTATCACTCGTGATAGCCAGGTTTACAAAAGCGAGACTTAAGTGCTCATTTTGTTTTGTTAAATGCAACAAGGACAACCAACAGAAAAAACAAGCAACGGGAATTATACGGGACGTTGCTTGTAGATAATGAAGATATATAGGTGAAAATTTAAGTGGACGAAAAGTCAACTTGCCGCCGACAGGACTCCCAACTGGAAATCTATGAATTAACACATCTGATGCAGTAATAATTGAGCTAGGGCGACAGTCCTCCTCACGTACGCTTTATCAGGTATAACTGAGCATTTAAACCTGTGAGTGTCTACCAGCGCCGCTCTTACGTACGACGGTGAGAGTGGGACACTCTTTTGCCTGTTAGCGCGACGCAGCACGTGATCCTGTTAAGAACTGCCAGCTGACCAATAATTCCTCGCCCCCCGATCTGAAGGCAAGGTCTGCCAGAACGATATCCTTGCTATGAATGAATGATAGAAGCGGGATATAAGGGCTCGTCTTCTTCGTTCAGACACAACATTAAGGACAACCAACAGGCGTTCAAGCCAATGATAGTGGCTGGTATTTTGCAGTAATTAATGCATAAAGTGATATAAAGGTGACGAAATCAAAATGATAGAAAAGACAACTTCCCGCCGGCTGCCACCGAACCTGCAACATTTGAATAACGCGTCCGATGATCAACAACCTATCAATGTTTGTCAGCTCCCAGCTTCTAACAGAATCACGTGCTACGTGTCGCCTACAAGCAAAAGACGAGTGTATCACACTAGCCGTCACGGCTGTGAGAGGGGCTTACTAACACTCCCAGGTTTAATGGCACGTTGACATTGAGACATGCGGCGGGGACGGCGGCTAGGAATCCTCTTCGGCGGTAGCGAAAGCCACTGGAACAAACCTTTCCGCACCAATCATTTGCAGAAGCTGCCACCCGATTCCCCTCAGAGCGAACCAATGAGAGCGTGACTCGGAAATTCGAACAAAACCGGAAGTAAGCTTATCGCATCACAGTCGATGCTCGTAGCGGAAGGAAAGTCCTCCGTAATCACTCATTTCATGCCAACAATTACGCGGCAAATGAAGCACAGTAGGTGTCATGAGAAGCAATATATCTCAACGTACTCTTTCAAGCACGCCATGTCAGGACCTTGTAAACAGGGAAGCATTATCACTGTTTGACCAAGCTTCTCGCGTTTTGCATATCAGGACGAACAACCACTGCCTACGTCCTTCCTTCGGCGAATGAATGATTCTTCTCAGACATCGCGAGGAAAGTTTCTTGCCAGCAGGCTCACCAGTTCGGCAACTTTGCTCCTATTGACGTTATTTGTCATAAAAACATGCGAACACAACGCGAGCCGGAGGGCCACGTGTATATCAGAGATATCCGGCGCAAGCCTTTTAGTTAAGGTTTTACGCGGAAGATAGCGCTGTATAACGTGTCGGTGTGTCGATGGTGTGGCTGGTGAGCAGTGTGAACGATGCGGAATTTTGGCAGCGCGAGAATTCTGCTCGCTGCGGACGGCGAATTCCTCAGTGTGAACGAGCCTTAATTGCGCAGGCATAGGCAACTAAAGTGTACGGCAGAACGAACGCCGCCGTAGCTCAATTTGTAGGACATCGGGTGTACCATTCAAAGGTTTCAGGTTTGGTCGCTGCCGGCGACGAGTTGTCTTTTTGTGAACTTCAATTCCTTCACTTCTATGATGTCACGTGGTCGTGACTTTGGCGAAGGCAGTAGCCGGCGTGTTCAATACGAAACTTTATTCGCGTGAACCTTTTTCCGGAAAATCAAAAGTCAAGGTAGAAGCAATTGAGGCTTTGCACTGACAGCGGCGGACAGAGCCTGTGGTAGTCGGCAATGTGATCTTCGCTGGAGCGTATCGTCTTTTATAAGGTAATCATCGAACCTTCCAGCGTTATCTCTGGTGCTCCCGGAAGCTCTGGAATAGACTTGAATATTCACTCACAGATGAGGAGGGAGTACTGCAAGAGCAGATCAACTACATTACTCTCGACAGAGTTCTTTAACTCCGTGGGGGGAGTTGTGCAGAGTTAGCCGCCGAACGTACTCTGTCGTTGAAGGAGGAGTAAAAAAGGCTGCGAACGCTCTGCTACTCAGGATGAGTTCCCAATCTATGGAACTCCTCCTAACATAACATAAGTGTGTTCTTGTGAACGTGAACGTTTCGTTCCCACAACGCCAACAGGGGCACCTTCTAAGCAAGGACCCGGTGCAACTTCTAAGGCGTAGCCAAAAATTAGTTTACGGCACAGGCAAATTGCCACTAAAGTGAGGTAGACACTCGAGAAATTAGTAAAAAAAAAGAGTGCCTTAGAAAAAAAAAGCTCCACCAGAAGAATTCGAACTCGCCACCTCCCGATTGCCAGGCGAGTACTCTCCCACTACGCCACGTCTCAATTTTGTATTCTTTCATGGTAATTATTACAGATGTGCGTAATATACATCCTGGCGAACAAAATATTCAAGGGTGCCTCTACAAGCGTACATCAGGCTTTGCACAGAATGAAGTTTCAAATAGCAAAGTTTCAAACAGCAATGTCCTCTAAAAGGGAATCTGAGCAGTGCATTTCATAAACAGTGGAAACCAGTCCGGCTGGAACTCTAGCTGTTGATAAAAGTCTTTTAGCTGTAGAGCCATTTGTGTAAAATGCAACCGTGATGATACAATTGGTTCCGCATGTCTGTCTAACATGCGAGTTTTCCATAAACTATTCATTCTCATTAGTAGAAGAATTTCAACAGGCATAAAATATCTTTTGGGAGGCACGAGATAACGTATGCTATGAGAATTTAAATTAATTTGTTTTTTAAAAGCCCTTTGAAGGACGTCCCGGAGGAGGATGGCGTCTTTACAGCTGATGAAACAATGTTCAATAGTTTCTGGAACCTCGCAGAGGCGACAATTAATTTAAGATACAAAAGTGCCTTTGCTGCTGAAGCATGCCTTTACGGGTAGCGCTTCTGTGTGCACTTTGAAGAAAAATGTTTTGGACGTTGGCGAAATAGGCATTTTTTTCACGCGGACAAGCACGTCATTCCAGGTAGTTCATTATATAGAGAGCGGTACAATGGTGCAGGAAATAACATATCTAATATATCGTTATATAGATCTTTCCTTGAGCTTGAAAACAAATAGTCATTAGAGAATCTTACTGTCAGAAAACGCACTGAATTATACACTTCACGCATGAATCCTTGCAAATAGGGGGGGTGAGACCCAGTTAGCTGACACCACTAAACTTGGCAAGGCCTCGGCGAGATTCACTTGCAAGAATGAGCGAAGCAGCGGATGAGGACAGTCCCGAAAGTAGAAGAAACCAGACACCAATTGTTTAACCAACAGGTGCACCAACCCAAGACCACCTGCACAAACTGGCCTAAAAACATTGTCACGCCTCATTGGTTCATAGCTTGATGACCATATGAAGGTAGCAAATATTCGATAAAACTTTTGAATATACACCCTGAAACAATGGAGTAATTGCAGCACGTAGAATATTTTTGTTGCCAGGAATAGATTACATGCTTTGGCTCTGCCAAAGATTGAAAGGTTATGGGGAATAAACGTCTGGGCATAACGTTTTAAGTTGGGTACTCGTTCTTTCCAGTAATGTGCACTTTTCTTATATATATCCAATGGAACACCGAGGTATTTTGGTGGTACAGAGGACCATACTATACCATCGAAATGCGTTGCTTTATAAGTCCATGGGTCAAACCATAGCCCCAAACTTTTAGCAAATTTCATTCGTGCACCAGAAATGGTTCCAAATTCTCCAATTGTGGACATCACTGTTCTTATACTGGAAATGTTTCTGCAAAAGAACGCCAGGTCGTCCGCGTACTCTAACACCTTCACCTCATTTCCATAAAGACTGAAACCCTGAACTTTGCACGATCGAATCAGGCTTAAGCATAATGGTTCCAAGGAAAGGGCAAAAAGCAGCGGCGACAACGGATAGCCTTGTTTCACAGAAGAGAGGATCGACACAAGCTTTGAAAGTTGACCATTAACAATCAAACGAGTCGAACAATCATTGTAGCACAATTTTACGCCTTTAAATATAGTGAAGCCAACGTTTGGATGAACGAGAAGAGAAAACAAGAAAGAATGGCGAACCCGGTCAAACGCCTTCGCTAAATCGACTTGTAGCATTGCCAGTTGTTCATACGAGTGGGAACAATGTTCCAACACTGTGCGGGCGATGTGTATGTTGGTTTGTATTGAACAACCTTTCAAACCGCACGTCTGGTGAGCACCAATATGTATGGACATTGCAAATTGTAGCCTGTTTGATAGTACTTTTGCAAAAATTTTATAGTCGACGTTACACAGTGCAATCGGTCTGTAGCCACCAACATGACGAAGCTTCTCTCTGTCCGAGTGTTTTGGAATTAGTACAATGTGACTTCTTGTAAAAGATCGAGGAAGGGTTCCCAGATTCTACTCAGTGTAAAAATATTGAGCAATACCGGGCCTAATAAGGATTTAAGGTTTTATAAAACTCGCCCGACATTCCGTCGGGTCCTGGCGTTTTTGACATCGGTAATTGGTCAATGGCGAGTTCTATTTCTTTCAAAGTGATCGGCCCACTGACGCACTCACTCTCTTTGTCAGTTAAGTGTTTCACATATGACAGAAACTGCGTTACGAGATCTTCGTTTTGTTTTTCAGAACAGCCGCTGAACAACATTTTGTAGTAGGCTTCAAATTCTGATATGATTTCACTTGTATTAGTTACGAATGACCCTTGCGAATATAAATCTGGTATAATTTTGCTTCTTGCGTTACGGTATTCATTAAGTAAGGCTTGACGTGTGGGTTCCTCGGACTGCAAAGTACGATTATTGCGAGATCGAACACGGGCACCTCTGTAGCGCATGGCCTCGTACTCCTGGAGTGCATATTTGGCATTACCAATTTCATCTGTATAAGAACCAGGCTTCTCACACTCCAATTCATATAGGTTATGAAGATTTTAAATGCGAAGCATTTCTTAGCGAACTTCAGCGATTTTGAGCGTATCTATCTATCTAGCCGCCTACGACTTTGTGCTCTCCTGGCCGTATCGTTAATGAGATTTATACCAAATTTGGTGTGGCATAACATGACTGTATGACGAACATAAATGGCTGGTCATATCATGAAAATCATGAATAACTTGTCATGAAAAGTATGATTTACATGCCATGCTCGTGGCGCGCTCGCGGCCGTTTCGTTCGCTTGATATACACCAAACTTGGTATGGAGTGACGTGACAGTATGACGAACATAAATGACAAGTGGTAATACGGAAATCATCACATGGCATGTGCAACATGACTTGCATGCCACACTCATGGCGCGCACGCGGGCGTTTCTTTAGCTTGATATACAGCAAATTTGTTATTGTGTGAAGTGACTGTATGACGAACATAAATGACAAGTGGTAATATGGAAATCATGAATTGTCATGTGCGGCATGACTTGCATACCATGCTCATGGCGCGCTCGCGGCCGTTTCGTTAGCTTGATATGCGCCAAACTTGGCATTGTGTGACGTGACTGTATAACGAACATAAGTAGCAGGTGGTAATATGAAAATCTTGGCATGCATGTCATCTGCAACGCCATTTACATGCCACGCTCATGGTGCGCTTGCGTCTAGTTCGCTAGCTTGATATACACCAAAATTGGTATTGCGCGACGTGACTGTATGGCAGACATAAATGACAGATCCTAACACGTAAAACACGACATGCAAATTATGTAAAGCATGATTTGCTCCTTCCTGGCTGCTTCACATTACATCGATTCCCACAGTGCGTGGGATCTGCCGGCTTTCTTGAGTAACATCTTTTGTTCTAATTTTCTGTAAAAACCCCTCACAGATCCGATTTCTATAGCTACTGCCCGAACTTCTTTGAAAAATTTCCAAGCGGCCAACAAAGGCATATCAGCCGATAAACAACTCTTCAGTGCTACACGTACGCGGGCAGTATACCCCTGGTCACTCACAGCTGAAGAGTTGAGTTTCCAGAATTCCCACTGTGGTCTGAAATCTGATCGAATATTGTTACCAATTTGCCCCACAACAATGCAATGATCCGAGAAAGAAATAGGTTCCGTTTTGCATGTAAGGTCACGGGAAACAAGAGGCGCTGAAAGATAAATGCGATCAAGTCGCGTATGAGTGCTACCTTGTGCATGTGTATATGATGGTAAGCTATTCAGTGTCCCTATGTCAACAAGCCCGGCATTTTCAACTATCAGAGAGAGCACTTCAGCACTTCTTTCACTGCGGCTAAACCCAGTACGATCGCTTGGATTGCATACAGAGTTGAAATCTCCCATAAGCAAAATGTTACGGTCAGACACTAGCAAGGCGGCCAAACTTTCAAAGAAACTAGTGCGACGCGGTGCATCACTAAAAGCATATACGTTAATTAGGCGCCATGGCAACCATACAGCACGAGATCACTTTGTATAAGTCGCCCCTCTTCGTCAACACTGTAAGCTACAGAAGAATATGATAAACTCTTCCTAAGAAGCAAAAGGCAGCCCGCCGAAAGGCCCACAGCGTGCGACACAAATACATCAAATACGGAGAGATATGACCGCAAGGCCCTCTTCGTATCCACTTCACTCTCGATCTTCGTTTCTTGTACGCCGATGATGTTGAGGTGTCGGCTGAACAGCAACCGGCGGAGCTGCAGCTGGTTCTGCTTGGATCGTAGTCCGCATACGTTGACCGTCGCAAAGGTGACTTTCTGGGGCAGCGCCATGGCGTCTATACGAACTTTTTATCAAAGTTGCATACGCCGGTCTGGTGGAGAAGGGGCGCGCGAATGCTCCCCGTCACTAGCACCAGGCCTCCTTGACCTTGAGCGTCTGCACTTTCCTGCGGGCTTTGCAGGTCTCCGACGACGTGATTGCCTAGGGCCGACCGCCGAGTCACTTTCTTCGCTCGTCTCGGGGTTTGGCGATGCAGGGCGCTTAGTGATAGAAGCATCGGTGGATCCTCGCACATCGGCGGCAGTCATCTTCTCATACGGTGGTTCTGCATAAGCATTACCGTCGAGGCATTCATTCTGAGTCACCACAGGTTCAGGTGCAGGGAGCACTTGCTTCTCGTCGTTGCCTGTCACATCTGCATTGTTAGACGCTGGTCCAGATTTCTGCGCTCCTGTACGGTCACTACCTGCTTCATTGTTAACCACACAAGGCTCACTGACCACAGCACGTGGAAGGTCTCCCGTTGCCTCGAGGAACTCCGCAGCGTCCACGATGTGTTCTTGAAGAGCATCCTCAGGTGGTCGCATGCGGTGCCGTAGTTTATTGGCATACGTCGCTACACATTCTTCAGCCTTATGTCCAAAGCGCCGACAATCGTCGCAGCTTGGATCCGGCAGTGTCGACGAATGTGTCCTACTCTGTTGCAACGCAGGCATAGAGGTGGTCTACCAGGAATCAGCACTAAACTTTGTAGACCGCAAACCGAGAGTAGATGTGGTATGTCAGAGCCACGGACTCCGTCAGCCAATGCAAGTACGACGTCTCGGTTAAGGGTACGCATCTGTTCCATTTCTGACACCCTCCAAGTTTCCGCTGAAATTGACTTTATCTTTCCGATTGGTTGAAGAGCTTCATGCACATAAGCATCTTCCAGGCGTTCAGGGAGCCATAATAGCTTCATCTTGACTTCCGTGGGCTCAGGGTCTATCACAACACACCTGCGGCCTCGGACCGAAAATTCTCTACATGTTACGATCTTCACTTTAGATAACGCTGTCCTGCAAGTCTCCATCCAAACATGTGACATTCGAAACTGTCCAATGGCGGTTCCGTCCGCAAGGTATATGATGTTCCGGAGGGCATCTCGAAAGTCCTGCACTCGGTATGGACGACCACCAAGGTCTGCGTGCAGAAAAACGGAGTCAGCGACGAGCTTACTAGTGGGAAGACGGGGCAGGACGATACGGTACTCATTACTGCTGGCAGAAGCCTGAGCAGCACCTCGGCTTCAAGCCGATTGGTCATTTGTAGCGGAGAACATAAAAAACGCAACCGTTCCGAACGACGTCTCACTGCGCTGACTATGCAGTGTAAACAAACTGGTAAAAACAGAACACGCCGTTTCGCTTCACGGGTCGCATTCTGAAGGCAGGCGTAATTGTCTTTTCCAACTAAACCTTGCCTCTGTATAAGATGGAAGCTGCTGCCGGCCACGCATGGCATGCCGCTAATGCCAACAGCGCCAACTTTCTTTCAGAATTATCAGCTGTTACTGCCGAGTACAAGAGCCGTTTCTCGCTCTTCCCGCTGGTTGACGTGCACAGAAGTATTATGTTGACTGTGATGTCGTTCGATAAGTATGCGCATATTTGATTGAAGAATTTCTATTTTCTTGTGCAAACGACGATATGCTAGAGCAGCGACTGTGTCAGTGCACAGATTTCCATCGCTATATCAATAGCTGCAACTGCCTCACCGATCGCTAAAAACCAAATTGAATGAGCAAGAAAGTATGCCATCATATTACTTCAATAAGGCGTACCAGATGACATCTTTAACGATCCATGATGTGGGTTTCTGGTGAAGGAGGAAGGTAGGCGAATCCATTCTGTTTACTGCACGTAGGACTTGAAAGAAATATGGGTCTGGCCGAATGTCCCTTGAAATTAGAAGATATGGTCGACGTGACACGAAAGGTGACAGGGTGGTGAGAATAGCTTGCGTTTCTGTTTAGGAAACCGCGCAGGCGCGTCTGCTGCCATTAGAAATGTTGGAAGGCTTTACAGAAACCTTTGTTGAAGTACTACAGGTGGCGCAAGATTTATTAGCAGTTCTATAGGAAGATTTATAGAAGCACGAAAGGCGTTGCAAAAATTATTAGAAACATGAACCGAGCTGCACGACTTTTGTTGGCTTCTAGCGCGTTTATAAGAGCACAAGGTTGAGTATCTCGAAATAAAAAAAAAATGTCTATTCGAGTTTAGGCCAGCCTAACCATCTTCGACGAGGGAATTTTAGGGAACGCACAGCCCGAGCGTACTTCCGACTTAAAAACCTGCAAGTGTCGTTCATATTCTTAATCTGGTAATTGAAGGGTATTAAATGACACCTTTTTTTAGTATTGTTTAATCAAAACGGAAAATGGAATAAGCAGCGCAATGAAATTCAATTGACATTACAGCTGACATTCAACACCAAGATGCAATGCTGTGAAGATCAATGCTTACAAGATTCTTGGGGATTATTTATTACGTTGAAGAATATAGAATATCGGCAAATGGCCTTGTTTTTAGCATGATGTAATACAGCAGCTGACGAGAGATCCTACCAGGTGCTACAACAGCCCCAGTTATGGTGGTTCGCATCTACATGATTGATTATGTTAGACAGTAAGCATTTATTCCGATAGGACGAGGTCCTGTGATTATTTATATTGCTTAGGTTTATTATAAGAAAGTGACGCAAACCGGTAGGAACAAGCTTTTGTAAATCAAGGACAATACAGTACATATTAAAGCTTATGTCAGATGCCGATTATAAGTTGTTAATGAAGAGAAGTAAACATATTTCACACAGATCTGTCTTTAAAATTATACGAATAAACAGACTCTCCAGCCAATTTAGTTTAGAGCTTTTGATATTAAAATTAAAAAAGTCACAGTTTCACCGCAAGGGTGAAGCAATGAATGCGATAGCAAAAAATTGTAATGTTATACGAAGTGAGGCTGGCAGCTAACTCTTTTTGGATACGATCTCACGCAACTCTAGAAAACGCTTGTTTAAGAGAATTCTCTTCGCGTTGAGAGCGCAGCACGTAGACGGGTAGGCCGGCCCGGCCGCCGAGAAGGGGAGATGAGAAGGGGGAGATAAAGCGCGCGCCCGCGCCCGCGCTCGTAAAATCGAACGTCGCCCCCCCCCCCCCCCCCCCCACCGCCCGCTGTCGGCCGCCGAGAAGGGGAGATAACGCGCGCGCCCCCGCTCGTAAAATCGAAGGTCGCTCGAGGGACCCCCCCCCCCCTCGCGTCTTTTCACGCTCACGAACGACGGGCGGGCCCGGTTATATATATACATATACATTTACGGCAAATGACGCCGACGCCGACGCCGACGGCGAAAACCAGCCGCGAGTGTCCATATAATTGCTATCGCAATAAAACTGACCGTACGTTTCGAGACCCATTCGGTCTTTTCTTCAGGGGGGTAACAGTCCGACCGGCTCCGAAGCTATCGACATTCCTTCTTGGTTGTTTCCCTCTCCACCGTCGCTCTTCCTGTCGTTATTGTGACTGCGTTGTTTCCTCCACTGGTTGTGGAAGCCATATACATAGACATTCGGCAGGGTCCCAATTGAGCAGTGGATATTTACAGATGTCGTTTGAATAAGCCAAGACTCTAGGTATCGCCTTTTCGTGCGGCTACCTTCCGTTTCAATGACCTGGGCGGTGTCGAGGATGATGCGATGGTCCATCTTCTCGCTGTGTTCTGCGAGGGCGTTTCGTGCACCATTGAAGCTATGGACGGCGTTTCGGTGTTGCCGTATCGGCAATTCTTAGACTTGGCATATCCAAATGACACCTGGACATATTAACCGTTCAACTAGGGCCCTGGCGAGTGTCTATGTACACGGTCTCCGGAAGCAATGGAGAAAACCACGCAGCAACAACGACGGGAAGAACGATGTTGGAGAGAGGGAAAACCACTGAGAAAAGTTGCTAGCTTCAGAGCCGGTCGGACAGCCATCCCCTGAAGAGACCGAAGGGCTTTCGAAACGTAGAGCAAGTTTTTAAATTTAATAATAAAAAACTATATACCAAACGGGGCTGGAGAGTCTGTTTATTCAAATTAGTAGTAGAAAACCATGGTGACTGCTGTGAAAGGGTTATTCTGTTCGAGAAGTGCGACCAGATAAGAAATGCTAACAGGTGTGATAAACATACGCGGGATACTAGTAAAAGGGGTGGGTCTGCGTTGTGAAGGTTAGTCATCCGGTTTACGCCCATAAATTCACCTTTCCCACCTTCAATCTCTGGGCGATGACACGTGTTAGTTTATGCAAAAAAAAAACTTGAATGAATGCGCACCCTCTGCTCCTTTCAATGCAGTACAGTTGCTACATATCATCGCGTTAGAGGGCTAGAAGCATCAAGGACGCACTGCACAGCGCGTCCTAACCATGACGTCCAAATCAAAAGTGGATTGCACGAGCATATCAATTATCTTCATTCTTCTGATGCTAGATGCTCATGAGCGCTTTCAAAAAGGAAAATCACAGCTAATTTCGTGGGACCGCGCCATGCATACGCGTACGCATTCCTAACGGAGCTGTGTTCGCGTTTAGGCAGTAGGTGCCTGTCTGGTCGTTTTTCGGTATGAGCAACTGCAGACGGTCACGCTCTTCCTCGGGCTCATGGTATTTTGACCCATTTTTTTTTGCTTTTGCGCGGTCCCGCTTTGGCTGTCTGTGTTTTTACTGTCAGTGCCTCTCCGCCTTCTCGCTTCTCCAGAGTTAACGCGCTGCGCCATTTCGGTGACTCACCTTCGTCAATTCCTCGCAGTTCTCTGCGCCATATTGCAGCAGCGCCAGCACACAATGCTGCCGCAAAAGCTCGTGCTTTAGCAATGGCGTCCGCACTGAGCTCCGGGACCGCGCTAGTGAAAGGCGCCCTGTCTATTTTCTTAGACAGTTAAAATGTCATCTAACAAAACCCGATTTTAGGATGTTCCTAACCTAAAAAAGAAATTTGAACTGGCCGACAGGTACCCATCAAGTGCCATGTTGTCATCAATACTAACTGACGAAACTAACTAGGTTCCAAACTCGATTAAATGAGCGAGGAAAACGGTGATTTCTTTTTCATTTTGAGAAGAGGAACTATACGTCGAGTGCGTGCTTTAACGATACCATGACGCTAACTTTAGTTTGACGAGGCCACAAGGCGCGCACACGCAGGTAACCATGAAACCAACAGTCGGTAGCTCTGTCACGTACCTCACAGCGCTGGGAACGGCGGTGGTTTATTATCTGTGCATGCCCTCTCCCCGGAACACGGTCGTGGTTATTTTAAATTGATGGTTTATGCGAAAGATGACACTAATCGCCGCCTCGAAACTGTGCCATTCGGCCTATCCTGCGAAAATCACTCCATCTGGTCTCCCTGTCTTTGCATGCAGGCAGGCTGTCAGTTTCATGCGGCCGTCTACCTCCCCTACAATGCCCGGACATAGACCCGCTCACGTCCTGGCCGCTATCACAAACTTTTCAAACTTTTGGGTTGCGACAAATACAATGTCAAGGCAGTTTTCGGGCATCGCTACGTTACAGTTTCAGATTTGGACGGACCCAAGCTTTCATGTGTCTAGTTTGCGAACTTCTCATTTTAATGAATAATGCCAGCGTGTTCATCACTGTTTTTTTTAAAATCCAGTGTACACTCCACATTTTTGTCCCCATACGCTGTCTACATACGAACGCCAGCCGCCAAGTATATCGCTACTTGGGACGTAGGAGCTAGCTGTAACCAGCTGTACGGCCGAACAACACACAGACAGCTTGCGCGTGAGCGTCCTGAAGAAGAGAAAATTACACCATCTCCCGCTAAAGGGAACCATGTGTAGATGTGAAGCAGCGGGCGCTAACGCTTACATTGGCGGTGGCGTTGACGCTGGTGCTCATCGCAGCGTTGCGCAGGACAGAAAACTGTGGAGGCGCAAAGCACGCAGTGATGGAGCGGTGTTTCCTACGGGAACATGCCAATCGCTGCTAATGGGCAATGAGAGACAGAAGACTCCGACTGGACACAGAGACCCGCAGTCCGCTTTTAGTTAACGCGCACGCTGCGAATTTTTATTGTTCAACAACGCACAGGAGAAATCTCCCACCGGCACCACCTTGGAGGTCAAGATCCATTGCCATATATACGGGGTGGCCAGTGAACGGTTGTGCAGCGCGAGCAGTCGGTTTTTTCAACCAAGAAACTCGCTAGCAGACGCTGCCTGCGTCGGCCTCGCGAGGCGAGAGAGGGGGGGGGAGCGTAGGAGAGGAGAGAGAGGGGGGGGGGGGGGGACGCGCATGCGCAGTGGGAGTATGGACGCCGCGGGCAGGGATGCCTAGAGGAGAGAGGGGGGAGCGTAGGAGAGGAGAGAGAGGGTGGATGCGCATGCGCAGTGGGAGTATGGACGCCGCGGGCAGGGATGCCTAGAGGAGAGAGGGGGGGGAAAGTGGGAGGGGAGAGAGGAGGGGAGGCGCATGCGCAGTGAGGGTGTGGTTGCCGCGGGGAGGGATGCCTAGAGGAGAGAGAGGGGGGAGAGGAGGTTTTTTATTTTTATTTTTTTGAAAGGTTTGCGCATGCGCAGTAAGGGTGGTCAAGCCGGCACACCACCACCACCACCGGATTAAGCTTCGCCATAAGATGCTTCACATCTAAAAAACAGTATGCTGACTGATTTGTGACCGCTACGGCACCAAAATATTTTATAAACGCTTTAGCACTGCATCTGTCTCACGGCAATTAACCACTGCGAGTGTTTGCGTGAAAAGCTGGTGTGATACACAACCCACGGGAACATTGTAATGCACCATCGCCACAATACCGCTCGCTTGCTACCACGCCACAAGTGTGTGTACCTTGCGGAAGAAAGAACCGGAAGGAAAGAAGAGCTAAACGCAACTTCTGTCTGTGTGTATGTTTTTTTTTGTTTCCCTTATAGAATTTTTTTCTTTAGAAAGATCCGGTATTGCATCAACTATTTTAAATCCTACTGGATGAGCTTTGTGAAACGTGGCACGCTTTATTTTTTTTCTTTTTACAGGCATGTGACGGCAAGCAGTTGAACATGAACCTGAAGTTTGCCCTGGCTGCCTACGATGCGGAATTCGACTCAATGCCACCGTGCTTGTACTTAGGTTTCGGGATTGGGGGGCGGCTATAACCGGGTGGACAATATGAAAAAGGTCATGAACTTCTTGAAGACTAACTACACAAGTAATATGGAGCACTTCAGCTGCCTAGCGGTGGCGCTTTCCATCGACATTTTCGGTTGAAAAGAAATAAATAAAAATAAAGTCAGCCGAGATTAACTGTGCACGGAAGACATCACGACTTTTAAATATTTTTTTCTAAATTTCATCAAGGCAAAAAACGGGATTTTTGTCTTTCACTCACGCTCTTAGTAGCGTATGTATTTCTTCGAGAACACGTATTCATATGCTAAGTGCAGAGTTGGGAGTCCGGCGTCTCCAGTGAACGTAATTCTGTGACCGCTAAAGCGCTGTGCTGTTGAAACCGGCAGCTCGACCACCATACGTAGATTCCCCTAAAAAATAGGGCAGGTTCGCACAAGGGTCGCCAAGCCTTAAGGATGCGCGGAGCTTTCTCTTTCTTTCATTCTTCCTTTCTTTTTCGTTCTTCTCTTTCGGTTTGCTGTTTTGATCTCTTTTTGTCTCTGTTTTTTACCATTTCTTTCTCTCACTGCATTCTTTCTTTTTCTTTCTCACATTCTCTATTTTTCGCTTCCTCTTTTATTTCATCTCTTTCTCTCTGTCTATCTCTTTCTCTTTTTTGTTTATCCCTCTCTTTCTGTCTTGCTCACTCTTTTTTCTATATTTCTATGCCTCTTTCTTTCGATATCAGTTTCTCTGCTCCTTTGTTTCTCTTACTCTCTTTCCGCCTTTCTTCTCATTTTTCTCTAATTCTTTCTTTCTCTTCCTTGCTATCTTTATTTCTTTGTTCTCGTTCTCTTGCCCGTCAGAGTTGTCGCATCCCGTGCCGGACAAATCGGCACACGTGCCCTGGGAGCGAAGCAGATGATAACGACGAATATGAAGAGGAAGAGCTCCATGATAGCGCGTGCCGGCTTATCCTGATGATATTTCTTCTGTTTGGTGTGCATGTACTAAAGGTCAGCTTGAAACAGCTCCACTGGTACAAAAAAGTTTCAATGACGCTTCACTATGAGAACGCATCTTGATTGCATCGTCGCTATAAATGTGTCGTGGGAATGTACAGGGCATGGAATCAGTTTCTACGAGATAGTTCAACTCTGACTGATGCTACCGAGCTAACAAGCAAAGCATTATCACAGAATCGTTTTTCAAAAAAGCGACGGCGATTGGAAAAAAAATAAAAAAGACTAATTATTTTGGAAAGCAAAAATATGCGCAGCGATGAACAAAAGCATATATTTGCTTTGAAGGGTTGAGGACTTCAGGGGCCCTGCTTGTCCGTTTCATCGCATGTGGCGCAATCATACTCACAGTAAAGCGCTGAATATAGGCCATTACAAGGCTAGCAATGCTGACACCAGGGTTAAAATAAATAAACGTTGGCGCTCATCGCAGCGTTGCGCAGGAGAAACCTGTGGAGGCGCAAAGCACGCAATGATGGACCGGTGTTTCCTACTGGAACATGCCAATCGCTGCTAATGGGCAATGACAGACAGAAGACTCCGACTGTACACAGAGACCCGCAGTCCGTTTTTAGTTAACGCGCACGCTGCGAATCTTTATTGCCAGCACCAACCAGCATCAAGCAGCACCAACCAGTAGCCAGCATTAGCAGTCAGCAGCCAGCAGCCAGCAGCAGCCAGCAGCAGTCGTCCAGATGCCACCACGTCACGGGATGCACGGCGGGACGGAGCTCCAAGACAAACCATGTACGACCTCCGGGTACCGTGCGGTTCCACTCGCCGCGTCTGTGCAAAGTGACATGCTGGCTGTACGAACGGGCAAACACCGTCCCCTTTGGGTGAATTAGTCCATAAAACAGGTCCAAATTTTCTTAAACTCAGAAAAATCGTTGACAAACGGATACGACACGAACTTCATGTGCGTAGCCTCAGGGAATATGTAATGGCAGGTGCGGCACCGAAGGGTCTGCGTTTATCCCTAACACCATCGATGCATAATTTTTCTAAAGGGGAAATGAAACAGTGGAACAAAATTCTCGATCACGCCACACAGGAGCTAACTAAGGTCACCATTGAACACTGTGAAAAGACTCTCAACACACTAATGGACGAGGAGCGGTATGCAAGAAATAACTTTCCCCTCTCCGAGTTCAGAGGCCAAAGAACTCGACTTATTTGAGCAGAAGAAAACGGGTGAAATAGAAAAGGTCAAAAGAAAGAAATTTGCGCGAGATAACGTTTCACCACAAGCAATACCGGTTGCTGCTTACATGGAAAATAACAGGCCACCTCACGTTCAGAAAAACTTACCAGCACACCACAAAGAACAAAACGTCATCAACCTTTCATATAAAGAACTTAGTAAAGAAGAATTGACTGTGCTATCACGTGGACTTACATTCTGCCCCAGCAATGGAAAGTACGATGAATTCACACTTCTGAAAGACCTAGACGACTTCGCACGAAATTTACGATTGGAGGAATATTTCTTCGACAAACCCCAAAAAGATTATCCACTTTTCCGCGGGGTAATCGGACGGCAATGGACCCCAAACGCCAACAGGGATCGACATTTGGATCTCTACATAGACGCGGTTCAGAAAGATGTCATACATGCGTACAAGGCACACAGTCCAAGTATGAATAATATTTCAAAGAAAGAAAGAGAATCACTTGTCGCGTTGAGCAACCACGAGGATCTCGTCATTGATACGGCTGACAAGGGAGGCGCGATTGTTATTTTAAATAAATCGGACTACATTGAGGAAGGCAAGCGACAACTGAATGACTGAAAATTCTACAAACATCTTGATTCGGACCCTACAACCGAGCACAAAGAGATAGTTGTGACGGCCCTGCAGGAGCTCACACGCGAAGGCGCGATCGATCCACAGCTTCGAAAGGCACTTGTTACGGTACATTCGGCACCGGGTCGTTTTTACATGCTCCCGAAAATCCATAAAGAGGGAAACCCTGGTAGACCAATTATATCAGGCACGGGAACGTTAACTGAACCTATATCTAGTTATATTGACTCGTTAATCAAAAACATACCACCCACACATGAGTCTTTCTTGCGTGACACAAACCACTTCCTTCGGGAAATATCGGAGGTAAAATTCCCAGACGGTGCATTTCTGGTGACATTGGACGTTAGCTCCCTCTACACGAATATCCCGCATGACGATGGTATAAGAGCACTTGTAGAATCCTATGGCAACCACAACCCTGACGCATACCCAAGCAAAAGAGTAATTGAAATCTTAACGAGGCTTGTCCTCGAATTAAATAGCTTTGAATTTAACAATCAATACTACCTTCAAATCAGCGGCACGGCAATGGGCACAAGAATGGCTCCAAACTACGCTAACATATTCATGCACCATATAGAATCCACTTTTCTCTCATCCTGTAATATCAGACCTGTATTCTATAAACGGTACCTAGGCGACATATTCATGATTTGGACGGATTCAGAAAACGAACTCCTCAAATTCATACAGGCATTTAACCAAGCACATCCCAGCATTTCTTTCACACACTCATACTCTAACACTGAAATAAGCTTCCTTGATGTACACATTCGGATAGAGGATGGTGCGTTGGTTAATAACGTATACAGAAAACCTACGGACCGACAACAATACCTGCACTTCAAAAGTTGCCACCCGCGACACTGCAAGACCAGCATTCCCTATTCCCAAGCACACAGATTCAGAATAATTTGCTCCCGCACTGATGATTTCCGCAAAAACAGCACACGAATGCGCGAAGTACTTCTCCACCAAGAATATCCGGTAGCTATCATTGATGACGCGATCAAAAAAGCGGAAAATCTGGACCGCCAGACACTACTGCACCAGCAAAAAAGTGCCGACCAACAGCGCAAGAAAAATTTGGTATTAACTTTCACAAGCGACCCACCGAACATAAATAAAGTATTAAAAAAAACACTTCAACATATTGGAACAGAGCGAGCGACTATCCCAAATTTTCACCTCTCCTCCGTGTGTGGTATACAGGCGGCCAAAAAGTATCAGGGATCATTTAGTAAATTCAAAGATAGGCACGAAACCTCAAACAGGGTGTCGCCCTTGCGGAAAAGGAAGATGCAAAGTATGCAAACACATGCAGACAACAACAGCGGCGGAAAGCACCCACTCATAATATAAGCACAGGATAAGTGGTGCACTAGACTGCGACTCAGACAACGTAATATACCTTCTGGAATGTGGAATATGCAACATGCAATACGTGGGTCAGACAGACACACCTTTTAGAATTAAATTCAACAACCATTGGGCACATGTACGTGCCCTGCCCGGCCTTCCACTTTCTAAACATTGTGCGTTGAAAGATCGCAGCTTTGACGATATCAGGGTTACACTCTTGGAAAACAATTTTCGAACAACGCGAGAACGAGAGCAACGAGAATCTTACTTCATCTACAAATTCAACACGCTAAAAAACGGAATTAGTGAACAACCAGGCACCCTGTCAACCTTACGATCATTAAAAGGCGCAAACGCCACTCCCTAATTAGTCGCTGGCCCCTTGGCGCCCATTGCGACAACAATATTTCTCCTTGGCGCACCTGTGGGCTTGTGTCTGTAAATATATGGAATTGATTTGCCATTTCAAGCACAGCCGGCATGCACAGATAAGTGGACCCGGATGTCGTACTGTCGTTACACTAACAAGCTTTTTCCTTTACATCTCTTCTCTATTCCTTCTCTAAAATAGCCAATCCATACAATGAACATCGATGGCGGGGCCACATTACCGGCTCCTTCAGATCGTGCAACCCCGCCGACACTTAAAACCCATTAGGGCCCACTGTAATTTAAGAAGTACACTTCCTTTTTCAGGCATAGAAAATACAAAACTGTATATTCTGATCTTGCTGATTACAATTTCTGATGCCAAAGGTTGCAGCAAGAAAATCCTAATTTGGAATATTGACACGGTTATGTTTTTTCTGTTTTATGAGTCGTCAAACTTTAGGAAAATGAGAGCCTGTCAAACGCACGTCGTCAGTACTACTTTTTCTAAATTAATTTGAAGTTTTATATTTTATATGTTGAAAAAACGGACTGCTTCTGCTTCAGGAAGAGCAATTGAATCCGTCCAAAGCGCGAGAAGCCTATAGAGTGCATAGTTTTGCTGTGAGGAGTAATCAAATGTTGCTGTACTTTATTTAGTACACTGGGCCTTCGTGGGAGCATACATGTAACTCTTGTTGTGCGTTGCATCATAGATTCAACAGGCTTTTTTTGTTATGAATGTCGTTTTTTTCGGTTATCTCAGACTCCTGAGGCTGCGAAAGATGTCGCTGTGAATATACGAGAGCCTCTTGATGTTTTAATTGTCGATTCTGACCCTAACATGGGAGCTTAGGAGGAGGAGGGGAATGACGACGGTACGAATGAATGCTCTTTGCTAACGATAAAAAAAAACATGGAACGAAAGGAACGTGGGTAAGATAACTTCTGTGTTGACTCAGGAAAGCAGCTTTGTTTCGAAAATGGCAAAGACAACAGCATAATTGCTATGCTGAGTAAAGACTGCACAGTTGAGTCAGTATGCTCTCTATCGTGGTGGCCATTCACTGAAAAGAAAAAAAACGTAGAGCCACTGTCCTCCTTCTTCATCCGCAGTAACAACGCCATGCGGGGGGTTTGAGCACTACGATCAAGCTGCGAATGACTAGATAATTTTCATTCCTGAGAAAAAGTGGTACCAGCCCCTATTTACCCAGATGATCGAAATAGCCGCAGACAGCGCATAAAGGGTCTGCTACCATATTGTAGGTTTTAGCAGACCCTCTACGCGTTGACTATTGTCCTTTAGTCACATAACAGCAAAACACTGACTGCGCCTTGTTGTACCCAAGAGAAATATCAAAGCTCTCCACACTCCAATGTGCTTGCTATTACCCTCTATCTATAAGGGCATTTTCACAAGAAGCCGGCAAAACAGTTGAATTCTGCCAAAATGCATCGAAATGGTGTGGCAAAAAGCGTGACGTTACGCTTTCCCTAAAGCACTGGTCCTTGATTAAGTTGCATGGGCCAAGATAACTTTGTTATTCGTTTCGCAAGGGCCCAGCGTACTCGCCATTCTTGCATCAAGTCACCTTGCCCGTTGCTATCTCGAAGGCCCAGCGTACTTTTTATAGTACAGTATCATAACTTCTGAAGAAACACACGTAACTCTATGAAAATTTGCACATGTGGTTATCTGTTGTGGTTAATTAAATACGCAGAATGTCAATAAAATCGGACCAGTAGTTATTTTGTGGTCCTTAATGGGTTAAAAGCATCCACTGGAAACCCTCAGTCCTCACCCCAACAATTCTACTTTCTGCCGCTTTACACCGTAAACTTTAAGCACAGGCATTATTTAAAAAAAAATTACACCATCTCCCGCTAAAGGGAACCATGTGTAGATGTGAAGCAGCGGGCGCTAACGCTTACACTGGCGGCGGCGTTGACGCTGGCGCTCATCGCAGCTTCGCGCAGGAGAGAAAACTGGGGAGGCGCAAAGCACGCAGTGATGGAGCAGTTTTTCCTACTAGAACATGCCAATCGCTGCTAATGGGCAATGAGAGACAGAAGACTCCGACTGGACACAGAGACCCGCACTCCGCTTTTAGTTAACGCGCACGCTGCGAATTTTTATTGTTCAACAACGCACAGGAGAAATCTCCCACCGGCACCACCTTGGAGGTCAAGATCCATTGCTATATATACGGGATGGCCAGTGAACGGTTGTGCAGCGCGAGCAGTCGGTTTTTTCAACCAAGAAACTCGCTAGCAGACGCTGCCTGCGTCGGCGTCGCGAGGCGAGAGAGGGAGGAGCGTAGGAGAGGAGAGAGAGGGGGGTGACACGCATTGCGCAGTGGGAGTGTGAACGCCGTGGGCAGGGATGCGTAGAGGAGAGAGGGGGGAGCGTAGGAGAGGAGAGAGCGGGGGGGACGCGCATGCGCAGGGGGGAGTTAGACGCCGCGGGCAGGGATGGAGAGAGGGGGGAGTGTAAGAGGGGGAGAGAGGAAGGGAGGCGCATGCGCAGTGTGGGTGTGGTGGGATGCCTAGAGGAGAGAGAGGGGGGAGAGGAGGTTTTTTATTTTTATTATTTTTAACTGTTTGCGCATGCGCAGTAAGGGTGGGCAGGCGGCACACCACCACCACCACCGGATTAAGCTTCGCCATAAGATGCTTCACATCTAAAAAGCCGCCCGGGGATTGCACCGGAAAGAGCAATACCAGACGAGCGGGGTCGTCAGACTGTCCACTAAGGTGGAGGTGGGAGTATGTTGTCAATAATAGTATGGCTGCTTAAGCCACAACAATGTTCACGTCAGGCAAAACGGCTCTTTCTTTTTTACCCTTTTGTCATGCCGGTCCTTCTTATTTCGTGCTCGTTTCCCCCCCCCCCCCCTCTTTCTTTTTTTTTTCCTTTTCACGTTCGTCTTCACCTTTCCGTCTTCTTCCCCCCTGTCCTAACACGGTATATAAGAGACGCGTTGTAAATATTGTTACGCCTTGAAAAAGACGGGGTTCCCGTCGAAACGTCGGCAGAATAAACAGTTGTTATGTGAAGGCGCATCTATTTTTATACTTATAACCTTGCGGCAACCGAAGTTATTCTTCAGCATATATATATATATATATATATATATATGCAGAAAAAAACAAGAACAAACAAAAACGAAATGCAGCGCGCCAGATTACAACGGATCAAGGAAACGGATTTCTTGTTCTGATAATGAAACAGGTGGCTGACTAATGCAATGGCCATCGCACCTCTCCATGTGGTATGCCTCAGCTATTTCCCGTGTGCGTTGATTATGACGGCGTTTGATGATCGAGGTTTGCGCAAACGAAGGCGTGCAATCAAGGTTTGCACGCCTTCGTTTGCGCAAACCTGGATTATCAATCGCCATCGTAATCAACGCACACGTGAAATAGCTGGGGCATACTACATGGCGAAGTGTGATGGCCATTGCATTAGTCAGCCACCTGTTTCATTATCAGAACAAGAAATCCGTTTCATTCATCGGTTGTAATCTGTCGCGTTGCATGTCTTATCTTCGTTTTTTTTGTTTATTCTGCATATATATATATATATATATATATATATATATATATATATATATATATATATATATATATAGATTATGAAGAGTCTGGCTTCGGTTGCCGTAGAACAAAATAGGAAAAATATATATACGCCTCTAAAAAACTGTTTATTGGTGACGTTTCGATCGGAGACCGATCTTCATCAAGACAAAATTTACCAGGCGCCGATGCGCTTTTATATCATCGCCGTGCCGAGAGAAAGAGAGGGGAGAAAAAAAAAGAGAGCGAGAAGAAGCGTACATACTGATAAGTGGTCACACGACCACGTGCGCGTACTGCTACATACGCATAGCACCTGTACTTTGCAAAAAAAAAAAAATAAAAATAAATAAATAAATAAAAAAAATAATAAAAAATAAATAAATAAAAAAAATTAAAAAAATAAATAAAAAATAAACGAGTGGTCAAAAAAAGAGAGAGAGTAGTCACACGACCAGGTGCGCGCATTTCTACATACTTAGACATAAAAACGTGTTTTCTAGAAAAATAATAAATAATAAAAAAAAGAAAAAATATAAAAGAGAAGAAACAAAAAACGAAAAAAACCAAGTGGACATGTTAAGTACATTCCTGTGGTACCCCCGGCACATACCAAGATATACGAAGAAAACATGTTTCAAGAAAAAAGTGAACAAACCCAAAAATATGTAGACATACATCGATGGTCCAGGTGGGCACGTTAAGCACATTCCAGTGGTCCATTGTGAAGGTTCACTACGAGGCTCATCTCTTCCCGGAGCTTGAACACAACAACACAGTACATTCCTTTCGTCTATTGTCACGTCCCACCTATTCTCCGCCGCCCCTCCTTAGCTGCTCCTGAAGCCCAGTGAGGGGGTCTACGTTCCTACGATCTCCGGTCTGTGGCTCAAGAATAATTGAGAAGAAAATGGAGAGTGTTTTTCAAATTTTTGACGTGGAGTTCGAATATGTCACTTACTCGGTTGTCTGAGGAGTGATTTCATTGTAGGGGGGGAATTATTCGAAAGTTGCCCACCCTTCTCGGAATGCGCGTGCAGATCTTGCATGCCCGACAACGTGTTCCGAGTGATTTGCGAAAAAAAAATTACTAATAAAAAAAAGGAAAGAAGTTTGGTTAGGATCATTATTATCCTGAATCTTCCAGAGCGCGGATTGAAGACAGTGTACCAGGAGTGATATTTAGACCAGCCTTCAATGTATCAAATTTATAAATCATGTATGATTCGCGCTGTTCACGCTCCCTTGTGCTGGAGAAACCGCTTTGTAAGAGTGTGACCTTGATGGAATCAAACGGGTGGTTTTCGGAGTTTATATGCCGAGACAGAGGCAGATCCGGAAGCGAATGAACATGTGAACGATGGTTATTGAAGCGGGTGCGGAAGGCCGTGTCAGTCTGACCTATGTATTGAATGCTGCATATTCCGCACTCGAGAAGGTATACTACATTAGAGCTGTCGCAGTTGAGGTTTGAGTGAATGGAGTATTTGAAATTGGAATGTGTGCTTTGAGCAATGTTGGTTACCTGTATGTGTTTGCACACCTTGCAGCGGGCCTTGCCGCATGGCTGACATCCAGTTACAGGTGTCTTATCGGTTTTTGAACGAACAAGATAATCTTTAATGTTTTTGGGGCGTCTATATACACCTCGCGGAGGGGGAAGGGAAAATTTTTGATAGCCGTTCACTCTGTTGTAAGATGTTAAAGTGTTTCTTTAGAATTTTGTTTACGTTGGGGGGGTTGCTCCCAAATGTTAGAACCAAGTTTTTCCGTCCCTCTTGTTTTAATTCTTTCTGCTGGTAAAGTAGCTGCTGGCGATCTAGGTTTGCCGCTTTATGTATGGCGTCGTCGACTATAGAAGGAGGATAATGTTGCTTTGCAAGTACGTTGCGCAAGTTCTCTGCGTTGGCCTCAAAGTCTTCGGGGCGGGAGCAAATTCTTTTGAATCGGTGGGCCTGCGAGTACGGGATGGACGTCTTGCAGTGACGAGGGTGACAGCTATCGAAATGAAGGTATTGCTGCCTGTCTGTAGGCTTTTTGTAAACGTTAGTAGTTAATGACCCGTCTTTTACCTTTACGTGGACGTCTAGGAAATTTATCTCAGTTGTTGAGTATGCATGGGTGAATGTTATGTCTGGATGAACTTTGTTGAAAGATTCTATAAAATTAATTAAGCTCTCTTGTGTATCCGTCCAAATAATAAAAATATCATCTAAGAAGCGTCTGTAAAGAAGTGGCTTAATTTTCTGGGTTGATAGAAACTTACTTTCAAGATCATTCATAAAGATGTTTGCGTAGTTAGGTGCCATACGAGTCCCCATAGCAGTGCCATTAATTTGTAAATAGTATTGGTTATGAAACTCGAAGCTGTTGAGTTGAAGTACCAGCTTAGCAAGGGTTTCAATGACTGTTGGGTTTGGTGAGTCATCACATTTATGCGCACTGTAAGACTCTACTAATGTTTTGATGCCGTCACTATGCGGAATATTGGTGTACAGGGAAGTTACATCAAGAGTTACAAGGAAGGCACCATCAGGGATTTTTACATCTTTGATCGTCCTAACGAAGTGGCTGGTATCACGTAGGTAGGAGGGGTGTGTAGGCGGTATGTTCTTAATTAAGGAGTCTATGTAACTCGATATTGGTTCGGTGAGGGTACCTCTTCCTGAAATTATTGGTCGGCCGGGGTTTCCTTCTTTGTGTATTTTCGGAAGCATATAAAACCGTCCTGGTGTGGCACGTGCTACAGTAAGCGCCCTAGAAAGTTTGGGATCTAACTCCCCGAGCTCTACCAGATCATGGAGTGCGGTGGTTATTATTGTTTGATGTTCTAGTGTTGGATCTTTATCAAGTGGTTTGTAGAAAGAGGTGTTAGTTAATTGGCGGGTGCCCTCTTGGATATAGTCGGATTTATTTAATATTACAATCCCTCCCCCCTTTATCCGCTGGTTTTATGACGATATCTGTTCGATCACTGAGTGTCTTAAGTGCTTCATACTCCTTTCTTGAGAGGTTTTTGGCTACTGCAGGTCTGTGTGTGTTATATTCCCGCAGTATGTCTTTTTGGACGGCTTCGATGTAGGTATCTAGATGCCTCTCCCGCTGAGAGCTTGGTGTCCACTGTTGCCTTGAACTAGAAGGTATTATGGTAGTGGTTTCCCTCTGGGGTTTGTCGAAAAAGTATTCCTCTAGGCGAAGATTCCGTGCGAAGTTATCGAGGTCTTGTAATAAGGAGAACTGATTGTATCGGCCAGTAGTGGGGCAAAATGTGAGTCCGCGGGAGATTACTGCTCTTTCATGACTACTAAGTTGAAGGTTGGAGAGGTTAATTATGTTTTTCTTCTATGTTGTTTTGTGTGTTAGTAGTGCCTCTCGGCTGGTCGTTAAAGGTTTTATGCGTGCTACCAAGTTGTGGCACAACCACTGGTTGAGGGCCTTCTGGATTGCCGATGTAGAGCTCGCAGGAGTACGGAAGTTTATCCCTTGCCATTTTTTTCTCCTTAATTTTTAGGATTTCCTCTGTCCTCTTTTTCTCGAAACGTTCTAGTTCAGCAAATTCTATAGTGGATAGGGAAGTATTAGATCTAGCTTGACGTTCTAGCTGATCCTTCATAGTCGGAGGGACCACATGGGGGGTCTGGAGGGACCACGTGCCCACCGTTGAAGGGAACCAGCCGTCGCCGGCGAGTCCATCTTACGCACAGGCGCTCAAGTCGAGTACTCGGGCAAAGGGCAACCAAGCACCCGCACAAAGGACCGCACAGGCCATCACAAAACCTGTGCATCCATCGAAGAAACAGGCAAAAAGACCCCAGCCTGTACGCACCGAGACCACGGCGACCTCGTCGTCGAATTCGACCGCTTCAGCACCAACAACTCGGAATGCAGAGACGGCCGCACCAACGGCCGGGGAAAGGAAACCATCTCAACGGCCCCGAGACAGAGAACCAAGGCATTCAAGATCAAGGTCTCTGCCACCCTCCACTGGACGACGGTCAACTCAACCCGAGCACGGCACGTCCACTTCAGCAGGCCCGCCACCGACCACAAAGGACTGCGAGCCATCGGACTCCCCTCCAGCACACAGGGAACAAGCATCTGCCCCCTCCTCAAAAAGGTACGATCTCCGGAAATACTGTGGCTCTACTAGGCTGTGACAATCCGATCGCTCTAACCCATTGACCACCTCCCCCACAGACGAGGCGCGCGCTATACCCCAGACACCCCATTTCCTTAGGTTAAGAAAAATTGTTGATAAACGTCTACGCCATGACTTGCATGTGCGAAGCCTCAAAATTTATTTACGATATGGTATCGCCCCTCAGGGCATTCGACTATCATTTAAGTCGTCAATGCATGATTTTGACGAAGAGGAAACCCAACAATGCAATCTAATTCTGAAATCTGCTTCACTAAAACTAACCGAACTCGTTGTGGCGCGCTGTGAAAGGGTGCTCGCGTCTCTAAGGGCGGCGGAACGTCAAGCTAGATCTAATACTTCCCTATCCACTATAGAATTTGCTGAACTAGAACGTTTTGAGAAAAAGAGGACAGAGGAAATCCTAAAAATTAAGGAGAAAAAAATGGCAAGGGATAAACTTCCGTACTCCTGCGAGCTCTACATCGGCAATCCAGAAGGCCCTCAACCAGTGGTTGTGCCACAACTTGGTAGCACGCATAAAACCTTTAACGACCAGCCGAGAGGCACTACTAACACACAAAACAACATAGAAGAAAACATAATTAACCTCTCCAACCTTCAACTTAGTAGTCATGAAAGAGCAGTAATCTCCCGCGGACTCACATTTTGCCCCACTACTGGCCGATACAATCAGTTCTCCTTATTACAAGACCTCGATAACTTCGCACGGAATCTTCGCCTAGAGGAATACTTTTTCGACAAACCCCAGAGGGAAACCACTACCATAATACCTTCTAGTTCAAGGCAACAGTGGACACCAAGCTCTCAGCGGGAGAGGCATCTAGATACCTACATCGAAGCCGTCCAAAAAGACATACTGCGGGAATATAACACACACAGACCTGCAGTAGCCAAAAACCTCTCAAGAAAGGAGTATGAAGCACTTAAGACACTCAGTGATCGAACAGATATCGTCATAAAACCAGCGGATAAAGGGGGGAGGGATTGTAATATTAAATAAATCCGACTATATCCAAGAGGGCACCCGCCAATTAACTAACACCTCTTTCTACAAACCACTTGATAAAGATCCAACACTAGAACATCAAACAATAATAACCACCGCACTCCATGATCTGGTAGAGCTCGGAGAGTTAGATCCCAAACTTTCTAGGGCGCTTACTGTAGCACGTGCCACACCAGGACGGTTTTATATGCTTCCGAAAATACACAAAGAAGGAAACCCCGGCCGACCAATAATTTCAGGAAGAGGTACCCTCACCGAACCAATATCGAGTTACATAGACTCCTTAATTAAGAACATACCGCCTACACACCCCTCCTACCTACGTGATACCAGCCACTTCATTAGGACGATCAAAGATGTAAAAATCCCTGATGGTGCCTTCCTTGTAACTCTTGATGTAACTTCCCTGTACACCAATATTCCGCATAGTGACGGCATCAAAACATTAGTAGAGTCTTACAGTGCGCATAAATGTGATGACTCACCAAACCCAACAGTCATTGAAACCCTTGCTAAGCTGGTACTTCAACTCAACAGCTTCGAGTTTCATAACCAATACTATTTACAAATTAATGGCACTGCTATGGGGACTCGTATGGCACCTAACTACGCAAACATCTTTATGAATGATCTTGAAACTAAGTTTCTATCAACCCAGAAAATTAAGCCACTTCTTTACAGACGCTTCTTAGATGATATTTTTATTATTTGGACGGATACACAAGAGAGCTTAATTAATTTTATAGAATCTTTCAACAAAGTTCATCCAGACATAACATTCACCCATGCATACTCAACAACTGAGATAAATTTCCTAGACGTCCACGTAAAGGTAAAAAGACGGGTCATTAACTACTAACGTTTACAAAAAGCCTACAGACAGGCAGCAATACCTTCATTTCGATAGCTGTCACCCTCGTCACTGCAAGACGTCCATCCCGTACTCGCAGGCCCACCGATTCAAAAGAATTTGCTCCCGCCCCGAAGACTTTGAGGCCAACGCAGAGAACTTGCGCAACGTACTTGCAAAGCAACATTATCCTCCTTCTATAGTCGACGACGCCATACATAAAGCGGCAAACCTAGATCGCCAGCAGCTACTTTACCAGCAGAAAGAATTAAAACAAGAGGGACGGAAAAACTTGGTTCTAACATTTGGGAGCAACCCCCCCAACGTAAACAAAATTCTAAAGAAACACTTTAACATCTTACAACAGAGTGAACGGCTATCAAAAATTTTCCCTTCCCCTCCGCGAGTTGTATATAGACGCCCCAAAAACATTAAAGATTATCTTGTTCGTTCAAAAACCGATAAGACACCTGTAACTGGATGTCAGCCATGCGGCAAGGCCCGCTGCAAGGTGTGCAAACACATACAGGTAACCAACATTGCTCAAAGCACACATTCCAATTTCAAATACTCCATTCACTCAAACCTCAACTGCGACAGCTCTAATGTAGTATACCTTCTCGAGTGCGGAATATGCAGTATTCAATACATAGGTCAGACTGACACGGCCTTCCGCACCCGCTTCAATAACCATCGTTCACATGTTCATTCGCTTCCGGATCTGCCTCTGTCTCGGCATATAAACTCCGAAAACCACCCGTTTGATTCCATCAAGGTCACACTCTTACAAAGCGGTTTCTCCAGTACAAGGGAGCGTGAACAGCGCGAATCATACATGATTTATAAATTTGATACATTGAAGGCTGGTCTAAATATCCACTCCTGGTACACTGTCTTCAATCCGCGCTCTGGAAGATTCAGGATAATAATGATCCTAACCAAACTTCTTTCCTTTTTTTATTAGTAATTTTTTTTTCGCAAATCACTCGGAACACGTTGTCGGGCATGCAAGATCTGCACGCGCATTCCGAGAAGGGTGGGCAACTTTCGAATAATTCCCCCCCTACAATGAAATCACTCCTCAGACAACCGAGTAAGTGACATATTCGAACTCCACGTCAAAAATTTGAAAAACACTCTCCATTTTCTTCTCAATTATTCTTGAGCCACAGACCGGAGATCGTAGGAACGTAGACCCCCTCACTGGGCTTCAGGAGCAGCTAAGGAGGGGCGGCGGAGAATAGGTGGGACGTGACAATGGACGAAAGGAATGTACTGTGTTGTTGTGTTCAAGCTCCGGGAAGAGATGAGCCTCGTAGTGAACCTTCACAATGGACCACTGGAATGTGCTTAACGTGCCCACCTGGACCATCGATGTATGTCTACATATTTTTGGGTTTGTTCACTTTTTTCTTGAAACATGTTTTCTTCGTATATCTTGGTATGTGCCGGGGGTACCACAGGAATGTACTTAACATGTCCACTTGGTTTTTTTCGTTTTTTGTTTCTTCTCTATTATATTTTTTTCTTTTTTTTATTATTTATTATTTTTTTCTAGAAAACACGTTTTTATGTCTAAGTATGTAGAAATGCGCGCACCTGGTCGTGTGACTACTCTCTATCTTTTTTGACCACTCGTTTATTTTTTATTTATTTTTTTTAATTTTTTTTATTTATTTATTTTTTTTATTATTTTTTTTATTTATTTATTTATTTATTTTTTTTTTGCAAAGTACAGGTGCTATGCGTATGTAGCAGTACGCGCACGTGGTCGTGTGACCACTTATCAGTATGTACGCTTCTTCTCGCTCTCTTTTTTTTTTTTCTCCCCTTTCTTTCTCTCGGCACGGCGATGATATAAAAGCGCATCGGCGCCTGGTAAATTTTGTCTTGATGAAGATCGGTCTCCGATCGAAACGTCACCAATAAACAGTTTTTTAGAGGCGTATATATATTTTTCCTATATATATATATATATATATATATATATATATATATATATATATATATATATATATATATATATATATATATATATATATATATATATATATATATGTGTATTCTTTCAAATAAAAATTTCAGTTGTTAGACCAGCGCTTGTCCTGTCATCTTACATTTTGTCTTTTGTCAATTTGTGCGCTACCCAACGATGGATAAGTTCCAACTCGCCCGCCTCCCAGTTCTACTATTTTTAGCTTACTAGTCTACATATACTACAGCTCTATATCATCATCATCATCATCATCATCATCATCAGCCGCCTGTCTACGCCCACTGCAGGGCAAAGGCTTCTCCCATGTTTCGCCAATCAACCCGGTCCTGTGCTTTCTGCTGCCACGTTATACCTGCAAATTTCTTAATCTCATCTACCCACCTAATTTTCTGTCTCCCCCCTCACGCGTTTGCCATCTCTTGGAATCCAGTCAGTTACCCTTAATGACCAGCGGTTATCCTGCTGACGTGCTACGTGCCCGGCCCATATCCATTTCTTCTTCCTGATTTCAACTATGATATCCTTAAACCCCGTTTGTTCCCTGACCCACTCTGCTCTCTTCCTGTCTCTTAAGGTTACACCTATCATTTTCCTTTCCATCGCTCGCTGCGTCGTCCTCAGTTTAAGTTGAAACCTCTTTGTTAGTCTCCAGGTTTCTGTTTCGTAGGTAAGTACCGGTAAGATGCAGCTGTTATATACCTTCCTCTTGAGGGATAGTGGTAGACTACCATTCATGATTTGATAATGCTTGCCGAATGAGCCCCATCCCAGCCTTATTCTCCTAGTTATTTCACTCTCATGGTTCGGCTCCGCGGTTACTACCTGTCCTAACTAGACTTACTCCTATACAACTCTTTTACAGCTCTATATATGGCTGCAATATCACCGAAGTCCTCAACGTTACATAAAACCAACGAGGGACAAGTACCAGTATCAAGGCAGCAACATTGGCGCCACAACGTAAGTTGTAAGAAATTGCTGTAATTGCGGAAAGGACCGCTTAACAGCAAAAGTACACTGACACTGCAGTGCTGTCAGAGTCAGCAAGAGGGAATGTAGGCGATAACAGTAGGGTAAATTTAGCCTGATACAACTAGCATTGGACACAGCGAATAAGCAAGAGCAGATCATTTTCCTTTTTAGAGAAAAAACAATCAGCCAGCTGCTCGAGAAGTCAACACATTGCGCATGCCTTGAACAAGCACAAATTTGGGGATTGAGAACTCCACAAGCAATGCTAGACTGTAATTACCTGCACTGTACAAGCAATAAATGTAGTTAGAAATGCAACGGAGTTCGTGACCACTCATCTGCAAGCTGATGCATGCAGTCTTTTGTCCGGCGAGCCAACGCCTCCTCTATTTTATCAATGCCAGCCAAATGCGCCCGTTCCAGCCGTTCACCACCCTCTCCTCTTGCCCTTTCCAACTCTCACCCATCGTCTAGCCTTCGCCTGTGCTCTCCTGCGCTTTACGTTCATGGGGGAGAGCACCCGTGATGTAGTGCCTCACGACGGAAATCATATGAAGTAATTTTTTGTTCAGTTGTGTGCAGATCCGTGGGGCGGCGTCTTGCATCCCCCGTGTTCACTATGTTGGCGGTCACGCTTGCTCTGTAAGAGACACGGTGTTTTGAGATAGCGCGTCTCCGTTCGTGGCGCTATGCGGGCAACCAATGGGGACGCGTCACTGCGACGCTGCAGTGCATGCCCTGCCTTTAAGAGGTGCCTCACGAGCGCTGTGAGGTGGCGGCTGCATTGCTTCGAGCTACAAAGAAGGAGCACGAAGGAACAAATTGGACAGACGCATGATATTGGAGAGGGAAAACGCGTCTATCGCATCTCCGTGCGAAAGCGCTCGGACGCACTTGTGACGCAAGCAGCCCTACCCTACATGTGGCGTCGCATCACGACCACTCCCTGAACTAAGGCGGACCGGCGGCTCCCATTGAGGGGCGAGCGTTTGCACTGGCATTGAATAAAATAGAAAAGGCGTTGGGCGAGCAAACTGGTGTTTTGCAGATAGCTGAAAACGTCGTGTTTACGTCGTGTTTGTTCCTACCAACAGCAAAATCAACAACAGTGTTGTGCTCTCGAGAGATCAGCATTCACTAAACTACATGACGAATAAATAGAAACGCAAATCTGCGAAACGCACGCACGAGCAAAACATGGCACATCGGCATGCCCGTCGACCACAAACCATGTGAATAAGAGTAGTGCGAACGCGAACCTAGTTGCGCCGAAAAAACGTCGAGGGGTGGCAGCACTGACGCCAACGCAATGTACTTAGTGTGTTCCCTTATTTCACTCATAAAAAAGGTTACTCATACTTTAACTAATAATTCTTCAAACGCAAACTGCGTTTCAAAACTTTCTGTGCTACGGCTATGTAGGAAATAATTAATTAATGATCATTTAGTAAGAATTACATCGCTTGCTATGCCAGCGCCACACTTGCAGTAGCGAGCAGTTTTGTCATTACGCATTTCACGTTGAAGTTTACTACTAAGAGTCGCAAATGACGAGCGGCGTGTGTGGGCATGCTTTGTTCTCCCTTTTCTTATATTGAAAGCCTCGTCCTGCCTCGTTTTTCATGTGTTTCGGTGTTTGATGGGCTTTGACATACTTTGACTACTTTCTCTGTGCTGCTCCTGGGCGTGTGTTTTACGAAGAGCTGCCGTCTTAACGCAAGATGTAGCGCACGCGTGTTGCGGCAGCTGTATTGACGGACTTTCTGTGGTCAGCCAGCGCTGGTTTTATTATCTGCAGATGCTAAACTAAATAACTGGTGTGGTGCAGTGTGGCGCGAAAAAAAAAGAGAAGAATCTGGCCCCTGAATACAAATGTGGGCGCCTGTATATTTGTCTGAGGTGTCCTTTCCTCCTTGCTGCCGTTCCTCCTTCCGTTGCTCCCTTTCAAACACGAGACTAAAACACTTGCTCCCCTGTTTGTGAACATGACAGCCATCTTGTTCGACTTCGTCTTTTTGGGATGTAGATGTTAGTCTCGAAGACTAAAAGCAGCCATTGCTCCCATTTTGGCCTTTTTTGGCTTAGAGTGTAATCTAACACAAAAAAAGACGCACGAAATGAACGCACAAGTATACACAGAACGAGTGCGAACAACGGTCACAATTGTTACTGCGTGTCTGAGTAGCGCACTCCTTTCGTAAACGCGGCCGCTGAGCCGAGCGAAGTGACCTTCGTGTACCCTTTAACCACTGTAACTTCAAAGCGAACTTGCTGTGGAAGCACAAGACGTACGAAGAGTCCCAATGACCCGATCACGAGGTAAGCGCGCACGCACGAGCGACCACGCCCCGTGGAGGTGCGCGCTCATCGCTGCAAGAAACGCGACGACCTTAAGAGCGTGGAATCCGTGCCACCTTCGTGCCATCTAGCTAATGATGACGAAAATGCGCTGAAGTCGACTAGCGCTGAGGACCGCCAAAGGTATATGGTGTATATAAATAGCTTGCCGTTAGCAAGCTGAGGTACGTACGCTCTTCTGGCCGAGTGGGTTCGCGCCGCGCGCTGCGGAGCGAAAGGCCGTAGGTTCGACGCCCGGCAACGGAACCTTTTATTCTCGCTTTATCTTTGATTTCAATGTGTTAGTTTATATTTCGCAATGTCATATTCCTGACGGAAATACATCAGAGGAGGTGTGGTGGGCCCCGGCATAAAACACTTTCCTGCTAATAAGCAATGCAAAAATGCAAAAAAAAAAATAAATTGGGGCACCCTTTAGCTTCGCCTTTAAGAGTTGAACGCGATAGCGATATCCTGTCCCTATAGTGCGTACTTCAATCCCTATGTGCATACTATATAATGGGTAACATGCTTTAAACGACGAGCAGTTATGCGCGGGAAATTCGTGATATCTTTTTGAACTTGCTCTGCAGCTAGTACGTGGTTTTAAGGGAATATGTAACGGGAGTGCCTTTTGTGATGGGTCGAAGGCTTTGAACCCCAATGGCGTTATGATATTCACATCTTCTGACTCCCGATGTCAATGTACGCTTGTACAACGTAATATTACTGCGATATTACATGGTATATTGTGACGCCTGCATACAGGACGCGTGTTTTTGTAAGGCATGAAAGTTATTTTCTCGGAATTTCCAAGCAGAGGAAGTTATTTTATGCGTTTAAAATAAGAATTTTCATTATTTATTTTATTTGCATCTTTCTCGATTTTTCGGTCACGGGCAAGATGATGATTTTTCGCTCAGAACCAACGACGCCGACACCAACGCCGACGCCGGAATTTCTGCGAAACGAGCTCTTTAACGCTGTCGCGTTAAAAAGTAAGAACAGAGAGTTGAGTGCAAAAGAAAGCGAAACATAAAGAAAAACAATCAAGGCCACCCAGCTCAGCACATCCTTCAGGCGTGGCACTACTAGCGCGAAGCTGCCTTCATTTTCTTTTGGTGTAAGTAAGTGAGGAAAGTGCTAGTATGGAGGCGATTGGGGCTAGTTGGTACGTCGTCATGCTTGTGATCCGCTGCAAGGTAAGACACGGACTAGAAAAACGAGAAACAACACAGGGTAATGCGCAAACTAACAACTACTTTATTTCGATCATGGACAGCATTATGTACGAGCAAGAAAGGAAAACAAAAGTGTGTGTGAGGGGGGGGGGGGGGATTCAGTGATAAGAAAACAGCGTAGAAATGAAATAAGGAAAAGAAAACATATCAGGGCGTCAAACAATGTCACCGAATCGTGTCAAGAAATACGCAAGCAGTAATATGATTTCCTTCAAAAAGCTCGTTTCTTTTTGAGAGAGGGTTTCGAGGGAGTGCTATCGCACACTTCACTGATATGCATGTGAAATGATTCCGTAAATTTCCTCTCTGTCTGATCAAAAGATCGCGCCAAAACTTTTGTGTCAGGAAACATCGCCGTACCCTTGCATTCTGCGCAGTGGGAAGCCAAATGACCAGGGTGCGTTAACAGCGATAGAGGGTAATTATGCTCTTTTAGACTCACATTAATGCACCTTCCGGTTTGACCTATATACTTTCTATTGCAGGAGAGGGGGGACGCCTTAAATAACAACAGCAGAGAAACAAATTTGTCAAATGCTCAGAAGGTGTTGTTTACGGCATCCCCATCTCCTGCAGTAGGAAGTATATGTCAAACCGGGAGGTGCATTAATGAGAGACTAAAAGAGCATAATTACGCTGTATCGCTGTTAGCGCACCCTGGTCATTGGCGACGTTGCTTCACGCCATGATACATTTTCTTTTTTTTCTTATTTGAGCTCGCCGGCGTTTTCTTATCACTGAATCCCCCCCCCCCCCCCATGCTTGTCGTGTGCCTTTCTTTCTCGTACATATTGCTCTCCATGATCAAAATAATAATAACATATAATAATAATAATAATAATAATAATAATAATAATAATAATAATAATAATAATAATAATAATGATAATAATAATAATAATAATAATAATAATAATAATAATAATAATAATAATAATAATAATAATATATGGGGTTTTAACTTCCAAAACTACGATATCATTATGAGAGACGCCGTAGTGGAAGGCTCCGGAAATTTTGACCATGTGGTGTTCATTAACGTGCAATAACATCGGAGGCCCTCTGCCATTTTGCCTCCATCGAAATGCGACTGCAGCGGCCGGTTCGTGATCGAAATAAGGTAGTTGTTAGTTCACGCATCACCCTGTGCTGTTTCTCGTTTTTCCTGGTCCTTGTCTCACCTTGCAGCGCATCACCAGCATGATGAAACTGACTACTTCTTACACAAGCACAACCACCTTTTCACAAACAACACATGCGAAATTCGGTAGCTCCCACTATAGCTCGGCAAAAAATGTGGAGCTCACTCAGAGTCACTCATGAAATATATTTTGCGCTTAGGGACTCACTCGGACTCAGAATCACCGAACTTTTCTTGAGCCGGACTCACTCGGTACTCCAAACTCATGAAACTTTTCTTCAACCAAACTCGCTCGGACTCAAACTCACTCAAATATTTGCCCACCCAGACTCACTCAGACTCAGACTCAACGGCTCGATCTGACTCTGAGTGAGTCCGAGTGAGTCGACTCATGAATCCCGTTAGCCTAGAATTAGCTTTTTCGACAATGGTTACAATGCCCTTTAACGACCATATCTCACGTAATCGGTGCTCTTCTTGACGCCTTTTGATATATTACCGTGGAAGGCGAGTTATGAGCGATTACAAACGAGTAAGGACATTTTCGTTAGAAGAGACGACTACATCAGATATATTTATCAAGAGCTTCCCTTTTTTATCAAGGCACCCCCCGCACATAACTCACACCTCTGAATTAATAAATATGGAAATAGTGTATGAACGATACTGCTTTCCATACATGTGGGTAGACGTAAGTATAAATGTGAATCTATGTAAGGCTGGTAATAATGCTGAAGATGAGTAGATAGTACCATACGTCGGCAAAAATAAGTGGAACTCACTCAGACTCACCAAGCTTTTCCTGAGCCGGACTCACTCGGACTCACACTCACGAAAAATATGTTCAACCGGACTCACTAGGAATGAAACTTGCCGAAAATATCACTCACCCAGACTCAGACTCACGGCTCGGTCTGAGTCTGAGTGAGTCCGAGTGAGTCGACTCATGAGTGAGTTCGCCGACGTATGGATTTCACGTACATTGGGAATCGATGTTATGCGAGGCATGTGGAAGGGAAGGTGAGTGTCGTATTTTTTTAATTGAGCGAGATGTTAGGAAATAACGCTATAGATAAGTAGACATGTTGAACGCACAGGCATATTTTATTTTATTTTATTTTATTTAAAAATACCTTACAGGCCTCCGTTGAGGCATTGTGTAAGGGGGGGCAGTACAAAAAGTGATCTTCAGTGGTGCCACCAAATTACAATATGTGTGAACCGCATTCAAGTACAAAGTGACATAAGGAACACTGCAATACAAAGTAAATAATTATTTACGGCAGTACTGTAACAAAAAGAACTCACAACACTGGCAAAGATGAAATATAGAATAAGGATTCAATCACATTCAATATGTTAATAGTTGCATATGTTTTATATAACGAGTTGTTTACAGCTGCGTAATGATGCCAACAACAACATGGGTATTAGTAACACCTGAAACGGTAAGCTGGTGTGCAGCGCTTGTGCTCGCGAGGATGGAAATCCTGGACATTCCTAGATGAATCAACTTCAGTGGATGTCGCTTATCTACAATGCACGTTGACCCGACGTGAGGGCTGTATAATAGGAGTACATATGTAATGTTTATAGAATTTGATAGCCAGAACTGCAACCACAACTGACGTTTTGCGAACATTAGGGTCTATTTGAAAAGCATTTGTGAGACCTGGCGTGGCTCTGAGCTAGAATACTTGATTGCCACGCAGGATGCTGTGGGGTTCGATTCCTGCTGGGACCCTGACATTTATTCTTTGCATTCGTCGAGTCAACGCTACCGATGTCAGCTTTTTCTTAACGCTCTCGCGTTAAAATTACCAATGTCTGTTCTTGTCGTTCCTGGGTAGATATAAACAAGGACGTGCGGACAGTCCCTTATGTTCGTCGTGTGGCTCCTGCGAGACACTAGAACACATAATTTTAGAGTGTCCAACATTCGTTGCGCAGCGAGCACTGCTCACAAAGGAATATGGCCTTATTGGACTTAGGTGTGCAGGACACTTGACGATTGCCTGTTCCCGGGTGGATGTGCTACTAGGCGTGACCAGGCCCATCGAGCCCTACTAACTTTCCTAAAGCAAACCGATTTGGCCTCGCGCTTATAGACATTATTCCATGTGAATACTTATTTGTGTTTACGTCTGTGTTATTTGTTTTGTTTGTTTGGTTTTCTCTTTCCTCTTCTCTCTCTCCTTTTCTTCCCTCATTTCTTCCTTTCCTCTGTCTTTCCCCTTCCCGAAGGAGCAGGCAGGCGTTGTGCCCCTCTAGGTGGCAGTTGTCAGCTGTTCCCTCCCTATTTCCTCTGTGTCTCCGTGTTTTTTTATGTATGCAAACCAAATAATAATAATAATAATAATCAGCTGTGGCACATACCCGCACACCTGTGGCACACACCCGCCCGTGGTATACGGGTATGTGCCACACGTGTCTGGCGGAAAGGGTTTGGCGACGTACGCGACGGGATTGCCGCATTATTCATGCCATGGCCAGCGAGTCATATTTGTAAAACCATCTTACCCTCCCATACTCCCGTACTAATTTTGGTTCACCCCAGATCAGGGGGTGATAACGAGATCACCCAGACGTGGGCGGCTACATAGACAGACAGATAGATACGTAGATAGACACGCTAAAAGTGCTGCAGTACGCAAAGAAATGCTTCGTATTTAAAATCTTTCGGGCACAGACGTTGTATTGAGGGTCTTCATTTACCTCGGAGGGAACACAGCGCGATACTAAGTCTTCATTTACCTCGCCTTTATTTTCCTTGCGTGGTGTACTGCTTCCAATATTACAAATATATCATTAATTTATTCTTAAGAATCTGAAGATTTCCCTCGCGTGCACATATATACAGTTCAGGGATAGCGTTGAAGTGCTCGTTTTGCGGAAATTTCGGCGTCGGCGTCGTTAGCTGCAAGCGACAAATCAGCGCTGTCCCTGAGCAAAATGCGAGAAATACGCAAATAAAATCAGCAATAAAACTATTCGTGTCGAGCCAGAATCGTACCCAGGGATTATTCGTGGTAAGCAGGAGCTGTTCTACCACAGAGCCACGTCATTGCTTGAAACTGCTTCGGAAAAAAAAAGACACTCTATCAATGTCATGTAGTAGGAGGAAACTACTTAGCGTAGGGAAACTTGGGGCGCACAAAAAAGATATGGACGAAGCAAGTGACGACAGGATGGTTAGCTTAAGCGCATCGTCTTGTCGTCACTTCCTTCGTCCGATTCTCTTTTGTGCCAAGTTTCACCGTGTATCACTACCAACAAGCCCATTCGTACTCCCCTTAACGCAGGTAATATTGCATGGCAGAACCCTAGAATCACGCCATACGTCAAAACATTAGCAATGCGCAACGAGTGGATGTTTTAAACGCCCACTCGTTACAATGTGCTCATAGTTATTTTGTCATCATCATCGCAAAAGTATGAACAAATTCAACAGCGGCGTAGATTCGCGTGTCGCCTTAGGGACGCGTAGAGGGCACTTTGCAACCGTACTTCCAGCAGGCATCCTTGGATACTTTGAAACAATAAATGTTACTTGCGCAGGCGTCCGTTTCCTTGCGCGATGGTTGAGGCACTGTGGTGAGTGACGTGCGCGAATGTTTAAAGCGAGCGCCATTACAAGACTTGGAAGCAGACAACAACGACGAATGTGGCACGGGCGCTGCTCTGGCAAACAAAATAACAAAGAAGAGAAAAGAACAATAGAAAAAGGCCACGGGAGGCACGAGAAAAGAGAGAATGAAGCGTGGTGGTGAAGAGACGAGAGAATACGCCTTGAAGATGAGCCACACTACTCGGCCGTCGGATTCCGGACCCGAGCCTGGCAAACCGCTGAGCCCGGAGCGACCTGTAACGTACGAGCAAGCCATAGACCCGCGTCTCTGACGTCCTGCTGCTTCGAGGCGTCCTGTGCCCGTGGAAGCGCTGAGCTGTCGGGCTTTTGGACGCGAGCTCTGGCGTACGGTTCGGCCAGGACGTGACCACGGCTACAACGGCGGTGCCTACTCTCCACGTAGCTGCCGGTTCTACCCATTCGATCAACGTGCTCCACTCCAAGGCTTACCAACGGCTTACGAACGGAAGAGACCAGCATCGTGCCACGTGTCTAGGCTATGATGAGGGACTCTTACATTAGGACTTCTGTAGCGCGTGTGAATAGTGCAGGGTCAGTTTTCACATTCTGTGAGGGTTATGCGTACTCGTTTTTGTGTGTGTATAAAATGTGGTGTGCAAACAGCCTCGTCTTTTCGTGGGTGTCTGTGGCGACGTCCCGGACACCCATTCACAAAGAACCTGCACATTGTAAAGACAGCCCAACAACGTAACATTGTCACGAGGCTATTTAATCAATAAGCTCTCGTGTAGGTTCGTGTAATAAAGGATGACTTAACAGTCATCAAGAAGTGAGAGACGAGACCATTTGTGCGCAGCAAATCCCCAACACTCATTATATTTAAACAACACAAAGAAAGATAACAAATAACTGACACAAGAACAGAGCATGCAAACGAGAAGAAAGCTAGGAGGAATCGGAAAAGGTCAAAAGACGCGAACAGTGAGTAGAAATATATGTTCAGAAGAAAACCATATTTTCACCATTCAAGGGACGCGGAGCTTGCAGCGGAGGATTTAGTGGCAAGGCATAGACGCACTCACGTACATGGCGACGGCTGAGATGCTGAGATGCGCTACAGACGCTCACTCGGGAGGAAGCGTCGGCGAGTCGGGGTCAGCGAGCCTTCGGCGTTTGCCAGCCCACAGCTTGGACACGAAGCCGGAGACGTAGGGCTAGCCTGACCAACGCCAGACGACGAGAAGAAGCTGGGTGTGTGTCCAGGTGGGAGCCTGCAGTGGCCTTGATGCAGGATCTCTGCTGGCCGCCACTCCCGCGCCCGTGTCACCTTCTTCACTCGGTGCCCGACTCAGCCATGTCGGCTCACTGCACCCGTTGTTTCTCTTCCAAATCCTCGTGGAGGCTCCTCATTGGGTAGATGTGGCCACGCTCGCACGTGCTACGGTCGCGGGTCGTCGTCTTCGGTAGTTTGCGCCGCGCCCTTTTCAAACGCGCACTTGCACATCACAGGCACCCACTGAGAGCCGAAGCAAGGCCAGCGATTGGGTAGACGATGCGCACGGGGCCCGCTTACGCTATCTCGTTGTACTCTTGAAATTGAAGCTCAGGGACCCTCCAAGTTTTTGCTTTGCTCATGTGCCTTCACATTAAGATTAGTGCATTTTGCCAGCTAATTTTTAGAAATGCTATAATGCGCAGGATGTTTAATCTAAAAGAACAGAAATAACACGAGCATGATTCCCTGAAGTGACGTTTTTATTGACACAGCGATATTCACATTACTGAAAATTCTGCAGAATTTCTTCGGTCCCATAGCCTGGCCAAATGATCACAGATCTACCTTCAGGCAGATGCAGAAATGCTGCACGTTACTAAACATTGGAGACTCAAACTGTTGTGTGCTTTGACCAACGGGGCTGCACCGCACCAGGAGCCTGATGACATTAACACCTCCGTGATATCCAGTGCTATAGAGCACCAGTAGAAAATAGATATAATACAGATAGCAGTCCAAAAGTTAAAACCGCCAGGGGCAACTGTCACGACATGTCTTGTAAAATCCCGAACAAATGTAGAATTTAATGTTGTATTAACGCCAAAGCATGATAAGAACTACATCGCAAAAAAATCAGTTCCACGCGAAATCAGCGCTCGTCATGAATTCCTTAACATGACACCGCAACCGCTATCATACCCCCCAATTATAATCGAAATGATTAACTTTGAGTGCAGCATGTCTTAATGAAATAGTACAGTGTTCTATTTATAGCTTGAAACATTGGACATGTTCATGTGAAAATCTCCGGCGGTGGACCACTCACGTCTACAGCAGGCCTCATTTGTGGCTGCGGCCTGGCTTTTCTCACAATTTGTAAAGGCTATTTTAGTGTAAAACGCAAAATTGTGGAATTCTTAAAAGATCCTCGGTACTGACACACCTTGAAATCACTATATTGATTCAAAACATTGGCACAATGAACCATGTTCTCCAGTTGCCCTTCGCAGAGCCGTACTAAAGGCTCTGAAAGTAGCGTGATCAGTATTTGCAAATGGCTCTTTATAAATGAGCCACATAAACTGTCTGCGGAGATGAACATTTTCAGCACAATGTAGAGTCTGTGCAACTCTGCACCATTCTCTTATATTCTACCTCGTATCCATTAGATAAAATGGAACGTGGCATGTAGCTGTTGGTCTTGTGCGAACGAGTTCTATTGTTAATATCTGCTTAATAATTGGCTTCCTTTCCATCGCCTCTCACTAAAGTGGCAACCGTAAACCTCAGAAGCGCTTAGATGTTGCATTGTGGATCAAGCTGCCCAGCAACAAAAAGCCTTTTATATAATTCATGAACCAACCTCCGTAGCCCTTCCCATGTCCATTATGGTGGGTATGATTAACTAGGTTACAGTCGCAATACATGTTCTGAGGAGTGAGCGGCCGTCATGCGATAATCTTAAAAATAATGTGTACATCTTATCTTGCCGGCACTTGTGCTCCTTGTATGATATTGTTACGGGGAGTAACATGCCCGTGACAATATTTTCGTTGTTTCCGTAATCCTTTCTACCCTATTCTTCAACAGCACGAACACACTGTTTCTAAGCGCAACAACCTGCTGAATCGTTTCTCTTAGTACCCATTATTCAGCAGATATAGTTTTTTTTCTCCATTTCACAAGCGTCATAGTTCGCATTGTGTCGCTTGCATACGGCAAGCGACACAATGGGAACAATGATGCTAGCTATGCGTTTTGCCTGGAAAGGAGCTACTGCCTTTATTTAACAATACTGCAATACATTTCGCTGCTCCTTGTGCTATTTCGAAGAAATGTGCCTGAAGTTTACAATAAAACATGGCCACTGGTCATTGTTCTCTAAAAAATCTCTAATTGCACTCCGTGTAGAATAGGCATAATATAAGCCGCAAGAAACACGTGCCCGCAGAGTATACTGCTTTATGCTGTTTGTATATCTTACCTACAGCAAGGTAAGCTGAAAGCGTTTGTTACCAGCGTGAAAAAAAATTCATTTAACAATAAGCAACAACCTAAAATCTAATCCACTATTTTGGGATTAACAGCAGATATGCTTGTCGGTTCGATGTACAATTTTTTACTTATGTGTGCACTCGTATGAGGTTATTAGCGCCGTTTAAGCGTTCCCGACCGCTGTGGGTTCATTTTAAACTTTTATCAACGCGCTGACAGATAGCTGCTACTTGATCGACGTTGAAGTTGCAGTAATAATAATTAGATTTTACACACTGAAACCACGATATAATTATCAGGCACGGCGTAGTGGGGATTCCATATAAATTCCAGCACCTTGGGGTTCGTTAAGACGCACCTAAATCAAATCTAAGCACCTTGTCGCTATTTGCATATAGGAACCAATTGAAAGGCGGCCCCCGTAAGCATGAATCGAACCCGAGCCCTACAGCTTAGCAGATGGCCCATGCACTGACTCCCTAACATCCATTATTCTATTTGGGAAGATTGCAAATGGAAAAAATCTGGCGGTTTCTATGCAATGTAGCAATAGGTGTTGTGGGAGGCCAAACATCGAAAAAAACTAGCTATGCGTTATTGTACGGCACTAAGCCAAGCGTTTCAAGGCGAATCGATGGCTTTGCGTAAATTAAGTAGAATTAGGGATGTGAATGAGGGGCGCTAACCAGGCATCTCAACTTTACTTCGACCTCTAATGGGCAGCTTATGGTCCGGACACAACGTTAGCGCTGACAGTACAGCGCAGTCATCAGTTTCATCTAAAAGAAACCCACGATACGGGCTGCTGACCTGCATATCACGCTGACGTTCATTGGCGTATTCCTGCGGGGCCTAGCCACACTACATTGTAGCTTACTGCGTCATAGTACTACATGCGCAATGCTTCTTAGGTTGTGGTAATGCAGGATAGCCAGCAGTGCAATTGCAATTCAGTTTCTTTCAGTGATAAGCCCTCGATTAGGCCCCATCACGCCTTCTTCACCACGTGCATATTACACATTAAGCAACACAGGTACACTAATGTCGTTAACAAAATTTGAGATAACGATAAGTTACACCAGCTTGAATTCGCCCGTAGGCCTTAACCTTCTTTGATGTGTTAATAAAGTACGTTGCTGGGCGAGTTGGTGCATCGTCACAAAGTGAACTGTTGGAGGCGTTTCACATGAAAATGAGGGGCGCTGATTGCGTCAGCCAAACGTCCGTGTGTTTGCGGGAGAGTGAGTTTCAATTGCTTTGTCGCAATATACGTTAGATTTTGGAAGGCGTAGCTTGTGATGTGTGCGCAGCCGCGCATTGTGACGTACGAGGTATATATTTCCCACAATCCTTTCGTAATAAAATTCAGTTGGTAGTGAGCGCCCGTCCCGTCTACTTGTCTTCTCTGTCCAGTCTTTCGCGCTCTACTTTTATTTTGTGTTCTTTGATGTGGTTTGATCCTGAGAGCTTTCCTGAGCGCGATATGGGAGCGCGGTCCGCTCACTGTGTCGCGCCACAATATTTTGGCAGTTACGTCCTTGGGTCTGACACAGTCGTGAAAGCATATGAACAAGACTACGAATAGAAAAAGAGTAGCCTACCACTACTGTGAAACAAAACAAGAGAATCGCTTGACCGATTGCTCAGCCAGGCGGAAATTCAGGCGCAATGATTATTTACCTATGAATACAGCACCATTACGGATCACGGACACCACTTCATTGTTGTGATTTATTTCGCGGTAGGTGCATACATGGGTTCTGCGAGAAAGTTGGCAGCAGGGTTACTTAGGACAGTTGTTCGGCAAACAACACCCTTACAGAGCTGCATGCCTGTACCCCCCAAGCAAGGCGAGCAGACAAAAAATGGGAAGACCCCGAATGCTGGCGTTACAGTTTTCTATGTGTAGGCGGGTGGGGGGTGTGATCAAAAAGTCACAGTTTCACAGCAAGGGTGAAGCAATGAATGCGATAGCAAAAAATTGTAATGTTATACGAAGTGAGGCTGGCAGCTAACTCTTTTTGGATCCGATCTCACGCAACTCTAGAAAACGCTTGTTTAAGAGAATTCTCTTCGCGTTGAGAGCGCAGCACGTAGAAGGGTACACCGGCCCCTCCATTGTCGGCCGCCGAGAAGGGGAGATAACGCGCGCGCCCGCGCCCGCGCTCGTAAAATCGAACGTCGCCCCCCCCCCCCGCCCGCTGTCGGCCGCCGAGAAGAGGAGATAACGCGCGCGCCCCCGCTCGTAAAATCGAAGGTCGCTCGAGGAACCCCCCCCCTCGCGTCTTTTCACGCTCACGAACGACGGGCGAGGCCGGTTATATATATACATATACATATACGGCAAATGACGCCGACGCGGACGCCGACGCCGACGGCGAAAACCAGCCGCGAGTGTCCATATAATTGCTATCGCAATAATAATCGAAAAGTTCCATATCTGAAGAAAACATTGTGGAATGGGGCCGATAGTGTCGTTTGACACGTGATTCATGCCATTTGCAGTAAAAAAAAACCCAAAAGACCACAGTAATATGACTATGCTGGCTTTGGCCGTAGTTATGACGCTTCTTGACAGCAAATCGCTCGCCGTAAACTGTGAGTATGTTATTTCTTTTATGAACACGAACGCATTTTGCTTGGTTCCACGGAGAATTGTGTCACACCATTTCTATGAAGTAAAAGTACACGCGGTGAAGTCGCACCAAGGAGCAATCTGAGAAAAAAAAAACAATGACTGACACCCCCAATCGTGTCGACAAATTGTAACTTATTTGAGACTGAGACTGCACAATTACTTCATCGGGAGAATCATTCAAGAATATAATAATAAGCCAGTGTTCCATTTCACTGCTATGTACTGAAATAAGGGACAATAATCGAAAATAGGTAAGATTACATGCGGTGTTCCAGAGTACTCAATTCTAGGTCATTTGCTTTTTGATGTATACAAAGCGACGAATGTGTATAATGGCATCATATTAAGACTCTTAAATGAGAATCTTGCGTTGCTAACCTATGGCATAGCATCTTCTTCAAACTTTGATATAATCCGACACGGACTGGCTTGTTATCTGGCTAAGTAAATGTGACGTCTTACAATTATCGCACCTCGTTTCGTGCTTTGTTTGCACATGGTTGTCGTCAAAACATCCTATAGCAGCGTTTTTTTTCTTCAAACGATAATACTGTATAACGGCTCTATTCTTTTACTACGATTATCAATAGAAAGTATCTTGTTCACCAAAGTTGGAGTTTTCCCAAATTTTGTCTCACGTTCACTAGTTTTATATTCTTATATATTGTACATAAGTTAATTGTTTGAGTACTTCATCTCATTGCTTTGTGTTGTATAGTGGTGTTTTGAGTGTATATGGCAAATGCAATGCATAATTCATCCTCACTCCAGGTACTCCCGCCCCCCCGTACCGTATGGCTCATGTGAGCTACTAAGGTTTAAATAAATAAATAAATTATTAATTTACATTCAGGGGAGCAAAGAAGCGAACGGCCAAAGATAGAAAAACTTATTCCGGTACTTTTTTCAAACGACTAAATCCGGCTTTTGCACATTAATGTGCCCATATATGTGCACCAAGATCAATGGGTTTATTTGTCAATAATTAAAACTGCTTCCACGATGGTGAAAAACACCACTACACAGTACATTTCACATCCTCTACTGCAATGTTCTATTGGCGATTATGACAAACGTGAACTCAGAATGATTCATGACTTGCAAAAGAAAGTTATGCACCTTTTCGCAAAGATATACGAAGGAGTATCACACAGATTTGACACTGCGACTCTATAAAAGAATATAATCCTGCAGCTCTCATTTCATTTTTCTTTTGAGGCGATTTGTACCTTAAATTTTAGAGAAACTAAACACCAAGGACATATTAGAGCATTGGACAAGCCAGGCTCTCTCACTCCATTATAAAAAAAACTTTCCTTTCCTAGATCTCTCCATTGAGGAGACCACTTTGTGACAAGGAAATGACCACTCATAATTTTTATCAACAAAAATGCCTATTTCGCCACGAGGGTCAAATAATGAATCTATAGCACCAAATTGGAATGTCATAAAAAAGAAAGACTAGCAGCTCACTACTTTAGCAAACAGGGTGGCTGCTGCCATTGAAGCGACCTTGACGTGGTACATGTCTTGAAAACAAACTTGCAATGCAAGCACAACACGTAGAAAGCTATGCGACATTTGTTCAAATGAGTTTCGTTGCTGCTTTCAACGAGTCAATCACCCCTGACTAGGAGCAAAAATGCAGGTTCACAAATTTTCTGGTCACCACTCCGTTAACAATGGAAATCACTTCGAGAGCAGCCTCCAAATTCGTTGTCCGCATGTGATAAAAGGACATAACGTAGGTCGCCAACATCGTGGGCCGAAAAGTGGAGAGCAACTATTTTCGCTTAAGACACACAGTTATTATACAGCAGCATGACAATGCAATTATTCACACAGCATCATTTTTCAGGATACATGTCTAGAACATGTTTGACAGCAGAACCCAGGCCCTGTCCAACTACCATATTTTTCATGTTATGGAATCACACAATATTTGTCACACCGGAAGCTTTTTTTAGCTACCCAGCCCTGAATAATAATGCAGAAAATTTCCCAGAGAGCTGAGAACGTTCGTATAACAGACGATTACGTTATATAATTATGATCTAATTATACCTGGGCTGGCCACGTATTGCATAGTACAGACAGTCGTAGTTACAGTAAGAGCAGCAGAATGCTTTTTAAGGAATGAAAAAGGCAGTCGAGGGAGGCAGAAACTTAGATGGAATGCCGAAAATTAAGCAGTTCGCTGGGATAAAATGCAGTCAACTCGCACAGGTTATCCATAAACTGGAGACTTTCTTCATGTAATGTACGAAATTAATCTGAGAATGATGTTGATGATCGCGTTAGGCACATTAAGTGATTTCACCACACATTCTGAAACCCAACTTAACAATTTTAATTATTGCTACACAGCTGCTTCCTCATAAACTTGCATGTAGTGCAACCTCCATGCTGTCTTACCAGGTTTTATACTAGTTTACGTATATAGACGTATTTTGTAAATAATTACACATGTGTCTTATTCCGTGGTTGTCTGCTGCACATCCTCGAACACATTTCAGCGATATGTCAGTTAATATTCGCATTTCTTGAAAAAAGAAGCCAGTGGAGTGCTTCCGAAAACCACACTGTATCTCGTAATACAGTAGGTACAATTTGATAGATCACCACTTAATCCTTTGTGCGACAGTGGGACCCATACGTCCAACTTTTCCGTCTGCAGAAAAAAATTTCTCCCACATCACCCGTTGCAATTAGCGCAACATTAAGTCGCTCATACCTTACGTATGTCTTCGCAATCTTGAGGAAAATTCTTTTACCACGCATTCGAAGGGTGGATGTAGTGTTACAATGGCACTGAATTTCGATAAATTTTTTGTGGTAGCTTCTGAATTTTCCTCTTCCTGGGGTAGATTTGAACCTACCAATCGAAAAAAATCACAGTTTCGCCACTGGGGCGAAGCAATGAATGCGATAGCAAGAAATTAGTTTGTCACACTAAGAACGACAAGCAGCTCGATACTTGCAACGCGCAGCCGCAGCACAAAGAAGGACGCTCGAAAAGGACGCATAGGTATACACAGGACAAGCGTGAACTAACAACTGTCGCAGTTGTTACGTGTTTGTATTTGAGTAACGCGCTGCGAGTGTCCACAATGCAGAAGCCGACGTTGTTGTTGTTGTTGCCTCTGACATGGCTCATACCCACTCAGGGGGATTGGCCAAGGATTGATTATATGATTATATGACTTTTCGACGCTGTTTCATACTTCTTTTTCTTTTAAACTGCGGCACGTGGAATGACCACGCTGCGTTTCCTGCCACGTGGTGGCGTCTGACGCCAAGTGTGCCCGGTGTTTTTTTTTCCTTCTACATCATGAAGGGAGCCACTTTTTCGTGCGCATCTCAATGGCAGTTTTCAATTTGAAAGAAACTGTAAAACTGTTGCGTGATAAAAAGCACGCTCAAGCTGTTCCGAGATCTGCGTACTGCGAGCGACAAATGGTACATATGAATAGCTCGCCGTTATATCGCTTGCACGAGCATGGCGTGTGGCTGTGTTGTCTAGCGCAGCAGGCTGCTGAGAGAGGGGCCGCTGGTTCGATGCCCCGGTCAGGTGGTTTGGAATTTTTTTCTGCTGATTTATTTTTCTTTGTCTTTTTATATATACACATGCATATACATATCCGTGACATGACGGCGTCGACAGACGGTGACGGCGATGGCAAAAATCAGCCGAGAGTGTCCATATAATTGCTATCGCAATAATACTGGATAATTCCTGTTTTTTTTTGTTTATGTGAGAGGTGATTTTAGCCTCCAATCATCACGTGTTTTTGGAAATTTGCGTAATAACTCTACCGATATATGCATCGGAACAATCTCCTGCGAAATTGTCCCGCTCATCCCTTTGCGCAATTGCGGATATTGATGCGTGGAAATATTTTTGCTTCATATCATATACCTCTTAAAAAAGTAGGCACATGTTCAAAGACATCTGTACTCGACAATTGCGACAGCAAAAAGCACGGACAACCAAATGGAGAAGAGAAAATAAATAAAGTGGTTGATCCATGCGGTGAAGTAATGCTTTACAGGATCAGACCCCAGCGCTTGGGAGGCTCGCAATAGGCGCAACTGCAGGTGGTGTTCTCCGGTTGAAATGGGGTCCGCACAACTTTCCTCTTCACAACTTGAGAAGTGATACTCTGCCACTTGCTTCGGCTGTTTAATCCCAAAATTACCTGTTTATGGTGCCTTCATGAGAGAGTAGGACAGTGTTTTCCCACTTTCTGAAAACACTCTCACGAGTCTGTAGGAACATATATGTGCTCTTGTTTTCAGTAAACTACTGGCTTGATTTTGATGAACTTTTTTCCATACTATTTCTTTGTAGTTTATATCAATATACCACAACCGGTTTTTGTGTCAATGCGTCAAGAATATAGGAGAACCTACAAAAGGGTTAACGTCCCCAATGTGTAGTATTCAGTGAAGCTGCTCTGTCTTTTTAGCAAACAATTCATTTGATTATGCACATGTTCTCTGCAGTATGAGATGTCATTTCTTCGCATTTTGCTTATTGGAGGCTTTTATTCCTTCTGAATCATACAAATAATCACGAAGTTTTAGTTTTTCATTTGTGCATACACTATTCGTGCATACACTACTATCTTCCTTCTAAACGAAACCTGTGTGTAAATTCATGTTTCTTATGCACCTATGTGCTCTGTTTTTCATTTGCATCATCGTGCTCTATTCTACAATGGTACTTGAATATAAAGACACGAGGGAGGTTGCAAATATCTCGGTAAGCATGGGATTTTGCTTTTTGCTGTTTTACACTTGAAAAGCTGTACGCCGAAAAAAATAGAATATTGAAACGTTGGTATCAAGCGGACAGTAATGAACTAAAAACACGCTCGAGTGCTTGCGAAACGAGATGATGCTACAAGTTTGTTGTGACACCGCATGCTGACATTCCTCTTAAACTAAGCAGCTTAGTCATTCTACTCTTGTACAATAAAACGCTCTTCTTGATCTGGCAGAGCATGCAGAATTGGTACGCATTTGATAGCAAAACTTAATTGGTAGTGTGTCGTGTAATTCCTAAGTATATAAAAAAACACTCTAGAGGAAATTGTTCAAAAGGAGAGAAATGGGTGCAGGCACGGGATGGGGGGCATCACATTTAAAAAACGAGAGCACGAATTTTCTGACAGTGCAATAGTTCTCAGGTAGGATGCTTTCGAGACATTCAGAATCGGTGCTTTCTGGGAATTTCGCACAAAAAGGGAGCTGAGCTGTCAATGCAGAAGACATAGTGATATTGGCGGTGAGATCGACCTACACCAGGCAACACCGTTGCGGCGGTAGTCTGTATAGAAGGTCGGCGGCGCGCATACAAATGCACACAGCGGCGCTTTCGTTGTGAGCGGTTTTAGCCGATTGGTGACAAATAAAGTGCGTTGATGGCAGCCTATTGGTAGTATATAAGCTTTCGATTGCTATACTAATGCGCAGAGCCGGCCTAACGTTCCTATTACGTGTGAGATAAGTGCAACACTCACAATGAATCGTGTGCTGGCCTTCGCCGACAGTCGAGTGTTCTCGCAGTGTGCTTGATGCTTTTTCCTGTTTTATTTGTACGAGTTTAGCTTCTATTTTGCCTATACTACAATATCATTGTTGTCGCGCGACTGAACCAACAATTTCGCGTCTTGTTCGAGCGGCTGCTAAATAAAAAAAAAGAAAAAGCCTGTATTTCTGCGTAACGAGTTGAAGTACAACATTCTGCACTCTGCTTGTCTACTTGCACATTTACGTATCCGCCATTTTTTGTTCCTTTTTGTAATTCTAACCGGCCTTTGCAGACGCTAGTTCATGCTTTGCGGTAGCCCAATGATTTCGAAATCGCCGACACTTCACGAGATGGGGTCGCTAAAATTCTGCATTCACACCTAACTATTTAGTTCTTTTGTTCGGACGACGCTAATGCACCATGTGACCTGCTTGAACGAGAAACCGGCACCCACGTTGAAATGATCTTGGCGAATGGAGTGTAGGACGATAACATGTAGCGCCAAACCAACATGGGCATGCACTGACTTATCAGAGTACAGATGAGCCTCGGATGGCGAAACGCTTGTTTATATCGCGCAGGCTTCTGTACAAGCATTTGATACCAGGGCATAAACAAAAGCGTAAGCCACTCTCTGCGGACGTGCATCACATTCGCACACGTGGCTAGCGGACGACCCAAGGAGCCATCAACACTACGAGGTTTCGTCCGCTCGCCGCTAGGTGCCGACTCTGTTTGATCTCGAGGCCAATAGCAGCTGGGGTGGCACATTCTCCGGCAGCGCTTTGCGTTGTTTTCGGGCTTATTAGCACTTATTTGCATGTTGGCCCTCCAATTCCCGCTGTTTTTACTCCGAGCAACCGACACGCCCAAGTCCAACAGCGAGTTTAAATGGCAACTACTGATAGCAGCTGTAGCGTGATTCAAGCTTCACGAGAGAATGGGTCACAGATTTGGTGGCAAGTCCCGCCGACGAGTATCGCGACACTTGTGAAAAAGGCATGGACTGATTCATACTTGATCGCGTTACAGAATACAAGTAACTGATTGCAATTACAACTACCGCCTTTAAAATTACAATTGATTACAGTAGTCAGTAACAGCCCCAAAGAAACAACGAAGCAATTAGAGGAATCTAAATAATTAATTTTGCGTTACTCTCTTTTTAAATGTTAGTGCCGCAACACAACTGAATTTTACGCAAACTACAACGAACTACTGCAGCTTCCATGATAGAGAGAAAGCTGGGAAGCTTCCTGGGGCTTCCCTGATATACTGTTACAGATTGTTAGATTTCCACACCAGTTCTTTTTTTTCAAAGTTTTCGTTGATGATTCTTCTACATTTCCTCGTTAAGGGGTCAGCTGCTACACAGAAAACTCTCTCAATCCATGCGCTAGAGGGAAGGGCGGTATTATAATGGTGGAACACCATGGGCACGAGCTCACTGTTGCGCAGCGCTTCGATGCTAGTGTCAATGTCCTCTATGAAGCGTCACGCGTCACTCATGATCCCGATCTTGTAAAAAGTTGCAGGCAAGAGGAAGGGAAAAAAAAGAAATCGGCTACATAAGGACCCCCCCCCCTTCCATCTGACAGGACAAGGGTCCTTTCAGAGGATTAGCATATTTTCCGAGGCGAGAACTGCCTAGAAGGCTTGGTTACAATTTGATTTGGAAACACAAAAGTCGCAGTTTCACCGCTAGCGTGCAGCAATGAACGCGTTAGAAAGAAATTGGAATCTCACTCGAAGAACGACAAACAGCTCGATACTTGCATAACTCATCAAGTAGCGCAAAATTTCACAAAGGACAAGAGAAGAGACGAAGAGCAGCGCTCGTCTTCGTCCGTTCTGTTGTCCTGTGTCAAATCTTGCGCTACGGGATCAATTATGCATTACCAACGTGCCCAAATTCATGCTCTTGTCGACACTTGCAGCGCGCCGCTGAAGCATCAAGAAGGTCGTTCGACGAGAACGCACAGGTGTACACAGGTCAAGCGTGCACTAACAAGTGCAACAGCTGTTACACATTTGTGTTTGAGCAACGCGCTCCAAGCTTGGACAATGTAGAATCTGATGCTCTTAGATATTTCTTTTTAGATGTGAAGCATCTTATGGCGAAGCTTAATCCGGTGGTGGTGGTGGTGGTGGTGGTGGCGTGCCGCGTGCCCACCCTTACAGCGCATGCGCAAACAGTTAAAAAAAATATAAATAAACCTCCTCTCCCCCCTCTCTCTCCTCTAGGCATCCCTCCCCGCGGCAACGACACCCTCACTGCGCATGCGCCTCCCTTCCTCTCTCCCCCTCTTACACTCCCCCCCTCTCTCCATCCCTGCCCGCGGCGTCTAACTCCCCCCTGCGCATGCGCGTCCCCCCCTCTCTCTCCTCTCCTACGCTCCCCCCCTCTCTCCTCTACGCATCCCTGGCCCACGGCGTTCACACTCCCCACTGCGCATGCGTGTCACCCCCCTCTCTCTCCTCTCCTACGCTCCCCCCCCTCTCTCGCCTCGCGACGCCGACGCAGGCAGCGTCTGCTAGAGAGTTTCTTGGTTGAAAAAACCGACTGCTCGCGCTGCACAACCGTTCACTGGCCATCCCGTATATACGGCAATGGATGTTGACCTCCAAGGTGGTGCCGGGGGGAGATTTCTCCTGTGCGCTGTTGAACAATAAAAATTCGCAGCGTGCGCGTTAACTAAAAGCGGAGTGCGGGTCTCTGTGTCCAGTCGGAGTCTTCCGTCTCTCATTGCCCATTAGCAGCGATTGGCATGTTTCAGTAGGAAACACTGCTCCATCACTGCCTGCTTTTCGCCTCCCCAGTTTTCTCTCCTGCGCAACGCTGCGATGAGCGCCAGCGTCAACGCCGCCACCAGTGTAAGCGTTAGCGCCCGCTGCTTCACATCTACACATGGTTCCCTTTAGCGGGAGATGGTGTAATTTTTTCGTTTAAACTGCGGCGCGTGTAGTGACCTCTCTGCGTCTCCGGCCACGGAGTGGCGTCTGTCGCAAGATGTGCCTCCTGTTCTTTTTTTTTTTTTTTTTGCCTCGCATTACGAGTAGGTACGGAATGTGTCCCATTTTTTCCGTGTGCGTCTGAAGAGCAGTTTACAGATTTAAAGAAATGTAGGAGCCTTGCTTGATAGAAAACACGCTCATGCTCCTCCGAGATCTGCGTGCCGCCAGTGGTAAATGTTTATACAAATAGGTCGCCGTTTTACAGCGAAACCTGTTATGAGATCACAACAAGGGTCGTTTTTGCGCCGTAGTTGTCCGCCGCCGCCGCCGCCGCCGCTGCCGCTGCCGCCGCCGCCGCCGCCGCCGCCGGTGTCCGTAACCAATATCGCACGAAATAAGAAAAAAACTAAATAAAAAACACCTGTGACAGAATGGGAATCGAACCCGGGTCCTCTGCGTGGCAGCCCAGCACTCTACCACTGAGCAACGCCACTGCTTGAAACTGCGGTGCAAACTGGCTCTAGGCAGGCTTCATATCGGGTAAGGAATCGCGTTAACGTGCGTTGTAAAGCGTTTTAGAGCAGTAAAGTAAGAACCAGGCGTCACACAATGCGAATTGCGTAACGAGTGGGGCGTTCAATGCTCCAACCCATTACAAAAGCCTGTAGCATAATGCTTCATCGTCCTCAGCCACAGCATCAACGAAGTGCACATAATTCGTTACAAGAGTGTAGCGGGCACCACGCTTTTCTGAAGAATGACGAAGAATGGCATAGTAGACGCTTCCGCACTACACAAAAATTATGATGATTTATAGCGTAGTGGGTACCATGCAAGTGGGCTTGTAGTAGTTGCCCCAAGAGTGTTTAAAATAAAGGCTAAAGGCCGCACTTCCAGCTTTCGCTGTGGCTGTGCTGCGCCTTCTGCGCAGGCCTGGCGGTTTTTTTTACCCTGGCGCGTGCATGGCGGGTGGTAGAGTTGAATAAAGGAAATAAATGGCGCTGGGATGAGTTGTCTTACGCAGTGCGCTGTGGAGTGAAGAGTCGCTGGTTCGAATCCCCGGTCGGGTGTTTCGGAATGTTGTTCGCCTGATTTATGTTTCTTTGTGCGTTATATATATATATATATATATATATATATATATATATATATATATATATATATATATATATATATATATATATATATATATATATATATATATATATATATATATATATATATATATCCGGTACATGACACCGACGGCAACGGCGAAAATCCACCGAGAGTGTCCATATAACTGCAATCTGAATGAAATTGATTACCGTTAATGAATTACAAGCAAATATAGTTGAATTATCCAGAACTTTACGGTTTCGTAGAAGTAATCGATTATATTGCCACGCGCGTTTCTTATTTTCACTTTGCTCTATTCGGTTCTTCGCCCTCAAAGTCTGTCAGCAAAGCTCAGCGCAAACCGCGCCTAATTGTTCTAGAAGCTTCGCGATTACTGTAGATCGTTTTGTTAAGATTGCGCGCAAGACGCGAACACTCGAGCTTATTCCAGAGCTTGTGCGACAACGAGTGATAAGACTGGAATATTCTATGACGCACGTATAAGTGCCGACGCGCTTCACCGCTTGTCAGTTGATCGATGACCAACGCTCTGCTCGCCGCTATCAGTGCCAGCGTGTATTGCTGTAATCTTACTTTCTGTTTACCGGCCACAAGTTCGGCCTAATAAGCAGTTTCATCTTGGACACGTCGCCTGCTGCCTTCGTCGACGTCACACCCACTTGACAATATTTTAAACTTACAAGCAGATGTAATTGATTACAAGTAATCCATTAACTAAAACGCGTTACGTACAACATTGTATGGAGTTATGTACGCAGTATTACCACCGAGTAACGCTTCACTTGTGAAAGCGGCATGCATTGATATAGGTATTGCGCAGAGTGTTTATATGAAAGTTGGCGAGGAGAACCTGCTGTAAAGAGAGAAGCAGCGATAGGCAGCTGTAGAGAGGGGGGCGACGCGCAAGAGGCGCCGAAAATGGCTGTTCCACGCGTCTTTTGCTTACTGAAACGAGCCACCAGAATCTTTCCAGACACACCTTAGCTGAAAAGACTACCTATTTCCGCTAAGCTGGTTCCAGTGCATGATTGTAAATCAGTGCCACAAAGATAGCTTGCGAATCACAAAGAAAAAGCTTAGAATTCTTTAGAAGTTGCATATCGCTTTATAGATATATCACTATACTTCCCGTATTATATGCAAGTTCAATACATGATGGTTCTAATCTAGCGTTGTCTTCTAATTTCTTATAGATGTCTATGTTGTCTAGATGTAAGTCTTGCCATTTAAATGCAGATGCTGTGTGCCGGTAACAACCTGTACATGGTTGGGGCATCTACGAATTTCATTGATCCAAATAAGGTAAGGTGTGTCAGATCGCCATTTATCGCCAAGCATCAGCGTGGATGTCGCCGCTTCGTCGAGTTGGAGAAGAATTTTGCAGTAAGTTCAAGGCCACTACTACAATTAACGAAATGTCATATGATCGCTTTATTCTTGTTTTCCTGCAGAATTGACGCCACTGTACTCGGAGTGCATTACTTGTATACCGGTGACATGTGCGTCCGGTTACATTGTTGGACTCGAGAGAGTCAACCCCCACGAAAAAAAATGTTAGTTTTCCCAAAGAAGCGCGCCTGGCCTTCTGTTGGCAGGCGAGTTTTGAGCGCTAATCGGCTGCTAGCTACTTTTTGTGGTACTTTTTTGCGGCAAATGTAACAACTGCGCGTATCAGTAGTTTAAGGTTCGTTATTACCCGTAGCAGTATGTTTGGTTGAGCAGTGATTTCAGAATCTCAGTCGAAATTTACCACGATGTTTGAATATGCGGACTAAGGTAAGCGACACAGGGGGTGTGTTTGTACGAGAGACTCGGCTATCTAAACATTCTAGAAGTGATTAACGTCACGATAACGAGTAAGCGCTGTCGCATCGACTACATAAGGAAATTCTCTGTAGGAGGGACAGCGACGAATGAATACGGTAATATGGCCGGAGCTGACATGTTTTTTCTTAGTTTGTAAGCCACAATAGTCAACGTCACCGAAATGTGAAGTTTGAGGTATTTGAGTAGAGCTTATATATAGCGGCAGGAGCCTTACTGTCATAGGATTTTTTTTAAAAAATCTTGTTATTGGATATATATATATATATATATATATATATATATATATATATATATATATATATATATATATATATATATATATATATATATATATATATATATATATATATATATATAGTTTCAAGAGAATATTCCTGGCTAACTGGTTAAAATATATGAAAGAAAGTCACAGTGAAAAACATAACATGTTTTTCAGTGTGACTTTCTTTCTTTCATATATATATATATTGTGAGAATATGAAGGGTATGAATAATGCTCACAATATATATATATATATATATATATATATATATATATATATATATATATATATATATACATAATTGAAACAATGAAGGGCTAACACAGAATCCAGAAGTAACAGTTCAAAAATATATCAAGCACGTAGGAAAAATTGTTCTGGGAAAGACTGACGTTTCGGCCGCGGGACCGGCCTTCGTCGGAGGCCGGTCCCTCGGCCGAAACGTCAGTCCTTCCCATAACAATTTGGCTTACGTGCTTGATATAGATATATATACAGATATATATCGAAAAGTGTTTCAGCAGATCCAGTGCTTTGTATGCTTTGAAAAACGACGGACTAACGTGCGAAAATGTTTATTTCTTCCAACGTTTCGGCAGGAGGGCCTGCCTTCGTCAGGGAAGGCAGGCCCTATATATATATATATATATATATATATATATATATATATATATATATATATATATATATATATATATATATATATTGAAACGAGAGAGAGTACGACGAGCGTTGATTTTTCGCAGTGTATTTACTGACGTTTCGGATCGCAGCCTTTGTCAGTCTTGACAAAGGCCTCTCCACCAGCAGAAACTTCAGTGAATATACCGTGGAAAATGAGCGTGCGTGCTACTCTCTCTTGTTCCTTATTCTACCGGGGCCAGCGTGACTTCCTCGCCGCAAGTATATGTACACACACACACACACACACACACACACACACACACACACACACACACATATATATATATATATATATATATATATATATATATATATATATATATATATATATATATATATATATATATATATATATATATATATATATATATATATATATATATGTGTGTGTGTGTGTGTAGTATGGGGGCGAAAGTGGTCGTTGCGGTGCAAACAGTGAAGTAGATCCTCCGTGAGAACAGTAACAACGGAAGTGTTTATTTTGACAGTTTCGGCCAGAGTCTGGCCTTCATCAGGAATAAGGGTAGATGCTCCTTGCACTCACATTTATACAATTTTGCACGAAAAACGAGGGAGGAAAACAGAGAGAAAGAGAGAAAAAAAGTGGGCGGGGGGGTGGGGGGGAGAAGTTTCCACGGGTCACTGCGCTATGCAAGTGGCGTCGTCAATGCTTATGTCTTTGTAAGCATTGCGTTCGATGTGTGTTCGGGTGGCGGTACCTTTAATGTAGACGGGGTGCACGAGTGGCCGGCAACGGTAAGGGCTGGTGTGTGGCGTAAGTGCACGTCTAGCGACATACTCGCTTACCAAGTGTTCGTTTCGCCCGCTCCTTTTTTACCGAAAGTCACAATTCAGGTGTCGGCGGCCTGGACTAGACGAATGTGGTGGGGCAATCGGTTGGCGTCTTTCTTCTAGCATTCCCTCCCTTCGCATATTGTTCCTCAACAGGACTGCGCCCCGCGGCTCCGGCGGGGCGGCGCGGGCAGAAAAGATTCTGTAAGGAGCTGAGACAATAACGACTCATCACTACGGGGACGTCTCGCTTCAAGGGGTACACCGCGCATTGCCGCGAGGGGAAGCAAGCGGGTGGTTAATACACACACACACACACACACACACACACACACACACACACACACACACACGCACGCACGCACACGCACACTATAGCCTTCACAATCCTTAGCGGGGCTTTCCTTGTCGGTGGAGACTGCTGCAAAGTCGGCAAACAGCAAACGTCCTCCAGCTGCTATACCTATTAAAACTACCTGAAATTTTTGCTCAAGGCTAACGCAACTTTTTTTCTCACAACAAAAGACGCTTACGCCGACATCGCCGACGCCGTCAACACTCTCTTTCATCTTTCTTAGCCTCTCTTCGAATATTATTTTGCTCTGAGCTTCCCTGGCCCCAAAACTTGTCCACCCCATTTCGCCCTTTACAGCCTCATTCGTCGTCTTCCCGTGAGCGCCCAACGCAAGGCGTCCCACAGTCCTTTCATTTACATCCATTCCTGATTGCACCTCTGACCTCATGCACACCACTGAGTTCCGAAAAGTAAGTCTCGCAACCATTACACTTTTCCACAAACCTCGAAGCACCTCGTACCTATTGCATCCCCACAACGATGTTTGCTTCATAATTGCAGCATTCTTTTTTCCCTTTGCTGTCGAGGCTTTTTCCTTTACTTCCACGTATCTATCACCCTCATTTATCCATACTCCAAGGACCTTGTATTTGCTTACCCTCGGTATTTCTTGGCCCTGTATTGACACCGCCTCATCATTGGGATCATTGGATACCATGAATCCACATTTTGTTACACTGCATCCTAGTTCAAGAGCTTCACCTTCCCTTCCGCATATAAAAAGCCAGCCGCTGTATAAAAAAGCAATGTTGCTACCTTCTAGCGCTTTTTCAAAACATCCTCACCATGTACAGCATGAATAACAGCGGAGACAAAGGCCACCTTTGTCTTATCCCCTTACTAATATCAACGTTCTCTGTCTACCAATTCCTTCCCTTTCTATGCAAACTCCAGTGAGCCACCGTTTGTTAGCGCCACCTGTCACCGCCGAAAGGAAACAGCCAGGCTGCGAACACAATCTCGACGCAGCCCCGGCCGCAGAGTTATCACCTAAAGTACTTTTACACCATGGACGACACCATGGATCGACTCCACAACACGAGGTACATTTCTTTGACGGACTTCAATACGGGCTATTGGCTAATCGCGAATCGATGAGGGAGACAGAGGCAAGACTGCCTTTATAACACCAGGCGGACTCTTGGTGTTCAAGGTCATAACCCTTGGTTTTTGTGTGGCACCTGCGGCTTTCCAATGCCACTGGTGCAGCATAAATACAGTACTGGCAGGAGTGAAGTGGCAGACTTGGCTCGTGTACTTGGACGACGACATTGTGTTTGCCTCAAACTTCGACAACACCTCCAGCCTCTTAACGCGGGAGTTCAAGCATTCAAGACCTCCAGCCTCATCTTGAAGCCAGAAAAGTGCCGCTTCGCATACGGGGAGCTCTTGTTTCTGGTTAACGTGATCAGCAAATATCAAGTCGAGCCAAACGCGTGAAAAACAACTGCCATCACTGCCTTCCCACCACCCAGCGACAAGACGGCGGTACTCCGATTTCTCGGCGTTTGCGCCTATTATGGATGCTTCTTCGTCAAGAAATATTTATGGATCGCCGAGCTACTAACGCAACTCACGAAGAACGACGTTGAATTCAGGTGGAAAAAGGCGCAAGTTGAAGCATTTTTAGAATTGAAATGGCGCCTGCAGACGCATGCGATAGTTGCGCATTTCGAAGAGTACGCCTATACGGAAATCCTGACCTACCCAATCAGCGTAGGACTCGGCACCTTTATTGCGCAAAGGACTGACAGACAGTAAAGGGTTACCAGTTATGCTAGCCGGTCGGTATTCAAGCCAGAAGCGAACAATTCTACAACAGATAAAGGGTGCCTTGTCTTTGTCTGGGCTTCATAAATGTTTCGCCGCTATCTCCAAAGCGCGGCCTTAAAAGTTGTAAGCGATCACCATCGTCCATCGCCTCCATCGTCCCGTCGCCGCAGGACGACCAGGTTGTTAACCGCTTTTGGGAAGCATTAGTGCCAACAGCTTCGCTGAACGACAGCCAGCCGACCCAGAATTTAGGGGCCTAGCGGAATATCTCGAGGCCAAAGCCGGCGTTGTTCGGAAGGTTTACGTTGCTTGCGTACATCAACGTACCCATCCTGTTTAAAAAACGCTAAAGTTGTGTCGGTATATAAAGAGGGCGATCGCGCTGATCCTTCTAGCTATCGGCCTATATCCGTGTTAAGTATTATAAATACCATACTCAAAAAAATTCGTGGAAAACGAATGCGTATACTCCTTGAAGAATATTGTGCTTTTTGCCCAGAGCAACATTAATTTATATCGCGACATTCAAAATCAATTGCTGTATTATAGTTATCATAGAAGATTAACACACCATTACAGAACCTTCTTGTAGCTGTTGATTTTATTGACTTAAAAAAGCGTTTGATTCTCTTGACTACGATATTCTACTTATGAAATAAAAACACTACAGATTCGGCGCCAAACTTTTTAACTTTCTCGGCGCCTACATTTATGGACGTCATGAAATAGTCAGCATGCAGAATCTTACGTCTTCTTTAATAAACACAAAGATGGGTGTACCGCAGGCGTTGGTCTTCGGGTAGCTTTTATTCTCTCTATATGTAAACGACTTGCCATGCGTACTCAGATCGGCTGAGGTTTTAATATACGCCGACAACACAGGCGAACAAATATACTATTTTTCACTGCCGACTGATATGTAAACGATGAGTCTTTTCGGCTTACAATGAACAACTGCAAACTTGAGCATGTAAGAGAATTTAAATATGTAGGTGTAGTATTCGACAGCCACTTACACTGGGAAAAACAAATACATTCTGGTGTACTAAAGTAGCATCTCGCTGTAGTATGCTACTTGCTGCTACAAATTATTTTTATAGTAACATTGTCAGAGTGATTTATTTCTCATTTGTTCATTGTCAACTATCATACTGCGTAGACTAATGGGGATGGACCTAATAGATAATGATAATGATAAGATAAAGAATAATAGATAATGGGGCCTATAGTGAACAAGCGCTTCTTTGTTTTACAAGTTGGGCATTCTACCTTTCGATTACATACGACAACATAAAACATTAGTCCCCGTCAGTAATGTACTTGCATACAGCGTACCTTTCGATGTATCTATCTTTTGTTCCTCCTCCCGCGTTACTAGGTGCATTACATCACGCAATTTTAACCTTTCACCTATCAACAACGTCTATGGTGAATGCTTACTGCAGTTCGTAGGAGTCATAGTGGGGAATCAGACACCACTTCAGATGAAAGAGGCAACGCTTTCTCAAACGCACATAAAATATTTGCTCCATGTAGAACAACAATAAATTACCATGCACATAACCTTACGCATAATTTGATGTTTCACCTGTACTCCTTTGCTTATAAATGATGTACATAGTAATAGCAGCGTTGTAAAATTTTCATTTTTATATGCGCTAATAAGGTTAATGCACTACGTGATCTTAAATCTTAATGAAATATTTTGTATACTCTTGTTTTTTCTTTCCATAATTAAAGCTTTTTTTTGATGTTGTGAGTACTTATACAAGTTGTTAGAGTGCTTATATACTTTCTTCCGTTAGACCCTCTATAGCCTATGAATATGGGTCTAATCGGTGTTGTGAAAATACATGAACTGTATTGAAAACATCCTCAATAAAGTCTTGAAGGTATTCAAACGAGCGAGATATTGGTGTTTATTGCAAAACGGCCTTCACTTAGAAAAGAACCTCTCGCCACTTAGAGCCAACTGCCTCCTCGTAACCTTCAGCATTTAAGAGGTTTTGGAAGCTTTACATGACCACCCAACAGCTGGACACCTTCGATTATCTCGCACGCTCGCGAAGATACGTACACACTACTAATGGGCTCGCTTCACTGCCGAGGTCACCCAATAAGTAAGGACTTGCCTAGACTGTCAGGTACGGATGATACCGTCAGCGAGACCAGCCAGACTTCTGCATCGTATCGAACTATCTCGCCGACCTTTCCAGCGAATTGATACGCCCCTCCCGGGGCCATTCCCGACGTTGATTTTCGGAAAAAAATTTATCGTCGTAGCCACCGATCATCTCACCCGTTATGCCGAAACAGGAACTGCCCAAAGGCCGCGCCACCGAGATAGCCAGGTTCTTTGTTGAGAACATCATCCTGTGTCATGGCGCCCAAGAGGTCTTCATGACTGACAGTACGGTCTTTACTGTGGAACTAACTCAAGCGATCTTGAAATACAGCCAGACAGGCCACCGCCAGACAACCACTAACCACCCACAGGCCAATGGCGTCACCAAGTGTCTCAATAAGACCATCCCCGACATACTGGTCATGTACGTCGAATGGAGCACTACACTCGTGATTCCATGCTTCCTTTCGTGACCTGCGCATACAATACGGCCGTACAGGAAACGATGAAGGTAAAGGCGTGCAAGTTCGCCTACGATAAGCGCCTAGCAACAAGTCTTGATGCAATGTTGCGAACGGCCACCGACGACGACACCGCTTATTTGCAATGCGCTGAAGTAGATCGACAGTCGCCTGTCTCCATATCAAGAATCAGAAGAGTATGGATTGCCATTACTCTAATCGTCGACGACGCCGTAGGGTGTACCAACCCGGTAATCATGTGCGGCTCTGGACACCGATACGCCGACGCGAACTTAGCGAGAAGCTTCCTCGCCGACATTTCAGCCCTTGCAAGGTACTTCTATGTCTCGGGGCACTGAATTATGAGGTTGTTCCGGATGGCATTAAAAGCTCTCACCAACGCAGCGCACGACCTGAGGTCGTTCACGTCGTGCGCATCCAGCCGTTGCATGCGCATTAAGGAACCTGAGTGTCCTAGGCTTCGCATTCTTTATTGCTTTTATTTCGTGCTACATTGATTTTTTCACTTCCATGTTGCGTTATAAGGATCGGGGCGATGCTTTTCAGAGGGGGAGGGGGATGCGTTGCCACGCACGTTCTTTGTTTCATTTGGGTGTATTCGGGTTTCACCAACGAAAACTGTTAGCAACGCTACGTCGCTATTTTCGGGAAACATAGGAATTGTTGGAGATCATTCTGTTAATATTATGCGGAGAACGCGGATAGTCAAGTTTATGACACAGCATGCGCGAACACTAGAGATAACGCTGGAAAGTTCGATACCGGGGTCGAAAAGACGACACGTTCCAGCTATGATTTCCCAGCTATGATATATAAAGCTGTTAGCAGTCTTATCGGACTACTACACCTGTATATAATGTACCACATGTGCACTTAAAGCAGCTGATGGTGGTGGATCTCATATCGTACGATGCGGCAATCTTGAAAAAAAAAAGAAAGATGCGATGGTCATGCTAACGCAGTGGTGCGGGAGTGCGTTCGCTTGGAGGTTCAACTCCGCAAATCCATTGTTTCTGGCGTAGCCCTTACGCGATGGTCTTCGTTTTGGATCTGTTATATACCTTTTAGATAAAATAATGTGCATGGTTACCCAGGAACCGTCTTTTAGCTTGAAATGCATTGTACTGAAGCCGCGCATTTGCTTGCGAAGTCGCAAGATCAGCCCAATTGGAGCGTTAAACGCACTTCCTATGCACTGTTAAATTTACTGTGTAATGCGCATCAGATCCGTCACCTTAAACCGCGACTATTCTATATGGTTATTTAGAAAAGTCTTCAGGTATGCTGGCACGGCGAAGACGGAATGCAATGCTGTATAAAGTGGAATAATTAGATACCGTGAGTCTTTATCGGTTATGCAGTATTATCTAAAGAAACTTGAAGGAAGTGCTGGTAATCAGCTTCAATTTCAAGTTCACATACAAATTAAAATTCATCTTTTCTTTTACAGACAGCAGAACATCCATGGTGGTCTCCTCTGTACGTACTCTGTGATATTGCTTATATATTATTAGACAATATCACTGTAAAAAGAAATAAGCTTAAGTTGTTGTACCCCGTCTAAGACGCAATTCCATTGTTCTCCCCGTGCTCAGAACATCAGGGGCACAATTCTTTCTTTATGACCTCTGCACATTTTCAAGCAAAAGAAATTGGGCCTCCACAAAGAGGAAGGAAGTATTTTTTGCCAGTATATGCAGAAGCAGGGTTAGGCAGAGATGCTCAGAAATGTATACCGGAATACAGATATCGAAATGCAGGTGCTCTAAGAATAATGTACGCATACTGAAATACATTTACAGAGATAAAGATATGAGAATAAAAATACTGGTTTACTTTTTATTTCGAGGATCATGGTGCTTCACTAAGAGATTTATTAGGTCCAGTCTGTACAGAATAATATAATGAATAATTTGAAACTTGGTAGTCAAGAATATCGTTCTAATCACTAGGGAACGCCCGTGCGTTAAGAAAATGTATACATTTATTCTAGACACAAGGTATGTTTTGCTGAAAGGGTGTTGCGTTAACTGCTGTTAAGCAACCGCAGCTGCTAGGATAGGCTGTCATTTAGAGAAGGTTCATTCGGCCTCAAGACTCGCGAACTCACAAAATGGCTTTCCGCCCGAAAAAAAATATAGGGGTGTGACACCTCCCCTGAGAGACAGGTACTTTCGTCGGCACAGGATCACAATACTGCTTCCGCGGTTTTGCCGTTAGCGACGTATGACGCTTTGCCGCATGGGTCATTCGGTGCGTGTGAGGAAACCTTTTCCACCCTCAATGTTTCACCCACCGGCGGCGGTGCACGTTTACTTGGAATAGCACAAAAAGTCCCTCTTGCCCTTGGATGCACGTGAGCTCATCGCATAAGCACCCAGATGCCCGCGTCGTGCACTATATCGCGATATAATGGATAGGCTACATCGTAAAAGAGTTTCACGACTGAGATACAAATACATTTTCCAAATTAATTTCAGCAGGGAAACACAGATACTCAAAAGTATCGCTAATATACTATCGCGATGCTTTTTTATCGCGATTCTGCCCAGCCCTGTTAAGGAGATAAAACAAGTGATCTTAGTAAATAGACAGAGAACATAGTGTGTCCTAAATACATTTCTGTCATTTCTTCAGCGAGAACAGCCGCACATTTCTACCAAAAGTTTGAATGCCCGCTTTTGTAGCCAACTCTACACCTGACAGGGAGTGATGCGCACTGAAGGTAACAGGTTGTGACACACACAGGTAGAGGCGCACAGAGTGCATATGCTGTTCGTTCATCCGTATCTCACGTATCCACGCTGTCGGGGTATCTGCATACGTGAAGAAGCGTTCATTTTCTCCGCATGCGTAGAATCTTATGACGTGGAGACTGAGCACAACGGCATTTTTTTTAAACTCAAACCTTACTTTATGATGAAAATGCTCCTTCTGACATGTGCCACGCTATCAGTGCGCATTCAGTCATTGCAGTGAAGCTTCATGTAGTCCACCACACTTGTCTGAATCCCCGAATGCTCTTTACGCAAACAAAGGCCTCAACCAACTATATGCACTATTTCGCACATGTTAATATACTTCTACATGTTGTCGATGCGTTTACTTCAAACATCGCTAATGCCGTAGGAGCACGTAAGCTCCGCCGAGTTTGTATGACATGATGAAATAACTTCACAGCGCCGAAAAACGACGACAGACGACAAAGAGCAGAGGACAAAATCGCCGACTTCAAACTGAATTTATTTCGAAAAAAAAAGAGCGCAAAAGAAAACTAAATTCGTTTGTGCTCGTTTTTCGGTGCTGTGAAGTTATTCCATAATGAAGTTATTCCAGTAATTGCTAATACCGTAGAAGAATTCTTTGCACCCACTGTTTCTACAAAAGCGTGCAATGACTGCAACTACACTGTTCTTCAACGGGCCCTGGCATGTGAACATGCGAAACCCTCGCAGCTTCTCTGTATCCACTCAGTCACCATCGACCACAACTGCTGCAGAGGCTTGGCTAATCACTTGTTGAACAACCATCGAACTAGAACAAGCGCAATATTATAGCTGAACTGTTCTTGTTACGTCTTCGAAGTGGGTACGCATGGTAGTAAAGGTCGCTTTAGATACGCGTCTCCAAGGTCTAGCTAGCTACACTGTGCGATCCCACTTGCTACCACTCGTCTTCGCCAATGCTACCTATTTCAATGTGAGAGTGGCTGTGTTAGAGTCAACTCTCGGTATTGGTGAACCAAATCGACTGCCTCCCCGCTGCACACAAGAAGCTGGCGTCCTGCGCCACTGCTCGAACGGAACTCTGTGCAGCCCTTCACCAGGGGCGGCGCTAGCGGGGGCACGGGGGGGGGGGGGGGGCTCCAAAATTTTCGCCCCCCCCCCCTGTGCTCCCCCAAAAGCAAACATAGTCAAAAAACAACGCATGAGTTACACGTCTTCCTGCCCCCCTGGGGGAACTCAGTTGTCGTGAGTGCCCCCCCCCCCCCCCCCCAGTAAAAAAATCCTGGCGCCGCCCCTGCCCTTCACCTTCACCTAAATTCAGTCTCACGCTGAATCTAAAGACGCCTATCAGCAAATGTGTGGCCGCAACGCTTTCCATTCCGTACACGCGTGTTAGAAAAACTGGCCACCCTGTATACGAAGTGTCTCTTGAAGGGGATGATACCAGAATCATGGAAGAGTGCCAACATCACTTTAATCCGTGAGAAAGGGGACGTCAATGATTTGAAAATTTACAGGCGATCAGTTTGCTGTCCGTCGTCTACAAGCTATTTACAAAAATAATCGCTAATAGAATAAATACTACACTAGCGCTCAATCGACCAAATGACCAAGCAGGATTTCGTACAGGCTACTCAACAATAGACCATATTCATACTATCCAATCAGGTGATAGAGAAATGTGCGGAATACAACCAACCCTTATACATAGCCTTCATAGATTACTAGAAGGCATTTGATTCGGGGGAAATATCAGCAGTAACGCAGGCACTGCGGAATCTGGGCATCGACGAAGCCTGTATAAACATACTGGAAGAAATCTACAGCGGATCCACAGCCACCATAGCCATCCATAAAGAAATCGACAGAATCCCAATAAACAAAGGTGTGAGTCAGCGAGACACGATCTATCCAGTGCTGTTCACCGCGTGATTACAGGAGGTTTTCAGGGCCCTAGATTAAGAAGAGTTAGGGATACGAGTTAATGGAGAGTATCTTAGTAACCTGCGATTCGGTACTGATATTGTATCGATGAGTAACTCAGCGGACGAATTACAGCTTATGATTACTGAACTGGATACGGAAAGCAGAAGAGTAGGTCTGAAAATTAGTATGTATAAAACTAAAGTAATGTGGAACAATCTCGTCAGAGAACGGCGCTTTGCGATAGGTGGGGAGACACTGGTAGTTGTAAAGGAATACGTCTACTTAAGTCAGGTAGTAACTGCGGAGCTGATCCACGAGAGTGAAATGACTGGAAGAATAAGGACGGGATGGAGCACATTCGGCAAGCATTCTCAAATCATGAATGGTAGTGCCCCACTATCCCTCAAGAGAAAGGTATATAACAACTGCATCTTACCGGTATTTACCTACGGAGCAAAAACCTGGAGACTTACAAAGAGGGTTCAACTTAAATTGAGGACGACGCGGCAAGTGATGGAAAGGAAAATGATAGGAGTAACCTTAAGAGACGGGAAGACAGCCGAGTGGGTCAGGGAACAAACGGGGGTTATGGATATCATATTTGAAATCAAGAAGAAATGGGCATGGGTTGGGCACGTAGCGCGTAGGCAGGATAAATAGCGTCTGCGTATATTAAACTTCAGATATCATTGGATAAGTTCACCCACTAATTGGCCAATACCCTCCAATGGGCATGAGCCATGTCCAGAGGATAACAACAACAACCGCTGGTAATTAAGGGTAACAGACTGGATTCCAAGAGAAGGCAAACGCGTGAGAGGGAGACAGAAATATAGGTGGGCAGATGAGATTAAGAAGTTTGCAGATATAACCAGGCAGCAGAAAGCACAGGACCGGGTTGATTGGCGGAATATGGCAGAGGCCTTTGCCCTGCAGTGGGCATATTCAGGCTGATGATGATGATGACACGCGAAGCAATGTATTAGGCACAGTTGTTGGAAGGGAAACGTGCCCGCTTGTCGCTAATGGCAGTATGAGACATTCCTCCCTATTGGAGCCAGCCATTCATTCTAGTGATTCGCATCATTAGCATCTGCCTGATCTTCCGAGCCGAAGCCGAGCAGTTTATTGCTCCCGTAGCGGCCGGTAATCGGCAACACGCAACTTCACCCAGTGAACAACGTATAACATAAATGACGTTGCATATCTGAGCGGTGCACCACCACAAATGTACCTTTTCGGTCGCCGACTTGAGTTTTGCAGTGCTGTGAATGGACGTGAGTAATTTCGACCTGGGTATAAAGTGATTACCGAGTAACAGTTCAAGAAGCTGGAAACTTGTAAAGTGGCTCTGAGTCACGAGATGATATATGTTATCCCCACCACCGGTTTGCCTACACCTGCTTCCCTAGGCGGGCTCTGTTAAAAGGATATCATGTACTGGCACTCTTTGGTCATCAAATGGTCCTTGCGCCGATAATTATCGTATATCACCATCATCTCTTGGAAGCAGCTTGCATTCGCCCGCAACGAGCTTAACTGCATGCTTCAAATTCGGTGTTATTCCTCCATTCTCGAGCAATCATTCTTCACTTTTCCTCTTGGTATCAAAGAAAGGCAATGGCGAATGGCAGCCTTGCGGTAATTACCGAGCTTTCAACGCCATCCGAAATTGGGATCAATATTTCATTTCCCACAAAAATGGCATCGGTGCTCTTAAGGCAGGAACAAATATTTTTACAAAAAAAAAAAAAAAAAAAAAACCGACTTACTGACTGCTTACCACTGAAATCTTGTCGAACTCTATATTAGGAAAAGAGCAATTGATTCTGAATTTCGCTTACATTTGTCGCTATATATTAAAAGTTCAGTGAAAGAGGTGCAAATGTATTAAAGGAGCTTTAAAAGTTCTGCGCGAACTGCCGTTCATTTTCATCTATTATTATGGGGTTTGTGTCTTCCGCGGCACAGACGAAGAGTACAAAGAGCACCTACGCTTTCACATTAAGGAGCTCGATCACGGTCTAGTCATAAAATACTAGAAATGTATTGGCAGTATTTAAGACGTGGACTTTGTTGGCCGTCGCATTTCCACCAAATGCATTTAACCACCGAAGTCAGAGCTGTGAGCCAATCATTGCTTTTTCTCCGACCTCACAGCGTATGTTACAGTTGCAAGGACTAAGAAGCTTTCCAGACGCCTCCCACGTTCGTTTTCCCGTGTTATAGAGCCAATAACCCACCAGCGGTGTCGCTGCTACAAATAACTGCATACTTTCTACCGCTGGTTGGGCAGCGAAAGTACCTCTTAGGAAGAGGAAACGTTGTTGGCGACATAAGCGCTGGTTGGTAATGTACTGCTTAACTCCAGAGCAATGCATAATTGTCGAAAAAAAAAAAGACGTAACCGAAAGAAAGACGCTAGCCATATTTTGCTGCCTAAAATATTTGTTTGTTGACGACTGCATCTTTTGCATTTGGATCGCTTCTAAGCGCTTAACATTTGTAATTCCAAAGCAACCGTCCCACCATCTGAGAAGAGGAGCTTCGTCCAAATTTCTTTATTTCTGATTTTTATACAGCCATGGCTTCTCACTCTAGGTTCCGCGGAACCTAGGGGTTCCGTGATGAACATCTTAGACTTCCGAAAGAGGCTTGAATGAATGTAACCCGCTCCCGCTTTGCTCCCATTAGTTACTAGTTAACTTACTTAGACATGAAAATTTGCATTGGATATCGCGTAGCAGCACCAAAGGTTCGTCGTCTAGTGCCCGCCATGAAACTTTCATGATTTGCGGAGCCGTGGTGACAGGACGCGCGGAGAGCTGGTAAGTAATGCTCGTTAACGTTCAAACCAGTTCCAACTACGCTAACAGGCACCTCGGCGCTTTATTCTTGGCTCATTTTGCGTTGAAGATACCGTGGCGCAATTTTCATACACTGTGATTTGCCACTGCTCCATGTCGGTTTTATAATTAAAACGGGCAACGAGCGCTTTGAGACGCGTAACAAGCGTCGCTTTGTGCGAGCTATGGGATACCCGAGCATCTAAGCTTGGCTTTAAACCTTGGTATCGGTCGACGTGCGCTTCCCCGTGTGACTGGCATGCCTTCTCTTCAGTTTTGGAAAAAATGAAACAGGCTTCTGAACGTCCAGCGCTGCGTTTGCGTAAACACTTTGCTTACGCTGCGCAGTGCCTGAAGTATGCAGTGTCCGGCTTGCGGGAGCTGTACGAGACTCGTTTCTGCGCGGGGGGAGGGGGGGGGGGGGGTGAATCGCAAGTTTATGTATCGGAAGTTCTACATCAATGGCGATGGCTTTCGAATTTAAGAAAATATAGGCCAACTCGAGCAGCGTTTGTATTCTGGTTGCACACGTCGAGAAAAGTTATAACCTCCTCTCCTCCCTCTTCCCCAGCCACGCGGTTTCATTTGTGTTGATGCTCACGAAACAGTTACGGCTTCCGCGGCACTCTGAAAAAGCCGGTAGTGTTCCATAAGGCCATAACGATTCAGAACCTCTGCCAGCGACATTCGCGGTTTTTTCACAATGGACCAGTGACGCGCTGTCGCTCATGACCACCGCTCTTTTCTATACAGGCGAAAGACTTAGATGCCTCAAGAAACGCGATGATTGACGGCGTCCCAAGTCGGGGGGTGGAAACACGAGTGGTGCTAAAGATCGCCATCACGTGATAACGCCACAATGTGACGTCTTCATGACGTTAGTGTGACGTCGCATAAAGTGGTTTCATGAGGGGATGTGATCATATGGTACCATTGATTGCTCAAAGGTGGGCCGATGCTGGAGGCAGTTGAAAACAAGGTGAATTGCAGAAAGCGTACATTGCCTCACATCTGGGAGTGATTGCCAATCCACGTTAGTTTCAGAAAACTTTGGTAAGGGGGCGCGGAATGTTCAATACATCGGCTCAGTCGAAAAAACATGGCTGATCCCTCTGCCATAGGAATCGGAATAACACGAAAGTGAAACGTACCTTGGCTGGAGTAGTTGAGCAGATGCTACTAGCGCGAGAACACGCGGGCAAGAAAGAGGACGACACACTGCGCTGTCTTACAACATTCAATAAAACTATGTTGTAAGACAGCGCAGTGTGTCGTCCTCTTTCTTGTCCGCGTGTTCTCGCGCTAGTAGCATCCGCAATGAATTTCCAACAAGCCCAAGCCGCTACCCTAGTAGTTGAGCGTTTGCTGTGCATTGTTTGGCCACAAGGGCGAAGAAATGAATGCTACAGCAGCAAATTGTAATGTCACGCGAAGAACGGCAAGCATCTCGAAACATACAACGCGCTGCTCAAGCAAAAAGGAACGCAATAAAAGAACATACAAAGGATGAGCCCGAACTAACAACTGACACAGCTGGACACTGAAAACTCGCTGCTGAAACACAAAGGAGGACGCACGAAGCGAGCGCACAAGTATGCACACGACGAGCGCGAACTACCAGCTCTAAGAGTTTTAACTTCTTTGTGTCTGAGCGGCGCGCTGCTTTCGCAGAAGCGGTCGCTGTAGTGAGCGAAGGCACCTTCGTGCTCTCTGTAACTCCAAAATAAACTTGTGGTGAGAGCACAAGACGTGCAAAGCGCCCCCCACCACGAGGAAAGCGCGCGCGCATCGCAAAGCGCGAGGCGGTGATCTTTAAAGCGCGCCCTTCCAGCCCGTCGCGACTTCTCGCTAGTAATGACCAAATCACGCTGAAATCACTGAGTTATGAGTATTGCCAATGGTAAATGGTGTGTATAAATAGCTCGCCCTTAGTATTCTAAAGAACGTGCTTTTTGTGGATGAGTCGTTTCGCGCTGCGCGCTGCGAAGAGAGGGGTCGTAGCTTCGACGGCCGGTAACGGAACTTTTCTTGTAATTTTTTTTCCTTGCCATTTGTTAGGGTATATTTTGCAACGTCATATCCGTGAAGAAAATAGGTCAGTGGAGCCGAGCTAGACTCCGGCATAAAACACTTTCGTGTTAAAACGAAGAAGGTTCTCACCTTCCGGTCGAGTGACGCGGATGATTAATGGGCCCTGTGAGTTTCCTCCTTGGATTTTCAAACCGCAGCCATCACCCAGCAAAGAATACATTATACGTCTTCCACAGTGGTATAAACGCTTGTCACTCCAGCTTGCGTGATTCCGGCTTCTCTGCGTAACTGCAATATTGACGTGTGACACATCTGAGGTGGCTCGGGGATGTTCGTGCTTCACAAATCACAGCAGTGGAAACTTGATTCCTTGGCGGAGACATCTGTACGAGACGATGCTGCAGATGCTTGCCGTAGAGCGCTACCTTTGGAGAGGCATTAACAAAGATGGTCAAATCTGTGCCAGAACATGTCAATGCTTTCAGCACGTGAAACGACCCGCCAAACGTGCAGAACTGCGCATAGATTCCGGTGATGTAGCAGCCGTTTTTTATCGCGCACACTTTAACTTGGCGAAACTGCTTTGGCCCTGCCAACTATTCAAGGTGGTGCACCTTGCAGTGTATCCACAAGCGATGTAAATGTCCTGAAAATTCGCTTTAGAAAAGCGTCATGACTCAAACAGGGGCGGAGAGATTTATTGCAACGGTGGTGTCGCGGCATGGCTACCCGGAGAAGTTACTAGTATTTGATATCGGTGCAGTTAAATCTTGATCGAACGAGCCACGGCTATAAGTCTTTTTGAATAGTTCCAAAAAAGTTCTAACAAAGAAGATCCAATGAAGGAACTTTCATTGCACACCAGATACCCGTATGCCTGAATGGAGCCACGAGTGCTAAGTAACGAAATTAGGTTAGCTAACAAATGTAACTTCACCAAGCTTTTCCTAAAATAAATATGTTAAAAAGCGGTAATTTGCGTGCTTTTGAGAAACTGGAGCTATAAGCGAGCACAATAATAGGGGCGCACGATCTTCCAACAAGACCTCGAGGCTCACGTACCCACTCCCAGTCAAGTTATCGACGCCGCACATTCCTTAAAGTGGCTTACGGAAGCCCATGGGAAAACCGAGAACGCATTGAAATGTCCGTTCGGCTATGGGAAGTGTGTACTCCCACTGCTAGTGAAGCACACGCAGGCGAAGGTAACTTTTGTCTCGGCAAAAAAATGAAAATATGCATTTACCTCCAGAAGACTAAGGTGCGGTGCTTTCTTTTGTTTCTTTTTTTTTTTTTTTTCATGAACAAGCAATTCGGACCCCCCTCGCGGACTTCGACATATACACAGAAGTTCCTTAATGGCAGATATAATGTCGTGGTAGTTTTTGGTTCTCGCTGCTTTACAATTTTAGATTTCGAAGGAATCTAGATTTTTCAGGTCATGAAGAATGCATCAGGCGGTTGCATCAAGCTACCAATGTTTCTTAGCGAGGACTGGTGATTCATGTTGTTTGTAATTCGGGGATAACCTTAAAAATTGACGTTCACACATACATAGTGCTGCTTTGCAACAGTGTGAAGCGAGCTAACATGGAACAATAGCTCTCCCGTTCCTTCCTGTGCATAACCTGGAGGTTCGTCTTATGGGCAGGTTTTACCAGCACGGCGGAAGCCCGCGATGCTTGTCCAGTGCTTCCGCTGCTTCGTGAGACTTGGGGTCTCCTTCTTTTCAGAAAATTCAAATCTCTCTGCAATTCCTGTACTCGTTTTCCCAAAATATTGTTGTTGATCCACTCCTTTTGACCGATAATCTGAATGCTGTATTCCTGTAGGCTGTGCAAGCGCGTTTTTAGGCCCAGTAGTAATTAACTACCGAAATATCTTTGGGAAGGAGGCGGGGGGATTACTTATATACTACGGAATATTTCCCACTTGGCAATTACTTGTTCAGTTCATGTCCATAATTTTGTTAATTAGATCTTGCGACCGCGCGAAAAGTCACTAAGCGTAACGTAAGTCGTCATCTACCAACTCGAAAGAGTACACGGTGAAATGAGCACATGAGTTACAACTAGACTCTGGCTTCGACAAATTAGAGCAAAATTCCTCCCGAGGTATTTATGCAGCATTTCCTGCCTTGGTACCGGCACCAGTACTAGAGTGTGAGGGATATATAGAATCGCTGCGGCGTTTCGTTGTATCACTAGTAGACACATCGCATTTCAATCTATAACGAAGTCGCGGCTGCCTATTTCCCCGCGTTCTTGCAGTACGGTGCTGTATTTACAATGCGACAAACATTTTTCTGAAAGCTGCCACTGGGTGACGAAAGTTTTCTGCCTTTCAGATGAAAGAAGTTCACATATCAACGAATTGGTCCTGTGCACGCTTTGATAAGCTCCGTTGATATTTTTCTTATTATTTTGTTACAGCAAATACACAATTAGTATATATACCTGGAACACCACATCAGGGTTGCATTGCTTCCGGATTGACTATCCAGGTAAGACGTAAGCACAATCACACACACACACACACACACACACACATATATATATATATATATATATATATATATATACCTGGCGGTGAAGACTGCGCACTGCCTCTGTTCGTAAAACGGGAGCCAGAACGCAGGATGTACGTGAAAACACTTTTAATATAATCACAAACTTTTTGGCTGGTGTTCTAGCCGAAACTCATTACTCCGTAGGATCATGCTAGTTCACATCGGGCTGATTAGGATTATACTAGTTAGCTTCATACTATTTGATGACTTGCTAATTAAGCATGAGTGGTTTAAATTGGTTATTAAATCAGTAACAATTAAGACAGAACTATTTATTCTCGCGATAATTAGGACCAAGCTAATTAATACTGTCAAAATTGATACCGACCTCGCGGGGCGTTCACTCCGAAGCAGACCGAGGAGACTGAGTAGACGTTAAGCCACGTCAAAAACTGGAAGCGCTAGGTGGTCACGATATCATCTTATGGCTACAGCCTTGGTTAAGTAGTGCAAGGTGACCGAATTATTTGATATGCAAAGAAACTGCTGCTTGGCGTGCACCACATGAAACGCTTGGCAGTAATACCGGTACTATGACAGCCACGGGTTGAACAGGGGCCTTCGCATAAACACATTTTGTAAATTGGCGTGTAAGCCTGATTGACAGACGCCCATGGCGAAAGTCGCACCACGTTTGCTCTTGCCGAGGAGCAGTGCTCATGCCGCACTGGCATCCAGCGGCAAGATTCACCCATGAACCGAATAGCACAGACTATGCACTCATGCTCAAAGAACTGAAATTTATTTATTCACGTGACTACGATATCTCGCATTCAGTTTCATCGCAATCAGGACGTCTCACTCACTGCCGCGTTGCCCGCCTGTAGCAAGCGCCCCTAGTGACATTTGCGACGAGAACTTTTACTGTTTTCTTGCTTGTGGAGGCATTACTTCTGCCGATTCGCTACTGCAGATGAGTATTGTAACATAAACGCCCATTGATTTATTTGTAATAACCTTGTATCACACACAGTCTTGTAGCACACACAGCACTATCCTATTGGAGAGTGCTGTGTGTGCTACAAGACTGGAGAGTCCTATTGGAGAGTGCTGTGTGCGTTACCTTGTTGCCATCGAGAGCAGAAATTCCCTTGCTGCAGGTGGAACGAAAGAACTTGCCCGAAAGAGGACAAACGCCTGCGAACACGCCTATAAGAGCTGAGGTGTTCAGTAAGCAATATAGCAAGGCAATCACGCTGACGTCGCTGCACAGTTGAAATGTTGACTGAGTGGCGACGCTCACGCGTTGGCACGCGGTGGTCCTTTGAAAACCGCCGCAAATGACCCAAATGCGTTTGTGATGCCATGCGCGTTCTTGCCGCTGTTTTTTTTTTTAGATGCGAAGCAGCTAATGGCGGAGTTCAATCCGTTGGTGTTGGTGGTGGTGTGCGTCCTGACCACCCTCACTTCGCATGCGAGTACTCTTTCTCGCACTCTCCTCCTTTACGCAGGTGTTCGGTCTCCTTCTCTCCTCCTCCCCCGCGCTGCAGCCGCGCACTCTCCTCCTTTACGCGGGCGTTTGCGCTGGCGTTCGCTCGCCTTCTCTCCTCTCCTCCCCCGCGCTGCAGCCTGTAAACCCACTCCCTCCTCTCCCTCCCCCATTTCATAAAAGCGCGTGCGCTTGGTCGAGGAAGTCTCGCTTGAATCGTGCGGCCGCTCCGTCGGTTCACGGTCGCTGCAGTTGTCTCGAAATCCTCGCTACCCTCGCCGCAGACTCGCGTTGTCTCTCCGTAGCGGAAGCGGTAGCTCGACGCCGACGCTTGGCTTCGACGGCCGAGTGAACGTAAACGGAAACTTGGTGTGCACCCCCCAATACTGCTTCGCATCCCCTCTTAGTTCCCTTTAGTGGGAGATGGTGTAACTTTTTCAACGCTCCTGTCACGTTCTCCGCATCGTCATCCTGCCATGACCGCAGTAGTGCCAGGTGGGAGCGAATTTCCCGAGAGACTCAGACTATCCTGCATAGCACTCAAGTACCGTACTTTTTAAAAGCCGACCACTCACGACAACGCTCACGAACAACCGCAGCGCAACCACTGAACTTCGAAGTCTCGCAGTATGGAGTCGCTGTGGCAACTGTGCTGGTGCCACCACCGCATTCGCGAACCAGCCAGTCGCCACTCACAGCCCTGTTTCCGGGCTGGAAGAGCACGGGTCAATTGCTAATGTCGCCTTGCTACATCGGCCCTCGCTAATGCCACCCGTTTTTTTTTTTTTTTGCTTTTTAATGGTCGACCGCATTACCGGCATTCACCTCCTTCGTCGATGCTGGAGCCGAGATGTCTATCGTAGACGCCGAGGCTGTAGGTGCCAACGAGAAAAATCCACCACCACTCTGCGTACAGTAAACAATACCACCGGCCAACGACGCTAACTAGGTGATCCGGTCAACGACGCTAATTATGGTTAATAAAGTACTTTGCTGGGCGAGCTGGTGCATCGTCACAAATTAAAAGTAGAGCGCCCGTCCCGTCTACTTGCCTTCTTTGCCCAGTCTTTCACGCTCTACTTTTAATTTGTGGTTAATTATGGTGCCTGCACAAATGGGAGACCGTGATAACAAACCTTAGTTTCACCATACTGGGGACGGACATGGTCAGTGCCTTCATCAGCTTAGCAGTTATGAAGATACCCGCAGCTTAGGGGAATGCTTATGAAATTAAAGTTCGATATTTCCCCGCTTGTGGTACAAGTCTAAGGAAATCTATTAGCGATTCTCAGAAATAACACCGCAACAGTTAAAAATTTTTATTGGGGTACTATAACCAAACTCACAAAGAAAGATGTTTTCGGCAGACGATCCTCCAGTTAAGCTAACCAGAACGCAACCAGCAGGCAGCGTGGCCATGAGTGAACAGGAAACTCGAATTAAGTGCACGACAAATATTGTAAACGAGCTCAGCGTAATTTCGCAATGTGAATAATGGTTATAAAAGAATAATTAGGCATCAGCCTGTTCAATATAGAAGGTGCTCCATCTGGATTCGAAACCGAAAGCAGGCGGAAGTTTTTTTGTTAAACTAATGCCTCGGTGTCAAGTTCCCATTCATAGCTCTTCTTTTACAGTGCGGGTTACCGTAGATGTTATGCTATGATGATGATGACAACACGAAGTGATTCTAGTAGAATAATTAACTACCCGTGTCAGTGGCGTAGCGACGGGGTGGCACACCGGGACGTGCCCCTACCGCACCCCCTCGCCAGAAATTATTTTTCTACCATGGGATGCGGACCAAAAAAGGACGCTCTACAACACATGCCTGCCAGGCCCCCGCATCAGATTAAGGTGGCAGCCCCCGAAACAAATTTCTGCCTGCGCACCTGACCCAAAGAGGCCGGCTTCCCTTGCCCTCTTTATTCTTGTTTTCTTACTACTACACTGCTGTACAAAAGGAAATAATTACAACTGCAACTTGCAGGAGCTGTCCTACCCGTTGGAATTAGGACAGATTATGCTGTCTTGCACGCTAATGACTATTGCCTTATTACCGGCGAGTGCCCGAAAAAGGGAGGTAAGTTCATTGTGCTCGACAACTCAAAGAGCTTGGTAATAGATAGCAATAGTTAATGAGATGTAGTTGTTATCCTGCTTTCTACGTTAAATCTAAAATTGCCAGTAACTTTTTGGAAACGTGAGGCTAGCTCCTGCGCCGCGCAAGAGAGGGTGCCACCACCTTGCAGAACGCATGATTTCTCCTCCCCCGGCGCTTCGCCGGCTACACCTCAAGCTGGAAACAACCTAACGGAACTCGCTGCAGATGACAGGTATCTGAACTGTCATAAGAACCAGCAGGGTGATGAAGCGCGTCAAAAATAGTGCACATGTCACACACCCAGTTTGCGGATGTAACAAGGAGGTTTCTGCGCGTGCCGGGGAAACCCAAATGCTAGCCGAAAACATTGACGTCATCGACAGTTCGTTAAATGGAGCAGTAGGAACTCATCAAGCTGCGCACTTCATCAGGTTTAACAACAGTAGAGCTGAATTTTTTTCCTGCTCCAGTTTTTTCTGTGTGCCAAGACACCTTGAATCTATCTAGGGTAAGGCGGGGCAAAATGAGACACGGGGCAAAACGCGACATTTTGGCTTTGCCGACCTCTATAGCTAATACAGAAAGCACTTTTCTTTGTTTCTATATTTCTGCGAGAGGTGCTGGTAGTTGTCCACCTTTTTATGTGTAAAAGTTGATGATTGCTCACAGCGTTCGCGTGGGAAAAATTACGCGGCTGGTGTCAGTGTGTTCGTGACCCGTCAAAAAGGGGCGAAATTGTTCTCGGCCAAATTTTCGAATCCGTGCATGAAGCTACTCTGGCGTCAGAACAACAACGTAAGTATTTATATTGTTACTTTATACTACTAGCTACATACCACCAAAATTTTAGTTCATTCGGTGCGCGGGGCCAAAGCAAAAATTTTTTTGAATTTGGGCATGTGAGGGGGGGCAAAACGCGACAAAAGGCATTGAATTGCCTTAGAGAGTGTCTTATTAAGTGAACCCTTTACTAACACTGATTATATATTATATTTTATTGTTTAGGAGGGTTCGGACGTACAATAGAATATCATATAGAGCTTCCTGGGAGGAAAACGACGTGAAAAAGCCCCTCACTCCATTCGCACTGCATCGAGGTTTTTCCGCGTTCTCAAGGATGCTCTCAAGAGGCAAACGCAAAATTGGAATCATCTCCAAGTCAAGCCGTTCAGAAACACGTCTCGGCATCGAGTTTTGATGACATTTCTCCAATGCCAAATTAAAAAAAGAAGCGCTAGAAAATTCGAATCTAGCACAGTTTTAAATTCATCGCCTCACGAAGCCCGGCTGACGAAGCTGAAAGCCACGAAACGCCCGTGCAGTTCTGCACCAAAACGGCAAAAGGAGGCGAAGAAGATGCGTCAGAACATATCTAGTGTCCAATCGTTGAATAATCCAATGAAGTTAAAGCTTTCAACAAAATACAGCAATAGCATAAAGAAACACTGGTGGTGTTTGATATGCAAGGAGTTTTGGAGCAAAACAGCACCGTATTCTGTCTGGATTCAATGCGTGGAGTGCAAGGACTGGGGTGATGAAGGCTGCGTGAGGGCCCACGGAGTTTCATTTCAAGCGATTCTACTGCAAAAACTGAAGGGTTAATTTTTTTTCACACTGTCTCGTTTTGCCCCGCAGGTTGGGGAAAATGAGACATCTGGTGCATTTTTTATTTCTTTTTAAAATAAACTTTTTGACAGTGGCAACATGGTCATATTTATGTAGCGCATACCTTGTACCCAAAGGAAAGTTTCTGCATTGACGTTTAAGGGTAAAGAGTGAAATAAAAATAAATATTCACTACTTTCAAATTTTTGTCTCATTTTGCCCCACCTTACCCTATCTATCTATCTATCTATCTATCTATCTATCTATCTATCTATCTATCTATCTATCTATCTATCTATCTATCTATCTATCTATCTATCTATCTATCTATCTATCTATCTATCTATCTATCTATCTATCTATCTATCTATCTATCTATCTATCTATCTATCTATCTATCTATCTATCTATCTATCTATCTATCTATCTATCTATCTATCTATCTATCTATCTATCTATCTATCTATCTATGCAAATCCCATTCATACGTAGTGATGGCGAGTGTTGTGCAGTGTTTGTTATACGCTCCTACAACAGAGCAAAACTAGGACATTTGCACTACCGTGACTGAAAATTATGGCGTGGCGCTGCTCTTCAGCGCGAGAATGACCCAACTAGCGCGCCTATGAAAGAATCGTCAGTACGCGAAAGCCTGCATCTCTACTCGCTAAAGCTGGCTTCTGCGCTCCAGCGCCGCGGCCTGCTCTACGTCACACTGAGAATCATTTCGATAATATGTGTTCCTGGTTATACCAAGGCTTGCACGCAACCACTCCATTTAAAATCAGACGGCGATACGCCTCGCAAAACATGGCGCACAGTCAAAAGGTGTATCGTAGGGACTCCATTGCTAGTTGGCTGCCATAACATCGATTTCCATAGCGCTAGAAGTCTGCCGGATTTTCAAAACTATAGACACGTCTGTTCTCGTGATTATGAATGTGTAGTTGATTTTAAACAACGTACGGGTCGCTCGCACAAGTCGCGCAAAGCTTTACATAGTGAAGCTTTTCATCGTCAAGTTTATTCTAACGTTGGCCGCTGTTATGTTGCAACTAGGTTTTGCTGTGTTGTAACTAGGTTGTACTAGACCATCGACCACGTTCACTGTGCCAAGCTTTGCGCGACTTAGTGCGAAGTGGCCGCATTTTTTTCTGTTGTGTCTGATCTCTTTTTTTTTTTGCTCTCTTTTCTGTATTTTTTGTCTATTTCTTTCCGTCTTTTGCATTTTTTGTAGCGAGAGCTACAGTGGCCGTAGTCTCGCCGTTTCACTGCGGCCGGTGGCCGAACGGCGAGCTGTGCTTTTGCCTAGCAACCGCCGCAGCTGGTGGCGCCGCTCGCCGCGCCATCTGGCATGACGTCAGAGGAGTAGCCGATGACACCACATTGCAACAACAAAGGAGGGGCTGGCGTTGCATGGAATATATAGAAGGGGCGGCTTGGTGGGTTTGAAAGGGGAGTCGCAGATGCTGAAAGAAGCCAGAAGACAGGCAGCGAGCCCAGGAGACGACGAAAAAACGAGCCGCACGCCTCGAGAAGCGTAACTGTACAGGGAATCAAGCTTTAGTAAACGATAAAATCAACCGTACCTCTCACTACGCACACACAGTGAATTTTTTTTATTGCATTATTTTCCTCTTCTTTCTTTGTCGTATTCTCTGTCTATTTCTTTGGTTTTTTTCTGTCTCAGTTTCATGCTCTCTATTTCTTCCATTCTCACTCTTTCTCTCTTGCTCCTTTTTTTATGCTATGATTTTCTGTCTTCCTCCTCATTTTCCTCATCATCACGCCAATTTGCCTTTCCTACCTTCTTGCATTAAGATACTCTACAAGGCTATGCTTTGAATCAGCGTGCCTCGATAGCCGAATAGTTAAGACGATAGGCTTCGGATAGAGTGTTTTCCGGTGTGAATCTCATTGCCTTATGAGCAATTGTCGCCTGTCTGTTGCCTTGTTTTTAATTAAACCAGCGGTGAGTAGTGGGATTTGCCCATTTCTGTGCATATACCCCTTCATGGTGATGATAGTTTTTGCGTCACGACAGACAGCTTCATAGTAGGCATTTTTAGCGCAAACGTAGAAAAGAAAGGTGTACTGAGAAGAGAAGAACACAGTGCACAGGGCGAGCGCTAAACATCAAGTCATTTTATTTCTGTAAAATACTACGGACCATACTCTCATATGACGGACCATACCATACTATCCTGCTATCACGGACCATACCTTACTATTTTTCCAACAGACAGCTTACGCCGATCTTGAAAAGTTTCTCTGTTAATACTATTCTGCCAACATATTTGCGCAGATAGGCTCAGTGAACTCAATATATTGCAACACGCGCCCCTTTATTTCTATGTTTTGCATTGCCGGCCTATTGCACGTGCAGATAATGCCTTACGCAAACCGCACCAGACTGTGTGAGAGCATTCCAGATTATTTCAGTATCATCTGTTAGGCGTCAGCAGGTAAATGCGAACAGCGTAGCTGATTCTCCAGCAAACGCGACCGCCAGTGATAATGCTCGAATGCTCGCTACCGCTTGTAGAAATGCCAACGCACCTTGGCCCGGATAAGTTTTATCTACGAGGCTATGTTCGCCGATATCCATGTACAGTACGCATTGCTTGCTGTAGTTTCAGTTTCCATTTTCCCCGCCACAGGTTCGGCCAAATAAAGAGTTTCATTTTAGACACCCCGTCTCTACCTTCGTCAACGTCACGACCACGTGACATCTCTATGAGGTGCTACTTCTTTCATGAACCGGACGCCCCCCTTCAAGCCCTGAACCCAGCGCCAGTCGTGAAGAAGACATCGATGACAACCCCGAGCAGCGAGTAAGCTGCAGGCAGCAAGGCCTACCGCCAGAGCGCGGGCCTCTCCCTGAAAAGACCCGGCAAACCAAGACCTGGCATCCACCACGGCGATAATGACAGCCCCTGTGCCGCATGCACCCATCCTGCTCCGGCAACCCAAGGAGCCGCCAACTTTCCCCGGTTCATCACTCAAAGACCCTGTGAGCTGGCTTGAAAGGTTCGACCATGTCGCTTTTTTCAACACCAGGACCGACGATGACAAGTTGCGGCACGTTTATTTCGCCTCAGAACAATCCTCTCCGACATGGTTCGAGGACCGAGAAGCGACATTCCCGACCTGGGACCTTTTTCGTGCAGCATTTCTGGATACCTTCACAAGCTTCGTCAGAAAGGAAAGAGCCGAAGCCTTGCTGGAGAGCCGTGTACAGCTCCCGAATGAGAACGCCGGGATATACACTGAAGAAATGACGCACCTGTTTCGTCATATTCACACCGCTATGTCCGAGGAGAAGCTTCGCTGCCTGACGCGGGCAGTTCAGCAGGAACTGTTCGCCGGCCTTGTACGCAACCCACCCAAGACGGTCATGGAATTCGTATCGGGGGCCACGACAACAGAAAAAGCCCTTGAAATGCGTGCAAGGCAGTACAGCACCCGCAACTAGCGTGACTAGCGTGAGACTATCAGATCCATTGTACGGGAAGAGCTGCGCAAATTACTGCCTCCCTCCCAGCACCAAGTGGACCCGATCGCCGACGTCATACGCCAGGAAGTCCAGCCATTTCTCCGAACGTTAGAACCAGCGCAGTCTGAGCCATAAATCGTGAGCTACGCTGCTGTTGCGCGACGCAACGCTCCCCCCTTCGCGTCGAAGTCAAGAAGCTGCAGAGCCGCCATATCGTCACCAGACACCGCCGCCACCACCATCGCCATACCGTTCGCCTGTTGGACAACGCAGCGCGCCAATGAAATTCCAACGTTTGGTGTGCCCCTTACAACCGCCCGCTGTGAGACCACTGCAGAGAAGCAGGCCACACATACCACTGCTGCCAGTACTGCCAGATGAGCCCATGCAGCTTCGCCGTCAACGCACCGCCCCCACAGCACGGCGAGCGGCCACGGGACATCGTCGACTACTTGACGATCACTGAACGAGCACCTAGACGGTCATCGCGTTCGCCATCGCCGGCACCGCGACGCAACCGCAACGCCAGACGATAAACTAGTGACCTTCACCTTCTCATCGACGGCCACAGCGTCACAACTCTCGCCGACACCGGAGCCGACTATTCTGTCATCAGTGGGCCGTTCGCCGTAAAGTTGAAGAAAGTCAAGACAGCATGGGAGGCCCTGAAATTCGTACCACTGGATTCGTAACACCAATAATAACGCGGCCACGTAATAACGCGTGTTGTTCCCTACCTCTTCGTCTCTGTTTTAGTTCGCGCTCGAAGGTTTTTAAGATAATAACGCCCGCTGGGCTCTGCACAGCAACAGTAATCATCAACAACCGGACTTAACCTGCGTGCTTTGTAATCCTACAACAGTGGTCCAGGGATACGATACTTGGGATGGACTTCCTGAGTCAACACGGCGCCGTCATCGACCTGAGGTCTCAGTCAATAACACTTATCTCAGAAGAAGCGCTGCCATCCCACAGGACGCCAATGACCCATGCTTTAAATGTGCTAGAAGAGCAGGTCACTGTTCCGCCTTTCTCATTTCCGTCGGCTCCGAAGAACCCACAGACTTGGAAGGCGTTATCGAGGGCGACCAGCACCTGCTTCTAAACCGCCAGATTTGCTTCGCAAGCGGCATCATCGAGCTGCATGATGTCAAAGCTGGTGTTGTGCTGACAAACTTCAGCCACGAATACAGGCACTTCAACGTCGGTGCGATGGTCGCCTGCATGGAATTATTCGTGGACGCCAGCAATTCTTTCGCCCTCAACGACGCTACCGTACGTGCTTCCACCAATCGAGGTCCCCAACCAGATTTCTACGTCAGTACGAGCCTTCCGAAGCACAAGCAAGAGCAGCTCGAAGCCCTGATCCTGCAATTCGAGGATTGCTTATCGTCGTCTTCACGAATAAGACAAATCCTATTCGCAAAACATCTCATTGTAACACACACCACTACGTCAGAGCCCGTACCGAGTTTGGACGCGAGAACGCGAGGCCGTAAAACAATAAGTCGACGAAATGCTACGCGACCACATCATACAGCCTTCAAGAGTCATTGGGTGACACCCGTGGTGCTAGTGAAGAAAGACGGAACTCTATGTTTCTACGTCGATTGTCACTGCCTGAACAAAATCACGAAGAAGGACGTGTACCCTCTCCCAGGTATAAACGACGCCGTAGATCGAATCAACAGCGCGAAGTATTTTTCATCGATTAACCTCAAGACCGGCTATTGGCAAATTGAGGTCCACGAGAGAGACCGAGAGAAGACCACCTTTATAACACCACACGGCCTCTTCAAGCTCAAGGTCATGCCGTTCAGTCTTTCCTCGGCGGCTTCGACGTTCGAACGTGTTATACCGTACTGGCAAGCTTATAGTGGCAGACTTGCCTTGTGTACTTGTTCGACGTGGTCGTGTTTACTCAAACTTCGAAGAACATCTGCGGCGCCTTGAAGCTGTACTTCAAGCAATCAAGGCCTCCGGACTCACCCTGCAACCAGAAAAGTGCCACTTCATATTTGAGGACCTTCTGTTCTTGAGCCACGTCTAAACCAAGTCTGGTGTTCGCCCTGACCCACGCAAAACAGCTTCCATCGCTGCCTTCCCGCCACCAACCGACGAGAAGGCTGCACCCCGATTTCTCTGTTCGCGTATTACATATGGTTCGTCAAGGAATTTTCACGCATCGCTGAGCCACTAACTCAGCTCACGAAGGCTGACGTGGAATTCAAGTGAGGAGTATCGCATGTCGAAGCATTTGAAGAATTGAAACGACGGCTTCGGACGCCTCCAGTACTTGCGCATTTCGACGAATACGCCGACAAATAAATCCACACCAACGCAAGCAGCGTAAAACTTTAAGCTGTTCTAGTGCAGGCAACTGACGTAGTGGAAAGGGTTATCAGTTATGCTAGCCGATCAATATTCAAGGCAGAAGTCAACTATTCCACAACAGAAAAAGCATGCCGTACCATCATCTGGGCAACATCCAAGTTTCGCCCCTACTTCTACGGCAGGCCCTTCAAAGTTTTGAGCGATCACCACGCCTTGTATTGACTAGCCTACTTGAAAGCCGCTTCAGGTCGTCTCGCAAGATGAAGTCTCAGACTTGAAGAATTCGACGTTACCATCGTGTACAAATCCGGAAGAAAGCACTCTGACGGCGACTGCCTGTCTCGTGACCCCGTCGACCACTACCACAAGACGACCAGGATGATGACTGCTGCTTGGGAACCATAAGCGCCAACGACTTCGCTGAACGACTGCGAGCGGACCCGGAACTCAGGCCTCGAGGGCAGGACCGTCGTTGTTGAAGGCACTCAAGCGAGGACTGGCGTCGTTTTTCTTGTTAAACGACGTCATCATGAAGAACTTTTCTCCAGTTCGAGCCAAGTACCTTCTCTGGGTGCCTTCAGCATTCCGGACGGAAATCCTCCAGGCCCTAAAACACGACCCAACCACTGGACACCTCGGTCTGTGAGCATGATCGCAATAATACGGGAAAATTACTACTGGCTGCGCCTTGCCGCCAACGTCGCTCACAACGTAAAGGCATTCCGAGACTGTCAGCGACGTAACAGACCGCCGACAAGGCCAGCAAGATTTCTTCAGCCGATCGAACCACCTCGCCGACCATTCCAACAAATCGGGATGGACCAACCGCGGCCGTTTCCAACGTCGAATTCCGGAAACAAGTGCCTCGTCGTGGCTACCGACTACCTGACTCATTACGCCGAAACAAAGACCCCTGCCAGAAGGCAGTGCCACCGAAGTAGACAAGTTCTTCGTTGAGAACATCGTCCTTTGTCATGGCGCCTCAGAGGTTTTGATCACCGACAGAGGTACGGCCTTTAGTGCTGAATCTTGGGATATAGCCAGGCGAGCCACCGCCACACCGCCACCTATCATCCACAGACGCCTCACCGACCGTCTTAATAAGACCATCGCCGAGATGTTGGCCATGTACGTCGACGTCGAACACAAGACGTGGAATGCCTTCCTTTCGTACGTGACCTTCGCATACAACAGGGCTATGCAAGAAACGACCAGATGACGCCATACAATGGAAGGAGCAATTCTATGGAAGGAGCACAGCAACGACGCTCAACGCAATGTTACTCAATGTCACCGACGAAGAAAACTTCGACGTGACAACTACCTTGAGCGCGCCGAAGAAGCCCGAAAACAAGCCTGCCTACGCATCAAGAGTCAGCAGACGACCGACAGCCGCCGTTACAATCTTCGTCGACGCTTCATGGAATACCAGCGCGAACAGCGTAGTGTATACTTGTACAAACGCGAGTGCCAGTGATGATGCTCGACTCTTCTCTGCCCTTAATATAAATGCCGACGTACATTTCCGCGGATAAGTTTTATCGAGCGCCCACGCTCTGGTCGCTGACATCAGTGTACAGCGCGCAATGCTTGCTGTAGTTTGAGTTATTTTTCCGGCCACAAGTTCGGCCAAATAAAGTTTCATTTTGGACACGTCGTCTCTGCCTTCGTCAAAGTCACGAGCAGGCGACAATATACTGAAAGGGATGAAACCAATACATTTATATTGATTGCTCTAGGCCTCACCAACAATAGTCAGAGAATCTTATTTTCTGTTTATTTGGGCGAAATCAGTTCATCGCCCCTAAGGGCTGCTGGAATGGCTGACACCCTGGAAACGGTGTAGAACAGTGCGTACACGTTGTGGCGGCAACTGTAGCTTAGAAGTATAAAGGGGTGAGTAGCACCAAAGCCGATGATAGGTGAGGGTGCTGAATTCTAACGCCGATTCTGAATTTCTCAATTCTAACGCTGAAATTTTTGTCCAATACAGCCAGTTAACTATAAAAAACTGAAAGTTAAGGAAAAAATATTACGAAAATTATTACCTAACTCATGCGTGCATGGCTTGCTCAAGTAATTATTATTGGTACTGATTTCTTTTTCTGACATATGCAAGCCACTGATACTCACTCATATTCACGTTTCAGAAAAGACCATCTGTTCTTACTGGGTCAAACCACAGAAGGTTGAACAACGGGACAAAGTTTGTGATTTCATTTTCTCCAAGTACTGCGAGAACCCTCGATTCTTTCTAAACTCCACGACCTCTAGAGAATGTAGATGGCGGAATTATTAAAAAGAATATTGTTGAACCTAAATTACGCTTTTTCTGTTAAATCCTAAATTCAGAAATCCTAAATTCAGAAATGATTGTTCAGTTCGGGACAACTGTATTTTTAATTAGTATGTACTGCTGACCTGCTGAATAGGCCTTGAGCACGAATGGGCATACAGAACTTTTCGCTGCAAAAGCAACATAATAAGCATTAGGGAGACATAGTGACATGAGTAAATATTGCAAGAAACAATACTGACACCACGATATACAATGCAAAAAGCATACATTAGAACGTATTGATAACAATTTAAGAAAAAGAAAATAAAAACATCACAACATGTTGCATAATTTTACCCACTGAAACATATTGAAGACAAAGCTAAACATTGCCTATTTTTCAAAAATGCATGGTTATACAATCAGTAATAGCACAATTTTTAATGTTTGTTCAGTGCATTTAGAAATAAATGAACTGTTGTGAATTCTAGAACTTCACCTGTTAGGCTATTGTACTCATGGGCATGCGTCGACAGGCAGACACAAGAGACCCAGAACAAAAGAGTTTATTGTTGTAGCGTCTTGTCTTTTATATGTAATGCTGGCCTCATGGTTGCTAGACCAGCTACACAATTCCGATACACCTCCGTTCCTGTCAAGGAACACAGAAAGAAAGCAATATGCGTTTAAGGAATTTGCTGAAAGTCTCTTCCGTAAGCGAGACGAGAGGGCCCTTTTCTAGACCTCGCACTACGACGAACACCCGTGTCTTCGCTGACGGGCGGCTGGTCGTCCTCGACCGCTGATCCTAAGGGTCCTGTTGCCACGGGGAGTTCCGAAGGAGTCCTTGACGTCTTATCGGCTTTCGGTGCGGGTGATAAAGACCACGGAGCGGCTGGTTTTGGTCCTGGTGACAATTCAGAGTGGTCATTGTCCTGTCGCCGTCCACTTTGTGGCTCGCCCGAGTATGGATCGTTCCACGCGTTCTCCGGCTGTACTGCTGCGGCATCTTCCCAGTCATCGTCATATGCCAGTGTGACGTTCGCTAAAATCCTCTTGGGTCTTTAGCAAGTGTTGGAGATTTCGACGAAGGCGACCTCCATCTTCTGTGCGGACTTGATAGGATCGAGGTGCGAGCGGTTTTTCGACCCACGCTTTTGCAGTCCAGCCGTTTTTTCCTATAATTCTTACTTGATCACCTTCGTTCAGTGGTGGAAGTGGATGCTTTACTCGGCTTGCTTGTGTGTGTTTCTTGACTTCAGGAGCCTGGCATTCGGCAAAATCGGGCAGTCGTCCCCCTCAGCTTTCTGCCCATAAGCAGCAGCTCACACGGTGCTTTCCCATCTTCCAGTGGTGCCATCCTGTAATTCAGAAGACCAATCCATAAATCTTCTTTGGCAAACAATGTCTTCTTCAGCAGACGCTTCATTACTTGCACTCCCTTCTCTGCTAGACCATTTGAACGAGGGAACCGCGGACTTGAAATTATGTGTCTGAAGTCGCACTTTCTGGCGAAGGAGCTAAATTGTTGTGAAACAAACTGTGGTCCGCCATCTGTGCAAACTTCCAGTGGAATTCCATGGCGCGCAAAGATTAGTCCAAGTTGATCAATTACATGGCGGCTCGTCGTTTGTGAAAGGAGCTGCACTTCGGGGTAATTGGAGTACACGTCATATACCGCAAGGTATGTTTTTCCGGCGTGTTGAAAGAGGTCCACTCCTACACGGGCCCAAGGCAGGGAAGGGGGGATGGCCCGTTGGCAACGGCGGTTCATCTGGTTGCCGGTTCATCTGGTTTTCATCTGGTTCATCTGGTTGCAAATCGTCGGCACGTAGGACATTTAGATACCATTTCTGCTATTTTCGCGACCATGCCGGGCCAGAACATTAGTAGCCTTGCCATTCCTTTGCATTTCGCTATCCCTAAGTGCCCTTCATGAACTCGTTGTAACATCGTTTTTCTGAGCTTCTTTGGAATTACGACTTTGGATCCTCGCAGGAGTACGCCGCTAACGCATGTTAGCTCCGCTTCGAAAGGTGCTAAAGGCCCTGTAACTTTTAGGCCACTTTCTAAAGCCTCGATCACTTGCCTGAGGTCGTCGTCTTCCTTGGTTTCCTCTGCCAGGCGGTCCATCATTGCTGGGCTGACGAGGGTGTTCAACACCGAGGTTGCATGGATTGTGACGTCATCGGCATGTTCACAGGCGCTCTCGTCGCTGCCTGCTATCCTGGACAGTGCGTCATCCAACCGCAAGTCCTTCCCAGGAACGTACTGCAGCGAGATGTCAAATGGCATTAAACGCAAGAAAAAACGCTGTAGACGAGGTGGCATGTCGCACAAGTTCTTTTGGGCAACTGCTATCAGAGGTCGGTGATCTGTTTCGACTGTCGTGTGGAAGCCAATTATAAAATCACGGAATCTTTCACATGCGTATGTTATTCCCAGCGCTTCCTTTTCTATTTGGGCGTATCTTGACTCGGCGTCTGATAACGATCGTGAAGCGTAGGCAACTGGACGCCAGTTCTTGCCATGCAACTGTAGAAGGGCTGCGCCTAGCGCGAAACTAGACGAGTCTGCTGTTATTTTCGACGGTCTTGACGGATCGAATACTGCGAGCACAGGTGCAGTTGATAAGAGGTCACACAATTCTTTCCACTCTTTATCGTGCGTGCTCGTCCAGTCAAAAAGATTATCACGCTTCAGCAATGCGCGCAAGTTCCGCGTCCTTTCTGACAAGTTTGGTATGAACCTGCCGAAATAATTTACAGCGCCTAGCAGCTTCTGCACTCCCTGCTTCGACGTAGGTAGTGGCATGTTAGCAACGCATTTGACCAGCTGTGCGCGTCTGGTTTGATGCCGTCTTTAGAAATTAGGTCACCCAGAAACTGCACTTCCTCAACGCCAAAAACGCATTTTTCCCGATTGAAGGTGAGGCCAGCTGCCTGCGCTGCCTTTAGAACACCCCTTAGACGCCTGTCATGCTCTTCCTGCGTTCTGCCCCACACAAGCACATCGTCAATGTAGACGCGCGTTCCTTCTAGGCCATCAAACACATTATTCATTGCCTTCTGAAACACTTCACTTGCCGTTAGAATTCCAAACGGGAGCCTAAGAAAACGGTAGCGTCCGTACGGTGTGCCGAATGTGCAAATTTTTGATGACGCCTTGTCAAGCGGAATCTGGTAAAATCCAGAGTTAGCGTCTAGTTTGCTGAACACCTTTGCTCCCGCCAACTCCGATTCTATTTCATCTCGGGATGGGAGCTGATAGTGTTCCCGTTTTAAGCATCGATTAACATGCCGAGGGTCCATGCAAATGCGCAAACCACCGTTCTTTTTGAGGACAATGACCAGAGGACTTAACCCAGTCAGAGGGCTCCTCTACCTTTTCAATGATGCGGTGGCGTTCCATGCGTGCAAGCTCAGCCCGCATTGGCTCTCGAATGGAGTGCGGAACTCGACGCGCGGGCAACGCAACTGGCGTCGACCCTTCTTCGAGGCGTAGGCTGCAGGTCTCCTTCAAACATCCCAGACCAGAAAACAGCTGAGGAAATTCGCTGACAATCCTGGACTCCAGATGCCCTTTGAACCTGCAGGCACTGTGCCCTTGAGATCAGACCGAAGCGTTGACAAGTGTCCAGTCCCAAGAGTGCTTGCTTGCCTTTCTTAACGACGAAAAAGTCTGTTGGCTCCTCGATTTCGCCGATTCTTAGCGGTAAAGTGACGACTCCAAAATGCTTGATTACACCACCGTCGTAGCCTGTCAATACCGTTGCTGAAGGTCGTGTGTTCGCTGTCTTGCCGAGCTTGAGAACCAGGGAGTGGGGAAGGAGGTTGGCCTGCGCGCCTGTGTCCACCTTTAGCTTTGCGTCATGGTTGGCCAGCTTTGTGGCGACTACCCATTCCGAGTTTCTCGATACGCCGTTGACGCTTACCACTAGAACTTGAAACTCGTCATCGGGTTCCTCGGTTTGTTCTTGTGGCGTATTATGATAGTCAACTTGCTGAACACTCTTTCGCGCCTTGCAGCAAGCTGCAAAATGATTCTTTTTGTGGCAGACGCCGCATGTCTTGCCCCATTCCGGGCACGTCCTTGGTGGATGCTTGCGCCCACAGTACAGGCAATCCTTTTTTGGCGAGCTCTTTGGTTCCTGTTGTTTTTTCCGTACAGCGTTGAGCTGGGCTTCCTTGTGCTCCCAAGCTTGGTTTTGACTGTCAACAATTTCAGCCGTTTTACAATACTCAATTGCCTTTTCCAACGTGAGGTCCCGCTCTCGCAGAAGTCTCGCCCTGAGCTTGCTGTCTTTCGTGCCGCACACCAGTTGGTCTCGAACCATTGAATTTTTCAGCTCTCCAAAATTGCAGGTACTGTGACTTAAGCTGAACATCTCTCAAAAATTGCTCAAATGGCTCGTCATCAAGCTGCAGGCGTGTTCTAAAGACATAGCGTTCGTATGTTTCATTCCGCTTCGGACTACAGTATTCTTCAAACTTCTGCACAATCACATTGTAGTCCTCGCGTTGCTCATTCGTCAGTTGAAAGGTGTTAAAAACATCGATTGCTTCCTGACCTGCAACGTGAAGGAAGATTGCTGCTTTTTGGGCCTTTGTCCGTTCCGGCGTCGTTCCTGTGGCCTTGAAGTATAGCTCCATTCGTTGACGAAATTTTGTCCAGTTTTCTGCCGGAGCTTCGGAGAGCACCAGACGCTCGGGCGGCGGCAACGCTTCCATGGTGGTGTTTCAGCTGGCGGGACGCTGGACTTGTATTTCTGACACCATGCGTCAACAGGCAGACACAAGAGACCCAGAACAAAAGAGTTTATTGTTGTAGCGTCTTGTCTTTTATATGTAATGCTGGCCTTATGGTTGCTAGACCAGCTACACAATTCCGATACAGGGCAGTTCTCTGAAAATTTGCCTATTTTATTGAAAATAGATAATGATTATTTTGTCTACTGATAACTACGCGTACCTATTGACTGTAGTGAAGGTTCATGGCTAATAAGCGCAGTTTTTTGTGTCTTTGTCAGCAAAGCCCCCTTTCATCCCCTCCCCGCTCGAGTTACCTCCCTAGTAGCACGCATTGTTGCCACAACGTTGCGGCAATGTTACCTTCTAACATTGCCTCAACGTGGCTAATGTCCACTTTTGGTCGCATTCCCGCAACATTCAAAGGCAACATTGCTACAACGTTAATGAAACGTTTTCGCAACGCTGCTTGAAAGTTTCTACAACATTTAGGCAACCTTCCTGTAAACTGCAACATGTAGTAATGTTGATGCAACGTTTTCGCGATGCTGCTAGAAGGTTCCTACAACATTTAGGCAACCTTCATGCAACTGAAATGCTGCATATAGCAACATTGATGCAACATTCTTACAATGCTGCTTATCAACATCATTACGGCAACCTTTGAGTAACTTAATTGCGACATTTTCGCTGTGCGGCTTGGATGTTCCTGAAATATTCAGGCAAGCTTTGAGTACCTCAGCTTCAAGACACTGAGTTCTTATCATAATATAGTTGCAATGCTTCTTCAAAGTTTCTACAATATACAGGAAACCTTCGAGTAAGTTGCAAGGTATGCGAACATTCAGCCACATTCACTTCAATGGCAATGGTGCGGTGTTCACGGCTCCTTTTTCATGCACCCTGATCCCTCGATCATACGCGTCTCGATTCCGTCAAGTCTACAGAAACACCATGCGACGAAATGGAGCCGCCAATGGTAGAGAAGGCAATAAATTAAATTAATAAATTTACATATGTAATGCTTTACACCAGTGGCCATGAAGACAGCCGCACTTGAACAGCTGTGCTACAGCACATCTACTTGGTGCCAGTTATTGGTTACGATTTCTTCATGTTTCTTATGCAATAAATACATCTCGGTGCTTGCAATATCTAGTCAGCAATACAGGTTTGAAAATCAACAGCAGGTTAATCCATGATAGCCGTGACGATGGCATGGAAGTTCCTAGACATGAGTTCATCACTGAGACTAAACAACGTAAATTGTGTACAGCAAGGATTTATTGCACATCATAAGAAAAAATACGCATAGGTTGTCATATAAGCAAATTTCCAGAATGAAATTAACGCTGCAGTTTTTTTCTACAAAAAATGTGTTTACATACTGTTCAAGATAAATGTACATGTCCAGAACAGCGATATAGCAGAAACATTTCCATTCATCAGTAGTGATCGCAATGTTTGATAAGGGTCCCGTTGCGGCTAGCTGTGCGATATTTGCAATAAAGGGGCCCCCAGTGTTGATGAAGACCCTGACTCCTAGCAATAAACAAAATCACATTGACAGATTCCACTACTGAAAAGGTAAAAAAAAGATATTAGCACCATTTCTTGCCAGTCTTAAAGTAAAGCTAGCAGTATCAAGAAAAAAAATACTCATACTGTAACATTACAAAATAGTTTGAACAAACTTAATCTTTTGAAGATATCCTAGCAGTTTTGACTAGACAAAATGCGACACAGGAATAAGTGAGCAATAATCTTCCAAGGATAATACCCATGACTGTGTGGCCATTCATCAAGTTTTCTTAACAAAGCTGCAAAGGCAGGCTTGGCACATACTCTAATCCCACAAAAAAGTATGAACTTAAATACAATTTTATCTTTTGAAATATCGTAGATAGAATAAGGCACAGGATAAAATAAGCAATAATCTTACAGGACTGGTGCCCATAATTATGTGGCCACTCGTCAATGTATCTTAACAGCAACAATACTGTAAATGCACCCTTGAGTAGATACTGTAGTATTTACAACATGGAATGAACAAAGATAAGAGCGACTTGCCCTTTTGAAGCTATCTTAACTGTACAAAAAGTGACACGTTAGAAAGAAAACGTTTGCATAACAATGCAGGTGACGGATGAAGGCTGAATTCAGCACGGCACGGCCTCTCTGGAGACAAAAAGAAAAGTACACAAACTAAATTGGCAGAACAAAGTAACATGATTAATAAAGTCAACTGAAGCACTTCGGCACAGTCAGATAAATTCATGCTAGTTTGCTTTTAAATTTCTGACACCAATTTCACTCAACCTGCAATTGTGTCAAAAGCCTTACGAAGAAAAGAAATGAATACATCCTGCAACTCGTGTTCCCCTCTTTCGAAATGATTATTTTCAATAAAGCACCACAGCACCATTCAGTTTCACTGGTTGGAGATGAATACATTGCCATGCATGAGCCCCGGCAAAATTTATCTACATATTCGAAGTACAAAACTTCAAAGTCTAACGGGTGTACGCTACATTATGTACCTGTTGTGGCTAGATTACTAAAGCATTATGCTGTTGCAAAATGTTACATGCATCCACATTTTCAACGTAGCAAATGCAAAAACAGCGGGCGACTCTTCGGACTTGTCCCGTCTCCTCCAGAGCAGCTAGAAAACACCTGTTCGGGGTTAGGCAAGGAGGAAGCGCCTGATTCCTTGCTCGACGAAGTAAAACCACATACACCACCTTGGTCTGTTACGGATGAGCAAGATAAACTGACCGCGCCATGCGACTGAGGGAGCCGAGCAGATGGCTCAGAAAACAGAACTATAACCCTATAACCCCTCGCTCTGCTGACTCGTTCGCCGAGTGATCGTCGCTGCAACAGTCGTCACTTCACTCGAAACAGCTAGCGAGCTCCGAATGGACAGCCTTAGTTGCTCTTCGACACTTTTTTTCTGCCGCCTACTTCACTCAGTGACTCAGTGCACACATAACCTGAGCAATGTTCGGCGGCGAACTTTGATTAGCAAGAGAAGAGACACAGCGAGAACAGCAAACCGCGGAATATTCTGCAAGTGGCCGCTAACCGGACAACTGAATGATCCGCAAAAAACTTACCATTCTTTTTCTAAGCCAGCATGTGAACTCTTCAGCTGAGCGCAGCAAAGATTGAAAACAGCGCGCACATCTATCTGTGGGAGAACCACAAAAACTTTACGCGCGGCCATTGACGATGTCAGTAACTGTAGGAGTGCCGCTGATCAGCAAAGGCTCCTCCTTTCGTTTCGGTTTCACTTATATATACCGCTTGCCCCTGCGGCGCCGCAGCGTTAGAAGCAACGCTCAAGTAGAATAATTTATGCAAGTACACATTTAGCCCGAGGTATCAGAGATATTTATTTTGACCATCCGGGTTGCACATGTACGCGCGCGCTCAGTGCGGCCAGCAGTGCAGCAGTGACATATTTCATATGGGCAAGCAGCTGACCATTGTTTAAATTTGAGCATGCCTCGGAAATAAGACCGGTTTTGCAGGAAATATTCGTAGTTACAGCGGCTATGTTTCAGCCTGGTAGCCGAACATGGGCCAACATCTGTCAACATTTGCCTACGTTGCTACAACATCCAAATGCAACATTAGCTCAACATTACTGGCGCAACATTGCTAAACGTTGTTGAATGTTGAGCAACATCTGGCAACAATGCCACAACGTTGCGAAATGTTGCGCCACATTCAACAACATTCACAACATTGCAGCAACATTGCGGCAATAATTCGTGCTACTAGGGCTCTATGCTGCTATCGTCGTGTAGGCTTCATGAAACATGGCCCTCCACCTCAAAACGTTGCCGACGCCGGCTTTAAGCAATGTAAATTCATCGCTGGGTTGTGATTTTACTTCTCGTCGTGATTGTGCGCTCGCGGGTAGCGATGATGCACCTACAAGCCGTAGTTTTCCATATTTCGAGTTATTTTCGTATGAAAACCAGCAGTTTTTCCGTGTGCGAATACAACCCATGAGCGAAGCTCCTTACAAATGGGACGCACGCGGCGTTCGGCGCGCGCGGCGTTTCATTGTCCAGGCAACGGACCAACCACTGGGCGGACGACAGGGTGAAGCGATGGTTTCGCGCGTTCGGTGGTTTGAGGAGGAGAGAGGGCAGAGACGAAGAAACAGGGAGATGCAGACTAATCTTCCTCCGTTTCGCACAACGTCTTTAGAACCAATACAGTTTCGCAGCTCCGCTCGTGAGCCGGCACACGTGGCCGACGCGTGAACTTACGGCGCTGCTGTTCCATGTTGCTTCATTTGCCGTGGCCCACGCGATTGGCTACGGCAACGCACCATTGCTCTCAATGGCGCGTTGCCGAAGCTAATCGCGGAATCGACCCATCTGCCACAGCGATCTGCGACGCGCGAGAAGTGGCCGCTTGCGACGCGTTGCGCGTCTCTCACAACGCGTCAATTCATGCCTCACAACGCGTGAGGGATAATGCAAGATGGAACTGCAGCACCGCTAGTTCTTGCGTCGGCCGTCGCGTCCACTTCAGAGAGCATGCGTCTATGGGAAGCTGCGAAACTGAATTGGTTGTATAGAAACGTTGGTTTCGCATGCGTTGGTATTCTCGCGCTTTGCGCATCGTGCAGGCGCCACCCGCGTTCCAGCGCTCATAAAGCTCATTTATCCTCCCGCGTGAGGGGGAGACGCCCAAGCTGGCACCGAGCCAGGGAGCTTCAACGCCGACGGCGACGGCGGGATGCCGGCCTAAGGAGCTACGCTCCTAAAAAAAGAATACTTGAACGTATCCGTGCGGTTTACGTAATCTACAACTTTCTTTGAATGACATGAGCGCACAGCGCATTCACTTGTCCTCTTAATATGCATTGCTTTGTTAATTCCAGTTTTGCATGAAAACCTAGGTAAGAAAAGCCTCAGCCTCTCCGTTCTTCTTTTTTGTAGTTTTTAGAGCTCCGCTTTAACTGAAAGAAGTGAAGGTGATGTGCACCAGCTGTAACAATATGAAAACATACAAATAGAACAGATTTTCTTTTGACCATTGCTAGTTCTGTTTTTTTTAATATTCGACATAGTAAACGAATCCCACACAGCAGCTGCGCACTCTAACACTGGTAAAATAAAAGGCTGTTTCTTACGCATAACTCTGATTGCCACTGTATTTTTATAATTAATTGCCATCTGCCATTTTGTGCACCGCGCCTGAAGCGTTGTTAGTGCCCTGTTTAAAGTTTGTTAATCACTCTAACTATAAATTTATTATATGATATGCAATCGTCCGCGAAAGGCTTGATTTTTACGGGTAAGTTTATCACAACCTCATTATTAAATAACAGGAAGATCAACGGCCCCAACAATGATTATTGAGGTCCATCTGATGTCAAGGAGGCGGAGGTCAAGCTTACACCGTCAATTGTAAGACAGTGGCTTCATATCTGCATCACAAGCATTTCAATTTTATTAACCGATTCTGAACACGTGCCTTGGGTTTATGCCGTGTAACTCCTTGTGACCGGTGCGATGAGATGTTTGTATGCATGTAGGTTTTGTCGTTTAATAAAAATTCATTTGGGAGTGCGCGGTTGCGGTGTGCGATTACCTTCTTCGTCCTGCGTCGTTTATTTGCGCGCAAAGGTTCGCATCATAATGCGATACCAACTAGCCCACCTAGCTATCATGTTACAAGGCATGTGAAGTACAGGCGAATCGAAATTAGGGCATCACGTGTGGCTGCGATGCAGCACGTGCAAAACAAACTTCGTTGTTTTGAACTTCCTTATTATAATGCAACTACAAATATAACTATGTTTTGCTACGCAAGCAATTTGGCTTGCTAAAAACTCGCAGCTTACCTTGCGCTGTAACGACCTTGTGATATATAGATTAAAGAACTAGGTTTTTATTATACCATTGCTTAGTTGATGGCATGCATGCTCATCAACGAATGTGCTCAAGGTGTTTGGAAAAGTTGCCAGTTTTCAACAACTGATGTACACCAAAAAATGGTCTACTATAGCCTAGTTCAGTGCTAGGATCCTAGTTCAGTGCTAGCTGCCTGCTAAACCTCGAATTGGTCTTTCAGTGAGAATTAATGTATATTTCGCATTGCTTCTGGAGCACTCGAAAGCATGATATCTGGTGTGTGGAGCTCTTGTTTGGGCATTGAAGGTATTTGAACGAGGCTGAATGCTTGTGTCACAGTAATGAAATTAGTTTCCATACGACAGTATGATGAGAACGTAGTCGAATGAGTGAGTGGAAAGTTGAAATCACCCAAATATTTCAGGTACGTCAACTGATAAAAATTTAGATGTCTTGCTGATGTCACGTAGAATAATTAAAATATCAATGCGCATACGGTTCACGATAGCCGCAATCTTTCAGTGTTCAACCGGTTTCATCTGCTTATCAGTTCAGTTAAGAGAAGTTCTCAGAGCTGTGCGGGGTGCAAAAAAAAATAAAACAAAACAAGTACATGAAGGAAGAAGCCAGGAGACAAGCGCACAAGTGTGTATGGAATCGTACATTTGTACAGTGAAGTTGAGTAGCTCAAAATTCACGAGCACGCACCTTCCGCCTGAGACCTGGCAGGAATGCACTTCTGGCCGAGTGGACCTGGCTGGAATGTACTACAGAACAAATACCCGAAATGCAACTCGTGGATTCTGTGAAATACTAACAATAAAGAAACTAATAATCCCACGTGGATATAGGTGACTCCTTACGTGGAAAATGGACAGGCTTACCGTACGTGGTCAACAGTATAAATAAAGCATATGAAACACGACTAGCATTACTGTAATTGCAGCACCTTTGTTACTTGGGTAAATTTTTCGTTTTTCTCCTTGTATCGTATTAACCGCTGGAAGGTATTTGTGACAGCAGAATCATTTCGTAACGTTACCTTGCGTCCAACAGCCTTCGAAATATAAGCGCCCGTAGTAGTATTCCGTGCATTAAATAATGCGAATCTTGCTGCCAGAAGCATTCTTTAGGCATCGCTCTAGTTGTTCTAGACAGTAATTCCTTGCTTTCTCTTTCTATTTCAATTTCCAGACTGAGTTCTAATTATACCTAACATCATTGCCTGATATAACGTTTTTACGTGGTGGTAAGTGCCATAACATGCGGTAATTAAATAGCGTACCTCACATTAGCTTACAACATATTCAGGGTATACTAACACCGAACGTTACACTATCACGTGTTGAATACCCGGACGATGATCTTGGGTGCCACGCCTCCTGCCATGTCGAACTCTCCATGCTCTGCAATGGGCTATTACGACAGTGACACCGACGATATTAATTTAAAGATCACAATATAAGAACGGGTATAGAGCACATCTTGTCTGAGAAATTTTGATGTCCAAGCCTAGAAATTTGATATATTATTATTTAACGCGTCATCGCTCTTCGTGCATGGATGGTGGCGTCCAAGACTCATCTTTTACAACTACTATTGCCAGGCGATGCGAGTTTTCACAGCTCGAAGTCAGTCGCAGGGGCGTAGCCAGAAATTTTTTTCGGGGGGGGGGGGGGGCACCGCCTTGATTTCGGGAGGGGCACCTCCTTGAAATGGTGATTTTTCGCTCCGTATGCCATGGCGAAAAAACATTTCGGGGGGAGCACGTGCCCGGTGTGCCACCCCCTGGCTACGCCCCTGGTCAGTCGTCATATTTCTCGAATCTATAGTAGACGATGTTTTGTTAGTGAAGTTTTCGTATCTCAACTGTGTTACCCAAGTATGCCTGGTAGCGATTTACTTGCACGAACCATACATTCTTGTTCATCGGTAAAGCTTTATTGTTGAAACCGATGTTAGCGCATATCATAGTGTGCATTTCCTTTTCTGGTTTTTTTTTTTGCGTTCGAGTTATAGTGTATGCACCTAGATTCCGACACGTAAGGCAGACACCGTGTCCAAGTGTTCCCTAGCGTTTTAAAGACGATAGTCTTTCTTTGGATACTTAAACGCGTAAATTTTGGTCTGTATGTCTGTTTGTCTGTCTGTCGGTAACCCGATTCAGCTTCTCGGCCAAAGTTTAACTTCTTTCTGAACGCCCAGCCATCTTGAACTGGTGTTCGGGTTCATAATTGTGAATTTATTCGATCAAAAAACAAATACTACGCATTCCTGAGGCACAACATTAATATGTAAGTGTCAGGACGTGTGTTCTTAATTAGAAAATACATAGGTACGCAATTCTAAAGACCCTAGTGTTTTTAGGCTGTCTCAGGCAAGGCAAAACATAGTAGTACGGCCGGCACAAGACTATCGTCTTTCGACGACATTCGCAGCGAAGTACGCAGATACGCGGCCAATTTTTTATTCTTAGCAAACATTTATACTATGCAGCTGTTCAATGTGTTGTTCACAAAAACACGCGTATGTATCTTCTTGTACTCTTCTGTAAATTGGGATCAGTGCGACGGATTATTCACTGTTGTTTGCGCAAACCTACATGTCACCATTAATCTCCACAATCATTAGAACAACCACTTTAATGTGCCATTGATGTGTGGATTTAATGCAGCTACCAATAGTTAGAATATTCGTTTCTGCATGACGCACTACACCGGGTTAGTCAATGACCCATTTACACCATTCCATTATTCTTTTTTGTGGGTGACGTGCGAATGCACCAAAATAAATGGAGGCATGTGGCAGTATATAAATTATTAGAGTAAACTAGTTGCAAAAAAGGTTATTGACGCCACAGTGTCAAAGAGCTCGTTTCACAGAAATCGCGGTGCCGGCGTCGTTGGTTTTGGGGGAAAACAGCGTTATCCGAGAGCGAAAATCCAAGATAGCTGGAGTAAAAAAAATTCACAGCATATCCACGAGGTGAATGATGATGAGTGGGGCGAAGCTCCGGAGGGAATCATCGGTAAAACCGTGAATATTCCGTGTATCGCCTAAGCTTTAAGGCAGACGCCACCTGTGCTCGTGCGTCCTCGGCGTTCCGGACAGGCCCTCCCAGGAAAGCCGTGCACGCTTCCTCGGCCATGGAACCCGCCCACCTGCCACCGCACCAACCACAGTTCGGGAACAGCGTCTATGCCTCCTCGTCACCACATAACCTTCCGGCTCTGCGAACGCCGACCGGGGACGGCGTCCAGGCCTAATTGGCGGCTCAACTTTCATTCATCGGCGCCGCGATACCTGTTCACGCTACGGCACCACACGGGCTCCTCTCGTCTGGGAACGTGGTTAACGCTCCCATCGGCGCGGCTCCCGTGAAGTGGACTCTATCATCCCATCGGCCTCCAACAGACGCCGCATCAAGAGGATTTTTACTTGGAACGCATTAGGACGAAAAATAGGGTCAAATATGGGACAAATCGCATAGTTTTTCCGATTTCGCAATTTTTTTCGGGAAGATTTGAAGTCTAATTCGCCCCTAAACATTTTTGTACAAAAACACACTTTCCAGAAAACCACAATATTCTTAAGAATGCTTACACAGAATTCCAGATAGCATAAGAAAAAATGGCGAAATTGAAATATTTCTGTTGTTTTTGAAAAGGCCTAGCTGGCAGGGAAACAATAAAATTTCGGAATGGTTAAGTAGCGCAACTAAACAAAACCTCTGTAGTAGCTCAAGTTTCATTTCGAAGCTCTGCATACAAGCATAGATTTTATATACATTTTTCTATTATGCGCAGTTGAGCAGAAGCAAGCGAAATTTGAGGGGGCGCCACGGTCCTTCAAAATTTTCCGAGCAAAAATCTTTGGCCACAGTACTACATGGGGTATACGAAACAGGTGCAAATTTTATCCGGCAAAATCTGCGATGGTTGAGTGCCACCTCTGGGACAGTTGGCATGGAATGACCTATATATATATATATATATATATATATATATATATATATATATATATATATATATATATATATATATATATATATATATATATATATATATATATATATATGTGTGTGTGTGTGTGTGTGTGTGTGTGTGTGTACACATGTACGGGGCATGACGGGGACGCCGACGGCAAAAAGCAGCCGCGAGTGTCCATATAATTGCCTTCGCAATAAAACTAAACGGTAAGCGCGAGAAATGTACTAACAAAAGGAAACTGATGCTAACAGTACTTCTAACTATATCCGACTAGCTCACATTTTTTCTAGAATGTGAACAAAACAAAGAAAATGCACAAACACACAAAACAAGACATTCATAGCGCTTATATATTAGTATAAATTTACCGCCCGTAATCCAAGCCATTCTATTATTACCGTCACCTAATTGCGATCATCGTCTCCTTGAGACTTATATCAGAAACACTACGATCAGATTCTCTGTTACTTATTTTTATTATCCATATTCTTCCACATAGTAACACTCTTAGTCAACCTCAACATTGCGGAGATACTACAAAGGACTGAATTCAATGCATTGAGTCACACAATCTCTCGAGCATTCTTAAATTTGATTGCTGGGGTCACGTATATAACAACGGAAATCAGAGGCGCTTCTATGTGCTACTTCTGTTGTATACTTAGAAGCTCAGGGTAGCAAATTTTCATTCCACACTGAGTACGCAACAGTGATAATGCACTGCGCATCATTTAACATAGCTCCTCCGGCAAAGTTAGGAGCACTAGTGTGAGTCTATGAAGACCCACCGAATGACAATTCCTGAAGGCCCACATCGTGTTCTGCGAAGAGTTTTCATCCTGTTACCGGTGGAGACTCTTCGCAAAAACAGTTTGGGGTACGCCGATGCAGCTATAGCAACATTCCTTAATATCATGAAAGGAGTTGCCTACTTCAACCAAGTTTTTCTAATAAACAATACAAGAATCAGATTTGCTTTATCTAATGGAAAGATTTAGTGACTGAAGATTCTGATTGGCAGACAGTGTCTTCTTTATTACGGTGTACTGACATTGATTGATTGATAAACTGATGGATTGATTAATTGAATGAGTGATTAAAACTTGATTACACCCCTAAAAACGCAACCGATGTCGGTTTGGTTGCTAAAGAACTTGGGATGTATTTGAGCATAGCATCCCCTTAAGATCTTGCAATTGTCATAAAACTTCGCAAAATCGGAACCAAATTACTTCAAGCGAAAAAGAAAATTTCTGCTAGTTGGTTGGGATTCATATTTAAACCTTCTTCTGTGTGAGTTTCAGGGATCTTGAATGAGCATGTTATGTACACATTCGCCCGCCCAATGTTCGACGGGAGGCTATACTCAGGTATTTTGCCAGTTGAACGCCGGGTTTTCGCTCATTGATTCAAGTACAAGAAAGGGTGCTGCAGATATTTTTGTCTGCAGAAATATTGATACATACATAAGAATGAAGTTGATCGCGCAAAGCTGCTATCTGAATGTGCATTACTCCACACCACGCCACGAAGCGAGCATGCTTTTGAATTTCGCAGTGATGCTTACGTTGCGACTGCATAACATTTTTCTCTTTGCTATCGTTTCCGTCTGAAGGACCAGTAAGTTAGCCAATGCTTGTATCGTGAATGTACTCCTTTTTGTGTGTCGTCTTAGGGGTTTTTTGATAATGTAACAATCTACTACGTATATCGTTGAAGTTAGCCTTAAAACGCAGGGATATCAGGCAGAGAGATAAATTAGGGCGGGTAGCATGCTTTCTCTAGATGATCCATGTGCCGTTGCCGCAACTCCCTCCGAAGGCATTTTCCCGTGTCCGTCTTTGGAATGTTATCCACGAAAATAACACCGCCATGCAAGTTCTTGTGAAAGGCTGTTTGATCTGCCATGATTCATAAAAGAGAACGGAAGGGCACACTAGTGAGACATTGTTAGCGATAGTAAACACGCAAAAGGTAAACGTTAATTCCTTATATGAACCAAGCAACATTATTGTATTGTTCGATGCATCCATAGCGCTGATAAGACCGGGACCACAGAAAGAGGATAGGAGTGCACGTCACGTCCTGTTTCTGTGATCCTTGTGTTATCACCGCTATGGCTTCACTGAACGTAACAAACCAAGTAGCCCAAAAGTCTGTTCTCTTGGAACATTATTGTAGTTTCCCTCAGACACAAGAGCTTGCCTGAACCACACAAGCGTAGGCTTGTTACGCTGTTGTTAATGTTCGGACAAGGCCTAAGCCGGTTAAAGACAGTTAATGCACATAGTGGAGCTAACCGATATCGAGCATTGTAAAACGTTAATTACTAGAGTGGCGGGAAACGGCCGAAAAAGAACGTGGGACTTCGCATGCATATGGCGCTGTCCGTCTTCCTCCTACCCTTCCCTGTTCCGTAACGGAAGTACTCATGTCTGATTATGGTTAAGGCAGGCTGTGTGACGTTGTGTAAAAGCCACATGGAACATGTTTTTCTCAGCATAGGCCCATCATGGCATATCATGATTTATTACGGACTGTAGGCATCCATTATAAATATTGTGGTGGCAATGTCGCTAACAAATGATAACAAATCTGATGGGAATGCTGCAAGTTTTCATCTGGGTTATGGAATAAGTGTTTACTTGGTGGATGCTAGCAAGAGTAAATTGTGCATATACTAGCTGATGAGATGTATGGCTGGAGGATTGTGCATTTAGTGTCTGCATTACTGGATATACCTAAGTGTAGAAGATGTTGTGTGAAGGGATAGTGATTGTAGATCTGGAATTCATTCCCGGAAGCCTATGCGTGCTTCAGAGGTTCTGGATTTTGATAATATTCGAGAGTACTTGTATTTGTTCTATGTGATTGCAGTAGTTGTTATTGACCTGGGCACTACAAGTCGCATTGACAACTTTTTCTTGCCTGCGTTTTCTGTGATCTTTTCAGCTGCCCAATACAGGGTATTGAAACACAACCCATGGTTCCACCCGAAATCTTCATATAACTGTGTCGCTTCCACCCAGAAGCATTTGCGGAGCTGCTCCACACAAGCAGATAGCTAATCAGGCCAAATATATTCTGCATAACACGGAGAAGACAGAAATGCCAGGATTTCTAAAATGTACATTGCCGAGCTATTGCACATGAACATTTTTAAAGGTAAATACAGTTTTAGGAGAAGACAGCCTAATAGGTTCGCTAATTTGTATAATAGAGTAACTGCTGAAAAAATGTCTGAACATGTGGCGTAGCTGGAGCCAATGGATTAACACGAACACATGTCTTTTTCAATGATGGTATTATTGTATTTAAAAAAAACCCTAACTAGTTTATATAACAAATGTCATAACTGAAAAGGAGAAAACTAATAACACATCTATGAAGGACCCACGGATATGTGAAGTGACATCAGTGGGTGTCATTTTCAACAACCTGATCATTTCTTCTCATTGTGCGAGAAACAGCGCGCCTAGACGGGACAAAAACTTACACGAAGAGACAGACACATCGCTAACAACTGAGTCTATTGTCGTGATACAAGAAAAAAGGAGGGAAAGGAAAAGAAAAGAAAATGAAAAAAGACGAAAAAAGGAAAAGGAAACATCCGTGACGTCACAGCACCAGCAAAGCGAGACGCCCCCCACTCTCACGTTCTTCTCCGCCACACCTGCACTCAGCTCTCGAGAAAACAGAGTTCTTTTTTAGCGAAATGGCGGCAGACGGAGAGCTAACACCCTCCTGTTTTCTTTTAGTGAAGTTTCGAAGGCTTCTGAAGCTCTCGTCTCAGCCTGTCTGCATACCAGGCTTCTCACTTTGCAGTCTTCTAATGAAGGTCGGCATGCGCAGTCAGCAACATGCGTGGCTGAGGTGCTCCCGGTAGAATTCCGGACGTCGCACGCGTGTTCACGTAGGCGATCATTGAGGCATCGCCCCGTCTGTCCGTTTTACGAGCGTCCGCAAGACAACGATCTCATACACCACCTCCCCCTTACACGCAACAAACGGCTTTGCGTGCTTCTTGGTGCACAGTTTTCGAGCAGGATGACTGCAATTCACCTGTCGGCACAGGCTGCTTAGTTTGTTGGGGGCAGAAAAAAACCAAATGCACGCCCAATTGCCCCAATATTTTCTTGAGCCTGTGGCTAACGCCCTGAATGTAGGGGATGACTGCCAGTTTTCTTTTTCTTTTTGCGTGGCTCCAAGTGGTGCTCTTCGGAACTGCTTCAAGAGCTTTTAGGCTATGCAGCAAAAAAGCGAACCCGGATAGCCGGTAGGCGCAGACGGCGTGTTTGTTCATCAAGGCTCTCTTGGACGCGGTGAAAGCAGGATCTGTTCAACGAACTATTGAGGGCAGACGTGGAAACTCCCCGCTTGACAAGCTTTGAAATTGCCAATGTGAGCGGCATAAAACGTTTTCGTGACCGAGGGGCATATCTCCAGCACAAATGCTCAGCACTCAGATGAAGCCTCAGATCCAAGAACTGAAGTACGTTTTCTGAGGGTACCTCCTTCGTTAGCACAATATACCCCCCAGTTTTCTGCGAAAACTCGAAGAATGCCGTCGGCATCTTGTCGATTTTTTTGCACCTTGTGAATGATAAGGTAGTCGTCGACAAACCGGAATACCTTCTGCACTGTGCTGCCCTTCAAAGACGCATGTAGACCTCTGTCATGGCGAGCCAGAACAAGGTCACTCAGCGCGTGCGCAATACATGAGCAGATGCAGACTCCTTTGTTTTGGATGTACAGTCCTTCTTCGAACTTCATGATTGTGGAGCGCAGGTAAAAGGACGGCAACTCAATATAGCCTTCAACGCTGATCCCGCATTCATTTTCAAAACGGATAGCACCCAAATTAACAATGGCTTCCTCAACTGCTTCTGAAGTGGATGCATGTGGCAGGGAATAATATAGATCTTTCAGATCTATTGAAAAAGCACTCACCGCTTTGGGTTGCTCAGTTTCCAGGAAAGCGGGGACATCTTGCGCTTTCGTGAAAAGGAAAGGGTCATCGACAGAGAGCAGGGCTAGCGACCGCTGCAAGAACAGCCCTATGCAATGCTGACAAGTGCCTCGCTCTGAAACTATAAACCTGAATGGGCGTTCAGGCTTGTGGGTCTTGGCGGAGAAAAATACCGCGAGGCAAGAGTGTGGCTCTTCTTGATCGACGCAGCAACCTTCCCCAACTTCAAGTCTTCGCACCGCTTCAAGGCTTGCTTCTTTACTTTTTCAGGGGTCTACGTCACGAACACGAAGAAAGTTGCTGGTTATTGCTTTTTCTTGCCTTTTCTGCGTAAGTTCCCGAAGTCATGATGACAAAGTCTCCCTCCTTGTCGGATAACAGAAGCTTTAGGTCTTGCTTCCTGAAGGGAGGACACCACCTCCTTAATGTGGATTGCAGATTTGGCCTTTGCCTTGGTCCTTCAGGACGCCAACTCCCTAGCTCACACCCCTGTCGAAGGCTTCTCCACTCCCTGTCCTTGCGGACGCACTTCTGACATAGGAAAGGAGCCCCACCTTGTCTGGCTTAGGATGAACACAAAACTTTGGCCCCAGGCTTAAGGCCTTTGTCGCCGGCGCCGGGACTCCCACGGGGTCGAGAACGTGGATTCCCTGGTGAGCCGGTGCTTGACGTGGTTTTCTGGGAACCTCAGCAAATATACCTTCGCCAAAGAGCGTCAGTCGCAATGGACGCTGAGGGGAGAGCCTGCTGCAGGCGTTTGTCGCCTCCTCCTGCAGATGCTTCTCTGAAACAAGCCTGCTTAAGGCAGGGTTTGGTGTATTCCGCTTGATTCTTCGCTTCTCAACGAAGCATCTGGCATATCTTGCTTTCATTACCCCGTGAAGGGGGAAGCGGCCCAACTAACAATGCCACGCTGGGAGGGACGTAGCTGTGCTTGATGGAGTACGTGTAGAGGCGTGAAGAGCCGATCAAAAACACGGAGACGAAGACAAAAGGAAGACAGACGAAAAATGCGATTACGGCGGCCGTCGTCCCTCCTCTACGGAGAAAAATTACCTACCCCTGGAGCTCTGTCCGGTTTGGTAAAAGAGCATTGCCTCGGAAATCCTCCTTTCCCAATTTTCTCTTGCCCTTAGTGAGTGGCGATATGCATTTGCTTTTGTTGTTGGCTATTTCACCCTCACTTTCTAGTCGAACGAGTTTTGGCGCGGACAACATAAAATCTCGCATTCTAGCCTTAGACAACATCGCTTTAAAGACAAAAAAAAAGCGCGCGACTATGCTGATAACGCAGAATGCACCGCGGTGGCGTAGAGGTAGCGGTACTCTGCTCTTGACCCAGAAATGTAGCGGGTTCGTAGCAAGGTCGACAGATCGGCTAGTTGGTATGGTTCAATATTATTTAAAGCAGCACAAACTTCTTTTTTATGTTTTCTTTTGATGCTTGTTCCAATAAACCTTCTAGTTGCGTGTAAGCGTTCATTGTGTCCACGTCTTCGTCCTGTCGTTTGCGCTGCTTTAAATAATATTGCTGGTTCGATCCCGGGCGCGGCGGTCGCATTTCGATGGAGGCAAAAATGCTAGAGACCTGTGTTCTGTGCGATGTCAGTGCAGGTTAAAGAGCACCAGATTGTCGAAATTTCCGGAGCCCTCCACTACGGCGTCTCTGCTAATCATGTGGTGGCTATGGGACCTGAAACCGCATGCGAATATTACCGCAAAGAAGAAAGCACCCTCAAAGGGAACTCCGTGCAGTCTTTTCCCTGCTGCCCACCGCCAGGGACAACATTCCATATCTTAAGCAATAACAGGCCGAGAGCCAACAACACATGCCTCAGTTTCGCATGATTTTTTTTCGCCTGAACTGTGTGCCACTGTCTAATTTCCTTATATCGAGGCTGAGTGGCCGCGTATATAACTCTACCTGAGATCCGTTCTCATAATTGTTCGGCTTTTACGTCCGAAAATCATGGATACGCTTATAAGGGAGGCCGCAGCGGACGGATCCGGAAATATTGACCGAATGGTGTTTGTGAACAAGTCGCACTAGCACCTAATCTAAGTTCACTGGCTTCTAACATTTTGCCTCCATTCAAACGCAGCCGCCGCGGCCAGGATTCGATCCCACGACCTTCAAGTCAGCAGTCGAGCACCACAACCACTAGACCACCGTTGCGGGTCAAAGTTCAGGTTCTGACAAAGACATTACTTTTGTCGATTCGTTCTATTGCAATCAAACATTATTATGAAGTATGAATTGCATTGTCAATCGCGGTTTCTATATCCTAGTACGGAGGTCTCCGCAGTACATAAGACCACTTAGCCTATTGACGACTAAAGGAGCTGTTGTCATGCGGCTGTAAATGTACTTAAAATTGACGTGCGTGTGATTCCCGATAAGGTTGTGTTTCCCACTGCGGAATGAAATTTGGTCTCTTCCGTGACCGAAAATGAACGAAATGCAATTAACAGTCTCACTAAAACCGTAAGCAAGACCTCTAAATTAACGGATGTTATCAAGCACTCACACGAGAACTGATGCTCCTGAAACGTATTAACTTTCATTATACTGTCCCACAAACTGATAAGCAAAAGCGAGTGCTTAGTGGTGTATTTATGTTCACGGAAAGTATAGATACACGCAAAAAAATAACCAATATTTTTACGGATATTCCCAACCCGCATGTTTGTCGCCGAGTGATTATTTGTGGTAAGTATCCGATTTTCTTCAGAACTTCTCAAAAAACAGGAACAAGTTGCAAATTACCAGTGTGCTGTATTTGGCTTCAGGTTCTACAGATGTGGTATGGGCCGGTTACTGTGTACTCAGAATTCGGGAAGCAATGACACACAAACAAACCAGCCACCGAAAACACCCAGTCAAGCCAGATCACTCTGTCACTGAGCCATAACGCCCGTGTGGAAAAAAAATATTCTCAGCGTATTGACGGGGAATCTCCCAAGATCCGTCAGTTGTGTTAAATCAAACATCAATTTCATGCAAAAGCTTCCAATTGTCTGAAGAAACAAAGAAAGTTGCCAGTCAACCAACCTGAAACAAGTCGCACTAGCTCCTCTTCAGTGACGCCTCCTCTGGCGGAAGGCTCGATAACCACAAAAGCTGTTGGTGCTTCTCCGAACTCTGGATTATCGATGCCCACAACTGCAGCCTCCAGAACCCGTGGGTGCTGTGTCAGAAGAGTCTCAATTTCTGCGGGAGCCAACTGCTGATCCAGGCACTTGATCATATCCTTGAGGCGTTCCACAAGGTATAGCTGGCCCGAGCTGTCATAATATCCAGCGTCACCTGCATTACAGTGGCATATAAGGACACACTTTGTCCTAAGTAACATACTCATCTGACCGAGCCGACACAGATTCACGTTATAACTCAACGTAAAGAAAATGGGCCCCAGAAAACACAGCAGGAGTGCTGATTGGGCAAGTGAGGTTCATATAAAAAAGAGCGTTTTGTACGTGATTTGCCCACTCTCCCAAACACACAAAGGCACAAGCACAGATGCTGTGAAAAAAGCCCAAGCACAGATGCTGTGAAAAAACGCGTAAAAAAGTGAATACTTTTCACTTTGTCATGCAACACTTTTTCACCATGGTCAGAAAATGCAGGGTATCGGTAGTCGAGGCTCCTGAGAAGACGCGACCCAAACATTATAGTGCAGCACGCGGCCTCGAATTCGCAGTTATTTGTCAAAGTCTGCTAGTGATCGTTCCCCGTTCTCTCGACAAATGATGTCATGAACTCATTTGAACACGCTCTAAAACAAACGTAAACGGCCATCAGCTGGTTTGAGCATCGTGAGCTGCATAGTGCGACACGCTGTTTTCGTTCTGTGTTTTATATTACCGGCCCTTTGCACGAGTACATAAATCTTATGCGATCCACGCCAGAATGTCTGGAAGCATTTCAGATTATTTTAGGATTATTTGTTTGGCTTGAGCACGCAAACGTGAACAGCTGAGCTTGTTTTAGAACAAACGCGGCCGCCAGAGTTAACGCTCAAATGTTCGATGCCACCTGTATAAATCCCCACGCGCCTTGGCACGGCTCAGGTTAACGACGGCCGACGCTCTACTCGCCGCTATCAGGGCACAGTGTGCATTGCTTGTACATTGGCTTTCCCTTTCCGGCCACAAGTTCAGCCAAAGAAAGCGTTTCATCTTGGACAAGCCGAATGCTGCCTTCGTCGTGGTCAGGACCCCATGACAATAGTTACGTGGCCGCCGAAGGATGCAGCCACGTGCCGCGCTCGCAATCACACTGGAAGTAAACCACGTGTTCGGAGCAAAGAATAAACAAATATATCAATAAATTAATAAATAAAAAAACCGGAGATCCCGCGCATTGTGAGAATCGATGTAATGCGAAGCAGCCAGCAAGGAGCAAATCGTGCTGTATATAACATGCATATCATGATTTACATGTTAGGACTGTCATTTAGGTTCGTCATACAATAACATTGCGCAATACGAATTTTGGTGTATATCAAGCTAGCGAACTGGGCGCAAGCGCACCATGAGCGTGGTATGTAGATGGCGTTGTACATGACATGCATGTCATGATTTTCATGTTACCACCTGCGACTTTTGTTCCTCATACAGTCACGTCACGCAATACCAAATTTGGTATTGCGCAATACCAAATTTGGTGTATACCAAGCTAGCAAAACGGCCGTGAGCGCTCCATGAGCGTAGCATGCAAGTGATGTGGCATATGACATGTCATGATTCCCATATTAAGGCGAAAGCCTTTAATGTCTCATGCTCACGTCCGTCCGTCCGTCCGTCCGTGTCTCTCCGTCCGTCCGTCCGTCTGTGTCCGTCCATCCGTGTATGTCCGTGCGTCCGTGTCTGTCCCTCCATCCGTACGTCCAGTCCATCTTCCCGTCCATGTGTCCTGTCCATCCTTCCGTGTCCGTCCGTCCGTGTCTGTCCGTCCATCCGTACGTCCGTCCGTCCGCCCCCCCCCCCCCCCGTCCGTCTGTCCGTCCGTGCGCTCGTGTTTGTCCGTCCGTCCGTGTCCGTCCGTCCGTCCGTGTGTCCCTCTGTCCGATCGTCCGTTCGTGTCCGTCCGACCTTCCGTGTCCATCCGTCCGTCCGTCCGTGTCCTTCCGTGTCTGTCCGTCCGTCCAACCATCCGTGTCCGTCCGCCCGTGTGTCTCTCTGTTCATCCGTCTGGTCCTGTCCGTCCATCTGTCCGTCAGTCCATCCGTCCATGTCCGTCAGTCCATCCGGCCGTTTGTCCGTCTGTCCGATCGTCCGTCCGTCTCCGTCTGTCCATGTCCTGTCCGTCCGTCCGTCCGTGTGTTCCTCTCTCCGTCCGTCCGTTCGTGTCCGTCCATCCGCCTGTGTCCGTTCGTCCATCCGTCCATCTCCCTCCGTCCGTCCGTCCGTCCTTCCATCCATCCGTCCATCCGTCCTCCGTCTCCGTCCGTCCGTCAAAACAAAAAAAACTTCCCCATCTCCCGCTAAAGGGAACCATGTGTGGATGCGAAGCAGCGGAGAGGTGGTTAGTTTGAGTGGGAGATTGTGTAATTTTATTGAGAGGATGAATGAGAATGTATAAGAGAAGACTGAGAATGTGATGGTTGCGTGTCTATTTAGGGAACGTACGCGATTCCTAGCGTCGATGCACGAAACGCTTTGAAGACGACGGCCTGGTGAACGGTGAAGTGTAGCGTGAAGGGTTGCTTTTCAAGAGTTTTCATTGTGAAGTTTGCTAAGATGAGGTTATGCACGTTCCCCTAAGGTGGTCGCTGGTATGCGGTCGTAGGAAATGCATCGCAACGAGTAGACGTCTAGCATGTGGTGGACCAGCCAATCGTTCGTCGTTATATCCACGTTGAAATCACCCGCAAGTACGAAGGGCGCGTGTCTGTATGTCTTTGTGTACTGTGCCATGGCCTTTTCTAGGTAACGTTCGATGGTCCCTCTGGAAATGTTGGGTGCCAGATACATTCTCATGAATACGATGTTGTTGTCGTTGTCAAAGTAGAGTCTAACGGCCGAGTGCTCTCCCGGTAGGTTGTAGATCTAAGGCTTTTGCGTGGAGATGGAGTTTGACGTACATGGCGACACCACCGGCAAGATGTTCTGTCTCCTCAGTACACGCGATCGCTTCGTAGCCGTTGACCGTCGGTCTTTGGCGTGTGCGATGAGGCATCGGCTGTTTAGCAGCGCTATAGTGAGCTCCGTTTCGGGGTCGACGTCCTCCCGGAAAGCGCGGAGGTAACGCTGAGTGACGGTGTCGAGTCGTTTGAATTCGTCGATCATGTTTTAGTCCACGTTGTCGTTCTTCGGGTGGAAGCGATGGTCACCGGCAGCGTTAGTCAGGTAGAGGTTTTGAATGTTGGTGCACCTGGTTAAGGCAACGTAGACGAGTTTCTGTGGGTGCGTATTCGAGTATTCGTATACAATGGAAGAGTAGGTCTTTTGTCTTGCCATAACCGGTGGTTCACCTTTCGTGTAAATATGATATTCGATATTCCATTTGAATTCGACATTTTTGACAACTATTCGATTCGAATTAGATTCGAGATGAAATTTCACTATTCGCACACCCCTATTCTTTCCTCTTTTTCTTTCTATCCCATAGAGCAATCCTGCATACCAACTTTTGACTTTCCTCCATGCTGGAAATTGGACCTCTTCCCACGTGCTTCACAGTGCATCACTACCCCTTCTACATGAAACAACGATGATAATGAGCGGTATGATAAGAGGCAACAATCATATCTGGAACAGTGAAATGTGAAATGTGAACAGTGAAATGTCAAATGACCTGTATTCAAGGCAGTGACGTAAATCCATGAAGTCTACAAGGGGGACACACATCTTGCAATGGCGGCCATTTTGTTTTTCTATACAGCCTTTATTTTTGATCATATAAAACTAAATTATGCATTCACATAATAATAATAATAATAATAATAATAATAATAATAATAATAATAATAATAATAATAATATTCGCAAGCTTCTGTGGGGCGGGAAAGACTACTTTAACCTAGGCCCCTTGAGCAATATTCTTGATGTTGTGAGAAGGCTTGTGCATGTACGGAAACACTGCTACTTTTTTTTCCTTATCCGTCCTCTCGGGAAGTGGGGAGATCGCTCGAGCTTGACGCCCTGATGTTCCTGAAAAGGCTTCTCTGCTTCGGACACGATTAGAACCCTCGGATACCCTGCTTCTAAGAGCTGCCATGGTTCCACGTTTAAACACTTATCCATCATATGGGGGCGATACTTTTCCAAAGCGTTTTCCATGCAAAGATTGGTGACAGCTCTCCTGACCATTTTCGAGTGAGCCAACATGAACGGCAGAACAGGTTTATTGGCCCGGGGTTCGTAGCCTCAACAAACGTGGCTTTTTTTGTTTTCTGTCGTTTTATTAGATATTTTCGTTAAATCTGAATTCACTTATTCGGAGAGTTTATCCGGTCTCGTGCAATCCGATGTAACGAGCTCTTACTGTCGCTGTAAATCTATACTATTTCTGACTACTTTACTATTCGCCACAGCCTTGTGTCTCGTCATTTACACAAGCACATATGACTGACGCCAGATAACTTACCACTTCGAAGCCATCGCTCGTCATCGAGTACTTCGGCAGTCTCATCTGGTCGTTTGTAGTAACCCTTCATGTGGTAAGGTGCTCGAAAGGTTATCTCACCCACTTCATAAGGACCAAGCTGTCGTCCACTGGCATTGTCGATTATCTGCATTTAGATGTGTTATGCACGATAACAGCATACAATAATAGTAGCCCAGTTCACTTGCTTAATGACGGGAGCTTAGCTCAAATTCGTGCACAAATTTACTTGCAAGACAAACGCAGAACAGCGCAGCTACGACGACATGAATGAGTAATTACGGTGACTAACATACGCAAGGTACCGGCCACAGTCTCTCTTTCTCTCTATTAGAGACTGCGTGAAAGAGCTCGTTTCTCGGAAATTCTAGCGTTGGCTTTGGTGGCGTTGGTTGTGAGCGAAAGATCAGCGTTTGTGAGTGACCTTAAAAGTCGAGCAAGGTACATATAACATTAAAAAATCACACTTTCGCTGCAAGGGTGAAGCAATCACAGTGATAGCAAGAAATTCTAATGTCACATGAAGAACAACAAGCTGCTTGAAACTTTTCAGCGCGCCTCTCAAGCACAAAAACATGGTTGATCCCTCCCTCATATGAATCGGTATAACACGAAAGCAAAACGCGTGTCCTTACATAAATAGTTGAATGCTTATTGTACCATGATTTAAGAGATTTCCCATTGTGTATTAATGTTTTTACGTGGATGCACCCACGCTGACGCTCGGTGGTACATCTTCATCCCGACGACTAACATCCATGATTAATGATTAAACAAACCCTTGTGGTAGCTATAGTTGCAAATGGTGAGAGCGTAATCAGAGAAAGCGTTATGACAGCTAGAAGAGCGTCACTGAATGGACGCAGAACAAGGACTAACGTCGCCATGCCACGGCGTTTTACCGAGTTGAACACCATGCAAACACTAGAGAGAAACGCAACGGGCTTCCTGTCTCCCCTGTAGCCCGGCCGCGATTTTCTCGGGGCTAGCGTAAGCATGGAACGCGGTGTTACAGCTAGGAGAAGCAGGCGTGCGAGGCAGAGCTGTTTTTAAATGCGAATGCATTTCATAGTCGGGCTATGTCAGGCATCCGGCGTTGTACAGCATTGTACGGCGTTGTACGGCGTTGTCCGCGGAGGAGGAGGATAGGATAGGCCGGCAGGTGTTAGATGTGAAGCATCTTATGGCGAAGCTTAATCCGGTGGTGGTGGTGTGCGGCGTGATCACCCTTACTGCGCATGCGCAAACCCTTTCAAAAAAATAAAAAACCTCCTCTCTCCCTCTCTGTCCTCTAGGCATCCCTCCCCGCGGCAACCACACCCTCACTGCGCATGCGCCTCCCCTCCTCTCTCCCCTGCTACGCTCCCCCCCTCTCTCCTCTAGGCATCCCTGCCCGCGGCGTCCACACTCCCACTGCACATGCGCGTTCCCACCTCTCTCTCCTCTCCTACGCTCCCCCCTCTCTTCTCTAGGCATCTCTGTCCGCACTCCCACTGCGCATGCGCGCCCCCCTCTCTCTCCTCTCCTACGCTCCCCCCCCCCCCCCTCTCTCGCCTCGGGACGCCGACACAGGCAGCGTCTGCTAGCGAGTTTCTTGGTTGAAAAAACCGACTGCTCGCGCTGCACAACCGTTCACTGGCCACCCCGTATATATCGCAATGGATCTTGACCTCCAAGGTGGTGCCGGTGGGAGATTTCTCCTGTGCGTTGTTGAACAATAAAAATTCGCAGCGTGCGCGTTAACTAAAAGCGGACTGCGAGTCTCTGTGTCCAATCGGAGTCTTCTGTCTCTCACTGCACATTAGCAGCGATTGGCATGTTCCAGTAGGAAACACCGCTCCATCGCTGCGTGCTTTCCGCATCCCCAGTTTTCTCTCCTGCGCAACGCTGCGATGAGCGCCAGTGTCAACGCCGCCGCCAGTGTAAGCGTTAGCGCCCGCTGCTTCACATCTACACATGGTTCCCTTTAGCGGAAGATGGTGTAATTTTTTATCTCTTCCGCTCTCACTTCCCTCTCCCATAGCAACAGCTGCGGGCGCGCGCGCTTATCCTCGCCCCTAGCAACCGGAGCAGGTAATGCGGGCGGAGTAGCGGAGAGCGAGTGGAGAGGAGGAGCGCGCTCTGGTGTGTGAGGGCGCTCGCATCGCGGAAGCTCTGGTGTGTGAGGGCGCTCCCGCATCGGGAGTGTAGCAGAGGGTAGGTGCAGTGCTTCGCCGCTCCTTCTCTCGCCGTTCGCTCTCTCTCCTCCCTGCGCCCCACACTCCCGTCCGCTCGCTCGCACGTATATATAAATGGAGTGAAGCGCGCGCGAAATGCATTCGCATTTCCTCACGATTCCCTTCAGGGGAGGTGGGGGGCATTTTTTTGGTATGGATGGTTCCTGGTCGACGCTTGGGCTAAGGTTAAAAAGGACGCTCGACAAGAACGCACAGGTATACAGAGGACTAGCGTGAACTAACAACTGTCACAATTGTTACGTCTGGGTGTTTGAGCAACGCGCTGCAATTGTCGCTAATACAGAACCCGACGCTCTTAAAAATTTCTTTAATATCTCTTAAACTTCGCTGCTTGGAGTGACCCCTCTGCGTCTCCAGCCGCGCGGCGGCGTCTGACGGCAAGGTGTGGCCGGGCGTTTTTTTTTTCGTTTTTTTTTGTGTTCCACATTACAAGCGTGGGCAGAAAGAGGTCACTTTTTCGTGTGCATCTGAAGGGCTGTTTTCAAGTTGAAAGAACATGTAGTAGTGTTGCGTGATGGAGAACACGCTCAAACTCTTCCGAGATCCGCGTACCGCCAGTGGTAAATGGTGTATATAATTAGCTCGCAGTTATTACGCCGGCGGATGCATACACGGAGGCATACAGAGGGGCAATGATTCGTTCACGTATTATTCGTTTCACCGAACATGAACCCACCAAAAGAGCACTTGGGGATGAAAAGCGATACGCGCTTTCCAAGCATATATTGCAAATTGAAGCATGTGGCTCCATATGCACAGACACGCAGCAAATCGGAGCCGATTTTGAAGATCATTACAAAAATCTTCTTAGTGCATCTGAGCATCTGGCTGAATAAGAAGAAAAAGCTCAACGATTTATTGCTCTAATGCCTAATTTACAGGAGGATGATCGGCTCACCGTTGATGGGCCTATAATTGGGGGAGAAATTAAGTTTGCAGTTGGAACTTTGCAGAAAAACAAAACACCAGGCCCAGATGGCCTTAGCGCGGAATTGTACACGATATTTCAAAAACTTCTAGTGCCTTTTCTCGAGCCACTTTTTAAATAAGCCTACGAACGAAGTGGACTGCCTCCTTCTTTCTATCAGGGCAATACCACTTTGATCCCGAAAAGTACCGACAGTGAAGTATTAAAGAGAGTAACTGGGTACAGGCCGATATCTTTATGTAACGTTGATTACAAGATATTTGCGAAAATACTTACGAACAGGTTGCAAAGAGTAATTACTAATTGTGTCTGTGCCCACCAAACATGTGGAATTCGAGGCCGGTCGAGACAAACGAATATTCCTTTAGCACGGTCAGTCATTGAGTGTATTGATGGTAGCGTGAATCAGGTAGCTCTTCTTCAGATTGACCATGCTAAGGCTTTTGATAAGGCAGGGCACAATGTTTTGTTCCGACTGCTAAGGCATCTCCAACTAGGAGATGTACTGTACAACGGCATTTCACTTTGTTATAAAAAGTGAACCACAAGATTAATTGTGAATCGCACACTTTCAGGTATAATAGAGATGAATTTGTCAGTACTTCAGGGGTGTCCGCTTTCACCATTGCTTTTTGCAATTGTAATGGACATGACTCGGAGGCAGACGCTCAGCAACAGAACAAAAGATTTATTGAGCGTTGCAATAAATAGCGGTGGACAGGTGACGTCAATCGCGCGCAGCTCGCGTGCATCTTAACACAGAGAGCGGCGTCTGATGCCGCGTCCTAACCTGCCTCCCTTTAAGTTTAAGTAAAGCACTTTGTCTCTAAACACTGGAGCCAAAGCGAACGACTGGTCTACGGGTTCGTGTAGATCTTCTCAGCTCGGGTCCCTCGGGCGTAGGACTTGGGTGGACGACGCCAGGCTCCACGTTGACAGGTGCTTGTACCGGAGGAAGACGCAAGTGGTAGTCAGGTAGTGGCTCGGAAGGCTTCTCCGTCAGCCATGCACGCTCTCAATTGGTTGCGATGCCTGTGGTGCACGTCGCCATTGGCCATCCAAACCAGATAGGAGACTGGACCCTTTACTTTGACAACTTCAGCCAACTTCCATCGAGGTCCCGCAGCGAAGCTTCGGGCATAGACCGAATCCCCTATGTCAAATCCTTTCACGGCCATGTCAGAGGTAGCGTGCTGACGGACTGGGTGCAGCTTGTCTAAAGCTGAGCGTAATTTTCTGCCCATCATCATCTCCGCCGGGCAAGTCACTGAATGTGGGGTGGTATGCTGTTTGAATAAGAAGCGGGATATCTTGCACTGGGTGTCATTTCCAGACTGTTTCTTCAACGCTTCTTTTACTTCCCTCACCCTTCATTCTGACCTTCCATTACTAGCGGGGTGATAAGGTGCTGTAAACACTGAGCGGATGCCGTTACGCTTGAGGAACGCTTGCATATCCTCACTCGTGAATGCGGTTCCGTTGTCGGAAACGATAACGTCTGGTACACTGTGAGTGGCAAACAGTGCACGTAGAGCGGAGATTACGGCCGAAGTCTTCATGGACGACATAATCTTCACTTCAGCCCAGTAGGAAAATGCGTCCACCCCGACGAGAAAAACTTCGCCTTGTATTGGTCCCGTTGAGTCGTCGATGTGCAACCGGCTCCAAGGCTGATCTGGCTTAACCCAAAAGTGAACTGGTGCTTTGGGATCGCTTTGACGGTTCACTTGGCATTTGTCACCGTGACGCACAAAATCCTCGATTTCCTTGTCCATTTTTGGCCACCATATTAGCAATCTTGCTTGACTTTTCATGGCTGTCATTCAGGATGATTTGTGTGCAACAAGCGAAGAACATCCTTTCTTGCTGCTTGAGGTATCACCACTCGATTTCCCCAGAGGATGCAATCTCGATGCAGAGATAACTCATGCTTCCTTGTTGCAAAAGCCGCAAGATCGTTGCCCAAATTTGTAGGCCAACCAGAGAGAACGTAATTCTTCACCGTCGACAAAATGTGGTCCCGTCTTCGTAATTTCCGCGATGTCAGACGCTTGCAAGGGATGGATATTCCACACCGTCCAACAGCAACACGTCACCCGGTTGGTTGCGTCTCGTCCTCGCGTCCCGGTAATGGAAGACGGCTAAACGCGTCAGCATTGCTGTTGCGGGGACCTGGCCGATATTCCAAGGTGTAGTCATATGCGGCCAAAAGTAGAATCCAACGAAACCACTTCTGGAATGCGTTTCTCTCTGTTGACTAATCCTAGCAGCGGCTGGTGATCAGTGGTAATAATGAAGTTACGTCCAGCCATATACTAGTGGAACTTCTTCACGCCATACACGACGGCTAAGGCCTCCTTGTCAATCTGAGCACACTTTCGCTCGCTCGATCCCAGCGTTATAGAAGCGTATGCTATTGGGCGTTCTGTGCCATCTTGACCCCGGTGAACTAGCACGGCTCCAATTTCTAACAGGTGATGCTTCGCACAAGAGTACAATTGGTTACTTCCGGTCGTACGAAATGAGAAGTGCGTCTGACGCTAACAAGCTCTTTAGTGCAACAAAGGCTCGCCCATGTTGGCTCTTCCAGCATCCAAGCGCTGTCTTTGTCCAACAAGCGGTGAAGTGGTTCCGCGACTTCGGCTTTTCCTTGTAGAAATCGGCTATAAAAAATTAATGAGCCCTAGAAACGATTGCAGTTCCTTCTTTGATGACGGCGTCGGTGCGTTCCGGATCGCGTCCACGTTGCATGTAGGATGAATACCCGTAGCATCAATAACATGACCCACTCAACGATCGTCTTGAGGAATTTGCATTTTTCTTTGTTCACCCGCAGACGTGCGTTCTGTAGCCGCTTGAGCACTGCCTATAGGCGTTCTGCTTGCTGTTCTGGCGTGTCTCCTGATATTAAGATATCCTCGAGATAGCGTTTGACTCCTGGTACTCCTGCCAACAGCGTATCCATGGTGCGCTGAAACAACCACGGTGCTACTGAAATGCCAAAAGGAAGTCTGCGCACTTTCAATAAGCCTTTCATGGTGTTTACAGTGAGGACTACAGCTGATGCGTCATCCACAACAAGCTGTTGATAAGCCTGAGCCAAATACAGCTTCGTGAACAATTTGCTTGACCCTAGCGTTGCAAGCATTTCCTCAGTTGTGGGCAAGGGATAGACTCTACTTTGAACGGCCTTGTTCGCCGTGCTGCGATAATCACCACATAAGCATACGGAACCATTCCGATTTCTTACGACTGCGATGAGGGTTGCCCATGTAGAGGACTGTACTGGCTCCCACACGCCTTGCTTAACAAGTCTGTCTATCTCTGCTGCCACGTGATCTCGAAGGGCAAACGGTACTGCTCTGCTCTTCAAAAACACTGGATGTGATTCATTTTTTAGATCAATATGCACTGGGTCTTGAATAGATCGTGGAAGATCATTCGCAAAGACCTCTTGAAATTGCTGAAGGACTTCTGACTCATCAGATGTTATCTTTATGCCTTGAATTTTAATTCCTAAGGCCTTAAACCAAGTTCTTTCAAGGAGACTACTGCCTTGCTTGTTCACCACTAATAAAGGCAACTTTGCACACTTTTCTTTGAAACGCACTTCAACTATTGCTTTTCCCAGCATCTCAATTGGCTCTTTCGTCCAAGTCACAAGCTCCGTTCCAGAACTGACTAGTGGAATTTTGCCTGCGCGTTCTTGAATCGCTCGCCACGTTTCTTCACTAACCAGCGAGTGAGACGCTCCCGAGTCTACTTCCATCTGCACCTCTTTCCCTTGGAATCAGCACAGTGGTAATAAATTTTTCTGACTCGTGTACTTCGTAAACAGAGCAACGTTCTTCCACTTCGTGCAACGGTCTATTTGATTGACTGTGCTTTCGGGCCGCATTTTTTCCTGGCTTCTGTGCCACAGTTTTATGACTTAACGGCGATTCTTTTCTGAAGCGACAAGCTCTAGCGATATGGCCTCTTTTCTTGCAATAGTGACAAACCTCATAACGAAATTTGCAAGTTTTAGAACTGTGCTCACCATTGCAGCCGGTAGCAGACGCCATCTCTGGACGCAGCCGGCTCCTTTGGGCGCGTTTTCTGGACGGCCGTGTCGCCAGTGCTGTTCGCGTCGCTGAGACTGTGTGTCCTGATTTCTCGTTCCTGTCGTTGAGTTGCTTCCGCTGTCACGGCCATGTCGTACGCCACAGTGAATGGCAGGTCCTTTTCTGCCAGTAGGCGTTGCTGCACCGCCTCGTTGCTGATGCCGAACACGAAGTGGTCTCGCATCATCTCGTCCATGGGAAGCTTGTCGTCTCCGAAGCCGCAGTTTTCAGCCAATCTTCTCAGCACTGTCACGTAATCTGCGACGCTTTCGCCTTGCGCTTGGTTACGCTTGTGAAATAAAAATCTACCGTACAGCACTGATGGTTTCGGATGCATGTGTTCTCGGACCGCTTTCTTGATCTTCTCGTAGGCTGCAGCAGTTGGTCTTTCCGCTTTGACCTAACGTCACCATGTGACTGTACGTTTCTTCTCCGCAGGAGCTGAGTAAAACCGCACGCTTTTCCTCATCCTTTGAAAGGTTGATGGCTTCGCAGTACATTTCAAGACGCTCCACGTACTCGTCCCATGACGCACTCGTACCCAGACGGTACTCCCCGATGCCGCTGACTGGCAATGCACTGCTCGTCTTGTATGGGCCGGCGCTGGTCCGCTGCCTGTCTTCGTCGCAAGCTGTAATGGACGTGACTCGGAGGCAGACGCTCAGCAACAGAACAAAAGACTTCTTGCGCGTCGCAACAAATTAGCGGTGGACAGGTGACGTCAATCCGCACGTGGCTCGCGTGCGTCTTAACAGAGAGCGGCGCCTGATGCCGCGTCCTGACAGCAATATACTTGGAACCACTTTGTTTAAGTGTACTCTTTAATGGTGGTATAAAGAACGAAAGTGTACTGCTTAATGGTGGTATAAAGGATGAAACCGAGAAATTTAAAGTTCTAGCTTACGCGGATGCATTGCCTTCTTTTGCGTAAATCAACCGAGTGTTCAGGAAGCAGTAAACACTACTACGCGTTTTTGTGAAATTTCTGGAGCGAGTATAAATTTCGACAAAATCAGAGGATTCTGGCTAGGCAACTGGGCTCTTAACTTCCATCGCTGTTTGCAAATATTCATTGGAATGACATTCAGGTGCGTTATCTTGGCGTGCCTCTTGATAACTACCGTAATAAGCGGTCCTCATTGGACGTCCGCGATAACCACTCTCCGTCGAAAGGTGCCAACTTGGCAAGGACGCGACCTTTCCGTTTTCGCGAGAGCTAAAGCATGCAAACATCTTTCTTGCATCAAAGCTTGTCTACATTCTACAAGTATTGCACTGCTCTCGCGTACATATTCATGCATTTCACAGGATATTTGCCTGCTTTATTTGGAGTTCATCCCGGGAAGCCATGAGAAGAGACAACCTATTTCTTCCGCTTGAGAAGGGTGGGCTTAGTCTTGTACATTTGTTTGTACGACACCTGGTGATGCGATTTTTCTACCTTAAGGATGTCTGTCACCCGTTTCTTCTGACTGTTATCCGGAACCGTCTTACATACCATCTCCCTTTTCTTTTCGTCACGACAATATGCTGAAGAATCGCAATTATGTTTTTTTATAGAGATTGTCGACACTGTGCAGTTTTTGAAAGCTAGATTCATGTTAGAATAGTTATACAACGTGGAGAGAACGACCCTAACCGCCGCACTGCTCAGCACCCTCTTCCCTGAACCTGTTTACAGACAGCAATATTTATCTCATTCTGGCCAGGATGTGTTCTTCCGAGTACCTAAAATGTGCATATCACCCCCAGCGAAAACATTTTTCTTTAAGCTGCACACCTCCACTTCACCAGTAAAGACATGGCTTCATCAAAAAGGGATTTATGTGCCCTGGTCTGTAAATTGCAGGCTATGCAATGAACCTGAAATAATCGAGCATTGTTGTATTCATTGCCGTGATGCATTGCATTTCCGGGACATTCTTAAGAGAACCATCAAAAAAGAATTTCCAATTACATCTCATGGTGTTCGGTTCCTCCCGTTCAAAAAGAGCATCAACAATACTGCACCATACGACTTAATCATGTTGCCATGCCCTTTATTCGTTGTGGAGAAGCCACACGATTGACAGACATGCTGAGTCGCCTCGCTCGACAAGGTCCGTCTTTCGAGAAGAAGCAGCCAATGTGCGTAGTGTTGCTGAAACTTTTGACCCAGTTCCGGAGAGGCTTGGACTTCTGGACGCTTGTGTTTGTTTACCGGACTTTGGAAGATTTATTGGACTGTGTGAAATTCAGTTTTGTGCATGTGGGCGTAATTTTAAAGTGACGAATTCTATTGGAATAGATGACAATATTTGATGGCTTTATTCGCAAGCATTAAACAATAAAAATGAAGCGTGGTTGAGTTGTCTAACGCAGCGTGCTGAAGAGTGATAGGTCACTGGTTCGAATCCACGCTCGGGTGCATCGTAAATTTTTCCTTCTGATTTATTTTTCTTTGTGCCCCTTTTATATATATACCTACATATACATATCCGGGCACATGACGGCGACGGCGAAAATACGCCTAGAGTGTCTATATAAGCGCTATCGCAATAATAATAAAAATGTTCGCAACGATTGAGAAATGAACCCAGGCCGTCTGCGTGGCAAGCAGGTGTCTGCATGGAAAGCACGCCAGGACCTTTTTTGTTATATATATATGAGCTTCAACTATCGGGTGGAGTCTCCTTAACGCATGTAATATTGCGTGGCAGACTCTCAGGATCGCTTCAGTTCTCAAATAAAGTGTGTTAAGCAACGACTCGGAGGTTTAAAGCTACCCACGTATCACCAAGTGTGCAGCTGCGCTGGTGCGCATGGCTCCTCAGTGACGAATAGTGGGTACACCGACAATTTGCAAAAGGGAGCAATCATGGCGCAGTGGGGAAATTAGCAACTGTACATCCAGCAGACATTCCAGGATAGCTTGAAACGGTCAGTGGTACACGCACAAATGCTCCTCTCCTTGCGGCATTGTTGAAGGAGATGCGCACGGGGCCCGATTAGGCTATCGTGTTCTACACTTGAAGGCGAAGCTGAAGCGCCATTTAAGCTTTTCGATGCTTGCGCCTCTTCATCTTCAAAATGACTGGGTCATCGACCTGCACACTTTTCGGACACGCTAAACGGCAACCGTGGAGCCAAGTGATATAATACTATTGCGTTCGTAGACGTTGTAGAATTCTTTTGAAAAATGTAATTTTTGATGCAGAATTAACATCTTGATTCACGTAAAACTATTTGTGAGACAAAGTAGCGGACACCAATCGAAGCCAACAAGAAGGCGCTATTATTTTTCTATTAACAATACTTTTAAATTGATCTGTGTAGCGTTGCGCATTTGATGGATTTTTTTCGCAACCTAAATTACGCCTACATCACTAACATTAAATCACCGCTCAGTTCAGAATTTTTTTTCTTCCAAATAAACTGTAGGGGGCTAAATATCACGCTAAAATGATTGTCCACATTTTTTAGAACAGAATCTGAGAGTATTGAGCGCCATGTCCGGGACATTTGGCATGGGTTGACGTGTAGGTAAATTGTATAAAACCGAAATAAACATTATCTGTTCCATTTTATTTGAAACCAAGACTTCCACGTCCCGAAACGAAATCTCCTAACCAGTGCATGGCACATCCGTTTTTCTTTTTTACTGCATGAAAGCAAAATGTTGACTTTCTCTGATATTTTAAACATGAGGAATCAACTACATCCAAACAGGAATTACAGGCGTAGAATCGGTCTACACAGTGAACAGAGCACCATATATCTCGCTTATGTGAACTATATTTTCCTACAAGATCTTTTGGTCAACTAAAAGTAATGTCTTCATTAAAGTTCGATAAATCAATGTGCAATGTGGCTCGTGGTATACTGACATTCTTCTGCAAAAAAAGTTGTGAAGCGCCAGGCGCAATATATAAGAATGCGCTCTCGATGAAAAGCAGGCACACATGCGCCTCGCCACTCTTCTCCCACTTAACTATGAGCGTTATTGTTGTTCACAACAGAATTGGAGAAGTATGATCAGTATTCGTTGCAAACTCACGAAAATCTTTTTATAATAAGAACATGGGAACATTATCCCGCCATGACCACTTTATAATTGTCCGCATTTATGACGTACCTTGTATTCCACCATTGGCACTGCGTGACCGACGCTGCGATATCCAATGGTATTCGGCGCAGGGATGCAGAGAAATCCAGCGGCTTCAGTAAAGCCGTACGCATTCCTCAAACTCTCCAGCTTGAAAACCTAGAAGCATAACACCGGCCGATGTGAGAAAAGTTGCACGCTCTTGAAAGGCATGCGATGAATGAAGACATGAAATTGATTTAGCCATCTTACCTTAGTCTCACTTCGTTGCTTTGATATTTATACTGCCAACAATATCGTATATTGTTCCATTTCTGTGTTATTTCTTTTGTTGCTTTCATCTCTGTTCCACTAACCCTTTAATCTTCGATGTCAACGTGAAAACCACGCAAAACATAGGTATGGCATACTTCCTCGCCGTCTGTACGTTTATTTAGTTGCTACTCCGCGTTATGAGTTTTAATCTCTCAAATATTTATATCCAGTCAATTACTACTTATCCATCCTCTCTGAAGATATGCCCTTCAAACATACTAACGACGGATGTACCCGTATAACAAAAGTTTCCGTGCCCTAATCATAAAAACTTGGCGTCCGCTGATGGATTTAAATACAATTTTCTATGCCCACAACAAAACCTAGTATTATACTTGGTTTCGGGTGACGCAAGACTTTCTTTGCATCTTACTTTCTGTATACTGAATGAAACATGCTATTACGGCAAGATATTTTCGGAGATTTACGCTGCTGTGCTACCCCAGTTACATTACTCCCGTCCCTGCAAGCGTCGTCTGCGCATAGGTCGGTCAAAACTTGTGGAGCTCACTCAGACTCACTCATGACATATATCTTGCGTTTAGGGCTCACTCCGACTCAGAATCACGAAAATTTTATAGAGCCGGACTCACTCGGACTCACCCTCACGAAAATTTTCCTCAATCGAACTCAAACTCACCAAAACATTACTTACCTGGACTCACTCAGACTGACTCATAGCTCGATCTGAGTCTGAGTGAGTCCGAATGAATCGACTGATAAGTCTGTTAGCGTAGAATTAGCTTTTCCTACCATAGTGTTAATGCTCTTTAACACCGATATCTCACGTAATCAGTGCCCTTCTTGGTGTTTCTTGTTATATTACCTTCGAAAACGACTTGTCACTGGCTCGCAAAGCAGTAAGGTCATTTTTCTTCAAAGGAGATAACAACATAAGATATATTTATAAAAATTAGCAGATCCCAAGTACCATGGGAATCGTCGTTATGCGAAGCATGCGGAGGCAAGGTGACGGGGTTGTAATTTTTTTCTTTAGCGAAACGTTACCAAATGACACTAAAGATACGGTACAAATCTTGTACTCACAGACATATGTTGAACAGTTGCATATGTTTCATATAACGAGTTGTTTACAGTTCCGTAACGATTCTTAAGAAACATAGGCATCACCAGCACCAGAAGCGGTAAGCTGATATGTAGCACTTGTGCTTGAGAGGATGGTAGAGCTGGATGGTGCTTCGTGGACCAACTACAGTGGATGGCGGTCAAGTACACAATTGACGTTAACCCGACATGACGCCTGCCTCATAGGAGTACATACGTAATGTTTATAACATTAGATAGCCAGCACTGGAACCACAATTGACGTTTCACCAACATTACGCCTGCATAGGGTCTTTTTCCAAAGCAGTTCCGAGACCTGGCGTGGCTCTGTGGTAGAATACTTGATTGCCAACGCATATTGCCTGGGTTCGATTCCTGCTGGCACCTTGATACTTATTATTTGCAATTCGTCGGGTCAACGCTGCCGACGTCAGTTTTTCTTAACGTTCTCGCATTTAAATTACTAATGTCTGTCCTCGCCGTTCTTGGATAGATATAAATTGTGAAACACCTGTGGCGCGTACCCGCATACCGCGGCCCGTGGTATACGGGTATGTGCCACACGTGTCTGCAGGAAAGGGTTTGACGACGTACGCGACAGGATTTTCATGTTATTCATGTCATGACCAGCCAGACATATTCGCCAATGCCTCTTGCCCTCCCACACAAATTTTCGGTCTACACAAAGTTAAGGAGGCGATCACGAGAGCACCCAGACGTAGGCGGCTAAATAGATGGATGGATGGATAGATAGATAGATAGATAGATAGATAGATAGATAGATAGATAGATAGATAGATAGATAGATAGATAGATAGATAGATAGATAGATAGATAGATAGATAGATAGATAGATAGATAGATAGATAGATAGATACGTAGATAGAAACGCCAAAGTGCTTACAGTACGCAAAGAAATGCTTCGCATTTAATAAGGCCCTGGAAGAGCTGGCGGTGGGGGGGGGGGATCAAGGAATCCACCCCCCACGTGATACAAACCCTCTGATCAATAAATATTGAATTGGTGTGTGGAAGGACACAGTTTTGGTATACGTGTGAGTAGACGTGAGTATAAATGTGAATCCAAGGTAAGGCTGATAGTAATGCTGAAGATGAGTAGATAGGACCATAGGTCGGCAAAAAAATGTAGTACTCACTCAGACTCACGCAAGAAATATATCTTGCGCTTTGGACTCACTCGGACTCAGACTCACCAAAATTTTCTTGAGCCGAAATCACTCGGACACACATTCGCGAAAATTTTCTTCAACTGGACTCACTCGGACTGAAACTCACGGCCCGATCTGACTCTGAGGGAGTCTGAGTGAGTCGACTCATGAGCGAGTTCGCCAACCTATGCATCTGCGAGATAAGAAAGTTGAGATAGGAGCAGTAAAAAAAATTGGGGGGAGGGGGGAGGGGCAAGCAAGTAGGGATGGGTATCTTAGCTCCACTAACCTGAAACCCGGGGAGGGGCAAAGCGTGTAGCGTTTTGAGACAGATTTTTGATACGGCACTAGTGGCGCCAAGTCTGAAATCGGGCAAGTAGGGAAGGTTGTCTCTGCTCCACTAACATCACCTGAACACAGCGTCGCAATGCAAGTTACCCTAAAGTGCTTCTCCTTTTTCTTCTACCCTACATGCCCGGTTACAGTTCCCTACGTCATGTAGGGAAGGGTGTTCCAATAACGTCGTTGGCTGTTTGTTAGGCTAACTGTTGCCTTCTTCATTTTTAGTGGATCGGTGGTGAGTAGTGGGATTTACCCAGTTTTCTAGCACATACCCGTTGATGATGCACTGTGACTACATACACACCGTGACGACATTAGACGCCGACAATTCAAGACCCTAAGGTGCTTCGTACCTATAAGCATAAGCTAATGCTACAACATCAACTCCGATCCGTGAACTCATCTTCCAACCATTAGGAGCTTCGCAGGCCTTAATTCTCTAGAACTATTCCCCTCGGATTCCTTTATTTTCTCCTCGCTCATGGATTCATTCAATTTTGCTACAACCTTTCACTGTTGTTATGCCAGGAAACCAGTTGATAAATTTCAATTTTTTCATAGACATTTTCACAGTTGTGCCCTGGCACAGCTACTGAAAAACTTTGACATAACTGCGATGAGCGAAAATATGCACAGATGTGGTTATTTAAATTGATAGTACTTTTAATGGATTTTGTAATTATCCGTAACATGCGTATTACTAATCACAAACACTTGCCATAAAAAGTCTGTTTTACTGAGCTCACCTCAAGAATTCTATGGTACAGGTCTTGGGTTGTGGATGTGCCACTTATAATGATGTCTTTTAACGATGGTACAAGGCCTTCGTCCAACTGAAAGACCAGCTTTCTGAACGCCGTTCGGAAATGCGCACAGGCTAGTAATCTGGAAATGAGCAGCTCTTTTAGAGTACTGTGAGGACGTATACTGGTATTGTCCAGTTCCTGTTACATTGCCAATTTGAAACATGGTGTTTAGGAAAATCACTATCGACTTATTATTCTATGAGCATTCATTTTACCCCGAATTCAGCTGAATGGTATTGTTCAAAAGCACGCAATTACGTATACATTGTGTGCATTGACGTCACCGTGGCCGCCATCTTTGGGTACCAGCTGGTTGAGACGCCCCGTGAACTCTTACTCGAACACGCGGAGCAAGAAACTGTGACATCAGATTAGTGCCGGTGCCCCTCGCGTTCCATCGTGTTCACCCTTGGCGCGGCTGCCGAACAGAAGAAAGCGGGGGAGCACAAAAGAACGCGGGGACGGAACGACTGTGTGTCCTCCCTTGCACTGACACTCTCTCATGAGATAACAAGTCACGGTGGCCGCCATGTCTGGGTACCCAGCGCCGAGAACATGTCTCTGACGTCACATGAACACTATGTATTCATAAGGCACACGCAAACTGATCATTACTTCTTTCAGAGCAGCAGCCTCTGTAGTACCGCACGTGCTTGTATACGGCACAGGTTTGCTGGATGCAATCACCAATCCATCATGTCTACCACTAAGGAAAACCACTATATCAGGGGTCTCAAACACGCAGCCAGCGGCTTCATAAAGGAATAAAATGTTTGTGACTTTGCTAAATGATACTCGAAATTATGTACTCACCATTAGCGAATAATAACGGTTTGTTCGTGTAAACCTACACAGACGGCACTGTTCTCAGGCATTTTTTTCGTAAGGCACCCCACGTGGTCACCAGGTGTTGTAGTATGACAGCGGAACAAGTACTCTACATTCCACAATCGATGTCAAGATTTGAGTCACTCTGGAGATTGATATCGTTATACGCGTCGAATCCTGACGCCAAATCAATCCCCCCTTCAGAAAGGATTCATATATGGGATATGAAAAGTGTGTTCTTTTAAATCGGAGCGTTAAGGTATGTCATTGTGCATACCCCCTTCCCACCCCCCCTCTTTTAACTTGTTCAGTCCCGGCCCTTGCGGGACCAAATTTTGTTAATGTGTCCCGCTAGCTGCGGTGATTTTGAGACCCCTACACTATATTCTTAGCTCATACGTATACCCGCGAAAGGTGGTACATCGCTAAGCATATAAGCGCCCACGAAAATTCTGAAACGAAGTGCCTAAAAGTCAATAGCTCATGATCTGAAAGCACGAGCAGTGCAGAATACATGGCAAATCGAAGCCCATCAAAGCGAGACATGGTACATGTTACGCGTTGGCTTTCAAGAAGGACCTTAAAAACGCATCCTTGTAGAAGCAAAGTTCGCGTTAATATGCAGCAAAGCACGAGGATGGCTCGAAAGCGTTGTAGTGCTACTCAATTGGTTGCTTGTACGCCTTCAAAAATACACACCAGCGGCTAAGAATAACTGCTCGAAAAAAGATCAGGAGACAGCTAACGCCCATTTCATGCGGAAGGAGGCCGTGTTCGGCTATTCAGCAATGGTTTGAGTGCTGTTCGCCATATATATCAGCACTTCAGTGTGCGCACGTCGTTTCGACGAAGGAACCTTTAAGGCTTTTGCGATGCGTCGCGAGAGGAGAAGATTAGTACAAATGGTGAAGACGTGATGGCTGGGATGACTAAGGACAGAGAAAGGAATGGACGTGCCTTGTGCGAATGCTCGATGCCCTATGAAATTTTACGTTCAGGGGGGCTTTCGCTGTTGAAGAGACCGAAATCAAATTTTTTCGACACGCGGGCGTTTCATAGTTGTTACAACAGGCTGAGGTGCTGGAGCCTTCCTCATTCCTGCACTTGCGCATCCGGGTAGTGTCCGTATGACATCACCACCGATATCGAGGTATGATTTTTTTTTACCACCTGCCTTCTAGACAACCTATGTCGCGAAACAAACGCTACGTTGTTATCAATGCAGGCGGGTGCCACCCGTGTCATCATCACCAGCTGCCCCTAGACAATTTTTGTCGCAGAAGACGCATTGCCACCCTATACAAAGCATCAGCGCTGCTGAAAGTGATATGTGTGCCTTCACGACATGTCCCCCCAGACAAACGTTGACGCGGAAGAGACAGTTCCACCTTGCTTAACGCATCTCGATACTGACCCTCATTACCACAGAAAGCAGCTTGTGTTTTCTCACCATTTTCCCCCAGACAGTCACTGCCCCCCTTTTTCATCGCATCCGCATACTGCCCGTAATAAATAGCACCAAAGCAGAATGTTTTCTCTGCCACCTGCGCTCCACACAATTGTCGCCCCTACAGTGACGGCGACATCCTGTTCACCACATCCGTATGTTTCCTGCCATAACCACCGAGAACAACATACGTTCTCGTCGATTGCCACTGACAGTGGTTGCCACGAAAGGGGTGGCCTATATTTAAAGTTCCGGTTCTGTTTTCCATTACCCGGACACTTTCACGTATTTGTGCTCGTGTTTCTTCCGCAACATCTCATGAGTCTGACAAGAAGCACGGGTGTTTTTTTTTCAACTGTTCAGCAAGCATTGTGTATGAGATTTCCGTATGCTGCTGTAAGATGTACGTCGGCCAATCTGTACGGTGTATAAAAGATTGCCACCGAGAACACGACTTGTCATTAAGCTCATGTTCGCATTTGCCTTATCACTGCAACGGGTGCACGTGTGAGCCTTTGTTGAATCACCCATGTATTTCACGGAGAATAAGAAGCATCGAATCAGAGGCTACGCATATAAAGTAATTTAGAGACCACTGTAGCATCGTTCGTTCATTTTTTTAAAAAACAGTATGATTTTATAGTTGATAAGGTGTTATTAAGCGTGGTTCATGTCTTGTAAGCTCTTTTCTTGAGTCAATGTGCACATTCTTGAGGGTGTATGATTCGAAGCGTTAGAACAATGAAATTCAATTGCGAGTAAGTGCCCTTCCCCATCTATTTTCTTTCATCCGTGCTCCTAGCTATGCACCAACTAGCCCAACGGCAGATGTATAACCAGTAAACCAGTGTAAACCGATTCAGCCGCTACAATATATGGCGACATTAAAGAGTCGTTGGCATATTACGGAAGCTGACTGCTATATAACAGTTGAGAATTTTATTTCTGGGGACGTAAATGCTTAAAACACGACATCCTTAAGAGACTGCAGAATAATATTGTCCACCTTTGGTTTCCACCGTGCACTTGAAAGGGATAACTGAATTTTGCCTCCAGTGAATACGTTGAGCGTAGCTGCGAAGCGATAAATGGCTTTAGAGCAAAGCGGGGCTTCTCTAACAGTACGAAAATAGCACAAAATTCATCTGATTTGCTTTTAGAACGATTTTGAACGATGTGTTATGCTGTTGTCCGTTTTGCAATCCCCGTACGAAGCCCCGCTTGTGGTCGTGATCTCATCTTGGCTGCCGAGCACTTGATCACGCGAAAGAACACCGCGGATATTAAAAGCTGCAGAATATCAGGGTTGGGCCAGAAAGTACTTGCTGTTGAAGATTGTATTTGAGCTGGCCTTGCGGCTATACAGCGCTCTTCTTCGTTGCATGCTTTAAATGAGTACGAATAGATGAGCAACGATAGAACCTTGAGGACAGATTTTTGTTGAATACGGTATTATCGTTAAAGAGTTACCTTATGTTTCTGGACAATCTCGACAAACTCCTTTGGAGACAGTCCTGCAGTTGACGGTATCACCATGGCACCACAGAGGAAGGCAGTCATCGGTGTGATAAATCCACATGCATGCATCATTGGATTCCATCCCAGGACCACGTCTCTATCCTTGAACAATTCGCTCGCCCTAAGGAACGCCCCGAGAAACGCAATGATTATTTTGTAACTTTAATTGCACAGTTACAATTTCCAAGCCTCATGTCCGTTTGGTGTTTCACGTTCTCAACAACTTTTTTACATAGTGAGCTTTCTATTACGGCGCTCATCACAGCTAGAGTCTGCTGGTCTACCTCCTTCTTTGAAGATTTTGCATTATACCTTATTTATGTACAGAACACAAAACAAATTTTTCTCTAAAGATTCCAGTGAAGTCGGAAGCAGGTCAAGTAATCAACAAAGTATGTTGTACTAAGCGAAGTTTGCATTTAAACTAATGGATATCAAATGAACCTATTGAATATACGAAGGGTGTCACATGGTTTACTCTACTACGCAAACTACATTGATACGTGGAAATTTCGTGTCGTATCTCCCCTTCACATTGTGTAAGAATGACATTTATTTCAGATTCAAGTACTAAAATCGTTCGTTATTGTGTTGATATAGCAGTCACACTTTGTAATGCAGTACTCATGATGGCTAACGCCAAGACACAGGACTAGATGTGCACGACATTGGCGCTGTCTAACAACTGAAAGTTTAAGAACTCTAAATATTTAAACAAAAATGGAGATAGTGAACAACAGGGGCGCGCCCCTTGAAAACAACACCCAGAAAAAAGCAAGAAAAATTTATCTCAGAAAGCTGACAATCACGCATGTTCCAGAAACAATACTTCAGCATCAGTGAGGGCAATCGATGGATGTCTCATGCATTTCCCGCACTTTTCGATATTCCGTACGCTTTCGCATTTTCTTGCGTGCCCCGGCACCTCAGCAACGCGATTGTTTTCCACAGCACAGAATAGCAGGCCCACTGTCCGGCTATGGAGGCAAAGGTGCGATGAAGCGAGCTAGCAAGCTCTCTCAATCGGACTTTCAGAAGCAGTCTTGTTTGCCCAACATACGTGCCACCACTGGACAAGAGGAACAGAGTACAACACACGAACATTTAAAAACAAGACGGACACCACGTGTGTTGAAGGAATCTCATGCAGACGAAAATATAGAAGGAAGTGTCAAGCTTTTGACTAATAATAGTATTTTGGTTAGCGAGGTCTCTCGAGCGAGTTTTTATTCATGCTGTTAGAACTACCTATAGAAATATACGCTGACAGTGACGGACACCAACCACTCGCGCACACATCTGTGTGAACATTACAAACAGTGCGTGGCCTATGAGGCTTGCGGATACGGTCTCCTATTTAACGAGATAGCGCTAAAGAGCTCGTATCGCAGAGACTCCGGTGTCTGTGTCAGCGGCGGCTGCTTTGGTTATGCGCGAAATATAAGCGCTGCCCGTGAGCGAAGATGCAAATAAAGAAATAATAAAAATCTTCGGTTCGAGTGAGACCAGGGATTCAAACCTTCGACCACTTGCTGCGCAGCGCGATGCTTTTACCCGCTCGGTCCACCACGCATAAATCATCTAGCATCAAAGAGCGAGCTATTTACTTATATCACTGCATCATTTAGCGTTGGTGGCACGCACATCTCGGAGGTTCTTCAGCGGCTTGACGCAATACACGCGAAATGGCACAAAGGGCCCAAGGCAACGCCTTTAAATCGCATTGCCCATCCGTGTGGCCGTGTTTTGTCGCACCGCACGCGTGTAAGTTGGACCCGAAGGGTGTCCTCACTTTGGCTTTCCTTGCTGCAGGGTCTAGGTCTCCACCGACAAGCGATGCGAAGCTTGCAGTCGCGAATGCGATGCGAACACGGTCCGATTACGCTATCCCGTTCGAATGCGAAGCTCAAGAGTACTCCAAGTTTATTCGCTTTGTTTTTTTTTGCAGTCTAGCGTGCACTCATTTCGCTTTGTGTGTTCGCTTTTCTTTTACTTTTTCATTTGAAAATTTGCTATAACTTGTGACTCTCAACAACGTAAGGTTATTTCTTACCCTCGGTTCAGTTCTACATGACTGCACAGGCAGCCTTAGTTGAAGCACCCATATAACCACATGAATGTGTTATTGGGACTCCGCAATGTTCTCACCTGCTGAGCTCCACTGATGCAATAAGCGCGGACATGCTGACCTCTACTCCTTTCGGAAGGCCCGTCGTGCCTGACGTGTAAGCGTGGAGGATGATGTGGTTTTTCGGGTCTTGTATTCGTGGCGCTTTAAACTGGCCACCATCCTCCCGTTCGAAGTCTTGAATGCACACGAAATTGGGTGTGCGGTCTATGGAAAACAGAATCTACAAAGGTACATTGCATAAATTAGATGAAGTGATTAAGCACATGCACACAAAGACTGTAGTAAAAGCCCTTTCATAATGACTTACAGTCATTTGTTACCTGTAGATTTTGAAATATGAGGAAATTTCACTATTCTGGTGTGATCAGTGAAGTATAAGGAAAGGATTGCAGAATTGGAAGAAGAGAAGTGACACAAACTGAACATTAGAAACAGCGGCATTTGTTTATCGATTGTTCCAGAAAGTCTCTATTCCGGGTTTTATTTTTTCCAATCGCTTTAATGATTGCGCAACGATCACACACCGATGCCCATTTATATCAATAACGGGAAGAAAGTGCGCAAATAATAAACAACTTGTGTACTAGAAAGAATATTGTGGATAATCCGGAATGTTACAGCTCGACAGAAATACTACAATAACCCTTTGTGCATCTTAGAGACACATATGTCCGGGTTTTCGTTCTGCAGCAAAAAATTTGGGCCACTTCCCCTGTCGCACTTAGCGCAACACCAAGTTGCCGCTGTCTGACCTAAGGTCTTTGTCAGCTCGAGAGACCATTTTACCGCTCGTTCCCCTCGTTGCAATAAAAAAAAACCTGCTATTTAAGATGCCAGGAAATTTTATCTTGTTTTTCTGGTTTTATATAGAGGGGTGAATTTAGCTTCCAGACATCACGTCTATTAGTAAACTCGTACAGTAACTGGACCGAGAAGTGCGTAGGAACACAATGCTCGGCAAGTTTGCCACACTCTTTGCTAATTGTGGAATATGACACATGGGAATATATTGCTTGATATGATATACCCCTTGAAAAGTGGTGAAATCTCCAGGGACAACATCAACACTCGAAAACATCACCAGCAAAAGACAGGACAACAAGATATAGAGAAAAAAAAAGGTGGCATATATGGGGAAATAAGCTTTACAGGAACAGACCACGGCCCTATGAAGGCGTATAAGAGGTGAAACTGCAGGTGAAGTTCTGCTGCTGCAAATGAGCTGCGCACAACGTTTATCTGCACAACTTGAGAACGGCTCCTGTGTGGCACTTGCTACGATGTTTTATCGCAAATACCAGGTGATGTGATCGCAAGATGGTGCCTTCATTAGTCAGTGAGATAAAGTTTTCGCAATTTTCAAAACACTCTCATAAATCAACTGCACTTATGGCTCCCACTTTTTTCAGTATGGGTATTGACTTCGTTTTCATGAACTTTGTTTATACTATTTATTTCTGGTTTATATGTATACACCACGGGCGGTATTTGAAAAATAAAGGCGAACCTAAAAAAGGTACAAATTTTAATATTATTCGAAGAACGATGTCCTCGCAGTGTGATCAGGAATAGCCACTTTTCCAAGGAGATACTTGTTGTATAATACTTTAAATAGTGTAACCTTGCTTGAAAACTGTTGTAATTTAAGCAATGATATTAAGCCTACGCCTCCCGAAACGTTGGGTGGCATTTATTTTTATGTTTGAAAAATTAAAATAATTACTTTACCTGTAAAATTATCTATGCAATAAATTTGTCAGAATGACCAGTAGATATGTACACACTTCCGCTATATAAAAATGTAGCTTCGTTGACTGAGATGCAGCATATAACATAGACGCAGATCTACTGGAGTCATATCTTTTGCGAAGCCCATTTTCCTATCGAGTGAAAGTGTGGGGACGTCTCTTTGACCAAAGTTGAATTTTACTACATGAACTCTGATAGTACAGCTAACATTGTTTTCAGCCTCATTTTGCACTGACTCGCTGCCTTCTATGTAAAATTATTCCGCTCGTTATCTCTTGTGAATGCGGTTGAATACCAAGCATGAAATGTACTTAACAGTAATAGTAATACTTACAACTGCTGGGGTTTTATGTCCCAAAACCGCCATATGATTATGAAGGGACGCTGTAGTGCAAAGGCTCAGGAAAAGGCGACCACCTGGGGTTCTTTAACGTGTACCTAAATCTAAGTACACGTGCTTCTACCTATTGGCCTCTATTATTGCTCATCTAATTTGCTCGTCACTTCATGTGAGCTCTCTGACGCTCCTTGCGAGGAATACTATCTATGCTTCTGGTGCTCTTTAATGTGAGAGGCAAGGGAATGTATTTGTTCACTGCAATTTGCTGCGTTCAACAAGCATGCTATGGGACAGGATGTGTTTGGGGTCCTGCATTTGAGTGCCCAAATTAGACTACGTGAGTTTCACACGATATGTGTAATTCCAACACCATGAGAGCATTTACTGCATCAGATACCTCCGAAAATGTACAATCTTTTGCCCTATTAAGTGTCCAGTACACTCCAATCGGTACCGATCTTTACCTTTTCGTTAGCACTGTGAGATTTCACATAAGCACGGACACTGACTCTCAAACCACTGTCTCTGGTCTGCATCCGCGAACCGTGGTATATAAACAGCGGGCCTATCATATTGTAGTTGAGTATATTCTAGGTGCACCAGGCTCAAAGACGGAAACGAATTTATCGCTTCGAAGCTGACAGTTCCACAGCAGGTAAGGACCACGAGGACACGAACAACAGCAATAACGTAATTTATAAACAGAACATTATGCAGGTAAGTACTGCATTTGATTTGCGCATTAGAGATGAAGGGAGCTGAATATTTGCTCTAACTTCAAATCATATCAGCAGATAAAAGAGTCAGACACAGCATTGCCTTCATTTCCTTAACAGAAGTGTGCAGGAATGTAATGCTACAATCTTTCCTCTACGCCTTCGAAATCAGTCCAGCGTTCGGAATCGGATGTACGGTTGTTTTTTAAAATGGCTACTTAGAGATGTAGAAATTAAATAATGGTCAACGACATGCCTACCACAATCTTCAGTGTGTGGTTACATATGTATAGGAATGTTCTTGCTGCTAGTAGCATGAATAAATCTCAAAACCTTTCCTACCTCTCTTCTAGCAGAAAAATTGAATTGTACAATTGGTATTTCACCCGATGGGATAAATGACGGCTTCATTGAAACGTAATATAACGATTCAAGCAATAACTAATGTAGTGGACGGTAATAATGATAATACTTGGCGTTTCGCGTCCAAACACCACGATATGGTCGATAGACGCCGTAGTAGAAGGCTCGGAAAATTTCGACCACCTGGTGTTTTTTGTTTCCATGCACCTAAATATAAAGCACACAAGCCTCTAGCATTGCTGATGAAGTAGCTTGAGTGGCATTTAAGGGTAATTATTTAAATTGCCAGCTTGATGTGCAAGCCCTGGTCATGTTTCCCTAGTCCAATCATTACCCGTGTAGGCGTAGGTTCTTTGTCCATAATTTGAAGCCTCTATAATTTTTATGCATACCATTGTGCTGAGCTATTTACATGGTATCTTGGAGCTCGTTAAGTTACTTTCGTATGCCTATGATTTCTTTTCTTATATATGGCAAGAAAGCACGAAAGTGATTACCTTGAATTGGCACTTCCTGTGTACGTTCATAATTTTCGCAGCGTTCTCCTTCTCCGTTAAGACAAAGCTAACGTCGCTATCTTCCACTTGGTATAACACTTCACCTGCAAAAAGTTAAGAAACGTTCACTGAAGTGATTATTTCATAAAAAACAAACGTACGCTATCCTAAAACATGTTTCGCAATGTGGATATGTCAGGGAGAAAGAGGAAATTAGGCGCATTATCGGTTATAACGCCGGTTTATTTCGCAGAGCAGTATTTATCAATGCGAGAATCACACAATCACACAATCCCACAAATACGAGGAGAATTAAAGTATGAGCCCCCCATTATGTAAAAGCTAGCTATTTAGCGTAACAGCGTTGATTGTGAATGACAGTGGCTAATTGACATATCCAGTTGCCGCGCAGGAATGGGATTCCTGATTTTGATAGACAACAAGAAACTCACTATTGCCTGAGGAACGCCCCGATTTTTAAACAGCGGATAAAACAGATTCCACCGAAAATTATTATTCGGTCATTGCCGTCAGTTTTATTACCACTCCCCAAATTTAAAAACACGATTTTTTGGTCGCCTTTTAATGATGTGGTGAGCAGTATTGCAAACAGGGTAAATACTTTCATACGCTCTTCAGTACGCTTCTCGGGATGCCACGACGCCTTTACATCTTATTCTGTGGCACTACCCTTCGTTCTAGTGATGAGCGACACGTTACTCACATAAGAAAATATCCACATCGAAACATTTTCCCTATTAGGCAGGTAATTGGATGCAAAACATTCTCCAGGTATACGAAATAACAATAACGGCCTGGAATTTTGGGCCTTTGTCAACAATTACGAAACAAATGCACGTCAACGTCGAAGTAAAAGACGGCAAAAGATAACAGAAACGTCGAGCGTGAGCGTGCACCTCAAAGTAAAAAATGCCCCCCACCTCCCCGAAGGGAATCGTGGGGAAATGCGAATGCATTTCGCGCGCGCTTCACTCTATTTATATATGGTGGTTGTGGTTCGAAGAAGGAAAATGCGCCTAATTTCTGCAGCCCCGGTCGGGAGCACGGCGCAGTGCCTGTATTTTTTTTATTTATTTTATATATTATATTTTTTTATCGCGAGAGCTCCGCCGAGCTCCCGCGATGCGAGCGCCCTCACGCGCCAGAGCGCGCTCCTCCTCTCCACTCACTCTCCGCTACTCCGCCCGCACCACCTGCTGCGGTTGCTAGGGGCGAGGATAAGCGCGCGCGCCCGCAGCTGTTGCTATGGGAGAGGGAGTGAGAGCGGAGAGATAACACCTGCGGGCGCGCGGACACCTCCTCAACCTATCCTCTTCCCCGCGGACAACGCCAACGCCGGATGCCTGACATAGCCCGACTAAGAAATGCATTCGCATTTAAAAAACATTGCAAAGAATTAAGACCACTGTTAGCTTGGTGCATGTGCGTGCACACATGTGCAGGCGGTTCAAGTACACATAATTAGGGAGATGCGTATTTTGCCGTATGTTCTCATTCTCAAACAGTCATTGATGGTTGTCGGACGCACGTGTTTTCATTTTTAAGCGATGCTCTTCAAACTCAGAGATTGCCCTCCTCGGTGGAACAGTGGCTACGGTGCTCGGCTACTGACCCGAAGGTCGCGGGTTCGATCCCGGCCGCGGCGGTCGCATTTCGATGGAGGCGAAATGGTAGAGACCCGTGTACTGTGCGATGTCAGTGCACGTTAAAGAACACCAGACGGTCAAAATTTCCGGAGCCCTCCACTACGGCGTCTCTCATAATCATATCGTGGTTTTGGGACGTAAAACCCCAGATATTATTATTATTATTATCAAACTCAGAGATTTTTGGCGTCGTAAGCGGAAAACGCGGCATCGCCGAGCGTACAGAAATGCAGCCCTGGAAGGTGCGATGCTCACATGCCTATTTGTATGCGCAGTTTCCCAATATTTGACACGCTCTCGATCATGGTCTTGTTGGCAATAAGCCGTTTCTGATACGGCAATCTGATCTTTTATCTGGGTGACTTCTAATTTGGCGTTGCCACATTTCATTGTCGCCTGGGTATGAACGCCTGACCGTTTTTGTCGCCCGTAGAAAGTGCCGTGTTGCACTGCTAAGCCCGTGGATGATAGTCGGATTCCCGGCATGGAGAAAGGAAAAAGTTGGGAGGGAGCATTGTACAATGCGATAAAAATAAACACAGACAGAAAGAAAGAAGGCAAGAAAGGACAAAGAAAGAAAGAAAGAAAGAAAGAAAGAAAGAAAGAAAGAAAGAAAGAAAGAAAGAAAGAAAGAAAGAAAGAAAAAAGAAAGTGCGCGTACAGAAATGCGGCCCTCGAAGGTGCGATGCTCACATGCGTATTTGTATGCGCAGTTTCCCAATATTTGACAAGCTCTCGATCATGGTCTTGTTGGCAATAAGCCGTTTCTGATACGGCAATCTGATCTTTTATCTGGGTGACTTCTAATTTGGGCGTTGCCACATTTCATTGTCGCCTGGGTATGAACGCCTGACCGTTTTTGTTGCCCTGTAGAAAGTGCCGTGTTGCACTGCTAAGCCCGTGGATAATAGTCGGATTCCCGGCATGGAGAAAGGAAAAAGTTGGGAGGGAGCATTGTACAATGCGATAAAAATAAACACAGACAGAAAGAAAGAAGGCAAGAAAGGACAAAGAAAGAAAGAAAGAAAGAAAGAAAGAAAGAAAGAAAGAAAGAAAGAAAGAAAGAAAGAAAGAAAGAAAGAAAGAAAGAAAGTGCGTACAGAAATGCGGCCCTCGAAGGTGCGATGCTCACATGCGTATTTGTATGCGCAGTTTCCCAATATTTGACACGCTCTCGGATCATGGTCTTGTTGGCAATAAGCCGTTTCTGATACGGCAATCTGATCTTTTATCTGGGTTGCTTCTTATTTGGCGTTGCCACATTTCATTGTCGCCTGGGTATGAACGCCTGACCGTATTTGTTGCCCTGTAGAAAGTGCCGTGTTGCACTGCTAAGCCCGTGGATGATAGTCGGATTCCCGGCATGGAGAAAGGAAAAAGTTGGGAGGGAGCATTGTACAATGCGATAAAAATAAACACAGACAGAAAGAAAGAAGGCAAGAAAGGACAAAGAAAGAAAGAAAGAAAGAAAGAAAGAAAGAAAGAAAGAAAGAAAGAAAGAAAGAAAGAAAGAAAGAAAGAAAGAAAGAAAGAAAGAAAGAAAGAAAGTGCGTACAGAAATGCGGCCCTCGAAGGTGCGATGCTCACATGCGTATTTGTATGCGCAGTTTCCCAATATTTGACACGCTCTCGATCATGGTCTTGTTGGCAATAAGCCGTTTCTGATACGGCAATCTGATCTTTTATCTGGGTGACTTCTAATTTGGCGTTGCCGACATTTCATTATCGCCTGGGTATGAACGCCTGACCGTTTTTGTTGCCCTGTAGAAAGTGCCGTGTTGCACTGCTAAGCCCGTGGATGATAGTCGGATTCCCGGCATGGAGAAAGGAAAAAGTTGGGAGGGAGCATTGTACAATGCGATAAAAATAAACACAGACAGAAAGAAAGAAGGCAAGAAAGGACAAAGAAAGAAAGAAAGAAAGAAAGAAAGAAAGAAAGAAAGAAAGAAAGAAAGAAAGAAAGAAAAAAGAAAGTGCGTACAGAAATGCGGCCCTCGAAGGTGCGATGCTCACATGCGTATTTGTATGCGCAGTTTCCCAATATTTGACACGCTCTCGATCATGGTCTTGTTGGCAATAAGCCGTTTCTGATACGGCAATCTGATCTTTTATCTGGGTGACTTCTAATTTGGCGTTGCGACATTTCATTATCGCCTGGGTATGAACGCCTGACCGTTTTTGTTGCCCTGTAGAAAGTGCCGTGTTGCACTGCTAAGCCCGTGGATAATAGTCGGATTCCCGGCATGGAGAAAGGAAAAAGTTGGGAGGGAGCATTGTACAATGCGATAAAAATAAACACAGACAGAAAGAAAGAAGGCAAGAAAGGACAAAGAAAGAAAGAAAGAAAGAAAGAAAGAAAGAAAGAAAGAAAGAAAGAAAGAAAGAAAGAAAGAAAGAAAGAAAGTGCGTACAGAAATGCGGCCCTCGAAGGTGCGATGCTCACATGCGTATTTGTATGCGCAGTTTCCCAATATTTGACACGCTCTCGATCATGGTCTTGTTGGCAATAAGCCGTTTCTGATACGGCAATCTGATCTTTTATCTGGGTTGCTTCTTATTTGGCGTTGCCACATTTCATTATCGCCTGGGTATGAACGCCTGACCGTATTTGTTGCCCTGTAGAAAGTGCCGTGTTGCACTGCTAAGCCCGTGGATAATAGTCGGATTCCCGGCATGGAGAAAGGAAAATAGTTGGGAGGGAGCATTGTACAATGCGATAAAAATAAACACAGACAGAAAGAAAGAAGGCAAGAAAGGACAAAGAAAGAAAGAAAGAAAGAAAGAAAGAAAGAAAGAAAGAAAGAAAGAAAGAAAGAAAGAAAGTGCGTACAGAAATGCGGCCCTCGAAGGTGCGATGCTCACATGCGTATTTGTATGCGCAGTTTCCCAATATTTGACACGCTCTCGATCATGGTCTTGTTGGCAATAAGCCGTTTCTGATACGGCAATCTGATCTTTTATCTGGGTGACTTCTAATTTGGCGTTGCGACATTTCATTATCGCCTGGGTATGAACGCCTGACCGTTTTTGTTGCCCTGTAGAAAGTGCCGTGTTGCACTGCTAAGCCCGTGGATAATAGTCGGATTCCCGGCATGGAGAAAGGAAAAAGTTGAGAGGGAGCGTTGTACAATGCGATAAAGATAAACGCACAAAGAAAGAAAGAAAAAAAATAATAAATAAATAAATAAATAAATAAATAAATAAATAAATAAATAAATAAATAAAAGTAGTGCGTGAGGCACCCACACGCGAAGCTTCGCCTGCTGTCCCATTTTCCACATAGTGCAAGGATTTTTTAAAAATTTGTTTCTGTACATTTGATCACAAACATTATAGAATCATTCCCGAAAAATTTTACGAACTACCCCGCTTCTTTATCTTTTCGCACCCTGCATGTTTGGCGATCGTGTTGTGAACTTGTGTTGTTCATTTGCTTTTTCCTTATCTCACTCGATCAATGATCACAGATCAATCAGAACCCAGTAATACCTTTCCATCATCTTTTATTCGCTTCGTTCTTATTGCATTCATATGAACGCGTTCTTAGATTTCTCTCTTTCCTCGTTTCTCGCAAAATTTATTGGCATATTTTGTGTAACTTCGTGCTCGCAACATTTGTGTTCTTACTGGCTAGTTATGTGGCATTTACGCTGCTTTAAAGCACCTCGCGTCCGTCGCCCCAGTTTTGCTGACTGAAAATGTGCAGTTTTTAGCAGCGCTGAGAACTTGAAAATGCTTGGTAGAGGAAGTGAATATACCATTTTCGTTATTGTAAAGCTGGTATTCCTGTTATGCGGCTTGTACTACTAATGGCGGCCAGCCCCTGACCGCAAACATCGTATTCAAGCGCAGTTTCCTTGTGATAATTACATGGAAAACGTATACTTGGCTCTCATGATATAAACACGCGTAATAGACAAGACCCAGCACCTGCAGCTAGAACCTCATCTCCCCTTGAAGCATGACAGTTGCCGCCATTAGTTAGGCTGACATGCAGAGCAGAGAAGCGCGCTGGTACAAACTGGTACATTCTGCACTTCAAAGATGTTATGTATCCGCTACATCTCCAAGAAAACGGGTTGTTCTTCCTTGGTCACACGGCTTAGATGTGCTCCTGGAATGCTTGAAAAACGTGTTATGCACCAGCCGAAATAACGCTGTTATGTGTCTCATATCATAAAGGTAATGCCTGAACCATTAACATCTCTTCGACGTAATTACAAATCCGATTCCAATTTCAACGTAGATGGGAAGGCTAGTTGTTCATTTAAAAAAAACATTCAGATAAGGCGAATAAATTTGTTTGGTCCATTTTGCCTAAGAACCGTGTGTGTGTGTGTGCGTGCGTGCGTGCGTGTGTGTGTGTGTGTGTGTGTGTGTGTGTGTGTGTGTGTGTGTGTGTGTGTGCGTATGTCTGCGTGTGTGTGTGCGTGGTGTGTGTGCGCGCGCGTTCGGTGAAATAAACCACGTGTGGCGTAATGAAAGAATCGGCACACGCGAACAGAATTCCATGCAGGGAAGACGTGTTTTCACCTTGAAGAAGGCCATTTGCCTTAACAAGGTTGTTTTGTTGTTAGCCACCGGACTACTTATTTTTCTTGCCGGCTTCACTTCGAAGATCCTAAACAGAGTCTGTATTTTCTTTTCTGTGAATTCACCCTCGTCACCGTATAATTGGTGCTTGGCAGGCGGGAGTATCGCAGAAATTTTGGCACGAGAGCGCGCCTGATGCGTGACACCCTTCTTGATAAACAGGTTTGTTTTTTTAGGTGCGAAGCAGCTATTTGACTCACGTGTGTAACGCCGTACGTTACGTGCGTCCGTAGGAACGCGCCGCAACGCGTTCCCCTCGCCGTAGGTGTTGGAGCGTTGCCAAATTGGTCACGCCACAGCTGTGCGTGACGTCACGCTCCCCTCGCACGCTTCCCTCGCTCCGCCCGCTCGCAACACCTTTGAACGTGTCACTTCTCTCTCGCTTCACCCTCTCCACCGCCCGCAACGCTCGACCGCACGTCGAGTGGAAACACTCTTTCGGCTCGTTTATCTGCGATGACGCCCGTTTCAACCGGGTCAACGCCGTGCATACCGCTGCTGCTTCGCATCCCATCAGGGTTCCCTTCGGGAAGATGGTCCAAGTTTTTTTTTACCATCATGGTACAAAGCAACCCTGTTTCCATGTTTCAATTCTCTCCCGAACACGCTGCCCCGACTGAGATGGAGGGCGCCCTCTACGTCACCGCAATTTGTGCGCACGGGGTCGTTAAGAACATTGGGATTCAATTTCGACATTATGAGAGAGAAACCACTAATCAAACCATAAAAACCGCAAACGAAAAATTTGCTGTCTGTGTTCCTTTAAGTGGAAAATTAAATACCTGACGATTGAGGCGACAGCTTGGCTGTCCGACAGTTCTCACTGTGAGGAACTGGCTGGAGACTTTTAGAAGTGTTTCAATCGGCTCCAGCCGATTGGTTTCAATCGGTTGAAGTGTCTTTGCGCACAATCAGGTAAACGGTTACAAGTGAACTCTCGTTTCGGTATTCTTACTGTTGGGCTTGGAACATTGTCATTCAAGCTGAAACATTGATTGCTTACCTTTACGGTTTAAGACTTTGAGACATTCTAGCTTCGACAGCTATTTCATTTACGAAGTGGACTAAAGAAAGGGATTGGAATGGACGTTCATGTAGAGTCCACGAGCTTGGCTAATGGCCTTCTTAGGATTTGTTATTGGCCCATACAAGCAAAAATAGAGCAGAGCATAGTTGCGACAATGTCTTGTGCAAAATGACACTCCATCGCACATTCAGGCAGGCGATAAAATTCACGAACTTACACCAATAATTTCATCACGATCTCTAAATAATTGCACATGCGCACCAATGTGTGAAGTAAGACATAGGAAATAGGAATAGAAACAGCAGGCGGAGAAGCAGGGCCGCCATTGGTAGATTTGAATGTGCCTTACGTTCTGGTAGCGATGTTCTGACCAAGACCACAGTGGCGCCGAGGCAGCAGAGGGAGTAAGCAGCGATGAATGATTCAGCAGAATTCGACACGCTAACGCATACTCTGCTCCCGGAGGATACACCATGCCGCTGGAATCCAATGACGTACCGCTCAATGAGAGACAAAAGACTTGCGAAACTCAGCGATTCGCCATTCCGTTCCTGCGTATTGATAAGAAAAACGTTTATGAGAAAGAAACGTCTTCTTCTGACAACTTCTACAGGTCTTTAGGAACACTGGGTCATGTTGTCGTGCCTACCATGTTGTCGTGCGCGACCTCCTTTTATTGAGTGGTTGATAAAAAATTTTTACCTCCCTCCTGCGCGAAACGGTGAAAGAGAACTGTAACTTAGATATTGTTGCTGGGCTAGTTGGTACATGAATTTTATAAAAATCTCAGTGGGCCCTTTAAGCATTAACCTATACTGAAAGCGATTTCCTCTTTCTTTTCAGTCGAGGCAGTGATCCCTGCCCCACCAGCCTGAGAAAGCTTTCTGCACCTTAAATGCTTCTTCACTGCCCCCCAGTATAGGAGCCCATTCACCTGGATTTACACTGCCTCCGTGATTGGCCCACGTGTCACGAAGTACGATGATATGTTATGACGTCATCGTTTCACGTTACGGCAAAGTTGCGTCATCTGGACCTCTAGGATGCCGTCAAGTGACGGTCTGTATATGCTACCTTTAGGTAGCAGAGTTGCGCATCTGTTTTCCAAACACCGCTAGCAACCATGCATTGCGGAGAAGCTGATGCACAGGCCACGCCCGGAAAACATGGCCGCGCCGCCGAAAGCGGTTGCCGTTCACCTAGAATATATCAAGTCACCGTCTTGGACTCTGTAGCTCGTTAGCTACGAACTGGTGCTTTTATTTGTTTTGGATTCATGTCATTAAGCTTCGACAGCAAAGTATTTACGTCGATTCAGCACCGTTTTCGAAAAAACATACTCAAATAATCGATGCTGTAGGCGTAGAGAGTGGCGATATGGGCGCTCCCGGAATCTCGAAGGACATGTATTACGTGTTAGTCAGTTGTTTTTTATCCTCTATAGCTGGCGCCACTTGACTTGGTGGCGGCGGCGGCGCATGTTATTCGGCACTACGCTAGCCTTTGCGTTATCGGATAGACTTAAAAAGTTAAAAACGCGTTTGTACTCTCGTGGCACAGTCCCGAGAGCAGGTGTTTCTTCTTTCACCGCCGCTCGTCGTCGATCGGCGGCAGGCTTAAGCAAGTCGCCTGCAAAAACAAAGTGCGGCTTCGCCACATAGCTATGGTTGCTAGCCTGGCAAGATGGCGGACCTATGCGCAACTCTGCTCCCGTAGGGAGCATATAAAGGAACTCTAGGGAGGGGAGAGCTCCGCGCTACGCGCCGGCGGGAAGGAGCAAGTGTTCGAAAAAGAGCACAAGCGCACAGCAGTTGCGCTGTCAAGCGGCGATCCGCCGCAATAATTCCGGTGCTCTCGCTTTCGGTCTCCCCAGAGCCTCCCCTACTGGTGGCGCCGCGGCGGCAGCTCGGAGCACTGAGCGCGCCACGCCGTTTCCGCTCCACGCGGCAGGCCGCACCGTGTGTTTTCATCGACCGGCCGTGGCAGTGCAAAGCTATATCTAATTCATTTAGGAATTATAAAATTCTAATTCAGAGTTCCACGAAACAACAGAAGTGTCACTTATACACGACTCGGCCTTTTTTCTTGATCGGCCAAGCTTCCATCATCTCCTGGGCCGCAAGTATCTGAACTTTTGGCAAGGACATAAATGCTAAAAAACCTCGCCTCACACGAGCAGGAAATTGCCATGTATAGGCAAATGTGCCGACAAATTGTTTAAAATATTAAGTTCGTGTTCCCTAACTCCTACATTCCATAGACCGGCGAAGGTTTCCCAGTGTTTCCGTCCTTGCAAAAAGCCGCATATTAGTAGTTATACAATTGAAACGGTATACCCAACCTCGTATTGTTCCCTGCTCTTTTCTAAAACTTCTTGTGTTTTTTTTATGTTATATGTTCCAACGGTCAAGAACAGTAGCGTTTCTACTCCTTCATACACTGCATGATACCCGCAGAGTGAGCAGCAGTGATCATGAAACACCGTAACTCAAGGCAGTTGCTCCCTGGGCAAAATAACATTCCTACTGTCAGAACATTCGCTTCAGTAACATCCTGGTTATGTCACAATGTCACAATGTACCGGGTGTTTCAAGAAACAGATATCCTGAAAAAATGCAGAAAGTGCGGATATTTCGTCGCTGTCTTCACAATTGCTTTTTCTGTAGTAGCAGGCATCTTACGATGGTTGAAGACATCATTTGCGACAATAATTAAAGGAGCCTGTAGTAATAATTTCGATGTAATGAAGTTCACCCAACTTCAGTGGCGATACCGAAACCGAAACGCGGAAGAATGCAAATGCCATGAGACGCCCAGAATGAGCGAACGTCATTATATCAACCATCAGCCGACTTCGTTGTGTGGGTGTGTAGGCTGCGCTTGCAATAACAGCACGCATCACGCACATACGTGAACGAACGCGGAAGAACTGCAACTCTGTAATCATTCTCTTGAAGAGTGACGTCACTCTAGTCGTCTGCTTGTTGCGCTCATAGGTGCTTCGGTTTCGGTTTCCCCGTCCAATTTGTCTGAATTTCATTGGGCCAGAATAAGTAATAGAGGCCGCCTTTTTCTATGTCTGAAATCTGCGATTGGCTTTTCGCGTGAAGAATTTCAATTGTCTTTTGACATAACCGCTCAACGTGCACTAATTGAAAGTTCATTAACCTAACTTCTATAATTACGGTCCCAAATAATGTCTTCAACCATCTTAAGATGCATGCCGCTACAGAAAAATCAATTTTGAAGACAGCAACAAGTATCGTCCTTTTCCTGATTTTTTGAGGATTTTGGGCACAATTATGTGACAGCCTGTATAAGCGCTGTTTACCAAGTTGTCACTCATTCTGAACTTAGGCATTGTAGACGTAGATATACAACGTATAATTTAGGTTTCCACGCAGATAATGCATGAGAAGCTGAGAATATTTCTTTACGCTAATATACGAGACATTTTTATAGAATTTATGCGAATGTGGTACAGTACAGGAATTTCTAGCATGCAAGGTTTTAGAAGTTTGAGAGCTTCAATGACATAAACACGAAATATTTATGTCAGCTTTAGCGTGTGACCTAACAGAGAAAATACTATTATTGTTGTTGCATTCACTTTTCGTGGAGAAAAATAGATTGGGCTAACCGGCCGATGGCCGAATATAAGACTCCTAGCGCATATGAACTCTCAGGAAGAATGAGTGTATTTTAATCTTGATTTACATCGGTGTAAATCAGTTTGTGAACCCCTTTTGAAATGCACATCAGTGTTGTACCACAATTTTACTAAAGTACGGTTGCGGAAGCTCTCTACAATAAACAGAATAGTCTCGCCTGTGTCGTCCTACCTTTCTTGAGTGTTCACCCCTCTGAACTGGCAGTTCTTTCAAGGAACTTATCAGCTGTTGTATACTCAAGATAAGGGCTTGAGAATGATCATGCGTCGCAGAATCAAGAGCTTTCATGGTTTAATGCTGTTATCTACGTCACGTCTTAAAAGCTAGTTTTCGCGACCTGTTAAGCTATTTTTGAGAGTTTTGCTTCATCGTTCTTGAAGCGGCATGAGGAGTTAATGCGGGATGAGGCATTTTTTCAGTGATTACAGAAATACATAAATTGGCGTTGATTTCTCATAATAAACTTTAGTTTGAAGTTAGCGCTCGTCTGGTCTTCTTGTTTCTCCTTGCCTCGTTGTTTGAGGTTGCTCCTTGTTCAAGTATGAACATGTTATTTGATACGTAAAGACAAACACACCAGAACTCAGAGGAAATAGGGAGGGAGCAAGCTGGCTACTACCACCTGGAGGGGTACAACACCCGGCTACTTTATAGGGAGGAGGGAACAGACAGACAAAAATGAGGAATACAGAAAGGAGAGAACAAAGAAATTAGGAATGTAAACAATTAGCAGAGACGTAAAATGTGACGTAGATTTCACGAAGCAAATGCTGTTCCCGGAATCACATAGGGAAGCGGAATTCTCGTTATAGTTAAACTCCGGAACAGCTGCTTTTTCGCATCAAAAGATGAGCTGTGTACAACTCTTTGTATGACGCACTTGGTTCCGTTTGCCGGCAATAAATTTAACGAGCGGTTTTGTGCGCGCGCGCGCATTTTTGTAGAGCTGTATGATGCTCGGTAGAATTTTCAAAGCTTCTGCGTCGCCACTGTTCCCGCAGTGAAACGCCACGGTGACAATTTCTTTTCTTTCCGACACACTAGGCGATCGAGGCGATCACGAAGTTCTAGGACGAGATATTTTTTTTTTTTGCTGGACGCCTAGCTATGTGTGGGTCTGCTGCAAAACTCCGATGGATTTACTCAGCATTTTCGTTCCTGAAACTTACAATGCTGGCAGCGATCGACATGCCAGAATTTTTTATCTCACTGCGAAGATATTAAAGCATCCTTTCAGCAGCGACGTAGATTATTGATATGATGTTGACGTTGGAAATCACTGGGAAGCACTACCATGAATAGTCTTAACAATTGGCATTGCACGGGCGCTTTGTTGAAACACTTGAAAAGCACCCCACTGTGGTTTTACGTGCCTTTCACACTGCACGCATGACATTTCGAGCCCCTTCTGCTCGTGCAGCAAAGGCGAAACATGTGCCGCACTTGTCGTTTCAACTTCATAATATCTCAACAAGTTTCGAATACGACCTAACCATTTGTGAGGCACTGTCTTTCCGAGCCCTGCTGTTGTAGTTTACATGCTGGTATGGGTTGCGAATGTGAAACGCTTGAAGTTTTGATAAGAGTGCAAGCTGACGTACGCTGTCAGACGCGAAATTGTTCTCTCAAATAACGGACATCATACCCTGCACCACCATGTCCTCGTGGAAGGGATTGCGCAGTGTGTGTGTTGAGGTGCGTGAAGCTACGATTGGTGACCCTGTACTATGCTATCCACTACATTATAGGCTACCCGAAAATTAACATGGGGAGTTTAGCAAGGGCTGATTTCTGGCTGCTGCTTCGTGACAGCATATGGCGGCATATAGAGTTGGCTGCTATGTAATCACAGCATATGACAGAGCTCGTGGAAACATCGTTGTTACCAAGATGCTTCCTAATTCCCTACACTTGTCAGTGGCTCGATGCGCAGTGCGATATTATGTAAAAAAAAGTTAGCCTCGCCAGAAGGCGACGCAATAAATGCAATATGAGCAATTATAATGCTATGAAGTAAGCTAAGCCATTCAACATCCCCAGGTACTCAACATCCACACAGTGGAACGCTGGCACAAGGGAACATGGCTTCTGCAGCGAACCAAGCGAATCTTGTGCTGGCTATCGCTTTAACGTAGGCTGAGCGGCGAGAAGAGGGTATGTACTAAAGTGTGAGCCTCCTGCTATCTCTGCCAAGATCGGGAGCGGCCAATAGCGCCCTGCCGTTCGAAATACGCAGTCCCCGCCGAAGCCGCGCCAGCGCCCCCACTGGGGCCCTTCACGAGGCTTCTGTTTGAGCCGCGATCGGGGGGCTACCCTCGTAAGCTTCTATCGCACATAGAACATGCCACACCCGGGGCCAACGTTATCCCCAGCGACCTTCCGCGGAACCACACGGAACTATGGTGGCGGCTGCAGCAAAAAAAATGTATATAAAATAAATAAAATAAAATTATAAATAAATCAAAACATAAATGAAGAATTAAGGCAGCTTGCACTGGTGGTGCCAACCCTGAAGAAAGCGCGGAGCTGGGCAGACTTCTTTGTTTCTCTTCGGTTGTCTCTTTCTTTCCTCCTCTCTTTGTTACTTTTGCTCTTTCCCAGCTTTCTCTTGGTTTTTTTTTTCTCTTTATTTTGACTTATTGCTATCGTCATCAAGGTGCTCGAAGAACAAGAGGTAGAAGACTTCTCTTTGGCGTAAGTGCGCACTCGGAGGGCTATGCTGTATGTGGTTTTGGCTGCGTTAATATTATCATCAAGGCGCTCCAAGAACAACAGGAAGAAGACTACTCCATGGCGCGAGCGCGCGCTCAAATCGCTATGCTATATGTGGTTTTACCTACGTTACGCCAAGCTACGACAGCGTACGACGATGACTGCATGCGACAGCATACGACAGCCCGGCTCCCTAAAGTGATCCGCACTTAAAATGCATCCTGGACTGTCCATAAAAGTGATATCCCAATACAACTACACCAATATCTTGCTGTGAGTATTAGCAGTGCCTTTATGGCTGAAACATTTTTTCCTTCCGTGTGTATTCCACCAGGACTCAGACAATAATATTCAACATTGTTAAAATGTTATTACAAGAGCCGACAGATATTACCATTACTAGCTGACAGATAATATTACAAAATGCATCACGTAAACTATTTGAAACGCCTGTTTTTCTTTTATGTTTGCTCTGTAATCTCTATTCACAAATGTTTACCATTGGGGCCCATTGCTGCTGCAAGGTTTGACGACATGTAGTAGGAGCCTCTGAGAGACGTCAATGCACATGAAGGCGCGTTTTAGGTGATCGGAGTGTTAGCTAACACGACAATAATAAAACGTCATTTCAAACGTAGTTCAAGGGGAGAAGGTTTTTTTTATATTGAAAACCATTACACAAGTTGGTCGTTGATAGTCGTTCGCGAAACCTGTCTGTATACTCTAGTACTCATGCTTGTAGAGCTACCTGAAAAACGACAAATTACACCACCTCTGTGCTCTCTTTGATACATCTAGGGCATAAATACCATACATCCCAAAACACGTTCACTTGATTGGAGTCAGCGGTCCTTCGGTGTCATCTTTGAAGCCATGTTTTCACGTGGTCTTTAGTTGTGAATTAAGAACCGCCCAGGTCCAGTACTCTTTAGTGGAACTGAGTTATTGAAGTTGATGTTGAACGCCCTACACTAGGACATGTCCAGTCAACGAGCTTCCAAGCTGAACAGTTGCATAGATTATTTTTAATAGACAATGCGAATCGATACAAAAAAAGTACATACCAGAGCCAGTTTGTCACCGTACTCTAGGAAGCGCTTCTTTATGAGCTGATATAGTGTCTCATCTTGGGGCAACTCTACAGGTGGATAAGGCGATGACACCACCCCATTCTTGATGGGTGCCTGCATCATCCTAGGGCTCGCCAAGGTTCCCTCTGGGAGTCCGCAGATATTAGGTTCTCCTGTTCTGAAAAGTGGAATCATTCATATCCCGCTTATTTGTCTAAATTACACCATGGACGGTGAAAAAAAATCTGAGTTATTGAAGTCAAGAGTTTGACTGAATCCCGTAAGGTCGGGGAATAATGTTGACGAAGAAAGACACAGCGCCGAAGAAAGTGAAAATATATTATTAAAATGATGCTTCTGCGTTGCACTCTGAACAAGGCCCCATGCGGGAGCCCTAAACGATTTTTTTATGAATATGTAATCATTTTCCGTCGGTGCTGAATCTTTTAACGACCTCAATCAGTTATTCGACCCATATTTCACACCAAGTTCATGACATTATATTGATAGGACAGTCAGGCGAATAGGGCTCAATAGAGGTTAAATAATTGATTGATATGAATATTAAGCATAAAATGCTGTACTCCAAGTAGAAACCTGACAATTTTTATTTTTTTTATTATTCTCTTGGATGTATCCGCGTTTTTTGTTTAGAATTGAAGAATTTTCTGCTGTGTGACAAATTTTATTAAATGCGAAGCATTTCTTAGCGAACTTCGGCGACTTTGAACGTATCTGTCTATCTATCTATCTATCTATCTATCTATCTATCTATCTAGCTAGCTAGCTAGCTATCTAGCCGCCTACGACTTTGTGCTCTCCTGGCCGTATCGTTAATGGGATTTATACCAAACTTGCTATGGCATAACATGACTGTATGACGAACATAAACGGCTGGTCATATCATGAAAATCATGACTAACTTGTCATGAAAAGTATGATTTACATGCCACGCTCATGGCACGCTCGCGGCCGTTTCCTTAGCTTGACATACACCAAATTTGGGATTGAGTGACATGACTGTATGACGAACATAAATGGCAAGTGGTAATATGAAAATCATGACTTCATGAGCGACATGACTTGCATGCCACGCTCATGGCGTGCTCGCGGCCGTTTCGTTAGCTTGAGATACACCAAATTTGGGATTGAGTGACATGACTGTATGACGAACATAAATGACAAGTGGTTATATGGAAATCATGACATGCCATGAGCGACATGACTTGCATTCCACGCTCATGGCACGCTCGCGGCCGTTTCGTTAGCTTGAGATACACCAAATTTGGTATTGAGTGACATGACTGTATGACGAACATAAATGACAAGTGGTAATATGGAAATCATATGACTTGTCATGTGCGACATGACTTGCATGCCACGTTCATGGCGTGCTCGCGGCCGTTTCGTTAGCTTGAGATACACCAGTTTGGTATTGAGTGACATGACTGTATGACGAACATAAATGACAAGTGGTAATATGAAAATCATGACTTCATGAGCGACATGACTTGCATGCCACGCTCATGGCGTGCTCGCGGCCGTTTCGTTAGCTTGAGATACACCAAATTTGGGATTGAGTGACATGACTGTATGACGAACATAAATGACAAGTGGTTATATGGCAATCATGACTTCATGAGCGACATGACTTGCATTCCACGCTCATGGCGCGCTCGCGGCCGTTTCGTTAGCTTGATATACACCAAATTTTGTATTGAGTTACATGACTGTATGACGAACATAAATGACAAGTGGTAATATGGAAATCATATGACTTGTCATGTGCGACATGACTTGCATGCCACGTTCATGGCGTGCTCGCGGCCGTTTCGTTAGCTTGAGATACACCAGTTTGGTATTGAGTGACATGACTGTATGACGAACATAAATGACAAGTGGTAATATGAAAATCATGACATGTCATGAGCGACATGACTTGCATTCCACGCTCATGGCGCGCTCGCGGCCGTTTCATTAGCTTGATATACACCAAATTTGGTATTGAGTGACATGACTGTATAACGAACATAAGTGGCAGGTGGTAACATGAAAATCTTGGCATGCATGTCATCTACAATGCCATTTACATGGCACGCTCATGGTGCGCTTGCGTCCAGTTCGCTAGCTTGACATACACCAAAATTGGTATATCGCGACGTGACTGCATGACGAACACAAATGACAGGTCATAACATGGAAAACATGACATGCAAATTATGTAAAGCATGATTTGCTCCTTCCATGGCTGCTTCGCTTTACATCGATTCCCACAGTGCGTGGGATCTGCCGGCTTTTTATATTTCTATTTTTGCGTTCCAGCCAACGAGGTTAATATGTCAAGGCATTAACCTCGTTGGAGTGATGACCGAATATCCTTCGGAAAAAAAATACTTTTTTCTCAGGAACACGCTGTGACCTTCTTTTCGGGTCATTGCGCAATACTTGTGTGAAGCATAACTGATGCTGTTAATTTTAGGTAACATATAATTACTGCGAAAATATAAAAAAAGAGGTACAGTGGTCAAGCACATTTTGATAAGAAATAGGACACGCATGTGGTCAATCGTTTTCAGTAGTTAACGTACCACAAATTCAATTGCCGTAACAAGGCGAGCAGCAATATTTCTCTAGTGATCCCTTTGAACAGTTCCAGAGAGTATACCACCATCAGGATTTATAAAGTCATAGTCAAACATGCCCATCTTTAACAAGGCAGGCCATACGTAAGTGCTCAGGATTCCTATCTCATTCCAGGCGTGGATAATTCAGAATATTCAGTGTTATTTGTGAAATGATCTGCCTTTATCTGAATTAGTCTTTAATACCGTACTAATGCTTGTTATCTGGTTTCATATCGCACAATAACTGCAAAAAGCGAAAATTGCGATAATCGCTCATCCGAGTAAGCCAGCTCTATTTCGCTGATCTTGTGTCTGAATTGGCTCTGGACGCGTGGATGAGAAGGTAATGTTCGTCTTGACAAATGGCTCCGGAATGAAGCATACGAGCACGTTAAGGCGACCAATAATATATACCACAGTTTAATAATGATTATCCTCCGTAAATGAGCAGATCACATGCTTCTTTTGTGAATAATTCAGAACAACGTTTCAGCACGTCGAGGACACTCGCCGAACTGTCAGGTGTCCAGAAACACCGACCTGTAGCGATATGTTTGGCGAATAACGTGGGAACGACGCAGTGTATAAGAAGCAAATTAAAGTAATGCTGGGCGAATGTGTTTTAGGATGATAGCATTACGTGCGACGTTCTCTGCTGCCGAACCAATCTTTCGCAAGCTCATGTGAAGCGATATTAACCGTCAGGCACGCACACGTGTATGAATGCCGAAAAGCAGGCTACGCCATGGCAGGAAACTCGGCAACTAGAGTTTTCGTCACCAGACAGAGCTCTAAGTTGACATCAGAAAAAAAATGAGTAAAAGAAAACAGGCTTTTCGGGCACCGACGGAAGCATAAAATGTGTGGTAACCAATCTTAATGGGTCGTGAACAAACAGTCGCGAATGTACTTACCGTACAATATGTTTTCAATTGTTCAGGACCGGCGCACGAGTTCTAACGGCGCGTCATATGAAACCGCTTTTTGTGTGGATTCACAGCTGCACGCCTCTCCCTGACTTCCATTCTTACAGCATGTTGACTCATGGCTCATGATTTACGTGCAGCAGCACGTATGTACGTGTACACCAGAATATCGGAACTTCCTATACACTTAGATGTATCGCCACGTTAAAGGAGCACTGACACAAAAATTTTGTGCACCTTGTTTTTTTGTTGAAATAGGTAGCTTATGCCCCACTTATCACGGTTGGAAACCTTCATGTTTAAAGCAAAAGCTTTTTAAGCGCACATGAAACGTGGACAGAATAACGAAGAATTTTCACAGGACAGCGCTTGCATGCATTTTACATGCTGAAGATACAACTCTCCTATGTTCGAGCTATTCTCTAAGCAACCTTACAAGAACCCTTAATGGTGAACGTTAATGCATGGTGTGCTACTGATCAAAATTCTTCATTATTCTGTCCTCGTTTCATGTGCGCTTAAAAAGCTTTTGCTTTAAACATGAATGTTCACCAACTAGCCCATCTCGCCGTCTTGTTGGAAACCTTGTTTGCGCAAATTCGCGATGCTTATTTATTTAGAGACGTTTCTAGAGCGCCCAGTCTCAGTTTCGGTTTCAAAGGGCACCGAGCTAGGCAGGAGCAGTTCCGGGGGCAAGGTAAACACAGCTGGCCACGTGACCACGCAAAACTGTGAAGTAGGCGCCGCGCGTGAGAGCGTGCGCGAGCGGACGCCACACTGACAGCCAGCACACGCAAAGCCGCAGGCACGGAGGAGGAAATCGCAGGCAGCGCAAGCGCAAAGCTCATGCCAGCAACCAGCCAACACAAGCAAGTGACGTAGGGTTGTTTACATTGCCCCTGCGTTGATGTCGTCTTGGCGAGGGGCTCCACACCTCGCTCAGTCGCGTGGCGTGCATTTAAAATTGATTTTAAATATGTTCTAGGCTATATTTGCTCTTCATATTGTTGCGGTATCGCAGCTACCACTATGTCGAAGTGAGGGATGAAGAGGAGGACGACGGGGGGCTGGTAAACAACCGCCATATTGACTGTTCAACTATTTCCCACTGTATATATCTCGGAAATATATTCACAACATTTTGGTGGACGTGCTGGGTACGTCACAAGACGGAACTCCGCAGCGGACGTATCCTGGTCAGCCCCACGATGTCTACAGAAGGTAATCCTGCCGCTTCTGCTTCAACCGTGACTCCAGTACAACCGGTCGTCTTGACTCAGCCGCGCGATCCTGGCAACTTCTGCGGCACAGATGATGTTTACGTGGATGACTGGATCTCGAAATACGAGCGCTTTGCAGCGGTTTATCGGTGGGACCCGACCATGATGCTGGTCAATGTTGCCTTCTACCTCTGCGACACAGCAGGCGTGTGGTTCCAGGCTCATGAAGGAGATATAACGAGTTGGGATGCCTGTAAGCAGAAGCTCCGTGACCTTTTTGGTAGACCAGGCGGGCGCCAGCGCGCCGCTTCTAAAGATCTGTCGTCCCGGGCTCAAACTTCAACCGAATCGTATGTGTCGTACATACTGGACGTTCTCGCCCTTTGCCGTCGTACCGATGCCAACATGACCGAGGCAGACAAAGTAAGCCACGTGCTCAAAGGGATTGCAGATGATGCTTTCAATCTGCTGGTGTCTAAGGACTTGTCAACCGTGGACGACATCATCAAGGAGTGCCGGCGATTCGAAGAACTGAAGAGTCGCCGCATCGCCCAGCATTTCATGCGGCTTCCGAATACTGCCGCTACGTCAACCTGCGAAGACCTTCAGCCGACGTGCAGTCAACTGCCCACCACCGAGAGCGTAGTCCGCATCGTGCGTCGCGAAATCGAAGCGGCGTCTCCGCCATCTTTTCAGACGCGGCCGTCCGATGATCCTCGACCAACGATATCCTTGATTCAGAAGGTTGTGAGAGAAGAGCTGGCAAATGTCGGACTGCAGCCCGTATACTCGCTCACGCAACCTCGTGTAAGTGCCATGACGCCGCCTTCGGGTGCCCCGGAAATGTCTCGTCGTTACCGTGACCCTGCCCAGTGGAGGATGCAAGACGACAAGCCCATCTGCTTTCGTTGCCACGGTGTGGGACATATCTCTCGCTATTGCCGCTCTCAGACCTCCCCATCTCGCTAGTTTTTCGGCTATCGACGCGAAGACAACCAGCCCATGCAGTTTGCTGCTCGTCAACATGGACCATACAATGAGGCTCCTCCAACATCAGTCCGACGCTCCAGTCGTTCGCCCTCTCCGCACGATCATCGCTCCCGGTCACATCAGCCCCGGCGATATTCGTCGCCCCGACCTACTGGACGCCCACACTCGGAAAACTGAGCAATGCAGCTCCTGGAGGTGACGCTGCATTGGACTCCCGACCTGAAAACCCTCTGCTCACCCTGACCACGGACCAGAACCTGCTTGCTGTAGAAGTGGATGGCCTGGCTGTTACTGCCCTTATTGACACCGGTGCACATATTTCCATTGTGAGCTCTGACCTCCGTGCGCGGTTATGTAAGGTCCTTACGCCGCCCGAGTCCCTATTTGTACGTGTCGCCAATGGAGGAACGCCGGCTGTGCTTGGAATGTGCACCGCACGTGTGAGGGTTGCCGACCGCCAAACTTCCGTCATGTTTCATGTTCTCGCTCATTGCCCTCATGACGTCATCCTCGGACTCGATTTCTTGAGTGACCACTCGCTGTCATTGACTGCTCTGCCGGTGTCGTGCCACTTGACCTACCTACGTCCGCTGACGCTTCGGAGAAGGTTTGCAACAAGCTTTCGTGGGCCGAGTTTGTTCGTTTACCCCCCACAAGCACTAACCTGTGTCGCCGTTGAACCGTACCCTAGTGTACAGGATGGTGATTACGTCGTGTCTCCCTCTCCCAGTGTTTTATTGGCGCACAACGTATCTTTCCCATACATCGTTGTAACTATTACGGCGTACAAGACATGCCTTCCTCTTTTGAACTTCGGACTCAGCCCTCAAGTCCTACCAAAAGGCATTGCTCTCGCCACTCTGTCGCCATCACAGGAGTGCCAAATTTCATCGCTGTCACCTGAACTGCCCGCTGCCATCTCTTCAAACCCACATAGGGCACCTGCATCTTCAACACTGCAAAGCAATGTAACAAAGATGATTGCCTCAGACCTTTCACCCTCTCAAGTCAAAGAACTCCGTGATCTCCTCACGACCTATTCTGACCTATTTGACTTTGACGGCAGACCCTTAGGTGAAACCACAGAAGTCAAGCATCGCATCGATACCGGTGACGCGGCTCCAATCCACAGGCGTCCTTACCGCGTGTCACCATCAGAGCGTCAAGTAATCCAACAGGATGTCGAAAAGATGCTCACAAAATGCATTATTGAGCCTTCTAGCCCGTGGGCTTCGCCTGTAGTCTTAGTGAAAAAGAAAGATAACACCTGGCGTTTCTGTGTGGACTATCGGCACTTAAACAAGATCACCAAAAAGGATGTATACCCGCTCCCTCGCATCGACGATGCCCTGGACTGCCTTCACGGTGCGACCTACTTTTCATCGATAGACTTACGCTCTGGTTACTGGCAAATCAGTGTAGACGACCTCGACCGTGAGAAGACAGCCTTTGTAACGCCTGACGGTATCTACCAGTTCAGAGTTATGCCGTTTGGCTTGTGCAATGCACCGGCAACGTTCGAGCGGATGATGGACACACTTTTGCGCAGCTGTAAGTGGTCCATCTGCTTTTTGTTACCTGGACGACGTCATTGTGTTTGCCCCAACCTTTGAGACTCACCTCGACCGACTTGCGTCCATTCTTTCAGTGTTTCGTGCGGCTGGGCTACAACTTAATTCTACGAAATGCCACTTCGCGCACCGCCAAGTTGCCATCCTGGGGCATCTCGTCGACTCATCTGGCATCCGCCCCGATCCCGACAAAGTTCGCGCTGTTCTCGATTTCCCCGTACCAACTTGCGCCAAAGACGTTCGCAGTTTTATGGGCCTTTGCTCATATTTCCGAAGATTTGTGGAGAACTTCGCGGACATTGCACGCCCTCTAACTGATCTTCTGAAGAAGGTCGTGCCATTTTTGTGGGGTCCTGACCAAGCCGCCGCTTTTTCACGACTCATTACTTTGCTCACCACACCGCCGATTCTCGCCCACTTCGACGCGTCCGCGCCAACCGAGGTCCGCACTGACGCTAGCGGCTACGGGATTGGCGCTGTGCTAGCTCAACGACAATCCGGCCATGATAAAGTTCTTGCATATGCCAGCCGGCTGCTTTCCCCTGCAGAACGCAATTAGTCCATCACTGAACGTGAATGCCTGGCGCTTGTATGGGCGGTTGCTAAATTGCGCCCCTATTTATATGGCCGACATTTCACCGTGACCACTGATCACCACGCTCTATGCTGGCTGTCAACACTCAAGGATCCAACAGGGCGCCTGGGTCGCTGGGCTCTCCATCTCCAGGAATTTACGTACACTGTGGTCTACAAGTCCGGCCGTTTGCACCAAGACGCCGATTGCCTATCTCGGTACCCCGTCGACGCTCCAGATCTCGCAACGGACGACGCATCCGTGTGCATTTCCTCGCTCTCCGCTTTCAGTAACATTGCTGACGAACAACGGCGGGACGCGTCCCTACGCGATATCATCAACCGCCTGAATGACGACCCGACGAACAGTTCACTTCGCATGTTCGTCATTATAGACGGCATCTTATACCGCCGGAACATACACCCCGTGGGACAGGAGCTACTTCTTGTAGTACCCGCTCTTCTGCGGTCGACTGTAGTGCAGCAACTACATGATGTACCGACGGCCGGTCACCTTGGTGCTGCCAGAACATATGACCGCGTTCGCCGACGCTTTTTCTGGCCCAGCCTATACCGTTCCGTACATCGTTACGTTGCTTCTTGCCAGTCGTGTCAACGGCAGAAAAAACCAGCTCTACACCCTGCCGGGCTCCTTCAACCTATTGACATACCTGCCGAGCCTTTCTTTCGTGTAGGCCTCGACCTTCTCGGTCCTTTCCCTATTTCTAACACAGGAAACAGATGGATCGCCGTCGCAACATATTATTCGACCCGATTTGCCATCACGAGACCTCTCCCGAGCAGTTGCGCTACAGACGTCGCCGACTTCTTGATACAAGATGTCATTCTGCACCACGGCGCTCCTCGCCAGCTTCTCACAGACCGAGGTCGCTACTTTTTATCTAAGGTCATCGATGACCTACTTCGTTCTTGCGCAACAAAGCACAAGCTAACCACGGCTTACCATCCCCTAGACAAACGGCCTCACGGAGCGTTTGAATCGCACGATCACTGGCATGCTCTCCATGTATGTTTTGACTGATCATCGCGACTGGGACACTGCGATACCTTTCGTTACTTTTGCGTACAACACCTCGCGCCACGACACTGCTGGATATTCTCCCTTTTATCTTCTCTATGGACGAGAGCCGACCTTGCCTTTTGACACGCTCGTGCCCAGCCCTGCCAACCTATCGACAGCGTATGCTCGTCATGCTATCACCACGGCGGAAAAGGCACGTCAGATTGCCCACCGACGCCTCGCCGACTCGCAAGTGCGCCAGAAATACGCATACTACTGCCACCACCGGAACGTCCACTTCAGTCCTGGTGACCTCGTCCTCCTGTGGTCACCGTCTCGCCATGTCGGCCTGTCCGAAAAGCTTCTCCCTAAATACTCGGGCCCGTACACTCTGCTACGCCAGGTGACTGACGTTACGTACGAAATAGCGCCTCACGACTCCACTGCGTCTTCCGCATCTTCAGACATTGTCCACGTCGCCCGCCTGAAGCCGTACATTTCGTCGCACACCTTCTAACAAGCGCCGGGTCGGCGCTTTCCCTGCCGGAGGTCGATGTTGCGGTATCGCAGCTACCACTATGTCGAAGTGAGGGATGAAGAGGAGGACGACGGGGGGCTGGTGAACAACCGCCATATTGACTGTTCAACTATTTCCCACTGTATATATCTCGGAAATATATTCACAACAATATCTCGTAGATTTTGTGTATGTCTTCACATAAATCTATCTCGCTCATTATCTCGCCTTCGAAATTTTGTGTCAGTGCTTCTTTAATACCGGGAAAATGCCGCCAGATTCCACGAATTCCGGGAATTGCTTTGATGCATTCTTTAGTAGTGAACCATGTGGTACGAGATAGATTGACCCATATACGTAAATAGCGTAGTTGCCTGCAGATCCTATGGTTCTTAATCGGTAGCTTCTGGTCGGACGTGACATCAGCGTTCAGGTTACAGCACAGACATTATTTCTCACACGTAGCATTTTATCACACGTAGCCTTAGTGAACGTAATCCTGCAGGATTGAGATAGGCTTGAATATTAGTTGTCGACTCATAGCGGTACACGTATTGTTTCGGTACACGTAGCGGTACACCGTACACGTAGCGGTAACGTAATGTTTCTTACATGGTAATAGAAACAGATAGACAGCACTGAAATCACAATTGACGTTTCTCCGACATGATGCCTGGAAAGGATCTTCTTCCAGAGCAGCTTGAAGACGTGGCGCGGTTCTGTAGTAGGATACTTAACTCACGCACAATGCCTGGGTTCTCTGGAAAGCTGTAGTAAGTGCGGAGCAGTATAGGGGGCGGACTTTCGTATGATGTAGTATGCTCTCGTCGTGTCTTGGCGTAACGCTTCATGTGTAGCATTTCGAGCACGCGCTCGCCCAATGAAGTCTTCTTCCTCTTGTTCTTCGAGCGCCTTGATGACGATCACCTATTATCATCAGCACAAAAACAACTAGTGCGCTTGGCGTAGCGCAGGCAAAACCACGTATACAAATATAAAAAGAGGCAGCGAGCGCGAAATAGAGAAACAAAGCGATAAAATAGAAGAAGAATAGAAAGACAAAGATAAAGAAAGGAATAGAAAAAGAGAGAGGAAGAAATGAATAGAATTATACAGAAAAAAAAGCACAACAAACAGAAAAGCAGAAAAAGAAAGAGAGGAGGAAAGAACAAGAAAACCAAAGAGAAATAAAGAAGGCTGCTCAGCTCCGCACTTCCTACAGGCTTGCCACCTCTTAGTGCGAAGCGGCCTTAACGTTTTTAGAAGTGAAGCTCCTCAGGCTCGCACCATGTCCGTTGTCGCCGTCATCGTAGCTCCTCGTCGGACCGAAACACACGTGTTACATATACCGTATATACAGCGCTCATAGCACGCATATAGGTTTAAAATAGACCGTACTCTACCCGTGCATCTGCCCGTCCGTCCGTCTGTCCGCCCGTCCTTGTGTGTGTGCGTGCGTCCGTCCATCCGTCCGTTGGTGCGTCCATCCGTCCGTCCGTCCGTGCATCCATCCGTCCATCCTTCCGTGCATCCGTCAGTCTGTCCGCCCGTCCATGCATCTGTCTGTACATCTGTTAGTGCATCCCTCCGTCCGTCCGTCCGTGCATCCGTCTGTCCGTCCGTCCGTGCATCCGTCCGTTCGCCCGTCCGAGCATGTGTCCCTCCGTGCGTAAGTCCATCCATGGACGGACGGACGGATTTCCTAAACATTCTTTATATTGTTTCTCATTTCGTCAATGGAGCTTCGCTCCATCATCAGCATTCACTTCGTGGATCGGCTGCCAATACTTTTTTATGAAATGCGAAGCATTCATTCTATCTATCTATCTATCTATCTATCTATCTATCTATCTATCTATCTATCTATCTATCTCTGTATATATATATATATATATATATATATATATATATATATATATATATATATATATATATATATCATCAGGCTGACTACGACCCACTGCAGGGCATAGGCATCTCTCATGTTCCGCCAATCAACGCGGTCATGTGCTTCTGAAGGAAAAATTGTAGCGCAAAGCAAAACACGGACAGACAAAGAGCACGGGACTGGCGCTAAAAATTGTAGCGTCAGTCCCGTGCTCTTTGTTTGTCCGTGTTTTGCTTTGCGCTACAATTTTTCCTTCAGAAGTCATGAACCAACTAGCCCAAGAAAACGTTTTGCTCGGTCATGTGCTTTCTGCTGCCACGTTATGCCTGCAAACTTCTTAATTTCATCTGCCCGCCTATTTTCTGTCTCTCCCTCACGTGTAAGCCTTCCCTTGGAATCCAGTCAGTTGCCTTTAACGGCCAGCCGGTTTCCTGCCTACGCGCTACGTGCCCGGCCCATGTCCATTTCGTCTTGATTTCAACTATGACATCCTTAACCCCCGTTTGTTCCCTGACCCACTCTGCTCTCTTCCTGTCTCTTAAAGTTGAACCCTCTTTGTGAGCCTCCAGGTTTATGCTCCGTAGGTAAGTACCGGTAAGGTGCAGCTGTTATATACCTTCATCTTGAGGGATAGTGGTAGACTACCAATCATGATGTGAGAATGCTTGCCGAATGTGCTCCACCCAATCCTTAGTTTTCTAGTTATTTCACTCTCATTGTTCGGCTCCGCGGTTACTACTTGTCCTAATAGACGTTTTCCTTTACAACTGCCAGTTTCTCGCCACCTATCGCAAAGCGCTGTTCTCTGCCGAGACTGTTGCCGAGACTGTTTTCTGTCGAGTCTGTTGCACATTAGTTTGATGCATATTAATTTTATGACCTAATCTTCTGCTTTCCGTGTCCCGTTCAGTAATCATGATTTTTGCGTTCAGACGAACAGACCAATATATGACGGAGGGCAGCACAAGCATCTGCCCTGTCTTTTCTCATGTGTTCGTATTTCTTAGCGCAAAAATCAAGATGGAATATTCGTCACCTCGTCCAGCAACAAGGCCTTATTCAGGAGCTCTTGTAGCTCGCTCGTATGCGTTCACAGGACAGATCACACCTCTATTTGCTTTGATCAGAGCCTCGTTCAAAGCCGCTTGGTCAATTTCCAGCACTCTACAGCAGCGAAAAGTACATACAGTGCGCAAACATATGTTTAGTGCAGCACTTGCTGTCCTGGAATGCACTCACCGGCTCTGCCGAGAACAAGTTCCACCGACATGCGCGGAGGGGCAGGTCCCTCTGCCGCCACTGTTAGTAACCAGACATCAGGTGACATGAACCTGAACATTGGTTAGCGGACACGGACATGCCGCGTCAGTTAATTTTTTTACTGCTTCGAATAATAACACGCGGCTGCGCGATTTTATGGGATGCTGTTGGGCGCGTGGGGTAAAAATTGCATGCGCATTCCACCAGCTGCGCCTCAATCGGGCCTGACAGCATTTTCAGCTTTAGCCCTCTCCTGCCCGAGAAAAATATAATACAAAAAATTGCTAACTTGCTCAAAAATTAATAAAATTTGTTCTATTGAAATAAAGTTTTCAAAAGCTAAACTGGAAAAGTCGGAGCATTTGACCCAAACAACAGACCCGCACATATGTGTGGGCTGGGCTGTTATTCATGTGATTCACTGCAGCGAGGAATACACTTATAACGGCTAAGACAAAGCAAAAATACGTTTTTAGCGCTGTAAATGCAACATTTGAAAGTATTGTTCGTCGCTTCTGAGGCGCAGGTATAAGTTTCACATTGTAGAACGCGTCCTGTGCGAGAAGTTACACCTGACAGCCTGCAGTTTTGTGCGGATGTCAAGCCAGGGGTACAGCTGAGTCAAATCGCTTGTCTATACCGCGTGTCTTTTACACTCCAGGAGTGTGTTCTACGGATTGATCTTGCGGGTACATTTTTCTTGCTGCTTTCCATTCTTGTGAGCCTGGTGATGAGAAAAGGTTCTCAGAGACTGTATGCAGCCCATGATCAGGTCCATACCTAAAGCTACTTGATCTTTTGCAGAGTTACTTGCAAAGTTGTTTACGTCTACAAATAGGACCCATATTCGTTTTGTGATCAGAAACTTAAAAAAATTGTGGCATAAAATTAGTATGATAAATTTTGAAAGGGATTCTTGACATCAACAAGAACATCGGTTGTCTCACCACCTCCAGGCAGGTCAGACTTTGTAGCCGAATTTGTCTTCCTCCAAAAGGCATCATTTTGACTAAAACTGACAGGATATGATGAATGGTCACCTGACCCAGTTATTACGGAGGCGACTGCTCAACAACTCGCCTTCCTCACTCCAGGTTTTATCACTAAGTTGGCACGAAGCACGAATTTATATATTGGTCAGTTCGTCAACGTGGTCCCTACCCAATTCTGACACATGAAATAAGAAGTCTAAACATCTATTTTATGTTTTCTTCATTCTCTCTCTTAAAAATCTCTGCATGTGAAAAAAAATGCAAAAGCTGGTTCTCCAAGTTAGCTATGTTTAGCAATTTTATTCTGATTTAATCTCCTTATTGTGATTTATTGACGTTCAAGATCTGTGGTATAGGCAATATAAAATCTAATGCTTTTAAATAGAATGCATGCTGTCACACACATTCACAAAATTATTTTGTGCGTAAACAGTGATCGCATTTCACGCAACATCACTTCACGTCGCTTATTTCAAATGTGTGGAAACATCAAGAAACACCAACCAAAGAAGTGTCAATGAGATGCGAAGAGAGCTATTCGCAATAAAAAAAACAGAATGCGCATGCACGACAGCGCGCGAACGAGCGAAGCTGCGCCTCTCTGCCATGCATTTCACGAGGACAAAAGCTCAGCCCGCACAAACGTGCAGGTGGCTTTTTCACGCGTGAGTACAGAGCGTGTGCGGTAAGAACGGGTAAAATTTTTAGCGATGCATGTTTTTCCAAGTCATAATATTGCTTTTATATGCATACACTCCTTCAAAAAAATTGACGGCAGATCCACGAGGTGAATGATGATGAGATTGGGCGAAGCTCCTGGAAGTAATCATCGGTTAAACCGTGAAATTTCTTCCGTTAATTCGCCCGATAAAATTGACGTGACACGATTGATTAAATGTTTTATCAAACTTTTATTGCTGGTTTCCGTTGTCATTTCATTATGACCGCTTTGTGGTCGGTGAAATGTAAGCTAAGTGGTTCTTGCATACGAGCACACACCGACGGCAACGAGCATCGTCAACTACAAACCTGTATCGCGATATGGTTTTGATTATAAAACCATTGCTTTAGAAAACACCTGGCGTCTTTCGTTAAGCAGCTGGCGTCTTTTCGTTTTGCTTTAGAAACATCTGGCGTCTTTTCGTTTTGCTTTTAGAAAACATCTGGCGTCTTTTGTTGGTTTATTTCATCAATCAACGGCGTTTTGAACAAAATTTTTATTGTTTAATCACGCACAGGAGAAATCTCACCAGGCACTACCTTGGAGGTAAACAATGGGTGCTACTGGGAATGAGAGACAGCAGAAGTCGGCTTTTAACACTTCTACTTCTACTAACGTTTCCTACTGGAACATGCCAATGGCTGCTAATGGGGAATGAGAGACAGGAGAATTCGGCTTTTAGTTAACGCGCACGCTGCGAATTTTTTATTGTTCAACAACGCACAGGAGAAATCTCCCACCGGCACCACCTTGGAGGTCAACGCGTAAGACTGGTTACGCACTACGACTACGACGAGGGACGAACGGGTGCCGCTTTAAGGAGCTTCGCCCCTAAAAAATAACACGAGGGAGCGTTGATTTACACGTCTGAGGGAGCCGCTGTGGACGCACGTGCTCAGGACGGCATATTTCGTGGAAGATTGCTCGCCCTTTGGGGTCGAAATTATTGAACTAGTGAAACAGATATATTCCAGTAAATAGTGACTTCAGCGGCACAGAGCTATGAAACCGAAACTGAAGCAGGTGCCGTTCGGTGAGCGTGTTTATTGGCCCACATGTTTGTGCAGGGTCAGGTCGTAGATGGTTAGAAAAAGAAGCGGCGATTACATTAGCATTAATTTCCGATGGTGTGTCGGTAGTAAAGGTAGATGTAAATCCTAAAATTCTGGCTCACACCCACCCTAACTGGTTGGCCAAGAATCGAGTAGCTCAGAAAAAAAATATTTAAAAGCTAGAAAAAACAATAATTTGTCGTTTTGTGTGTTGGGGATCTAGCATCGCGATTGCGACGGTAACCTGCCGTCGCAATCTATACGGACTCCCGCGCGGCGGTCAGGGCTTTCGCCAGGGGCCTCGTAGCCAAAGAAGCGGCAGTAATTCTAAAAAAAGAAGTCAGTTGCCGAAACTGTTCATCACATTACTTGGTTCCCAGCCCACATGGGAGACGACGTCCTGCCAGGTCACCTGAAGCCCATTGAGAATGCCCACCGCCGTGCGCGAGAACTCACGCACCACGAAGGAGGTGGGACCTGTACGGGTTCGGAGACTATTGGGCACGGTGGATCCTCTTCTTACGTTTCACGAAATTATGGCTCATTACAGAGGGGAGCGGCGAAGTTTTCCACCTCCTCATCGAAAACTGAGTAGAGCACGCTCAGGATGCTTCAGACGTGTTCATACCCATTGAGAGGTTTCCTTAGCAGGCACCACACAGAGATAGATCCTCATTGCCCGGATTGCGGGGAAGATTTCTGTACTTCAGCCCACATCCCAGTCAAAAAATGCAATAGCTGTTGGCTATGCGGAAATTTGGCTTGCAGTTTTGTTGGCTTTTTTGGCTTTGTGCTTTTTGTTTTTTTGTTTTGTTGGCTTTTTCGGTTGCCTTGTTGTTTTGTTGGCTTGTTTTGCTGCTTTGTTTTGTTGGCTTGTTGCCTTGTTGGAGGCTATGGCTTAAGCCTAAATCGGCAACCCGCAAAGGCATACACAACCCTACTGTGGTTTGCCAAAGTGCTTAGTAAAATATGTATTTCCACAAATTTGTGAATTTATTTTTATGTGACTGTAAAGCAGCAGTTGAAGTGGCCGTACCGTAGTTGCTGTTTTGTCGAGGCAGGCAAGGGGTCGAAGAGAGTGGTAGACCTGCAGCTTTCAAGAAGCCCCGGTGCATTTTCTATCTGCTGACGCGTGCTTGTATCCACATGGTCCTTCTATTCCTTTGCAAAAGCCGGCTGTATACAAGAGTGAAAACATGGATGTCATTAGGATACAAATGATGTTTCTCCAATTGCTACAAATTATATATATGGATATGCTAGCTGAATTACTGAATAACTAAAGGGTGACTACAGAACGAATAAACACTGCATTAACACTGGATGTGTTAGAGTAACAGCCTTGCGTTCAAGGCTTGTCAATTACCAACAAAAAGAACATCTTATTTAGAAAAATTTAGTTTACCTTGAATGCGGGAAGCTTTCATGAAATATTGCAGATTAAAAACATCAAATGTGGACTAGAATGAATAAGTGTTCACACAAAGACAAAAATAAGGCAAAAGAAACTGGAAGACCATTTCAAGGCAGTCCAGAGGGCCCGTGAGAGAGCGGAGAGGCATGGCCTGCCGGCTCTAACACGATTAGCCGACGTCAAGGGCATCAGCACGACTCCACTGGCTGGCTCCTCAGGACCTTAATAAAGTTCCTTGTCTGTCTGTCGGTCTCTCGGTCGTCTTGTATAACAAAAATATTCCTATGCGAATTATTGTATTGAACATAAAAAGGGGTATGATTCAATAATTTCGGATCCGACAAGACTTAATTATACATATGAAAATTTTATGGAGCCTACTTTGGTTAGCTATAAAGCTTTGGAACCGTGGTTATTCGGTAAGTCTCCTTGACTATGTTAGGAAGTCTTGCACGGCCTCGCACATTTTCCCGTTGCTGTGCCAAGCGTAAGTGCACCTAAGTGTAGTAAATTTCAAGGTGCAAAATCTAATCCAGGGATGTATCTACAATATGATGGCGAAATCGTTGTTGAATATCTTTCTCATATTATAGATCAATTAATAATGCCCACATGCAACACTATATTTTCGATTTTGAAAGTAATTCAAGTGGTGCCTGGATTTAACAGAAGTTTAAACTCTAAGGCATTACGTAAACTAAATTTAACTATAATTATACACCGTTCCTTAAAAAATATGACCAGTGCAGTACGTGGATTCTTTTACAAAATTATCGTAGTTTTCGTCCATATTTCCGCCTTCTACTTCCACCCTATTCACCGTTAGTCCCACGCCGTGCATCGAATTTTTCAACCGTCGACAGATCCTGCATGAGTGTCATTACTAGGTTTTTAAAAAGTGCGGTTGGGCGCATCGCCAGCTGCTTCCCTGTCAGTTAAGGCTTTTTGTTCCTGTGACCGCTCACTTTTACTGCGAAAGCTGTTATTAGATCACAGCAAGGGCCGATTCTGGCGCCTTAGTTGTCCGCCACCGCCGGTGTCCGTAACCACTATCGCGCTAAGTAATAAAAACAAACTAAATAAATGAAAATGCAGAAAATAGGAATCGAGCTCGGGTCATTTGCGTGCTTGCCGAGTGCTCTACCACTGAGCTACGCCGAAACTTGGAACTCCACTGCAAACTGACCCTATCCGGGCTTCATATCGGGCAAGGAATCGCGTTAACATGTGTACTAAGGCGTTTTAGAACAGTTAAGAAAAACCAGGCGTCACACAATGCGAATTGCGGAACGAGTGGGTCGTTGAATGCTCCAACCCATCACAAAAGCCTCAGGCGTAATTCTTCATTGTCGTCAGCCACTGCATCAACGAAGTGCTCATAATGACTTACAAGTTTGTAGTGGGTATCAAGCTTTTCCGAAGAACGACGAATGATGGCATAGCGGACGCTTCCCCACTAATCAAAAGTTATGATTATTAGGATGATTTATGGCATAGCCGGTGCCATGAAAGTGTGATAAAACGGAAAGGCGGGCTAGTTGGTTTGGCTGCATTATGACAATTTTTGCGCACACAACACGAAGACAAAACGAAGAGTTCACAAGGACCAGCGCAGACTATCAACTGACCTTTATTCAATAAGAAAACACATATATATACTCGCGACAAGCACCTCATGATCACTGCGCATGAGCAGACCGGCATGATATATTCCTTTGCGTAATAATAATAAAACCTTTAACAAACACGTTGCACTATCACATCTTGTTCAGCAAGTCAATTTCGTTGTCATTTAGCGCTATGGATGGATGACTGACACATCTGCCTTCAAGTTTAGAGATATGCCAAGCTTCTACAATCTCTCTGGTTGTCTGATTAGGGTGAACATACAAAACATCAGCTTGATTGCACAAAGGACTACATGAATTCAATGAACAACGTGCACAATGTAATGCCAAATGTGTTGACGGCCTTCCCTTCAAATTTGCCAAGTGCTCTTTTAACCTAACATTCACGCATCGGCCAGTCTGACCGACATAACACTGGCCACATTTGAACGGGATCTTATACACTACATTTCTTTTGCACTCAACCACCCGGTGATCCAGACCAGGTTTCTTCAAAAAATACTCGCTTCCTTGTCAACTAACGACCCATTTTACATCAAGAATTCTGAGGAGGTAGTTCGTTTTGTATCTGGTCTTAAAGAAGGAAGCTACAAAGGCTTCAGTGTTGACATTCAAGACTTATATTATTCTTTGCCACAAGAGGCTCTACTACAGTCTGTAAAAGAGTGCGTTGAACGGGACAACGATGAAGTGTCTTTCCGTAATAGCAGTGGAATGTCGCTAGAAACTTTTCTTGAAATACTTTGCATGTACCTGAAGAGCACAGCTGTACAGTTTAAAGATACACTGTTCCGTCAAAAAAAGGGAGTTTGCATAGGATCCAAGGTAGCCCCTGTACTAAGCACAATTTTTTTTGAGCAGCATAGACAGACTTGTGAATTCATATTTGGATAGCAAAGTTTTAAAAATATTCAGGTATGTCGATGATTATTTGATTTTGGGCTTGAACACGGATTGGAATGTGTTCACCTCAAGTGTCTTAGAAACGTTCAGAAAAAGAGGCAAAGGCCTAAATTTCACATTTGAACAGCCCATTGATAACTGCTTACAGTTCCTAGACGTGAAGCTGATTTTCGAAATAGACCATTTGTGCTGGAAGTATTCCCCGAGAACGGAGAAGCCTGTGTTACAGTATGCTTCCGCCCATTCAAGGATAGTCAAAAATGGGATTGCAATGGGATGTTTTCATTCAGCTCTAACAAAAACGTGCGATCACAAGTTAAATGAATCTTTCCTGGAGCAGAAGTTTCGGCTGGAAAAGGCTGGATACCCTACCTCGTGTCTTCTAACTGCAAGCGAAAGGCTAGTGAAGAAAATGAAATTCGTGGAGAAAGAGGTGCAAAGAAGCCGGGAAGCAAAGAAAATTTCTGTAATCCCTTACATGCATGGTTTTTCCCATAAACTTAAGAAGGTTGCCGCTAAGTACGGTGTCAAGGTAATTTTCTCGGCAAAAAACAAAGTAGGGGGCGTGTGTCCTGCTGTAAATAATCTGTACAATGACAGGCCTAATAATATCAATAATAACTGTTCCAAGCGTCTGGATCACCGGGTGGTTGAGTGCAAAAGAAATGTAGTGTATAAGATCCCGTTCAAATGTGGCCAGTCCCTTACGGAAATGCCATATATGGCACCTATATAAATTATATGTGGCCATACATGGGTATATATGTCAGTGTATATGGCTACCGTTTACCATATATGGCTGTAAATAGGGCCATATATGGCGCGATTGGTACATATATGGGGTCAAATACAGCCATATATGGAGCGGCTGGTCCATGTATGGGGTCAAATCCAGCCATATATGGCGCGGCCACACCATATATAACACCAAGTAGATCCCCTTATATGGGGAAGTGCTCCCATATATGGGATGAACAACGTATATATAGCCCCAGTCATTGACTTTTATGCGGAATTTCATATGTGGCAATCCGTACAGAAAAGTGCCCTATTATCTACATCAACAATAGTATGAAGTACAGATATTGTTTTTGCAATGCAATCCCAAAAGATCAAATATTAAGGTTTATGTGCGTGACAGCGCAAGGTGTGCGAACTCGTGTAAAACTTTAGTACAAGTTTTTCATGTACTTTAGGTTTTCAACAATAAGCTGCAATTATTACGACGTCGTTAGTGTGTAATTATCTTTACGAGAGCAGAGATGTTTTACAAGGGCGCAATCCTGTCGGCACACATAACACATGCAAGCTCCCAAACCTGGCTATTATGATTAACCAATGCGATATTTATAGTTGTGGTATATAAAAAAACCGCCATGCATGCAACTTCGATTGTCCGCAGTAATGCTGGGTTAAATAAATAGTATTAAGTTTAAATGCAGTTTTTTTGCTGGCACATCAGTGCACAAAATTGCTGATAATACGAGGGTCGTGACGGCTACATGCTACACACTTCATTTAACGAGATTTCTGTGAATGTAGTTTACTCACATCTGCGATTACTTTCGGCTGTCATTTACCATAATAGTATGCGCATTGCAATGTTTGAGGGAGTATTTTCAAAGGCAAAATTATGTCAGTACAACTTACACGCTTTTTGCTGGCATTCAAAATTGAAGTTGGGCTGATCCCTTGCAAAAATGCATATTGCGTTTCATTTGGCGGCGTATAAAGTTCTTGACTGTGGTCATTGTCAAGTTAACGTGAATTTGATGAGTACACTCATAAAGAATTTATTTGACGTGGGGTTTGAAAGCGTCAATTGAATCTCATTTGATACACACTTAATGGGCATACGTTAAGAAAGGTGCAATTGACTCACACAAGATACACATTTAATTGACTTAGTATTGAACACTCAAAATGCTGAATATTTATAATACCACCCTTTAACGTAAGCTGCCGAATTCATAAAACTTCTCTTTTGTGTAGGTGCGTCATTTCTTGGTCGGGATCGCTAATACGCGCCCCCATCAGGTTTGGCTTAAATATTACCTTGCGAATGCAATTATCATGACACGTGTTTGTGAATCAGGGCCTTAGTTTACAGCTCTCCGTGGAGCAGCCAGGCAATAAATAAACCTACACGGAATCACATCCTTTCAACACTAATAGTGTGGCGCACATATGCTTGCGAATTATGGATACCTGTACATATTTACATACATGCACAATTACACACTCGCGTGCAGCGGTTCATACGCACCCGGCCATTCGCATTCGATTCAATGGGGCCAAAGAATTTTGCCATGTGAGATTATTATCGTTGATTCAATGTTCATTTCGCGCTTGTAGTACCCCCTGCATTATTATTATTATTATTATTACCGTTACTATTATTATTATTATTATTATTATTATTATTATTATTATTATTATTATTATTATTATTATTATTATTATTATTATTATAAATGCATGAGAAGTAAGTTAAGAATGCTGCTCGACCAAGTCGCGGTAGCCAGCGTACACCAAACAGCGACGTGCCTGACGGATGCCTCTCTCAAAGCTCATGCACCGGCAGCTCTCCGCGGCCAGGGGGAAATAACTTAAGCCCTATTGTCCCGAACCAGTCTGACCACACCCTGCTGCTTGTACGCGGCGAGGACAGTAACGAAGGTAGAGGGGCTTTTCGTTTGACGGGGTGAGAAATTCGGCGAAGGCATATTGCAAACGTTCTCTGCACACAGCAGCAAAGAAGGCACGTCCACCCATTTACAGTAGCGATAAGGAAAATAGCGCGCGAAAACATTAATTCGTAAGGTATCAATACTGAGTCATTAATTGTGAACAGTTGAAACTTAGTTCGCCAATAAGCTTCGCAAAATTTACTTGCAGTGAGAAGCGCGCAAATTGCTGATCTCAAGGATGTTGTATCGCTGAGTCTAGTGTATCCATCCGCGCCATTGTTGCTTCTTCGCTCGCCGGGGTCTTGAGTGTGGCTCGTGTTCGTCCTTGTGATCTCTCTTGCTTTTATTTCGTGTCCAGCTACTGCTGCGATTTACGCAGGATATTAACGCAGCTCTGAGGAATCTACTTCGCTGCACGTGGTGCAATTGTGGACGCACATGGAAGTGTGTTTGTGTGTGTGCTTGTGGAGGCCGCTGGATTGACCATCGTTAGCTTATCGTGGGGAAAAAATGGACACCTAAGCTTGCGTGTAAGCTTTCCCTCGCAATTTCCTTTCTGAAAAACAGTACGAATTGACGTGGTCGCCTTTAGGTGTGATTAAGTTTCTCTGGATTGACTGGCTCCGTGAACCACAAGCCTCAGCTAAACTTCACGGTAAGTTTATCATTTTGATTGCCTTCGCATGTTGTACTACAAATTATGAAAACTCAGACAGCGTAGCGGTTTGCATGCTTTGTGAGTAAATACCTTCATAATAATTGTGGTTACGCGATTAGGGCGTCGTGTTCTAGCGATTTTATTTTTACGACAACACTTTCTTTTATTCTATTTCTTGCAGACATGATTCGGCCTGTTTAATCGGAAACAAGCGCTCCAACAACGAAATATGGTTTTCGTGGTGGTGTACTTTTCGTAACAATAAAAATAGTTGTAAATATATTTGGATTTTTTTTTGCTTTGACGTTTCAGGGAACACCAAAGATAAATTACAACTTGCTCGATTGACAAATGGAAAAAAGTTGGCAATCTGCATACCCAAGTGTGTCATGCGATTTATGTGGTCGTGTCCTAATTTGTCTGTTTTCGGCCAATTTTCCCCTTCTTTTTAGAATTACGCGTGTTGAAGATAAGGGCTCGCGGCGATAAATTATAGCGACTGCAGTTTTTCAAGGTGGTGTACAGTGCTCACGGATTGAAACAGGACAATTTATGACTGAGTAACGCACATGCTTTCGTTTCCACCGTCTACAGTTCGGGTCATATCAGCGTTATTTCGACCAGAACGCGTAGATCAGAGCCAACATTATATTTAGAGACCAGATTCGTCCCACCATAACGTGGTTATCTCGAGCAATTACTCATACCAGTCGTTAGACACACAAAACAAATGTGATGTCATGTTTGAATCCGTCAGTGCTGTAACATAATTTTGATCTGGATTAGGGCTTGCAACTGTTTAAAATAATGTATTAGTAGAAGTATGGAAAGCGGCTTACGTTTTAAAAAAGCAATTTATTAGTGTCTGGTTTGCAAGAAATATGGCTAATAGCCTCCGTTCCTACGCTCGCAGAGGCTTTTATAGCCACCATTTTTAGCAATTGCGCTATAGTTCATTCCTAGCCAATACTTGCGCATCATAAGCTTGCATACCAATCGCTTTTGATCGAACTCCATAAAGGTTGCATATCAAATCATCTAAATTATTAAACGCACATGCAGTCCATACGGTCAAGAGCAAGTCGATAATTCCATTTGACTCACAAAAGACGCTCAAGTGACACGCAAAAAAGATTTTAAATAAAAACACGGCGAACAATCTGTTTACAAAACTTAATAGAAAATGTCGATAAGCGTTCAATTTACCCGCAACGTATCTTTTCAGGAAAACCTGACTAACAGGGACATGTGCTGACCGCAAACTTTTAATAACCAGCAAAATTACATTTCTAGCAATAATGTCTTCAGGTTAATTTGAGCAATAATGAGGATAAATTGAACAATAATGTTTTCAGGATACCCTTTGATTGGAGACGACAGCGACTGCAGACCGTTTGAGGCACCATTAACTATTAGAGTGCAATATTTCTAGCTGTAGAATGATTTGTGGAGCTGCAATTTATGCCAGCCGCACAAGCTGAATTCATGTATAGCCATATATAGATGAGTGCCATATATGGCTACATATAGGCATCATCCATATATGGGTATATCAGGAATTGGGCATATCAGGCCATATATGGGTATATCAGGAATTGGGCATATCAGACCATATATGGCACATATATGGCGAGCATTCATATATGGCCTGATATGCCCAATTCCTGATGTAGCCATATATGGGAATTATTATATAAGTCCATATATGGGATTTTCGTAAGGGGTGTTATGTCGGTCAGACTGGCCGATGCGTGAATGTTAGGTTAAAAGAGCACTTGGCAAATTTGAAGGGAAGGCCGTCAACACATTTGGCATTACATTGTGCACGTTGTTCATTGAATTCATGTAGTCCTTTGTGCAATCAAGCTGATGTTTTGTATGTTCACCCTAATCAGACAACCAGAGAGATTGTAGAAGCTTGGCATATCTCTAAACTTGAAGACAGATGTGTCAGTCATCCATCCATAGCGCTAAATGACAACGAAATTGACTTGCTGAACAAGATGTGATAGTGCAACGTGTTTGTTAAAGGTTTTATTATTATTACGCAAAGGAATATATCATGCCGGTCTGCTCATGCGCAGTGATCATGAGGTGCTTGTCGCGAGTATATATATGTGTTTTCTTATTGAATAAAGGTCAGTTGATAGTCTGCGCTGGTCCTTGTGAACTCTTCGTTTTGTCTTCGTGTTGTGTGCGCAAAAATTGTCATAATGAAAGTGTGGTTGTAGTAGTTGCCCCAAGAGTGTTTAAAAAAGGCTCTAGAAAGGCCGCTCTTCCAGCTTTCGCTGTGACTGTGCTGCGTGTTCTGCGCAGGCCTGGTGATTTTTGTGACCGCATTGAAACTTCAATATTTGTACACTCACTTCATGATATTTCTTTCTTTCTCTCTCATTGACATAGATAATTGCGCAGGTGCATGTGTGTACGTGGAGCTAATAACTTCTTGTGTAGTTTGTTACCTTCTTCTTTAAGGTCCAGACTTCTGGAAGATACGAGCAGTCAAGTTATTTAACGGGCAACAGCTGTTGACAAGCTGACATAATTTGATCTTTTAAAGGAGCTGGTTACATAACTTGGTTCTTTTCAGCAGCTCGCGCTGTTTGTCCTGTGTTTTGATTTGTTGCAGTATTATTTATGATTTCCTTAGCAATTCCCGTCTTGCTATTATTCCGAAACTTATCTGGTAGCTTCTAAACGACATTCCAATCTACTTGGCGATGACGCAAAGATTACATTCTGCAGTTAAATACTGCCCCGATCATACGAGCCCGTAATATTACTCTGCTATCGTTCGCAATTAATAGTTAATGCCCTGATCAACAGTCGGAAAACGGGAGTGTTTCGAAATAATTAGACTAATACTTTATATCCTTAGATATGGTCCCTTACGACCCGAAGGAAAAAGCCACCTTCTTTTACAGCGAAAGCTGTTATCAGATCACAAGGACCGATTTTGGCGCCGTAGTTGTCCGCCGTCGCCGGTGTGCGTAACTGCTATCACGCGAAATTAAAAAAAACCGAAATAAAATTTAAAAAATCTGCAGGATACAACAAGATTCCTACCCGGGCCCTATGCGTGGCAGCCCAGTATTATACCACACAACCACACCGGTGCTTGAAACTTCGTTGCAAAGAGGCCTTATGCAGGCTTCATCTCGGGTAAGGAATCGTGTTAACATGTGTAATAGAGCATTTTAGAAGAAAGATTCGCATGACAGCGGGAATGGCTGTCATGCGAAGCATGCGGAGGTAAAGTGACTGAAAGTGGCGTAATTTTTAACACCAGAGTGTTCTATGCCGGGGTCCACCACGGCTCCACTGACGTGTTTCCGTTACGGATATTACGTTGTAAAATATACACTTACAGATGGCGAAGAAAAAACACGAAAACGTTCTGTCACTGGGACTCGAACGTACGACATCTCGCTTGGTAGCGTGAAACGATTCGGCCACCAACCGTACGTTCCTCGGAGTACTAACTGTGAGCTATTTATATACAACATTTACTGTCGGCGGTACTCAGAGATGGGCGATTTCAGCGTGTTTTCGTTATGACTAGCGAGATGGCGCGACGGGCAGGAGGGCGCGCTTTATAGGTCGTAGCTCCACGCGTTGCGATGCGGGCTCGCTTATCTCTTGATCGGGTTTGTTTGTACGTCTTGTGCGGGCGTTGAAGTTCCAGAGAGCACGAAGTTCACTTCGATCGCTGCAGCGGCCGTGTTTGCGAAAGAGCGCACTCCTCAGACACAAATAAGTAACTGTGACAGTTGTTGGTTCGCGCTCGCCCGTGTACTTAGTTTAGGTGCAGGTTAAAGAACCCCAGGTGGCCGAAATTTCCGGAGCCCTCTACTGCGGCGTCTTTCATAATCATGGTTTTGGGACGTTAAACCCCAGATACAATTGTTGGTTGGCGCTCGTCTTGTGTATCCTTGTCTGCTCGTTTGGTGTGTCCTTCTTTGTGTTTGAGCAGCATGCTTTAGGTGCATTTCGGTAGGAGGGCGCTAGTAGTAGGGGAGAGTGGGGAGAGCTCTGCGCGACGCGCCGGCGGGACGGAGCGAGTGTTCGAAAAACAGCAGGTTCAAAAATAGAGCAGATACATCGAGTCGGTGGTTGTTTTTCGCGACATGCATAGTTAGCTCTGAGTGTCACTCGAGACAGTTTTGCGCATGTGTGATGTTTTATGCGTTAGGCAAAATGCCGCGCAGCTGTTGCGGGCCACCTTGTTCGACGAACATTCCATTAGGTTGGAATAGCGTAAGCTGCAAGAAATGGGAACGCCCCTCTGAGTTCAGATGCTAACGCACCCATTAAGATAGATGTATAGAATCAAGAATCTGCTCCTATTCCACCTGGTCTTCTGCGTGCTGCGAGAAAGCTTGACAGTGAACTGGAATTATTTAGTAGGTGGTGTGAGACGCTGGCTGACATAGAACTAGCTCTAATGGCTCATTTGGCTGGCTATCTCGTTCGTGCCTATGATGAGAAGGTAAATGTTCCTTGTTCTGAATGATAAAATAACTAGATCTGTATCAATAACAAGCTGTTTTTCCGCATTACTTATCGAAAAAGTAAAGATCCGCTTTAGAATACATGCTGCTATATAAGTTTGGTTTGGACTAGTTGGAATTCGATCGATATGTAGGGGAGCGTGAATACTGAATTTTCGAACGGAATCGAATACGAATACGACTCCAGTACTATTCGAAAATTTTTCGAATAGTAAGGAAGCCATTTAGAACAGATATATTCGCTTAATAATTAAAAAAAGGACCCGAGATATTATTATATTGCTGAAACAAATTAGCAGCTTTCACAAAGGAACTTTATGAATGCTGTTAATGTAGAAAAAAATGCCACAATTATGAAAACTGGGGTAAGCTCGCCGAATGTAGCGACTAGAGCTAGGAGGCATTTTGTAATGGTAGGTTGAAATACAGGAGCGACTACCGTATTGAAGGTGTAACTTTGCCTATAGCTTCTAAATAAAACTGACGCATAAAAATTAAACAATGCTGAATCGAGCACCACGCATATATCTATGTAATGAACAGATAAACAACTTATAACAACATGTGCCTTCGCAAAAACATCAGCTATAGATATAACCATAGGTGCTGAATACTGTACCGGCAAGATCAATTTACACTGACACTACAACTGGCTCTGTTGTTATTCATGTACATCTGTGTAAAAGTTACGCTTCTGAAGCTAAGGACAGCCGCAGTCCCTTCCTTCAGTGATTACAACTCAAAGACATGAACTGATGACCTTTCGAATGTTTCCATCCTTTGGGGTTTTCCCGTCGGTGCTAAAGTATTCGAAAATTATTCGAAAAATATTCGGTATTCTGAATATGCGCTATTTGATTGGAGTACCAAATCGAATAGGACCCTATTCGACTCATTATTCGAAATTTTCGAAAATTTGCACGCCCCTATCAATTTTATTACGTAGTGCCATTCGCAACACAAGGCATAAATTATAGTGCAATCATTTCGGAAATACTTGTCAATGAACGACTCTCCTGTTGCAAAAATAACTGTACCGCAAACAAACATATTCGAGTGTGAACAGGGCAACGGCAACGAGACAGACAAAACAAGACGCGAAAAATAGCAACTGGCCCGAGCAGCCACTTCAAATAAAACCAACACATGCTATAGTTAGGTTCAAGACTCGCCGACGCACATTCGGTTATGGACGCTTACCAGTATGATTAACACTATAGCAAGCTTATCGTAAGCCTTTAAAAACTAACAAGCGCACAGCAGCTGCGCTGTCAAGCCGCGATCCGCCGCAATAATTCCGGCGCTCTCGCTTTCGGTCTCCCCAGAGCCTCCCCTACTGGTGGCGCCGTGGCGGCAGCCCGGAGCACTAGGCGCGCCACGCCGTCTCCGCTCCGCGCAGCAGGCCGCACCGTGTGTTTTCATCGAGCGGCCGTGGCTGAACAGTCGCAGATGTTTTATATAACCGGTTGTTTACTGTTGCATTACGGTGCCAAGAGAACCATGGGTATTACCAACACCAGAAACGATAAGCTAGATATGTAGCGCTTGTGCTCGCATGGATGGTAGCCCTGGCTAGCGCTGCGTAGACCAACTTCAGTGGATGACACTTAAGTATCCAATTGACGTTTACTTGACGTGACGCCTGCATCATTGGAGTACATATGCAATGTTTAATAAAACTTGGACCATCTCCCCGAAGGGAACCCTGATGGGATGCGAAGCAGCAGCGGTGCGCACGGCGTTGATCCGGTTGAAACGGGCGTCATCACAGATAAACGAGCCGAAAGAGTGTTTCCACTCGACGTGCGGTCGAGCGTTGCGGGTGGTGGAGAGGGTGAAGCGAGAGAGAAGTGACACGTTCAGACAGAGGTGATGCGAGCGGGCGGAGCAGCCGGCAGCTGCGGGCGCCGCCGCGAGCATGCTGCGGGTGAGGGAGAGAGTGACGCGCGCACCGCGAGGAAAGCGTGCGAGGGGAGCGTGACGTCAAGCAGCTGTGGCGTGACCTACTTGGCAACGCTCCAACACCTACAGCGAGGGGAACGCGTTGCGGTGCATTCATACGGACGCACGTAACGTACGGCGTTAAACACGTGAGTCAAAGAGCTGCTTCGCATCTAAAATTAGATGGGCACCACTGCAACCACAAATGACGCTTCACCAACTTTACGCCTGCATAGGGTCTTTTTCCAAAGGAGTTCCGAGACCTGGCGTGGCTCTCTGGTAGAATATTTGATTACCACGTAGAATGCTTGGGTGAGATTCCTGCTGGGTCCATAAAAATTCGGCAGATCCCAAGTACCATGCGAATCGATGTTATGTGAAGCATGCGGAGGCAAGGGGACTGGGCTCTAATTTTTTTATTGAGCGATACGTTACGAAATGATGCTAAAGATATGTACAAATGTTGTACGCACAGACATATGTTGAACAGTCGCATTTGTTTCATGTAACTATTTGTTTACAGCAGCGTAACGATGACAACAGAAACATGGGTATTACGAACACCAGAAACGGTAAGCTATGTAGCCCTTGTGCTTTGAGGATGGTAGCCCTGGATAGTGGTTCGTGCACCAACTACAGTGGATGACGCTTATGTATAGAATTGACGTTAACCCGACATGACGCCTGCCTCATAGGAGTACATATGTAATGTTTATAAAATTAGATAGCCAGCACTGGGAACCACAATTGACGTTTCACCAACATTACGCCTGCATAGGGTCTTTTTCCAAAGCAGTTCCGAGACCTGGAGTGGCTCTGTGGTAGAATACTTGATTGCCACGCAGGTTGCTTAGCTTCGATTCCTGATGGGACCCTGATATTTATTATTTTCATTCGTCGGGTCAATGCTGGCGACGCCAGTTTTTCTTAACGCTCTCGCATTTAAATTACTAATGTTTGTCCTCGCCGTTCCTGGGTAGATATAAATTGTCAACACCTGTGGCGCATACCCGCATACCGCGGCCCGTGGTATACGGGTATGTGCCACACGTATCTGCAGGAATGGGTTTGACGACGTACGCGACAGGATTTTCACGTTATTCTTGTCATGACGAGCCAGACATATTCGTCAATACATCCTTACCCTCCCATACAAATTTTGGTCTACCCCAAGTTAAGGAGGGGATCACGAGAGCACCCAAACGTAGGCGGCTAGATAGATAGATAGATAGATAGATAGATAGATAGATAGATAGATAGATAGATAGATAGATAGATAGATAGATAGATAGATAGATAGATAGATAGATAGATAGATAGATAGATAGATATAAACGCAAAAAGTACTTACAGTACGCAAAGAAATGCTTCGCATTTATCATAATCTTTGCATTAGTTGGGTCAACGCTGCCGATGTCGGTTTTTCTTAAAGATCTTGCAGTTACATTACCATTGTCTGTTCTCACCCTTCCTCGGTAGATATAAACTGTTAAACACCTGTGGCGCATACCCGCATACCACGGCCCGTGGTATACGGGTATGTGCCACATGTGTCTGGAGGAATGGGTTTGACGTCGTACGCGACGGCATTTTCACATGATTCATGTCATGAGCAGACAGTCTTAATCGTCAAATTCTCTTACCGTCGCATACTAATTTTGGTCTAGCCCAAGCTAAGGAGGTACGAGAGCACCCGGACGTAGGCGGCTACACAGATAGTTAGATAGATAGATAGATAGATAGATAGATAGATAGATAGATAGATAGATAGATAGATAGATAGATAGATAGATAGCTCAAAGTGTCTGCAGTACGCAAAGAAATGCGTCGCATTTAATAAAGTACTAACCAGGCGTCACACAATGCGGAATTGCGTAACGATTGGGTCATTGAATGCTTCCAACCCATTACAAAAGTCTCAGGCATAATTCTCTATCGTCATCAGCCACAGCATCGCCAAAGTGCACATAATGCCTTACAGGTTCGTGGGGTCTGTGAAGATCGCCACCCTCTCCGAACACACGGACACAGTAGACACGGTCGAACCAAACCAACATCGTGTACATTTATTGTACATCGTGTACAACTACATTTTACATCAACAAGCTCGCTAGACGACCCTTAGAAAATGGTGATGTCCTGTATGTGTACTGTATGTTTCCCCGAGGCAACATGAGGACACAACCTGTATGCTCCCAGATGTGGCGATTTGACCGCCGACTTTCTGTCTCTTCAAAGTGTCCGTCCTGTATGTGTCCTATCTGTGACCGCTCTTTAATGTCTCCCAACTGTCGCAACTTGGCCGCCGCCTTTCTGTCGCCTCAAAGTGTCCGTCCTGTATGTATTACATATGTGACCGTCCTCTATGTCTCCCAACTGTCGCAATTTGGCCGCCGCCTTTCTGTCGCCTCAAAGTGTCCGTCCTGTATGTATCCCATCTGTGACCGTCATGTATGTCTCCCAACTGTCGCTATTTGGCCGCCGCCTTTCTGTCACCTCAAAGTGTCCGTCCTGTATATATCACATCTGTGACCGTCCTGTATGTCTCCCAACTGTCGCAATTGGGCCGCCGCCTTTCTGTCGCCTAAAAGTGTCCGTCCTGTATGTATCCCATCTGTGACCGTCCTGTATGTCTCCCAACTGTCGCAACTTGGCTGCCGCCTTTCTGTCACCTCAAAGTGTCCGTCCTGTATGTATCCCATATGTGACCGTCCTGTATGTCTCCCAACTGTCGCAATTTGGCCGCTGCTTTTGTCTCCCCGAAGTGTCCATCCCGTGTTTGTCCTATAAGCAGCCATCTTTCATGCATACCAGAAATTAGGACACTGCATTGCCTGCATGATGCCGCTTAATACAGCTGCTGTAATTGGGACCTATATGGACATGCGTACGAAACTGAAAAATTACTCATTTATTATCAGTTACACAGTACAGTTTAGAGCATTGTATAAAAGTATTCAAACAAGCAATGTACATCTGTTGGTGACTAAAGAAAAATAATATTAATAGATCAGCCTTCACCCCGTAAAGCCTGCACACGCAATTAACATTTTAAAAGCTTTAGCTTGTTTAGCATCTTTTTCGGTAACAAAGAGAATTCATTTCTGAAAAACGCAAAAAAAAACGTTTTGAGTAAGAAACTCATCACAACAGTAATGTATGACCAAGAGGCACTTATCACGCAATTGTGAACACTATAGGGCTACTTATATAAGCTTTGCACACCTAATCAGCCATCTGATGTATCATATCAAAGTGTATCAGGCGTGCCTTGTTGGGTTTTATGGGTCAATTACAAATTTATGCAGCATTCCAGAGTGAAAGAGGGAACATAATAACTTCCCAGCAAACTCAGAATAAATACACATTAAATAATTAAAATATTGCAATAAATTACAAATGTGACAAAACATCAGTGCACTATGCAGAGCTGCTCACAATACTTGCATGCTCAAATAATTAAATATTGCAATAAATTAAGAATGTGACAAACATTATATCAGTGCACAACCAAAGGATGCCTGGTTGGCACCAACCTGCCATACTTAGCATCATTTGAAACAAAAGACAATAGCCCAAATACTCTACGCAACCCTTGACTGCTGAACTGAATGTCGCGGGATCGAATCCCAGTCGTCACCATTCATACACCAATGCCTGGACTTAAGTTTCAATATTTTAGAATGCCTACTGTAAGTTATCACTCAGAAATTTCAATATGGACTAAGTATCACTGTAAAATATCACACATGGTTAGTTAATAGCAAAATTAAGTATGATGAAGTATCACAGAAGGAATCACATGATTGCACTTACAAAATGAATTTCCGGAAGACAATAAAACAAGTGAGGTTACAAAAACATGTTACAATATAATGTGCAGTGAATATTACAGTGAAAAATAAAACCGTGAATTAATGCGACTTATCATAACACTGAAAGTTATTTTAAAATGACTTAAAATGACTTAGAATGCAGCAACCAGATGGACAGGATGCCCACTTTGGTTCTGTCAGTGCAGTTGCCTTCTGAAGGAAGCTGACGCCATGCACAGCTGCTGTACATCAGCCAACTTATCCGCGAGCCAGCATCGACGACAGGCTTGTGCGGATCTCCTTCACGCTCACTCTGTACAAGGAGCAAGTGTATGCTGCAATCGAAACAACAAAATAACAATTCATTGCCAGATGTATGTGTTAGCGAAGCCCAATTTGTGATGCGCACCCCTTCTTTTTGAAATTTATCTGCAACAATATGTTTTAGAGAAGTTTAAAACAAGCAGGCTATACACAAACTGGAAATGTTACATGGAAAACTTGTTTGATGCATTCTTCGTGAAAACAGGTGCGACCTATGAATCGTGGAATTTTGACATAACATATGCGTCAGAGATATGCTTGAATATTGTTCCTGCATAATGCATTGACACGCAAATTTAGTGATGCTAATAGCCTAGGTTATTTGGCAGCATTTTTTTGAGCGGGCAAAAATACTTTTTTGGAGCAGAAAAATGAGACTTTAGGAGCAAGGAAATTTTTTTTTCAGAGAAGTAACTTTACGGGCCTTGGCATCAGTTGTCGACATAAGATGTCACAAAACTATTTAAATAATGTCTTCAAGATAAAAAATTAGAAAGCAAAAAGTGATAAGGGATGATTATGGGCTAGGCATACATGCAAAATGTTTCAGAGGTGGGAAAGCAGTCAAGCCCCTTCACATTATAGTTGCCAGCCTACGGCCTCTTTTGTACCATTGTCTCTGTGTCTTCTAGCACCTTTTTGCTAGCTTGGTGACAATATCAAATCCTGGATATGCCCCTGAATACAATTACATAAACTGAAGCCTATTCAAAATATAAATCTTAAAAAAATCCAGTTCTATTAAAATTAATATCCAAGTAATCCAGCCTCCACTGAGAATTGCTGTTTGGGAAATTTGTTTACAACACAGGGCCACCAAGAAAAGCATTGGTGGGGGGCAGATGATGGGAGGAGGCAATAAAATCTAACTCTGAAATGAAAACACAGGTCTAGGTCTGTGGCTCCATTGTGAACCAGGTCTCAACGGCTTTCGCCGCAGCGAACACCGATCGGACACCAAATGACAAGCATTGCAGCGTGATGCGCAGCGTCTCCCTGATTTTGCAGTGTAAGAATGGGCTTAGCACGGCTATCACCACAATGAACATGAAAACAGCAGCAGTGCTATCTAGCTTGACTTGGATTGCTGTATTCTAGTACCCGTGTGATTTCCAATGGCGGAATAAGTAGCGCGCAAACTTTTGTTTCTAAAAGTCGCAACCAGTTGGCCGTAGCACATCCTTTCATGACCCCTTGTCCCAAACCCCTATGAATAAAGTTCTTCTTCTTGCTGAGTGGACAGAGATATGCCATATTTTGGGGGGGGAATGTAGCAGGGTTTCGCGTTGCGACGGTTCGGTGCAGCGGTAGCATTACTCTAAATGCGAAATCTCTGTACATCCAACCTTTAAGGCCCAGAAAGGCCAATTTCACTCATGACCTAAGCACTAACACCCATATTTGCTAAAACTAATGCATTAAAACAGTTTCTTCAGATTGACACTTTCCAACCGCGCTCTGACTGAAATTCATTTTTGAGGAGGCTGATATTTAAGAGGCCCTTGGAACTGATGCTTTATTCCTCTTTGTTTCGTGTCATGTTTTGCCTCTGTAGTGATATAACCCTGTACCATTCTTAGTACATTTCAAGTTCGCAAAGTGAAAAATGCCACTAACTGCCTGACATTCCACTCCTGTTTGGGCCTATTAGGCCTGTAGTATAACAAAAAGAAGCAAAAAGTCAATGTGCCAGTCCAATATCCTTACACACTACTGCATCCAGCCTCCTCTAGTCCAACGCCTTTTTCACAGGGGCATCCTTATTTGCAGGGCATGCTTTCCCTTTAAGCGACCTTATCTCGAGCTATTCAACAGTGAACACTGCCCGCAATAGTGCCGTCGCAAACTTTGATGGTTGGGCCGGCGTGCTCAACAAAATTCTGTCAAGCAGCTTCTTGTCAAGCAGCACACCATCTCCACTCTCCACCTGCAAAAAATAAAGAGCTGCTCATAGAAGTAGTTACTTCTTTACCCCAGGCAACTTTGCAGTGAAGGAATACATCCAATAATATGTCATGGAACAGAACCTCACATATCAAAGTAAGCAAGGGCAATTGTTTACCAGCCTGACATTGGGCCCAGTCAGCAATGTTCTCTTTCATAAGAACAGGATTTGATGCAGAAATCAAGTACGTGCCATAAGATTCTTTTATCAAAGGAGTAATATGCTTTTTATTTAACCTTGTTACCATATAAAGTATTCCATTTCTTCTTAAAAGGAGCACTGACACAAAAATTTTGCATCTTGTTTTTTCTGTTGCAATGGGTAGCTAACAACTCACTTATCACGGCTGGAAAAGCTCGTTTGATCGAGAGTGCAACGGTTAATTATTTGGAGATAGTTTTATGCCACCCAGTCGCAGTTTTGGTTTCAAAAAGCGTCGAGTGAGACGGGACCCAGCGTGGTTTCAGTGTAAACATAGCTCGCTACCTGAGCACGAAAAACTGGCGTGCACATGAGCACCACCTTGTGAACTCTTTTCAACGAAGAACATTATAAATGCGCATGACCCCCCCAAAAATGTACTGCCCAGGCAAGGTCACCAGCCTTTGTACTCCCGCAAGCCTGCCCCCTTTTTCCATTGAAAAGGCCTGCTAGTACTTTTCCGCGCCACTTGTTGCTCACTGTGGAGAAAAACACGCGAAAAAAGTATTAGGCCTTGGGGAGAGTAACTGTAGAAAATCATCCTGGGGATTCACGTATCATTCGAACTGGGGATAAAATGTTCATCCGAAGGGAGTATTTGAGTGGACCGACCATTAGTCCATTGAGGTGCGACTGTGGGGACTAACGGTTGCCCGCTAACGTGTAAATGTCAGGAGTAAATGTTATTCCATTGAGGTGATCTGTGGGAACTAACGGTTGCGCGGTGAGGTGTAAATGTGAGGACTAAATGTTCGTCCCTTGAAGTGATCTGTGGGGACTAACTGTTAGACTAGGTGCCATTAGTACTTAAAGGGATTAATGGTTGTGGCAGCCCCCCTTAGTCCCCAAAGGGACGAACCACACGCCATTTTTAACACACTTTTGATTTAGAGTGTAAAATGACCAGGGTTGTTTCGGGGAACATTACATCCTTTCTTTCTGTTTTTTTGATGCGGGCTTAAGAATGAGCATGCGTCATGTAAGCTTAGGCTTTCACAAGTTGGAGTTTATTTCACTGAGTCGCTTCTCGTTAAATATTTGTTTTGGCGATGCGCTAAGGTCTTCTTTCGTGTTTATGTATTTTGTGTGATCTGAGTTCAACTTTAAAGACAACCTTTTATTCGAAGTTGGTTGGTTGTTTGTTTGTTTCCTCAGTATTTTGGCGCAACCCACCTCAGGGGAGATAGGCCATGAATCGGACGGTGTCTTGCTTAAGAAACTAATTCACTTACTGGAGGAAAGGGTTGAAAATGAATTGCATTACAGATGAAAATTATAAACTTGCAAGATTAAAAAAAAAGAAGAGGAAAAAAAGAAAGAGAAAAAAAACCTGTAGAGAAGCAACAACAAAAAATATTTATACAGCCGTAACTAAGACAATTGTATGTGCTGGTCTGGCCTTCATCCTTTTTGTGTCGTTGTACAACTACATTCCTTATTATAGCATAAACACCTATAACTCGCTTGAATTTCTCACCTTATCATTATTGTTTGGTATGTATACACATTCACGTCAGAGCGCAGAGGAAAAGGGAGGGAGCAAGCTTGTCAATCATACCTGGAGAGGCACAGCACCTGGCTATTCCACCGAGATGAGGGAACAAATAAATGAAATGAAAATAGCCAGAAAGAGAGATCAAAAATAAATTAAACACGTAAGCAAGTGAAGCAGACCTTAAATGTGACGTTGATTCCTCGAAACAACTGCTGGTCCCCCGAGCCACATAGGCAAGCGGTATTTTCGTTAGAACGAAACCAATGAACACCTGCCTCTTCGGATCTACAAAAAAGCTGTTGTGTAAAATTCTGCGTATTAAGCCCTTGGTCTCATTTTCTGGCAATAAATTTTGCAAGCGGTTCTGCGCGTGTACACTTTTTTGAAAAGCACTACCACGCTGGCTAGAGTTAGAAGAGTCCGTGCGCTTTTGCGTCACTTGTGTTCACGGAAGGAAATGGGAATAAAACTTTTCTTTTCGTTTCGACACCCTAAGCGGGACAACGACATTGCAAAATTTCAAGAGAGCAAGTCATTGCCGGACGTCTAGTTATGTGTGGGTCTGCGGAAATCTTCGATGAAGTTACTCGGTATTTTGGTTCCATCAGCTTACAATGGTGACGGGGATCAACAAGGCACAAAAAATATTACAGCGAAGATAATAAAGCCTGCTTACGGCAGGGACTTAGATGATTATTGTTGGTGTTAAAGCACACTGAAAGGCACTAACGCAAATAGTTTAAATATTTACATATAACGGACACTGAGATGCAACATTTGGCACAAAACGCATTGCTACGTCTGCAACCTATGCACCGTTTTAGACTCACCAAGTTGAAACCATCTCACGAGCTTCAAAGCGACCCTTGGACGTCGGGGGGGGGGGGGAGGGGGGAAGGGCGTGCAAGTGGGGCACTGGCTCGCGACCGCGTCCAGCCTCTCAAAGTGCGCAGTTCTTACCGGAACCACGCAAGCGCCCCCCACCGGGACCCTCCATGAAACCTTCACTTCAAGTTTAATGACCGATGCGTTTTTTTCTTGCACTTGAGCCGCCATATTCAGCTGCCTACTGTTGTAATCGCGAGAAAGGTGTCTGTGATGTTATATGTCTCTTGCTGTTCATAGCGTAGAGCATGCGCGCGCATCCTTTGTTGGCGCGGTTATCTTGTTAAAAGCGCGGCGACCAGGCTGTGTCGTGTCAGTTGTGTTCCTGCCATCAGATGCAATAAACGGCTTTCGAACATCGGCGTCTTCATTCCAACACCTACGTAAGCTTTCACTCGTACGCAGAAGATACCACACGTTGGGTGAAGTTATAGGTTAAAAACTGTGCGGAACATCCCGAGGACGCAGACAGTGACAGCTATGGCAAAATGTGCCTGGAGATAAACAGAATTGATATCGCAATGAAACCACAGCAGTATCTTGCTCGTTTAATCAGCACACGCTTTTCTGTTGGAAGCAGTAGTGATCTTCCTGGCTGAAAGTTTCTCTCTTCCTTCAAGATGCATAACATCAAGACTCAGGTATAATGGTATTCAACATTGGTGAAGTGATTGCCAGCCAGAGGTTATTACAACAGCTGACAGATGTTACTAGTACCAGCCGTCAATTATTACAAAAGAAGTGTCGTTACCTCATTGAACGAATTGTTTTCTCTGATTTATACTTTGCAATCTATTACAAAACGGGCATGACAATTCTGACACTATTTCGCTGCATTTGATGAGATGTGGGGATTCTGACAGATAAGAATGCGTATTGAAACTACGCATGAAGGAGCGTCACACGTAATCAGTTCATAGCTAAAGGCAAAAATAAGTGGTTGCAATTCTCATCGTAGCAGGAAGGTACCAAATTTTTTTATCATGAACGAAACAAAACAAAGTGGTCACTCAAAATCATATGACAAACCCTGTGTTTATTGCAATACTGATTGGGTATAGGGCGAGTAATTTCCTGACATAGATGGCAAAGAAAGCATCACAAGAAATGGGACACATGACTCTGACTGTGTTTTTTTTTGTTATAAATGTAGCGAACGAATACTATGAATTCACAACACCTGCACTTGGTGGCCATAAGAAGTAATTCGGTGTCATGCTTGACGCCCTGTATTCATACTGTCTTTGCGATGAATAAGTATGACCCATGAGTAAAATTCTTTTGAGTACCTAAAATTTTCCAAGTAGATATGCAGCACCTTGCATTGAGGCTGGTTCAGAAAGGTACCAGCCAGCTGAATAACTCTATTATTGCCTCCAATAAACAATGTTTATTCATACAAGAAATGTTGGAAATAGTACATACCAGTGCCGGTTTATCACCGTGCTCTAGGAAGCGCTTCTTGATGTGCTGATACAATCTTTCATCGTCGATCAACTCTACAGGTGGGTAAGGCGATGACACCACCCCGTCTTTGATGGGCAGCTGCATCATCTCAGCACTCCGCAAAGATCAGCGACAAGGATCAGCAGCGGCGAGAAACCGCGGCTATCAGGTTAGCCTCTTCTGAAAAGTGCAATCATTCAAGTGCCATTTGTCTCTCAAAAATACCTCAGGACATAAAGCAACGTTACGTTATTTTACCAAAAATTCATTGTAGGTCATAAACCACATGCATGATGACTCTTCGATGTAAGGCACTTCCAAAAGTGAACCAATATTTACAAGATGTTTTTTTATTTGGCTATAGAATTTTTTAACCTTGTTCTATGGTGTTCGCCATGGTACCTTGCAGTCGTTCGAAAGAACGTACTAAGATTAGGAAGGGGCTTCTCGCTGTCATGTGACCGCAGCAAACTATGACCCTTTATTGCACGCGCCGTATAATTGCGTGTACCAGTACGATCACTGACGTCTCAGAACTTTACTGGACATCATTACTAGCTGTGTGTGAGGTTGCTGCATTCCTCAGAAGCCATAAGTAATAGCGTATGCCACTTTTTCGCCCCCCTCCTCCCCCCCCCCCCACTCCTATCGCCTTTGAGGTCCCCAGACTGGCAGGCATGCAATTGTGTTGAACGATAATCCGGGTCCGAGCTAGTTGGTCAAGCGATATGCTGAAACTGATTAGTGCACCAACACATTGTAAACGAAAACTCACTCACAGAGAGCTACTTCCTCTATGATATTTATTACCGAACAAAGACGACATATATGTAATTTTCTTCGCTCATCACCTGGTAAAACGCATGCTTGAGAACTCATGATATTAAAAATGTTTTCTTATGCATGTAGTCTTGCTTATTTCTCTGAAAATGAAAAACGTTAGCGCTCGCACAAACGCAGGGCGACGAAGCAAAAATCTCTTGATATCATACAGGAATACTTTTTGACCAAGCACAAGAATATGCTATCGGAGGCAAAATTGACTAAGTGGACATGGTGAGAAGAAATTAATGTGGGTTTAAAAGTAGTGGCCAGTAAAATGAATAGGAATGAAGCAACAATGGATGGGACCTGAAAACGGTTTGTGTCAAGACGTAAAACCTAACTGAAGAAAAAGGGACGTGTTCAGCAGATAACAACAAAATCCATTGGTTTTGCAAAAACCCAAGCACTTTCTTCGAGAGCGACATTGGAGCACTCTGGCAAAAAACATTTCCTGCATGATAGCAAAAGTTCTTAGCTTCTTCATCCTGGTTCCGTGCAAATGTTAATATTTGCAATATTTATCGAAATAAGCAAGACTAAAAACAATTGCAAAAAAAATGTCCTTGGCCTCTGTTCTCAGGCATGGGATGCTACCACATCAGAGCAAAGAAAACTACACATATGGCTTGTTAAAATCACAGTACAAGGTGGAAGTAGCACTCTTTGTGTTTATTTTTGTTGTCCTCTTCTTGATGCGGTTAACGTTTTCAGAACGCAAGTGTGTCTTTCAGGCCTCTCATCTGCTGCTGTGTTAATTAGGACACATTTATTTGCTTCACTCATGTCGATATTGAGTTACCAACTCGCCCAGGCCACCACTTAATATATCGCCTTCCTCATTTGACTGTCTCCTACTTAGTGCGCGTTCTTGTTTTTGAAGTGCACGTGTGTATTTGCCAGTAGCTTGCAGCCACATTTGCTCAGAGCATCGGCTGTCTCCTGTTTGTTTTCAGTTGCCATCTTTGAATTTGAATTGTTTAAGTAGTAGTGACACTGATTTTGAGCCATCTCAAAACGGACATTTATCGTTTCCTTGGCATGCAGTGTTAACACTGCTCCACACCGGAGTCAGACACCACGTGTCAAATGTTTTACTTTGATTTTAAAGTTTTCGTTCCTGAGAATCTGGAAGCCAGCCCCAACGCAATGGACATTATCCCGAGTCAACACAATTCCAGAACTCTGTGTCCTGCATATAGGTCGGCAAACTCACTCATGAGTCAACTCACTCAGACTCAGAGCGAGCCGCGAGTCGCAGCCAGAGTGAGTCCGGTTGAGGAAAGTTTTGGTGAGTCTGAGTGCGAGTGAGCCCTAAGCACAAAATGTATTTCTTGATGGAGCCTGAGTGAGCTCTACACTTTTTTGGCGATGTACGGTTCTAATTACGCAAGTTATCTTTACTATCAGCTTTACTTAGGTTCACGTTCATACTCACGCCGACTCACGCACACTTCAAAGCACCAGTGTTCATACGCCAGCTCAATAGTCATTGATCAGAGGCGTGAGTTACGGAGGAGGGAGGAGGCGCCGTGACTTCCCTCCCCACGCCCCCCAAAAACTCTTTCCCGGGAAGTTTCGATAAAAATATGTCATGTGAGTTATCTCTTAAAAAAAAACACCAGGCCTGCGCGGAACGCGCAGCACAGTGACAGCGAAAGCTGGAAGAGCGCCCTTTCAGAGTCTTTTTTAAACACTCTTGGGGCAACAACTACAAGCAAACTTGCGTGGTACCCACTACGCCATAAATTATCATAAATTTTGTGTAGTGGGGAAGCGTCTACTATGTCCTTATTCGTGATTCTTAGGAAAAGCGCGGTACCCGCTACACACTTGTAACGCATTATGTACACTTTGTTGATGCTGTGGCTGACGACGATGAAGAATTATGCCTGAGGCTTTTGTAATGGGTTGCAGCATTGAACGACCCACTCGTTAAGCAATTCGCATTGTGTGACACCTGGTTGTTACTTTACTGTTCTAAAACGCTTTACAGCACACGTTAACGCGATTCTTTACCCGACATGAAGCCTGTATAGGGCCAGTTTCCACCGCAGTTTCAAGCAGCGGCGTAGCTCAGTGGTAGAGTGCTGGGCTGCCACGCAGATGACCCGGGTTCCTATTGATATTCTTTCATAAAGCATTTTTTATTTATTTAGCTTTTTTTTATTTCGTGCGATTGTGGTTACGGACACCGGCGGCGGCGGACAACTACGGCGCAAAAACGGCCCTTGTTGTGATCACATAACAGCTTTCGCTGTAAAAGTCCTCACTGGATCGCAACCACTTATAAGCTCCGAGATGAAAAGTGCCAAGTACAGCACCGATTACGCGAGATATTGGTGTTAAAGAGCATTTACACCAAGATCGAAGAAGCGAATTGTACGCTAATGGACTCAGATGGAGCCGTGAGTCAGTCTGAGTGAAGCCGGCTGGTAAAATTTTTTGTGAGTCTGAGTAGGAGTGAGTCCGGCTCGGGAAAAAGTTTAGTAAATATGTGTCCGAGTGAGTCCGGTTGAGGAAACCTTTGGTGAATCGGAGTGTGTGTGAGTCCCAAGGGCGAGACATATTTCATGAGTGAGTCTGAGTGAGCTCCACATGTTTTGCCGACCTATGGTCCTGCATGCAGCCAAATCGCAGAAACGAGTCGGGGTCACTGGACGACAATTCACTCATGTTTGTTTACGTGCATGGCGAGCAGATGACAAGTCTGCCGCTAGTACGTGGCGATTTGCTATCTGCCCGTGACGTCACGCTGTGATTACACGCCACTGAGAAGCCGCCCCCTTGAAGTTAAAACAAAAGTTATGTTTTTTTTAAGGTAGCGCTGACAAAAATATATTCAATGCATTCCCAGATATCACAGTACTCTTTTTAGAGCTCTCGACGCCAGAGTTCTTATTTAAAACAAGAATTCAAAACTATTTAAAATTCGTATCAGTACTCCTTTGATGCCTGTGCTGTGCAGCGTCGTGACATGATGGGTTCCTTTATAAATCGTGCAGCTTACCTAAGAAATCATACGATGTTCCTTTTTGGTCAGCGATTTGTGCACTTTTTTATGCCTCGTTAGGTCAATTTATGTCTATACTTAAATATCGTAGATAATCAGGCTATACAAATATTGATCTCCTTGGGGAAGGGCTTGAACAGCCAAACTAAGTGCACACATCATCTTTTTGCATTTCTGCACCTTTATAGTGTGCCACATAGGATACAGTAGAATTGAATGTTCCTAATATTTTGATGTATGGTTTCGGCGCTGTGGGGTTACATGAAGTCTTAGCCAAAGTGCATCAATACACACACACACACACACACACAAAAAAACTTCATTTACGGTGATACAGCACAGTTGATAATGCTGTATGCATAGTTTGCCGCTAAAGAACACGCGCAAGAAACAGAAGATGAGGACGTCAAGTGCGGCTGTGGATGAACGAAAGCAGATCTAACAGCGCTTGTCTGTTTCACGCGTCTCGTTTGTGCATGTTTCATCATTATGAATGTAAACAAGCTGACCCAACTAATAAGCCTTCCATGCATATAGCCCTGTTGTTAGCGTCTTCCGCAATAAGTTCTGTAGTTTTCTTTCAAATGTCTAGCGATTTAGAGCTTATTCGAGAGCATCTGTTTAACTTGCTTGTGATTCACTCTCTGTTACATGGATATTTTCAAGAATTAAACATATAGTATTTAATCTGCCAAAGCCACAGCATCGAAACAGCTGCTCATGAATGCACTTGAAGCAGAATAAAATTATCATGTCTTCTAGATTTTTGACAGCAGTGAGCCTCACTCATGGCCTCGTAATTGAAGTAGTCTTTCTTTTTTTACCAATAAGCAACCTGTGAAAGACTTATTATAAAATGACCCAGTACACCTTATTTATGTAACTGGAGCAGAAGTCTTCAAAGTGAGCTTCAACAAATACACTTCACGCTGTTTCCAGCAGCAGTGGTCATTGTATAAGCGCTATTTATTCGCTCACATGGGGGGCTTGCTCGGTCATTGGTGTATATGTGAAAGCTCCCGAAAGAGGGAGGGGAGTGCTTGCTCGGGGTTTTACGCTAGCAGATCCAGCTTTCACGGACATCGGCGTTTAGTTCGCGTGTCGTCCACCACGTGCCGCATGACTTTTATCTTTTGAATCTCGCGCGAATTCAAGAGTTGCGTCAAGGCAAGAAAGAAAAAAAAATAAACAAAAAAAAGTTCAGAACACACAGCTTCACGACTTGGCGTGGCCTGCTGCGTTCGTTGCTAACGGCGAGAAAGATAAGACCGGCGAGCTGCAACGTTAAAATGGCTAGTCATTCCCCGATCCTATGGCAACGACTCGTTTTACGCATCAGAAAAAGAAAACGGTGCCCGACTGCACCGGGAATTCGGAAGGGCAGCCAAACGTATTCATTTATTCCCTTCGCAATTTTTTTACAGCAAGTACCTATGTTATGCCCGCCGTTTGTCCGGTTCGCGATGTAGAGAGGAAACCATGATCCTACCGGCGCGGCCACGTCAAGCAAAATTAAGAACAGCTCTGCCTAGTTAAACCAGTGTAACCATAGGCAAGCCTTATTAAGCCATGTTGAGCATTGTAAAACCTAATTAACTACACATAACTAAGCTAATGAAATCACACCTCAAAAAGCCCTAATTTAGCCGAGCTGAGATTCTCGTGTGCCTAGTAATGCCGAACTATGTAAGATGCGCCGAGCTTAGCCTAATACTAATTAAGACTGAATATAACTAGTGGTAGCTCGACTAATTAGCTAATTAAGCTTACCTTGACATGGGATGGAAGCTAATCGAGACCAAGCCTCGAATTTGCAAGTTAGGCCAATTTATCTAATTAAGGTAAGTAAGGTACTTGGTGCTGTGATTGCCAAGCGATTCCCAATGAAACCCGATCGATACCTATCCGATACTCGCAAATCGCAAAGTGATGGCGTGAACACTTCGTGCATGGACGTGTGAATGAACGTGTGCCTAGTCCAGCCAGGACCAGGCGAGTGCCGACCAGCTCTGCTCTGCCCCAGCCTTACGCGACTCAGCGCAAGCTGCGCAAATATTTTATCATGTTGAAAGGCTCGGCCGATGGCAGATTTTGAAGCAGTTGGCGCACATTTAATGACTTGACAGTCCAATGATAGCATTTCGCAATGTTTAGTTCTAGGTTACTTAGCTTGTAGCGTCTGCTTACTTTTCGTCCCCGTGTTTTCTGAGCTTTTTTCTACTGCTTAGGCTTCTCTGGATGCACAGAAAGCGGTTATACTTCTTTTAATAATTGTTGGGGTTTTGCGTCCAAAGAACGCTATACGGATGTGAGAGATGCCATAGTGGAGGGCCCCCCGATAGTTAGACCACTTGGGGTTCTTGAACGTGCACCTAAATCTGAGCACATGGGCTTCTTGCATATTGCGTCCATCGAAATGCAGCCTCCGCGAACTAACATGGTGCTACCAAACGTGTGGTTCAAACTACAGAGTACGGGTGCTGCGGAGCATTTTCGATGGAGGCAAAAATGCTTGAGGCCCGTGTGCTTAGATTTAGGTGCACATTAAAGAAACCCTGGTGGTCGAAATTTTGAGAGCCCTCCACTGCAGCGTCTCTCATCATATGGTCGTTTTGGGACGTTAGACCCCAACAATTATTATGACTATTAAAGTACAAAGTAATCGTTCTAGAAGGTCTTGGCTCGCGGTACACACAAATCGGCGCATAGCACACATGATGACGCATGTGTGCTAGCACTACAGATTTGCCGGTCACCGGCTCCAAAAACACTACCTAAATATCATCATTCGAACGCTCTCTGGTATGATTTTTTTTATGAACGAAAATTAATAATCATAATAATAATAGTAATATCTGGGGTTTTACGTGACAAGACCATGATATGATAATGAGGCCCGCAGTATAGGAGAACTCCGGAAATTTTGATCATCTGGCGTTCTTTAAGGTGCTTTAACATCGAACAGTACATGCGGTCCTCTACCATTTCGCCTCCATCGAAATGCGACCACCGCGGCCGGGATCGAACTTGCACCTTTCAGGTCAGCAGCCGACCTCCATAGCCGCTATGCTGTTCGCGGCGGCATATCTACAGTGTCTCCACAGCCACCATTGTCCCCCATGAAAAAAAAAAGCATGGAATAAAATTCTAATAAAGAGTCTAAGGCAGGGAGCTACCATCTCTCCAATGCTATTAACCGCGTGTTAACAGGAGGTTTTCACAGCGTTGGATTGCGGACAGCATGCGATAACAGTTAAAGGAGAGTAGCTTAGTAACATGCGATTCGCTTGTGATATTGCCATGTTTAGTAACTGGGGAAAACTATTGCAAATCATAATTACTGAATTAGGCAGGGAAAGTAGAGCGGTGGGTCAGAAAATTAATATGCAGAAAAATAAAGCAATATTCAGCAGTCTCCGAAGAGAAGAGTGGTTTGCGATGCCTATCAAAACACTGGAAGTGATAAAGGAATACGTCTGCTTAGGGAAGGTAGTGACCGCAGATACGAACCATGAGACTGTAGTAACCAAAAGTATAAGAATGTTGTAGTGTGCATTTGGCACGTATTCTGAGATAATGATTGGCAGTTTACCACTATCTCTCAAGAGAAAAGGGAATGGTAGTTTACCACTATCTCTCAATCGGAAGGCTAGATCCGCCGGCAACCTACAACATCCTAATCCTAATCCTAACTATCTGTCAAGGGAATGCAGCGAGAAGACAAGATAACTTGTGGCAATTGAAAGTAACAGCGGGGATTGCCAACAGAAGGCAAGAGCGCGAACGGGAGGCATAAAGTTAAATGGGCAGATGAAATTCAGAAGCTTTCCAGGGCTAACGTGGGCGCCGCCTGCACAGGACCGGGTTGATTGGAGAAACATGGGAGGGGCATGTACCCTACAATTAGCGTACTCATGTTGCTGGTGATGATGATGACACACTTGTGCAACGTGAATGCGAAAGTATCATTTCACGATTCGTGCACAGTCGCATATATATATATATATATATATATATATATATATATATATATATATATATATATATATATATATATATATATATATTGTTAAGGCGTTTATTAGCCGGCACTCAGCGATAATGCGTCAGCGGCAGCCACGGCCAGGCACGGACTCTCAGCGCGAGCGGCGCCCTTTTTGCAGATGACCCACTAGAAGGCTCTCGAGCGTGCAACCCATTTCTAGGTTCCTATGCATCGCTACAATTACCCCGGGGACGAAAAGGGAGCCGCCGGGCGACCTAACAGCTTTTCACTATGAGTGGGTCATAGTAGGCCCTCGACGGCGCGCCACGTTGACAATGTCGCGCCCTCGACGGCGCATGTCCGAAGATTGTTCGATGGGTTCGATCAGGAAGTTGGCCGGAGATGTGCGCTCGATGACACGGTAGGGGCCTTCGTATTTCGGTAGAAGTTTTGAAGAGAGGCCAGCTGCGGAGGTTGGGACCGAGAGCCATACGAGCGCTCCAGGGAAGAACGTGAGCTCAGAATTCGCGGAACCATCACGAATACTCTTCTGCCGCTCTTGTTCATTCGTCGTAAAGGTCTTTGGCGAGCTCGCGACACTCTTCAGCAAGCCTGGCTGTGTCAGAAATAGGGGCACACTCAGATGGGTCCGGCGTGTACGGGAGTATCGTGTCGATGGTGTGCGACGGGTGCCGTCCGTATAGTAACAAGGGTGAAAAACCAGTAGTGCTCTTACGGGCGGTATTGTAAGCGTAGGTGACGAAGGGCAGTATAGCATCCCAATTCGTGAGGTCGGCGGCGACGTACATCGAAAGCATGTCGCCGAGGGTGCGGTTAAAGCGTTCTGTGAGGCCATTTGTCTGCTGGTGGTAAGCAGCAGTTTTGCGGTGGACAGAATGGCACTCCGTGAGGATGGCTTCGACGACTTCCGACAGGAAGACACGGCCTCGATCACTGAGAAGTTCCTGGGATGGACCGTGACGCAGTATGAATCGGGGCAGCAGGAAGGAGGCAACATCGCGCGCAGTAGCCGCAGGGAGGGCGGCAGTTTCGGCGTATCGCGTCAGATGGTCTACGGCGACGATCGCCCAGCGGTTACCAGCCGACGTCAGAGGTAGTGGTCCATACAAATTAATACCCACGCGCCCAAACGGACGGTCAGGGCAAGGTAACGGTTGTAGACCTGCCGGCGACAGGTGCGTTGAAGTTTTTCGGCGCTGACAATCTGTGCAGGAGCGAACGAATTTCTGCACGTAGCGGTACATCCCGCGCCGAAAGTACCGTTGGCGAATGCGGTGGTAAGTCTTCGATACCCCGGAGTGCGCACATTGCGGATCAGAGTGAAACGACTCCCATATGTCAGAGCGCATACTGCGGGGTATGACTAGTAGCCACTGGTGGCCGTCACCGTTGTAATTGCGTCGGTGGAGGAGGTCGTCGCGAACGGCGAAATGGTGGGCTTGACGACTCAACGCGCGAGTGGGTGGTGTTTGCGATGGATCAGTCAGCAAGTCTATCAGTGAGGCAATTCATTGATCATTGCGCTGTTCGGTAGCGATGGTATGAAGGCCGATGGAAGAAACGGCAAGGTGAGATGCTGAGCTGTGGACATTGTCGTCAGGCAAGGGAGAGCGCGACAGGGATGTCGTAGTCTTGCAGGCGAAGTGCCCAACGGGCGAGACGGCCTGAAGAATCCTTCAATGACAGCAATACTTTTCAATATTTATGTACGCTGACGATACTGCTCTTATAAGCGCTCAAGATTTTTTGGACCATACCTTCGCGTGTGCGAACTCAGAACTAGTTGATATTAACAAGTGGTTCTCCTCGAATAAGCTAACTTTAAATACACAAAAAACCAAGTACATTGTATTTACTTCACCGCGCAAAACCCTTGAGGAACACGCATGCACACTTACAATAAACAATTCAGCGCTAGAACAAGTACATTCAATAAAATACCTAGGTGTTACCCTTGATGAAAATTTTAACTGGAAACCTCATATTGACGAACTCTGCAAAAAGCTCAGTAAAGCTTGTTTTCTTCTATACAAATGTCGAGACATCTTTGACATAACGACCTTACGAGTAATTTACTTTAGCATATTTCATAGCCACTTAAACTACTGTGTTGTTACCTGGGGTCACACATACCGCACATACCTCGAACCAGTAATAAAACTTCAGAAAAGAGCAATCCGCTTTATAACTGATTCAGACTATACGTCACATACGCTACCACTCTTCCGAAGCCTAAATATCATGCCGTTCTGCACGCTAATAAATTATAAAACAGCACTTATGGTCCACTCTAGTATTAACACCAATTATCCACTTTCATCATCACATTTCTTATGTTCAAGTTATGAAAGCCGTAACAAAGTAAAACGAAACTACCTCACTCAGCAAACAAAAAACGTATACGGTAACAGAAAACTTACAGCTAATGGAGTCGCCGTGTGGAATAACCTTCCACAAGAACTAAAGCAAAATAAGAATTTTTCTTTCGCGCTGAAAAAATATTTTTTAAGTAACATATAGACACCCAACGTATGAATCCTAGAAACAACGATGCTAAATTCATTACCATGTATAATCGTGTTGCATGCTATTACATTTATCTTTGTATACGCTCCTTTACGTTTTTTATATATGTGTGAGTATGTATAAAACATGTTTTCTTTTTGTCCATATGCGTTATTGTTATGCTCTCCATATACATAATATGCCATAGTTTTCACAGTACCCTAATGTCAGTAAATTATTTTCATGTGCTCATTTATTGATTTGCTGTTTGATATGCTCTTCTTATACGCTATCTTACATATCTTTGTTTCTTTTGCTTTTTTTTCTGCCCACATCTTTGATCAGTCGCCAAACACTGTAAAAACATTGTTATAGTCAGTTTTCCAAGTGTTGAAATTTTAGTGACACATTTGTGTTTGTATACTTCTTCTTCTGTCAGTGACATGCCTTTTTTCATAATTACTTTTGAATGAATCCCAACTAGCCTTAGGCTAGGGATTCAGATGCATTATTTACAATATTGTATTTCTGTAAATTACTTTACGTCAATAAATTCAATTCAATTCAATTCAATGACGAAACCAGCACAGTGCGTGATGGTCGGTGACGACATCAAATGGGCGACCATACAAATAAGGTCGGAACTTCGTAAGGGCCCAGATGAGTGCCAGGCATTCTTTCTCCGTGAAGGTGTAGTTGGTCTCGGCTTTTGTAAGCGTACGGCTTGCATACGCCACGACATATTCCGGGAACCCTGGTTTGCGCTGCGCAAGGACAGCGCCGAGGCCAACACCACTGGCGTCCGTACGTACCTCTGTAGGGGCCGTAGGGTCGTAGTGGCGTAGTATGAGAGGCGACGTCAACAAACGACGGAGCGTTGCAAAAGCTTCGTCGCACTTTGACGACCACGAATGGAGAGGCCCGATACTTCCGAGGAGCTTCGTCAGCGGCGATATGATAGTCGCGAAGTTTCGAATGAAGCGCCGAAAGTAGGAACACAGTCCTACGAAACTGCGCAGTTCCTTGACAGAGGTCGGCTTTGGGAACTCGGTCACGGCCCGAAGCTTGGCTGGATCGGGGAGAATTCCGCCCTTGTTCACGACTTAGCCGAGTATTGTCAGCTGCCGTGCTGCAAATCGGCACTTCTTTAGGTTCAGTTGCAGACCGGCGTCACTCAAGCGCGTCAAAACATGCCGCAGGCGCTGAAGATGCGTGGAGAAGTCCGGAGCGAAAACGTCGACGTCGTCGAGGTAGCACAGGCACGTGTGCATTTCAGGTTGCGCAGAACGGTATCCATCATGCGCTCAAAGGTGGCGGGCGCATTGCACAGCCCAAACGGCATGACGTTGAATTCGTACAAGCCGTCGGGCGTGACAAAGGCAGTCTTCGGTCGAGCGTCTTCAGCCATAGGTACTTGCCAGTACCCTGAGCGCAAATCAAGAGATGAAAAGAATTCTGCTCCTTGCAGGCTGTCAATGGCGTCGTCTATTCGTGGTAGTGGATACACGTCCTTACGAGCGATCTTGTTGAGGCGTCGGTAGTCCACGCAGAACCGCACAGAAGCGTCCTTCTTCGCAACGAGAACAACAGGAGACGCCCATGGGCTGTCCGAGGGCCGAATTACGTCGCGTCGGAGGTTATCGTCTACTTGTTCATTAATTACCCGACGTTCGGCAGGCGACACGCGATATGGACGTTGCCGTAACGGTGGCTGGGCGCCAGTGTCGATGCGATGTGTAACAGCGGACGTGCGACCGAGAGAAGTTTGCCCGACATCGAAAGAAGATCGAAATTTTTGCAACAGGCCCAGAAGCTGGGAACGCTGGACCGACGTAAGGTTATCAGCGATGGAGTTACCAAATACATCAGCAGATGACGGATCAGACGCGGAACAGCACTGATGGTACGGGAACTGGGACAGTGCGAGTCATCGGGTACGTCCAGGACTTGTGCATCGCCGACGGGTTCCACTCTGCCGAGACATTCCCCTCGAACCAACGTAACAACGTACGGCAATGGGTTGGTCACAAAAAAACGGTGTTGCCCTGAGTTACTTGCACGGTAGCGAAAGGTACCAGCAACCCTTTCCTACTGCAAGCACGGTCAGATGGCGAAAGGAGTGCAACTGTGTCGGAGGGACCGGCGCAGTAGACCGATACAGCCGTGGACGAGCTTGGAGGCACTGTCGTATTGTCTTTGACGAAGATCTTGCTCAGTGCCGAGGGACTGTCTACTGGCGTCAAATGCGAGAACGGCGAGTGTTCAATTTCGGCGGAGGCACAATGAATGATGGCGTCGTGGCGGGAGATAAAGTCCCATGCCAGGATGACGTCGTGGGACCATGCAGTAATGATGATAAACTCGACGACATATAGAACGTCCTGAATGACGGCGCGAGTTGTGCACACGGCTGTAGGATGAATACTCTCCGAACTTGCGGTACGGAGTGACATCCCAGAAAGTGGCGTCGTCACTTTTCGGAGTAAGCGGCAAAGTTTTGCGTCCATAACGGATACGGCAGCTCCAGTATCGATAAGGGCAGATGCGCGAAAACCGTCCACAAACGCGTTGATGACATTCGATGGATTCCTCTGAGGGCTTTCACAGTTCGATAGCGTCGCAGCCCTTGCCTCGTGGATTCCGACGACTAGTTTTCCTGCTCTTGAGCGGCCGAACTTCGCCGCATGGGTGACAGGGATCGACGTCGTGGAGACATGGACCTACGAGGAGATGAAGCTGGGCGAGACGTAGGTGGCATAGACGGGGGTGAGTCGTGAAACGGACGGCTCAGCTGGCCAGCGGCAGGTGACCGGACAGGAGGCGGTTGCACCCGAAAGCAATAACGCGCAACGTGACCGGCGTAACCGCATGCAAAGCAGATGGGCCGGTTTTCGGGTGTGCGCCATCGGTTCGCCGGGGTAGGTCGCGCCCATGTCGCAAGACCTGACGGACGGAACGGCGGCTGGAATGGCTGGGCGGTGGGCCGAAGTCGAGGCCTAGGGACGACGTCAGCATACGTAGCCGGCCCACCCGCTTCGGTGGACGGAGGTCGAGTGGCGGCTTCGGCGTAAGTCAGAGGTGCGGCGGCCGGAAGTATTTGAGGTGGTCTGGTGACAACGTGAGCGTAACTCGGGGGCGCAGGAGCCGGATGTTGTTGGTGGTACGCTGGCATGACCTCCGAAATTTCTTGCTCAATCGCTCGGCGGAGCGGAGGAAGAAGGGTGGTCGCCGATTGTGGAACGGCCGGCGGGTGGGCGAAGGCCAGGAGAGAGAACTGCCGTGCGATTTCCTCACGGATGAACGCCTTGAGCTCTGGCAGCAACGCCGCCTGGTCAGAGGTGGCCACAAAGCCAGCAAGCTCTACATCTCGTGAAGGAGAGCGACGGGTCATCGAGCGCTGCCGGCGGAGGTCCTCGTAGCTCTGGCACAGCGTTATGACCTCGGCCACTGTGACAGGGTTATTGGCGAGCAGCATGGTGAAGGCATCGTCGTCAATACTTTCATGACGTGTCGGATCTTCTCAGACTCAGACATAGTTTCGTGGACTTTCTTGCACAAGTCGAGGACATCTTCGATGTAACTGGTGAATGACTCACCGGCCTGCTGAGCACGTTCGCGAAAGCGCTGTTCGGCTTGCAGCTTACGAACGGCAGGGCGGCCAAAAACGTTGATGACGGCGGTCTTGAAATCGGACCAAGTAGCAAAATTGGACGCGTGGTTGTTATACCACAAGCTCGCTACTCCCGCAAGGTAGAAGACCAAGTTGTTCAACTTGCCGTCGTCGTCCCATTTGTTGGGGACGCTCACGCACTCGTAAAGTGCGAGCCAGTCCGCCACGTCGGTGCCATCGGCGCCAGTGACGATGGGTGGATCGTGGATGCATGGTACACCGGGACAAGGGGGGCGGCACGGGGGGAGGCGTTTGCTGACAAGCGTCTTGGAGCATGGTAGATGGCAGGGTACGAGATCGAAGCTCCACAGGCATCGAATGGGAGCACAGCACTCTCCACCAATTTGTTAAGGTGTTTATTAGCCGGCACTCAGCGATAATGCGTAAGCGGCAGCCACGGGCAGGCACGCGAGCGGCGTCCTTTTTGCAGATGACCCACTAGAAGGCTCTCGAGTGTGCAACCCATTTCTAGGTTCCTATGCATCGCTACAATATATATATATATATATTGTTACAGCAACAAAAAGTGTGTCAAGAGGGCAACCAGGTTTCGCCTTAGCGTTTTTAGTGAGTGTAACACGTGCTTAGATGTTATTTATTTATTTATTCATTTATTTATTTATCTCAAATGCACTAAAGCGCTTGGGCATTCTAGAGGGGAGTAGGGTACATATGTGTAAAACAATAGGAAGAATACCGATGTTTCAGCGAACAATTTAAAAAAAAAATTAAAGGTTGGCTGTTGGATATTGTACAATTCTAGCTCGTCAGCTGGTCGACGAGAAGAGGTGGAAATTACTCCACAAAAAATTGATAGGCATAGTCCACTAACTAACGCAAATTTACTAATTTTGATCTGGATTGAATTATCGCCCACATTTCAATTCGCAATATTTAGCCATGGAGTTCGCAAGGCGACCTGGAACTATTTCGTATGAAGCCACTGGTTTCGAGATATTTCCTAATTCCCGAACATTACAGAGAAAGGCGTTGCCATCCAAAATATATTCCTAACAAAACGTCCTGTCATGTATTGAAGCCCAGTCCAGCTGTGCAAGTGCGATTGTGATGTGAGACTGCTGCCTCGAGTGATCATTTGCAACCTCCCTTAAATTGTGGGTAGAGTGCAATGAACGTTTTCAAGTAACAAATTATCCTTTCAGAGAGAATTGCCTTAGGGGCAATAAAGAACAGGTAAACTGAGCACTACCGCTTTATGCTGCTCCCAAACTAGAGTTTGTCATTTCGGAAAGCTAGTGCGTTGTCAGCCACTACAAACTTCACGGTTTTAAAGATGTATCTCAAGGATCAAAATAACGGAGTTGACATCCTTTTATTGCGATAGCAATTATATGGACACTCTCGGCTGATTTTCGTCGTCGCCGTCGCCGTCTGCATGTCGACGCCGTCATTCCAGACCACCTTACGGGGGTTTGAATCAGCGACCCCTCGCTCCGTAGCCTGCTAGCCAACACAGCCACACGTCATGCTCGTGCCAGCGATATAACGGCGAGCTATTCATATGCACCATTTGCCGCTCGCGGTACGCAGATCTCGGAACAGCTTGAGCGTGTTTTCTATACACGACGCTTTTACAGTTTCTTTCATATTGAAAACTGCCCTTGAGATGCGCACGAAAACGTGGCTCCCTTCTGTACCACTCATGATGTAGAATGAAACAAAAGAACACCGGGCACGCGTCAGACGCCACCGCGTGGCAGGAGACGCAGAGGGGTCATTCCACGTGCCGCACTTTAAAAGAAAAAGAAGTATCAAACAGCGTCGAAAAGTCATATAATTATATAATCAATCCTTGGCCAATCCCCCCTGAGTGGGTATGAGCCATGTCAGAGGCAACAGCAACAACAGTGTCGGCTTCTGCATTTGTGGACACTCACAGCGCGTCGCTCAAATACAAATACGTAACAACTGCGACAGTTGTTAGTTCACGCTTGTCCTGTGTATACCTATGCGTCCTTTTCGAGCGTCCTCCTTTGTGCTGCGGCGGCGCGTTGCAAGTATCGAGCTGCTTGTCGTTCTTCGTGTGACAAACTAATTTCTTGCTATCGCATTCATTGCTTCGCCCTAGTGGCGAAACCTGTGACTTTTTTCTGGACTTGGCAATAACAGACCCTGTACATTCATCCACTGCCCCCCCCCCCCCCAAAAAAAAAAAGCTTCTGTTTTTCTAACGCCTTCGCCCTTCTTTTTTTAACTCGGTGAAGTCGAGGTGCACTACTTCGAAAGGAACGTCTGGATATATTGTGATGACCATCTGATTTCCTCTTGGCTTGAACTTGTTTTTGTCTACGTGACATTCGTGGCATGTTTTGATGTAGAGTGCAACACCCGCTTTGATGTTTTCCCACGTGAATCTCGGCAAGTTTCCGGTATGTCCTCCAAAAATCATCATGACCCCCGGATTCCGGGATGTAATGGTAAAGACTAAGAATTAATGGCACAGTTGTTTCCAGATACCTGTGTGCCTACCCAAAGCGTCGTGTTGTTTAAGCGCTCGCAGTTGGCCTCCTTTGGCACGTGCAATCTTGAAAGCTCATCATCGTCTCGATGCTTGAGCCGCGGGCGTTGCACAACTTCGAAACTATACTGCTGGTTGTCACTTATCCCCAGAGACAGTCTTTCCTTTAGGCTGCGGCAGCTTAAGGAGGTGCGTAAGAGCTGGATTATCAATTAAAAGCTTAAAACGTTGGCCTTCTAGGTATATTTTGAAGTATCTTAAGGCCATCACAACAGCAAGTGCCTCCTTTTCAGTAGTTGCATAGTGATTTTCTGCCTTTGAAAATGTGTATGAGTATATCGAATTACTTGTTCTTGCCTTCCATTAGGCTTCTGAATGTCGTGTTCATAGAGTACGGCTCCAGTTTCGTAGTCAGAAGCATTCGCTACATGTTTCGAGAGGTATTCAAAAATCCAGTAATATCAGCACTGGGTCAGATGAAATAATCTCGAGAAGATCCCAGTAGCACCGTTCCCACTCCTCGGTCCAATATAAAGGAACTTCTTTTTTTGTCAGTGCATCTTGTTTTGGTTGTGTAGAGTTCTTGATAAATGTCCTGAAGTGACCCGCCAGACCCCCCCCCCCCCCCCCCAAAAAAAAAACACTCCTAGCGAATGCAGATCGTACGGTTTGACAAGATTTGAAATTCTCTGCACACTTTCTCATTTTGTGCATTTTGTTTTTCTATTGAAGACTCTGCTGAGAAACACCTCAGTCTGACCAAAAAAATGCACTTGCCGTCACGTTTATCTTGAGTCTTGCTCCGCTCAATGCCTCTAGTGCATCAGATAAGTGGTGATTGTGGCCCTCCTTTGTCCTCGAGTAAATCATAATGTCATCAACATACACGTTGCAGAACTTACCTATGTATTCTTTCAGGACATTATTTATCAGCGTCTGAAACCACGCCCCGGAGTTCTTCCATGATGTTGTGAGAAATGCCGCAACTTTCTTTCTTTCTTCTTCGAGTGTCCCTTGCCTGGATGCCTTGGCACATATCAATTCTTGAAAATCATTTACATCCATCATTTTAATCGATGGTTACATCTATCCGGGGCATTGCAATAGGGAACAATTCAGTCTGTTAAGTAATCGATTACCCGTGCACAGTCGGAGGGAACGGAGGGAACCATCTTCCTTGGGTACAATAACAATTGGCGACGCATATGTGGATTTAGACGTCCTTTCACCTCTATTCTGCCTTAAAAAAAGACTGTGCGGGGGGCACTCCACCTGTACGGATGTGTCGCAAAGGGGCACGATAGTTTACTCTGCTGATTCAAGTAACACGAGAGCAACAAAATGTTGAATGATGCTCAAGAGCCCTGCAGTCACCGCGGCTACTTTTGGTCTCAACAACCTTGTAAATATTTGTAAATATACGTCCTTGCTGTAAAATTATCATGCCTGCCTGTTGGGGCAGCATCACCTCACTTCCCTGGAAGAAGAACATTGCTCTACACCTCATGAAACATGTTTGACGGTTGTAGAACTGCTTTTCTGTATAACCAGTGCAGATGCGGTTTTTACGATCATATCCAAGCACGATAGCCCAAAAGATATCATAAATGATGGACCTTTGAACAGAGCGGAAATATTGTAAAAGGTAAGCGAACCTTTATTATACGGGGTGTCCCAGCTATCTTTAGCCAAGGGTTAAAAAATACAATATTTGAGGCAGGCGAGTGAAATCAGTTGAACATTGCTTACAGCTATCTTGCGCACTACAAGCAATTTTTTTCTTTTGTAATTAAACGAATTTGTTAATTAGAATTATTTTCTAAATTGATAAATATTGACTTTACGCAAGAAATGAGAGTTGCAAAGTTTCGAGGGCGTCTTCAGAAACCCCCCATTGCATCATTTGCGATAAAGAAAGTTTGACGCGTACCATTTTTTTCCATGCTGCAAAGAAAGCCCGCGAAATACAAAAAAAATTCCACGTGACTAGCGCATTCGCGCGCCGCGACCGTGCTGCTCTCAGCCGTGGTTTGAGCGAACAAAATCAGCTGCGACCACGACCCACCGGCCGTTGCCGCCGGCTGCGTTGCAGCGGTAGGCCGATAAGGTGGCAGTGGTTTCTTGGCCCGTTGCCAGCCAGTTGGCGCGTGTGACTGTGCAAGTTGTAGCGAGCGCGGGCGAAGAAACCACCGTAAACTTATCGGCCTACTGCTGCAACGCAGCCGGCGGGTCCTGGTCGCAGGTGATTTTGTACCAGGGTATTTTCTCCTCTGTACCAGGGCGTATAGAGGTATCGCTATGCAGCGTTCATATTGCTCGCCAATTTTTTCCACCTAGGTTGCAACGATCGAACGCGGTACTATATTAACTGAAGAATGCAGGCCCGCGAATCACATGAGTATCCCTCTGAACTACCACAGGATTGCGCGGTTTCTGACTTTCCCCAAATAGGCTGAACAACACTTGGCAGCGCCTGACTAACGTTAGCACGAGAAATATATTTTATGAAGCACAGAACTACTTTATTATTGCAGAAATTTTCATATCTCTTTCCCCTATGCGTTGGTGTTTTGCCATGACCTGTCGGTGGTACCGAAAAACACCAGTTGCATGTTGCACTAGCTCTAGCATTAGTTCATTAGTGTCAGGGCGCTGATGCGGCAGCTAGTATTACTACAAGGTAGTCCGACAGTAAAGACTCATATCGTGCGATATGTTGATGAAGACATATTTTGTTTAATGACTCAAGGGCCAGTATTGGCCAAAGAGTGCCAGGACAGGGTAAAAAAAGAGAGAGAGAGATGAAGAATAAGGCCGGGAGGTTAACCAGATACTAACATCTGGTTTGCTACCCAGCACGGGGGGAGGGGAAATAGGGGCAAGAAAGAGGGTGTAGAGAGAGAGAGTGAGAAGAAAAAAAATCACAGGAAAAAAATGCACGAACACGCAGGATAAAAAACGACGCGCACAGGAAGGGCGTTCTGGCTAAAGTCGTTCAGAAAGGCCGGTCGAATCGCAAAAATCGCAGCATCGCTTTCAGGGCCTTCTTCTGTGACGTCGCATCCTGTCGATGGCTTAAAATCCTTTCTTCCGACAAAGGTCCGTCATCTAACTTGTTGAGCGCGTTGCAAAGGCATAGTCGCTGTGCCCTATACTGTAGGCAATCGCAAAAGATATGTCCAATTGTCTCCTCATTGCCACAGTAGTCACAGGCTGCGGTGTCGGCCATCCCAATGCGGAAAGCATACGCGTTGGTAAACGCAACGCCCAACCACAGCCTACACAGAAGGGTCGCGTCTACTCGGCGAAGCCCTGATGGGACTTGAAGACATAATATAGGGTCGAATGAGTGCAGTCGGGCATGTTTGAAGGGCGGCTCGTTCCACTGTGACGTGGTACTTAGACGAGCAAACAAGCGGAGGTTCCGTGCAGCGTCGTTCCTAGAAAGCGGTAGTCGTATCTCACGGTCTTCTCCGTGGGCTAAGCGGGCAGCTTGATCGGCCCGTTCATTGCCGATGATTCCGCAGTGGCTGGGTAACCACTCAAAAGTGATTTGACGTCCTTTCTCAGTCAGGTGGTGTATAAGTTCCGCTGTCTGTAATATCAGCTGCTCATGCGGTCCGCGGCGTAAGATTGACAGTAGAGACTGCAGTGCCGCCTTTGAGTCGCAGAAAATGGTCCACTTGTGTGTCGGTTGGTCAGTGACGAATTGTAACGCGGTACGAAGGGCTGCCACTTCTGCTGCCGTCGATGATGTTGCGTGGGATGTCTATCATATGGTATATTATTGCATCTGATTGACGGATGTACGGGTGTTCTTTTGGCGCTGACCACACTGTTTCAGGCCTCTTTGGCAGCCAAACGAGAACTGTTACATTAGCTCCAGTCTCAATACTGTCCCCGTATACTATATATTAGCAAGTTTGCAGCTCTGTTTTGTGCAAAACTATACATTTGTACAATTACCGTTCTCTGAGTACGTCCCTCGCAATCAAATGTAGACCATCATGTACAGCTATTATTTGTAAGAACAGTACTTTTCTTAGACCGTAGGCTGTGCAAACGAACCTAACATCACCAGGACGACACCTTTGAAGGCGACACCCTACTAACATCACCGTTAGCGTGGTAATTTCTGACGTGTTTGCTTTATGGCTCGAGGCAGCGAATATTCGTGCATGAGGTTCCGTAATATTTTTCGTGACCTGTGTAATGTCTACCGTAATTTGTAGGGCTTATTGTAGGACAAAAATTACGATACTGCCTCATGCGAACTTTGAACGCAGCTTCGTGTTGGGGCAACGCCAACTTTGTTTGAAGTTTGGGCTTTCCGCAGTCGTAGCAATGGAACATTCGTTACATATCGCAAAAAAAAAAGACCAGCGAACGAGTGCTACGCTCACCACTTTGTGCATTGCAGGCGTCGCGAACCAAGGGTAACCCCGACAGTGCTAGAGTGCTGCGCACACCACTCTGTGCATGGCAGGCGTTGGGAACCAAGCATCACGACAACCGATTACATCATGACAAGATATGCATTACGGCATAAATAATAATTTTTGTGATGTACGGAAGCACCCACCTCGCCATTATACGTCTTTCTGCGGGTAAGCGAGGCACCCGCTACGCATTTGTAAGCTATTATGCGCCCTTTGTTGATGCTGCATATTGCTGATGAGAATGAAGAATTATGGCTGAGCACATTGCAGTGGGTGGTAAGATCGAAACCACACACTCGTTGTGCGACCACCATTGTGTGACACCTTGTTGTTATTTTACTCTTCTGCCAAGCTATATTACACATGTTAGGGTGATAGCTTGCCCGACATGACGCCTGTATAGGGTCATTTTGAAAATGAATTACAAGCACCAGCACGCTCTGTGGTAGAATACCGGACTGACACGCAGAGGGCCTGGGTTGAAAAACCATGCAATCCTGGATATTTTGTTGTCATTTCATTTTTTCCACGTCTATCGGTTACGCCAACGCCAACAGTGACGCCGCTCAACGCTGGAACGTGCGCCTAAGAGCTGCATTCATAAAACATGGTTGATACCTCCATCATGGGTAATAATAATATAACACTATAGTGAACCATTTAACCGGAGTGGAGTTGATTGTTTATTGTACAGACGGGATGGAAATAAACGCGAACATGTGGCACCTACATTATCTGCGCTCTCACATTTAATTTGAAGAGGTTGTAGCCTACATGATGATAAAAATTGACCAGAGTCATTCATCATACAATCAGGAACCATCCCGGCCTACATATATTGCGTCTAAGGTCAGGGCATATGGAAAACGGCTTGCCGGGCTGTTGGCGTTTCTCTCCATCCCCCCTTTACATTGACGTATGAGCGCTTGCACAACGTCTATTGGTGTTTCGAAGCTATAGCACCGTTTGATGTGGATGCACCCACCTTGACGCCTGGTATCACATCTCAATCCCGACGACTAACGCCAAAGATAATGACATAACCCTTGTGCTATCTGAAGTACTTAGGATACATCTGGACACAGCACACCCAGGGTGCCGCCAAAGATGGTATCATCAAGAACATAAGACTGGTACTGGATGCGCACTCATTCAGAGCGTCGTAATTTGATTCTAGAAATGCCAAGGTGTGCGTTCCTATTAATAGGGTAACCTATGCCTGCGCTCCTGCGCAGACACCACAGCACTTCAGGAATGCGAAAAAGGAAAGTCCGTAGCTTCAGCCGTGAAAGTGGGAAGACGTTCCACTTCCCGCTACACCGAACGCTGAAACTACAGAAGCGCTTACTGTCGCCGCTGTCTCGAAGGCCATGTCAAGACATGGCCTTCGCGATTAGCTCCGGAACGACGCGTTGCCTGAGCTAATCTCGGAGGCAGCAGCCATGATGCAGTACTTCACCGATTCTATACGGCGACACCGCCACTTGCCAGTCATGGTCACTGTGAAATGGAGGTGTGAGAGATATAAGGCGCCTTTGAGAAGCCAACTTAAGCATGAAGCTAACCGTAGCAGCGCATCGGGTAGAGCGCCCGGTTTATATTCGCGGAACGAGAGGTCGTGGGTTTGACTCCCAGGTCCTCTAAATCAACGAAACTCTGTCTTTTGATTTCTCTTCGTTATGTGTATTTCGCCGATGTATTTCTGTGACGGAAATATTCATTGAAGTCTTCCTGGACCCTAGTATATAAACACTTTCGTGTTGAAACGTACATACACTCGTAAATACGAAACCACGCAGGCGCCCCAAGAACGAGAAGTTTCCATTTGTAACGGAACAACATTGTATTCATGGTTTCGCTGTTGTGCAAGCAATTCTGTGGCTTTCACAGGTGAGGCTTTCCGGATTTGCTAATTGTATGAGCTTTCCACATTTAGGAGCGACACGCCGTCCAGAAATGTTGGTCAGCTTGCTCGCTTATAATGCGAGGTAAGTATTTTGCTGAGTCGTTTTTTTGTTTTACAGAACACCTGAGCTCATATTTAAAAGTTGAAAAGAAGGAGCTCAGTAATCCCATGAAAAACTAAACGGCAATCGCGAGGAAACTGATAAGAAAAGGAAACTGATGCTAACGCTACTCGCAACTATATCCGACTAGCTCACGTTTTTTTAGTATTTAAGAAAAAACAAACGAAATACACAAACACATAAAACAAGACATTCATACCACTTAGATATAAGTATAAAATCACAATCCGTAACTCAAGCCATTCTATCGTTAGCGGCACCTAAGTGCGGTCACCGTCCCCTTGAGAATTATATCTCAAACACTGCAATCAGATTCTCAGTTACATTTATTTATGATCTATATTCTTCCCCATAGTAAAACCCTTAGCCAACCTCAACAACGCAGGGATACTACGAAGGACTGACTTCAATGCACTGTGTAACACAATCTCTCGAGCTGCTTGCATTTGATTCCTGTGGTCAGATGTATGACAACGGAAATCAGAGGCGCTTCTATGTGCTTCTTCTGTTGTAGTACTTAGAAGCTCAGTGTGGCTAACTTTATGCTACACTGAGCACGCAACAGGGATAATACAGAGCACATCATTTAAAGTAGCTCCTCACGCAAACTTACAAGCACTACTGTGAGTCCTATGAAGACCCACCTAATGACAGTTTCTGAAGGCCCATGCCGTGTTCTGCGTAGAGTTTTCATCCTCTTATCGGTGGAGACCCTTCGCAAAAATAGTTTGGGGTACGCCCATGCCGCTGTAACAATATTTTTCCTTAATTTCATGAAAGGTATTTCCTACTTCAATCAAATTTTCCTAAAAACAATGCAGGAATCAGATTTGCTTTAATGTAATGAAATATTTATTGGCTGAAGATGCTAAATTGGCAAACAGTTCTTTCTTCTTGATGGTGTACTGGACATTTTTTTTATTGAGAGATTGATTGATTAATTGAATGAGTTATTAAAATGTGTTTACACCAACAAATGCGCTACCCAGGTAGGTTTCGTTGCTAGAGAACTTAGCATGTAATTCAGCATAACGTCACCTTAACGTTTTACACCTGTCGTAAAAGCGTTCGGAAAATCAAACCGAAATAACTTGCAGCAAAAAGGAAATTTATGCGAGTTGGTTAGGATTCATATTTAAACCTTCGTCTGTTAGAGCACCAGAGAACTTCAATGAGCATGCTATGTACACATTGACCTGCTCATTGTTCGACGAGCAGGAGCGCTCAAGCAAATGCGCGACCCAGGTAGGTTTCGTTGCTAGAGAACTTAGCATGTAATTCAGCATAGCGTCACCTTAACGTTTTACAACTGTCGCAAAAGCGTTCGGAAAATCAAAACGAAATAACTTGCAGCAAAAAGGAAATTTATGCGAGTTGGTTAAGATTCATACTTAAACCTTCGTCTGTTAGAGCACCAGAGAACTTCAATAAGCATGCTATGTACACATTGACCTGCCCATTGTTCGACGAGCAGGAGCGCTCAAGCATTTTGTCAGTGGAGGGACGCGTTTTCGCTCAATGATTCGCATACAAAAAAGGATGCTGCAGGCTTTTTTGTCTGCAGAAATATTGATATATGTTTAACAATGCAGACGATCACGCAAAGCTGCTTTGTGAATGTGCATTGCACTACAACATGCCACGACGCGAGCATGTTTTTGAATTCAGCAGTGATGTTTACGTAGCGCGTGTATGATGTCTTCCTCTTTGTCATCGTTTCCGTCTGAAGGACTAGTATGTCAGCCAGTGCTTGTATCGAGCATTCACTCTTTTTATCGTCTTAGGGGCTTTTCGATTATGGGATAATCTGCTACATATGTTGTTTATGTTAGCCTAAAATCGTAGGGATGTTAGGTAGACAGATAAATTAGGGCTCGTAACGTGCTTTCTTCATGTGATCCAAGTGTCGTCTCCGCAGCTCCCTCCGAAGGTATTTTCCCGTGTCCGTCTTTGGGATGTTATCCACGAAAACCACACCGCCATGCAAGTTCTTGTGAAAGGCTGTTTGATCTGCCGTGATCCATAAAACAGAACAGAAGAGCACATTTGTAAGAAATTATGAGCTAAAGTAAACACGCAAAAGATAAGCGTTAGTCCTTATCCGAACTAAACAACATTATTGTAGTTTCCCTAGGACACCGTAGCTTGCGTAGGCTTGTTCGCGCTGGTTAGGTTCGGACGAGCCTAAGCTGGTTCAGACGGCTAATATGCATAGTGGAGCTAACGAGTATCGAGCATGGTAAAACATAATTACTAGAGTCACGGGATAGGGGAGAAAAAGAACGCGGGACTTCGCATGCATATCGTGCTGTCCATCTTACTCCTACCCTTCCCTGTTCTGTAACGGAAGTACTCATGTCTGATTATGGTTAAGGTTGGCTGCGGGAGGTTGTCTAAATCCACTTCAGCATGTTTTGCTCGGCATGGCCCATCATGTTACATGCTGATAGGCATGCTCCATCATGATTTATGACGGACGATAGCCGTCCTTTATAAATATTATGGTGGTAATGTTGCAAACCAATGATTGTAAATATGATGGAAATACTGAAAGTTTTCATGTGCTTGGTGGAATTCAGCGTTTAGTCGCTGGGTGCTATTAAGATTAAATTGTGCGTGTACTAGACGGTGGGTTATACGGTTGAAGGATTGTGCACTTCGTGTCTGCATGATTGGATATGCCTAAGTGTAAAAAATTTTCAGCGAAGAGATGGTGATTGTAGATCTGCCATGCATTCCCGGCAGCCTGTGCATGCTTCAGAGGTTATGGATTTTAATAATATTTGAAAGTACTTATTTTTGTCCTAAGTTACTGGAGTAGCTGCTGTTGACCTGAGCACTAAAAGTCGCGTCAACAAGATTTTTTCCTGCCTTTATGGTGATATCCTTTACGCCTGCCCGATACATAGTATTGAAACAGAGCCTATGGCTCCACTAGAAATCTCCATCGAAATACATCCGTTCCAACCACAAGAATTTGCGGAGCTGCTCTATACAAGCAGGTACTCAGGGCATATGTATTCACCATAACAAGGAGAAGATATAAATGCCAGGATTTCTAAGATGTACAGTTCCCGAGCTATTGCACATGACAGGCACGTTGCAAGAAATTTTTTTCTGAGGGGGAGGGGGGGGGGGACCTGTTGAAAACCTTGAAAACCACCTATTTTCAATATTTATTCTCGGCAACACACCCCCCTCCATCCCAATTTTGGGTAAGGCCCGAGCCCCTAGCCCCCCCCCCCCCCCTGGCTACGGGCCTGGCACTAGCATTAATAAAGGTAAAAACAGTGTTAGGAGAAGAAAGCCCAATTCGTGAGCTTATTGCTATATTGGAGTACTGCTGAGAAAAATTCTTAAACAGGGCGCGTCGGTGGAGCCAGTGCTTCGCGAGCACACTTGTCTTCTTCAATGTAGCAATTATTCCAATACAAAAACATAACTATTGCATTATAACTAATGTCATAACTGAAAAAGTAAGAAACTAATCACACATCTATGAAGGACCCATTGATAAGTACAGTGATATCATGTGCGTCATTTTCAGGAACCTGATAATTTCTTGTCATTTGTTTCCGGCTGATAAAAATGCTTGCGAAATGTAAAAAAAACACAGCATATCCACGGAGTGAATGATGATGAGTGGGCGAAGCTGCGGAGGTTCGTCGGTAAACCGTGAATCTTCCGTGAATTCTGCCCGGTACATCATCACCGACGTGAGATCGGGCGCGTTTATACTAAAGGGTCGAGGAGAGTTATGGTGACTGAAGCAATCATGGTTACACCGTGAAATCTTCAGTGGTTTCGCCCAGCAGTAATCAAAGCGATAGTGTGTGTGAAATTTTATTCAAACTTCAACGACCGGTCGTCGTCCATAGTCCGCCAAGCAGCACGATCCGGCAAGCGCACTCGTATGGCGGTCCGCGCAATCGAAGAGCAGCTGCACCGCCAACGCCATCTAGCGTACCTTCACCCAACCGCCATATTGTACGCATGTCTACAGGACAGCGCCGTCTCGGAAACGAGAAGAGAACTGGAGATGACGACACCATATCCACGGAGTGAATGCGGTAAACCGGTAATCTTCCGGTTTACCGCATAACCTTAAGAGACAGGAAGAGAGCAGAGTGGGTCAGGGAGCAAACGGGGGGTTAACGATATTATATTTGAAATCAAGAAGAAATAGACATGGGCCGGGCACGTACCACATAGGCAGGATAACCGCTGGTCATTAAGGGTAACTGACTGGATTCCAAGAGAAGAAAAAAACGCGTGAGGGACAGACAAAAAATTATGTAGGCAGATGAGATTAATAAGTTTGCAGGAATAACGTGGAAACAGAAACCACAGGACCGGGTTCATTGGCGAAACATGGGAGAGGCCTTTGTCCTGCAGTGGGCGTAGTCAGGCTGATGATGATGATGATGATGATTTCACTCTAACTTTCTAGTGGAAGGACATTTTGCGTGGACAACATAAAATCCTAGATTCTAGCCTTAGACAGCCTCGCTGTAAAGGACAAAAAAAGCGCGTAACTATACTGACAACGTATAGTACGCCGCGGAGGTGTATTGGTTACGGTACTCGGCTGTTGGCCCAAATGTAGCGGGTTCAGTCCCGGCTGCGGCGGTCGCAGTTCGATGGATGCGAAAATGCGATGTGCGCGTAGTGTGCGATGTCAGTGGAGGTTAAAGAACACCAGATGGTCAATATTTCCGGAGGCCTCCACTAACGCGTCTCTCATAATCATATGGTTGTTCTGGGACGTAAAACTCCATACAAAATTTCGTGCAAGCAGCCGTTTTGCCTGTTGCCAGCCACGAGAGACAACATTGCATATCTTGCCAATATTGCAGGTCGAGAGCCTACAACACATGTCTCAATTTTGCAGGAATTCATTCCCCTGAACTGTCTGTCAATGTGTATTTCCATATATTGTGGCCGAGTGGTTACGTATATAACTCTAGTGGAGCTCTGTTCACATAATTGTTCGGCTTTTACGTCCCAAAACCACGATATGATTACAAAGGACGCTCCAGCGGAGAGCTCTGGAAATAACCTGCACTCAAATGTAAGTATACGACCTTTAGTATTTCGCCTCCATCCAAATCCAGCCGCCGCCAATCAATCGTGTTGGTCTCAGGGATCCCTGCTAAGCTCCATTAAGTGCCAAGGAACCTTCTCCTCCCCCCTCTCCCGCTTTTATGGCAACCATTTTTCATTCGGTACACGCTACACTCACATGCCATAAATTCAAAAAGAAGAGAATGTAAAAATATATAACTGACATGCTACTAAAGTCACTTTCCTTGCACCAAAAAATTGATGGAAGGCTCAGTCACCGTCAGGGCCAGCCACATGTTGGCTGCTGGTTCACCCGATTCTCGTGCTTATTTTTTAGATAGGCTAGTGTCGAAAATGTCTCCTCATAAAACATATGATGTTGCGATTGGGAGCAGCAGTCGGCTGTCTTATGTTCGGCATCTACCTTAAAACGGAAGAAATCTACATGTGGTCTACATAAGGCCTCCGAGATTGGCATGCGGTAGCTTAAAAAGACCCGTTTTTGGAGCTTGGCTGGCTACAAGCTCCTGGCGGAATTTACTGCGCAGCTGGCGCGTTACTATTTTCCACTGATATATGCTTATTTACACTCGGGCGTAAGTAATGGAGGGTCTTTAAATCGATCGCACATCGGGTTCGCCATCTATGTGACTTGGCGAGTGTGGAACCAGGAAAAATTTATCGGTGGCCCGCGGAACCCCTAGTTTTCGCGGAACCCACTTTGAGAAACCGTGCCCTAGACCACCGTTGCGGGTCAAAGCTTGGTTCTGGAAAAAGACATTACTTTGTAAATTAGTTTTATTGCCCTACATTTTCATCCCCCCTATGCCTTAATAAAATATTATTACGGACGATATATTGCATTGTGCCAATCGCGGTTTATATATTTAGTATGGAGGTCAACGCAGTATATATTAGACCACTTAGCCAATTGACGACTAAAGTAGCAGATGTCATGCGGCTGTAAATGTACTTAAGATAGATCGGCGTGAGATTTTCGATAAGGAAGTGTATTGCCCACTGCGAAAAGCGATTTCGTCTGTAACATTGCCAGTCATGAACGAAATACAATAAACTGTCTCGCTGCAAACGTAAGCAAGACGTCTAAATTAACGGATGCCACCAAGCACTCACGCGAGAATTGATGCTCCTGAAAAGTATTATCTTTCAATAATGATGTCCCACAAATTCATTAAGCAACAGCAGGTGCTTAGTGGTGTGACTTATGTTTAAGACAGTACAGTATGGCGGAAAAAGTAACTAAAGTTTTTGGGATATTCCCAGCTCGCATATATATCTTAGTATGGATATTTAAGGTTAATATCCGGTTTTCGTTCACAACTTCTGACAGAACAGGAATAATTGAAAATTGCCAGTTTGCTCTATTCAGCTTCACAATCTACCAATGTGGTATAGGCCGGCCTACAATGTATTCAGAATTCAGCAAACGCTTAAACACACGAACAAACCAGCCACCGCCAACAACCAGTGAAGCCAGATCACTCTGTCACTGAGCCACAATGACCGTGTGGAAAACATATTCTCAGCGTATTGACGGGGAATCTGCCAAATACGTCAGTTGTGTTAAATCAAACATCAACTTCATGCAAAAACTTCCAGTTGTCCGAAGAAACAACAAAAGTTACCAGTCCACCAACCTGAAACAAGTCGCACTAGCTCCTCCTCACTGACGCCTCCTGCGGCGGAAGGCTCGATAACCACAAAAGCGGTTGGTGCTTCTCCAAACTCTGGATTGTCGATGCCAACAACTGCAGCCTCCAGAACGCATGGGTGCTGTATCAGAAGAGTCTCTATTTCTGCGGGAGCCACCTGCTGATCCAGGCACTTGATCATATCCTTGAGGCGCTCCAAAATGTATAGCTGGCCGGAGTGGTCATAGTATCCAGCGTCGCCTGCATAAGAGTGGCATATAACGACACACTTTGTCCTAAGTAACATGGTGATCTGACCGAGCTCACACTGATTCATGTTATAACTCACCGTAAAGGAAATGAGCCAGAGAAAACCCAGCAGGAGTGGTGACTTTGTTAAAAGGGTACCAAATTGTGCTTGTTGGTTTGCGAGTACTCATAAACTGATCCGCGTAAAAGACGTATGCAACAACACAGAGACAAAGAGCGCACACTATCAACGTTTTTATTAGCAGAACTACGTGACCTTATATACCTAGATACGCAACTACAATGTGCATGACAGCAAGTCCATATAAACAAACACGACTCAATCAACATGTGTCGGGCCGCTCAGATAAGCTTTTTCCTTGTCCGATGGAGAAACAGACACCTGGCTTACGCATTATTTTTCAAACCCGAGATTTTGTGAGCCTCAATAATGAGGCGTGTCATTTCATCGTCGTTTTTTGAGATGATGATGCACTAATGGAACTCAGGTGAGCAGCCACAACTGTTGCAATTGAGTGAAAGCCAACCCCCCATTTTGTTTTTACGTTGTTAGCATGCTCGCGAAGCCTGTCCATTACGAAACGACCACTTTGTCCAACGTAAGAACGGTTACATATTAGAGAAATTTCGTGCACAAGTCCTTGATTGCACTTGGTATATTTCGTTTCATGATTACTTGTACATATGTCTATTTCATTATCATTTGCGATCCTCATTTTGCACACCTTCGTAAGCTTCTGTGGGACTACTACTTTAACGTAGGCCCTTTGAGCGATCTTAACGGTGTTAGAAGGCTTGTAAATGTACGGAAACACTGCTACATTCTTTTTTCCTTATCCGTCCTCTCGGGAAGTGGGGAGATCGCTCGAGCTTGATGACCTGATGTTTCTCAAAAGCTTCTCTCCTACGGACACGATTTGGAGTCTAGGATTAGCTGCTTCTAAGAGCAGGAATATTTGCTGGTCTAAACATTTATCCACTTGGTAAGGGCAATACTTTTTCAAAGCGATTTTCATGCAAACATTGGTGACAGCTCTCTTGACCTATTCCGAGTGAGCCGACATGAACCGCAGAAGCCATTCAAGAAAGCCACGTTTGTTGGGCTATGAACCCCGGGCCAATAAATCTGTTAAGTCGTTCATCGTGTATATGTTTGTTTATTTGTACTTGCTGTCATGAGCAGTGTAGTTGCCTATCTAGGTATATAAGATCACGTCGTTCTGCTAATATAAACATTGATAGTGTGTGCTCTATGTGTGTCTCTGTGCTCTTGTCTACGTCTTTTACGCTCAGCAGTTTACCAGTAACTCATTGTTAAGTCGCCAATGACGAATATTCCGGCTTACACGGCTGTCTTGTAAAATAAGCACTGGATTTACGTATTCCTAAAAAAAATGAAAGTTCTTTGATGCAATGGACATTTATCTTTGTTTTCTCGGATATTTTCGCGAATTCTGCATTCAGTTAATTGGGACAGTTTTTCCGGTCTCCTGAATTCGAAGTAACGAGCTCTTTCTATAGCTGTAAATCTGTAGTATTTCACATTATTTCAGTATTCACCAGAATCTTGTGTCACGTCGTTTAGACAAGATTCGCGGGAACGCTGACGCCAGATAACTTACCACTTCGAAGCCATCGCTGCTCATCGAGTACTTCGGCAGTCTCGTCTGGTCGTTTGTAGTATCCCTTCATGCGGTGCGGCGCGCGAAAGGTTATCTCACCCACTTCCCAAGGACCAAGCTGTCGTCCACTGGCATTGTCGATTATCTGCATGTAGATTTGTTATGCACGATAACGGCATAGTATAATAGCCCAGTTTAATCGCTTGGTGACGTGAGCTTCGTTCACCAGTGTACTTGCAAGACAAACAAAGAAACAGCGCAGGAATGGAAACATGAATGAATAATTTCGATGTCCAACACACGTAAGGGACCGGCCAGTCTCTCTCGTCATCCTTCTTACGTACAACTTTAAAGAGCTCGTTTCGCAAAAATTCTGGCATCGGCGTTGGTATCGTTGGCTGTGATCAGCGTTTGTCTGTGACCACCGGAAAATCGAGTAAGGTACAAATAAGATTAAGGAAAGCCACAGTTTCACCGCAAGGGCGAAGCAATCAATGCTATAGCAAGAAATTGCAATATCACACGAAGAACAACAAGCAGCTCGATACTTTCACCACGCGCTGATGCACACAGAAGGACGCTCAAAAAGAAACCATAGGTATACACCAGAGAAGCGTCAACTAACATTTGAAACAGTTGTTACGTCTTCGTGTTTGAGAAACGTGCTGCAAGTGTCGACCATGCAGAACCCGACGATCTTAGATATTTCTCTTAAGTGCGGAGCTCTAGGAAGCCATGCTGTCGTATTCTATCGTGTGCTGTCATCGTCGCTTGGCGTAAGGCTCCATGTGTAGCACACTGAGCACGCGCTTGCGCCAAAGAGCAGTCTTCTTCCTGTTCTTCGAGTGCCTTCGTGATAATCATCATCAGCCAAAAAAGAACTAGTGCGCTTGGCGTAACGCAGGCAAAACTACATATAAAAATAGAAAAAAAGAGGAAGAAAGCCCGACACAGCAAGAGAGAGAAATAAATGAACTAAAGAGAAAGTAAAACAGAGAAAAAGACGGAAAAGAAAGAAAGAGTGGAAGAAAGTAAACGATAAAAACTAGCAGTTCCGTGTACGAATACAACTGATGAGCGAAGCTCCTTAGAAATGGGACGGAAACGACTATGTGTCTGATCTCGCTGCTGGCTTTCATGAGGGTGGTAGGGTAGGGAGCGGGTGGGGAGAGCGTCTGCTGCGCTCGGTGGCGGCAACGACTGAGCGAGTGAGTGTGCGGCGCGCACACCGCAGTGACAGGGAGACAAGGGGGGAGATGGGTGCGAGCGGTGATGCAGCGGGGAGCTTCGACGGCGGCGACGGAACACCGAGCGCGGCGGTCGGCGCGCGCGGCGTTTCATTGACTATCCATGTTCTGCGAGCAGCCCTAACTAATCTCAAGTAAGAATTTTACAGTCTTTTTTTTAACGCGAAGTGTTTTTTTTTTCTTTTTTTGTGCTGGGCGCCTTCTTTGTGCCGCACGCCAGGAGAGCGTCTGCTGCGCTCGGTGGCGGGAACACGCGTTTGCCGGTACGAGGGGAGAGGGCAGAGACGAAGAAATAGGGAGACAGATGGGAGTGGAGGGCGACCGCTGATGCAGCGCGGAGCTTCGACGGCGGCGACGGCGCCGGCGGGGTGCGAACCTAAGGAGCTTCGTTTCTAACGTTTCTAAACGAAAACTGAAGAGAAACAAAGAAGGCTGTGAAGCTCCGCACTTCTTTCAGGCTTGGCACCCCTAGTGGGAAGCTGTTTCTTTTGAACTTAGGTGCGTGGAGTCGCCCCTCTGCGTCTCCTGCCACGCGGTGGCGTCTGACCCAAGGAGTGCGCTGCGTTTTTGTAGTGAGAGCTACACCGGCCGTATTCTCGCCGTTTCGCAGTGGCCGTTGGCCACACCGCAAGCTGAACTGTTGCTTAGAAACCACCGCAACTAGGAGCGCCGCTCTCCGCACCATCTGGGATGACGTCAGAGGAGGAGCCGGTGAAACCGCGTTGCAGCAGAGGACGAGCCTGCGTTGCATCGTCTATATACAAGGGGCGGCTCGATGGAATGCGTCGGCGGATATGGAGAGTCAGTCGAAGAGACTGAAAGAAGCCAGGCTTCGTCATCGGAACGAAACCAAGAGAAGGCAGCGAGTAGAGGTAATAATAATAATAATAATAATAATAATATGTGGGGTTTAACGTCCCAAAACCACGATCTGATTATGAGAGACGCCGTAGTGGAAGACTCCGGAAATTTTGACCATCTGGTGTTTTAACGTGCACTGACATCGCACAGTACACGGGCCTCTACCATTTCGCCTCCATCGAAAATGCGACCGCCGCGGCCAGGATCGAACCCGCGACCTTCGCGTCAGCAGCCGAGCACCCTAGCCATTGATCCACCGAGGCGGACAGCCAGCCGAGGTGACGGAGGAAGAACGAGGGTCACGCCACGATAAGCGTCAGAATTGCGAAGCAGCCAGGCGACTGCATTCAGATGAGAAAGGTTTGTCGTCTAGTTCGGTATCTCGTGCAAGGGCCACAGATCAACGACAGAATGAAACCAGGAAGAGGATCCTTAAAAATGGGACGCAAACGACTATGTACGTTTTGAAACTGTTTAACCATTCCAAGGATGCGAGGCAGATTGTCATTTCGGTGTCTCGGTCGATGCCAATAATCTTGCGAAAGTAGCGTTCGCTTAAGGTGTCCACATCGGGTAGGTCGTATTTCCTGTACTTGCAGAAACGGTCGAACCCGCAGTGGCTGTACTGTTGGAGAAAGAAAGAGATGGGAGCACACAGCAAACTGTAGTCGTCCATGGCAGCAGAGTGTGTGTGTGGCACAGGGAGAACCCTGGGTTCTTTTTAACGAGAAGTGCTTTTTTTTTTCGCGCCGCACGCTCGGAGAGCGTCTTATGCGCTCGGTGACGGGAACGCGCTTTCCCAGGTTTGAGGGGAGAGAGAGCAGAGACGAAGAAAGAGGGAGACCGGTGGGAGAGGGGTGCGAGCGGTAATACGGCGGATCGCTTAGACGGTGGCGACGGCGCCGGCGGTGTGCGGGCCTAAGGAGCTTCGCTCCTGATAAAAATGTCTAGTCAATAATGTAACGACATACAACGAGAGGTAACAACCAATTCTAAGCAGTCAGACGTATGAAGCTAAACGATAAAGATGTAACCGTACCGAGAACCAAGCTAAACAATAACATTAACCTTAGCTCTCGCTAAGCACACCCACACATAACAGCCAATTTTTTTCGTTTTTTCTTTTGTTCCACATCATGAGTGGGTACAGGAAAGGGCCACTTTTTCGTTCGCGTATGAAGGGCAGTTTTCAAGTTGAAAGAAAATATAGTAGTGATACGAGATAGCAAACATGCTCAAGCTCTTCTTACATTCGCGTACCACCAGCGATAAATAGTGCATACAATCACCTCGCCGTTATAATGTCGCCGGATGCAAAGCGCGAGGTTTAGTTGTCTAATGCAGCACGCTGCGGAGCGGGGCTCACTGGTTCGAATCCCCGTTCGGGTGCGTCAGATTTTTTAAGGGCGAAGCTCCTTAGGGTGTGTGTCGTTCCCTCCTCTGTAGTAGTAGTATGTATGTAGCCACCTCTAGTTTATGAATTGCTCAATAGATGGCGTTGCGTGTATATGTACTTCAAAAAAATATCACTTGATGGATTTGGTGGTTTTAGGGGCGAAGCTTCTTAGGGTGTGGGTCGTTCCCTTGGAAATAATATCACTAGATGGCGTTAGTGGTTTTCGTATAGTTGACGATTAAAGAGGATAGATGGCGCTGTTATAACTGGGATCGTTGGGCCGACGCGGTACTCGGAATCGAGCACCGGAGGTGGACTCCATCGTGATCAACGGGGAGGTGAACTTCACCAGAGAGGAGGTAGTCAGCTCCACAGTGCTCTCGTGTTAGTCGCATGCAAAACCAGGGCAGGCGGTATCTGCGGAGCATGCGGCGGCTCCGGTACTCACGGCGGCACAACCTATAGCCAAGGACGCGTGGCTTTCACAACTCACAGCAGCGTTCTGTGGCGATGCATGCGGAGGCGAGGCGTTGCGTCGAGCACTGGTGTGGACTTCGGCGTCTGAGTAGGTGGCATCGTCTTCCTCTGTCGTGGAACGCGAACTGGCGTTGTCGCTGAGGCTGGGAGTGCCCGGAAGACAAGTCGGCGACACTCGTGCCCAGCTCACGATCGAACACCCAGGATCATGCAAAGACGTGACACGTGTTGTCACGTCTTTACATGATCGAGTGGGCAATGTACGGGGGGGGATTCACGGTTACCGGAATGATCCCTCTGAGCTTCGCCCACTTACCATCATTCACTTCGTGGATATGCTGTGATTTTTTTTTCTTCTGATCAAATTTTTATATATACATACATATTCATATCCGGCACATGACGGCGACTGTAAAAACCACCGAGAGGGTCCACACAATAGCTATCACACAATGAATAAAAATTTTTTATTCCGATTGAGAACCGAACGTACGCCGTCTGCGTGGCCAGCAAGTGTTCTACCACGAAGCCACATCAACAATTTTTTTCTTTATTGCACGGCAAAAATGTGATCAAATTTTCAGAACCATTTCATTTGAATTCATCGCTTTAGAGTTACGCTCACATGCACAAAACACACATAATGTCACGCGTTCTAGTACTTCAAATGGCTTGAATATATCCATAAACAAGAATACCATCTTGCGGGCAGAGTCTCCTTAACGCATGCAATATGGTTTGTCAGACTCGCAGAATCGCTTGAGCCGTCAAATAGAAATAGAGGGACCCTCAAGCTCACCTTTCAGAGTTGAACGCGACAGCGATATCCTGTCCCTAGTGCGGAGATCAATCAATTAGTGCGTACTATGTAATGGGCAGCATGCTTTAAACCTCGAGCAATTATGCGCGGGAAATGCGGGAAATGTGTTCGAACTTGCTATGCGCCCACTACGTGGTCTTAAGGGAATACGCGCAGTAACGTTTGTGCCTTTTGCAGTGGCTGCACGGCTTTGAACCACAATGTCGTTATGATATTCACATCATCTGACACCCGATGGCAACGTACGCTTGTACCACGCAATATTACTGCGATATTACATGTTGTATTGTGACGCCTGTATGCAGGACGCGTGTGTTTGTAAAGCATGAAAGTTATTTTCACTGCAATTCCAAGCAGAGGAAGTTATTTCATATGTAATCCCAAGCAGAAGCGTGTCTGTGTGGTAGAACACCTGCTTGCCACGCAGACAGCCTGGGTTCGACCCTCATTCGGACCCGGAAATTTTTATTATTTATTTATTTGCATCATTCTCGATTTTTAGGTCACGGAGAAGATGATGATCTTTCGCTCACAACCAACGAAGTCGATACCGACGCCGGAATTTCTGCAAAATGAGCTCTTTAACGCTGTCGCGTTAAAACTGAAGTGCGCCACGAGTGGGTGATCTAAAGCGACCCGCCCAGTACAATGTGTGCAGCTGCGCTGGCGCGCGTGCCACCTTAGTGACGAGTAGTGGGCACACCGGCAGTTTGCAAAAGGAAAAATTATTGCGTAGTGGGGCCTTAGCAACTGTACATCCAGTATACATTGTAGAATAGCTTTAAAGGGCCACTGTTCCTTTCCTTGCGTCATGGTTGAAGGCGATGCGCACGGGGCCCGAATACGTTATCGCGTTCTACTCTTGAAAACGAAGCTCAAGCGCCATCAAAGCTTTTCTATTCTTGCGCCTCTTCCTCTGCAACGCTACTGGGTCATCGACATGCACACTTTGCGGACACGCTAAACGGCAATCATGGAGACAAGTGATACAGTTGTATACGGTACGAAGAACTTTATTTAAAGATCCAGAGAAGTGCCACCCCTTAGGGTGACGCCACGGGCCGCTCCCACGTGGGGACAGTTAGACCTAGCCTAACCGCCGCATCGCAGGCTCTCTGGACAGCCCAAAGCTGACGCTGGTATTCCGAGCTCTTGAGGGCCGAGCTCCAGTTCTGCTCTGTGAGGTCCTTATCCCCGCGTAACGAGGGGCAAATGTGTTTTTAAACGTAGTAGAATTATTTTTTAAAAATGCCAATGTTCGCGCAGTATTACCACCTTGCTTCATGCAAAAGACATCGTCAGACAAAGTAGCGTACAAAGTACCGAAACGAATAAGAAATCACTATAACTTTTTTATGAACAATAATTTTAAAGCGCTTTGCGTATCTTTGCAAGTTTTAGGGATTTTTTTCAGCAACCCAGGTTTCGCATCCCTCGCCAACATTAAATAACTGCTTAGGTCACAAAATCTTCGTATTGCAATTATACTGTAGGAGGCCAAATATTGCACTAAAATGATTGCCCACATTTTTTAGAACAGGATCTGAGAGGGTCGAGGGCCGTGTCTGGGACATTTGGCATGGAATAACCTGGAAGTAAATCTATAAAACCAAACAAACTTTCCCTGTTCCGCTGAATTTCAAACCGAGACATCCACGTCCATAAAGCAAATGTCCCAACCAGTGCACTTTACATCCACCTTTCATCGGTATTGAATGTAAGCAAAATGTTGAACTTACACTGACATATTAAACATGAGCAATGAACTACCCCCCCAACAGGAATTAAATCCCTACAATCGGTCTACACAGCCAACAGAGCGCCATGTATCCGACGTATACAAATTTTATTTTCCTAGAAGATATTTTGGTCATCTAGAAATTAGTTCTTCATTAAATTTTGGTACATAAATGTCTGATATAACCCGTCGCAAACTAACATTCTGCCGCACAAAAGTACCGAAGCACCAAGCGTAATATTTAAGAATGCTGTCTCAATGAGGAATAGGCACATATGTGCCTTACCACTATTGTCGCACTTTATTAAGAATAAGCGGTATTGCTGTTGACAACATAATTGGGGAAGTAAGAGCAGTGTCCGTTGTAAACTGGGGACTGTCGCTTCAGAATAAGAACAATGAATAATATCCAGCCATAACTGCTTTATACATATACCCGTATTTATGACATACCTTGTATTTCACCATTGGCACGGGAAGACCGACGCTGCGATATCCGATGGTATTCGGCGCTGCGATGGAGATAAACCCGGCGGCTTCAGTCAAGCCGTAGGCATTCCTGAGGCTCTCTAGCTGGAATACCTAGAAGCATAAAACCGTCGGATGTGCGAAAACTTGCACGCGCTTGAAGGCACGCGACGAAAGAAGACATTAAATCGATTTAGCCATCTTACCGTAGTCTCACTTCGTTGATTTGATATTTATATAGTCAACAATATAGCATATTGTTCCATTTCCGTTTTATTATTATTTTTTTTTGCTTTTATTTTTGGTCCGCTAACCCCTTTAATCTCCGATGTTAACGTGAAAACTACGCAGAACATATGTATGGCACACATCCTCTCTCTGTACGTTTTATCAGCCACTACTCTCACGTTATCAGTTGGAAGCTTTCAAATATTTATATCCAATCAATGACGACTCATCCGTCCTTTCTGACGATAACCTTATACAGATTCTAACGACAGCTGTACCCGTATAGCCATGTTTGCATGCCCTATTCATAAAAAATTTCTTCCACTGATGCATTTCAGTACACTTGTCTACGCCCACAATTCGCAATGCCCACGAACTATAGGTGGCGCGCTGTACGGCTCAAGGTGGCGCCCTGAAGGAGGGTCACCCCGTTTGTTAGCATAGGAACAGATAGGACGTACGGCACGTGCCACTTTCGCCGGATGAAGTCATGAGCTGCACTGAAATGGATATGAGACCGAAATACTTTCCCAAACCATGGAAGCTCGCCACCTCATTATTTTCCGCGGCGTGAAAGGTTATATTTCAGCTCCGTTAACGCGTGCATGAGCAATACTTTGCGAAATCCTGTGCGTGCTGCAGAAAACTTCATGAACAAGAATCGACATATGAACTGAACGGCACTCCGAGGTAGTATTTACTGAGCCTGCCTGACGGATTTGCCGCAGTAGTAAGCCGCTAGCGAGTACCGCCATCACTGTTGCGCGGGACCGAATGTTTAACGTAGTGATGGTTCGCTTCTTCAAAGTTGCTTCTTCAACGGAACACGAGCATTTAACGTCCCCATTCAGCAGCACCTTGTGTCACAGCCATGCTCAGACTCTAGCCGTGCGCAATTCAGTGCACCCGGATGTTGCAGGTTCGATCAGCACAATCGATAGATGAATATCGAAAAAAATACGCACGTATGGTTTTGGCAACGACGAATTCTTCGGGGTTGCGAAAATTCGTCGAACAACTATGCCGTTCGGAAGGTACCGGTGAAGTACAGGAGAAATTGCCGAGAGGCTTGAGTTGTGACCGTGACGGCACATTTCATGGCTATAACCATTTTGCTTCGCTGGTCGAGCTCGAGCGTGTTGACGGCATGCGGCGCTCCATAATATCCACAATAATTGCGCTACATGCAATGCACCAGAAAAACTGTGTTTTTATTTTGATCTCGCTCAAGGATATTATAGATCATATATAATGAAATGGGACTTACTAGCGCGGAGAAACTAACAAACGAGGGGACGTGCGCTGCAACTCGCTCCTCGCGAGTTAGCAGCTGAGCGTTCATCGTCGCTGTCCCTCTCGGTGCGTGCTTTCAGAGCCTTCTACGTCCAGTAAAAAATCCCTGGCGTCAAGATCGTTTCTTTCAACATCGCTGATGAAAGCATTCTGAAGCATCACATCGCGCCATCACGTTTATCTGGGCGCAGAGAACATTTTGCTCTCAAAGCCTGTCAGAGAACACCTGACCCGTCAACAAGCAAATCGTTTGCAGTGTGCAGCAACCTACCAACAAACATACAAACACAAGCGGCGCAGCAGGGCGCAGCTTGTGTTTTTTGAGAATCGCGAGTCCGCGCGACTTCCCGCGTACGATGTTATGGGAATTCATGCGGTACAAAAGCGCTGACGAATGCTGTATGCAAGTAAAACAAGGTGAGTTTCGACTGAATAGGTCAGACAATAACATTTAACTAATCTACGTTGCTACAGAAAACCTCGCGAAGCTGATATGGGTACGCTGTGGGCTATCATTGAAAGCGCGAGTTGCCACGTATTTTAACGAAGATCTCGCGTCTCACAAGAACGGATCAGCTGATTTATCGTGTCACGGAGGGCCCGGTTTGTTCACTGGTGCAGGAAACATGCAAAGTCTAGTGTTCGTTTCGTGGTAACGCGTTAACACTGAGGCTAGCACAGCCGAACAAGGGAGCGATTACGTAGCGCTGCCATACTGACCCTCCATGAGAGGACGATTCTAAATTCCGCTTGGCGGTGTGACAGTCTATGGGCATTGCGAATACAAATTTGCATTCTACTCTGTTTCGGAGTACGGAAGACTTTCTTTGTATATTTCGTTCTGTGTTCTAAATGAAACATGCTCGCAACGGCAAGTAACTTCCGGGAACATACCCGGTTTCAGTTCCCTGCGGCAGGTAGGAAAGGATGTTTCAGCTCAACTAACGGTGTCGGCTGACTGTTGCCTTCTTCATTTTTAGTGGACCTGTGGCGAGTAGTGGAATTTGGCCAATTTTTGTAGCGCATACCTGTTTATTATGGACCGTGACTACATGACACACCGTACGACATCAGACACCGACAAGCCGAGCCCCTAAGGTGCAAGACTGAAAGACTGAAAGCACCCCTAAGGTGCTTCGTACCTAAAAGCCTAAGCTAATGCTACCACATCAACTCACATATGTAAACTAAGCTTCCAACCATTTGGAGCTTCGCAGGCCTATACTCTCTAGAACAATTTACCTTGGATTTCTTTATTTCCTTCTTTCTCGTGGCATTCTTTCAGTTTTACCGCAATTTTTTTCCTGTTTTTAAGCCAGGAAACCAGCTGATTCATTTCAATTGCTTTATAGACATTTTCACAGTTGTGCGCTGGCACAGCAATTGAAGGTTCACATAACTGCGATGAGCCGAAAATATGCACAGATCTGGTATCTGAATGACAACAATTCTAATACTTTTGTAATTATCCGTAACGTACTTATCACTAAACACAAACGCTTGCCCATAAATCTCGGCTGTACTGTGCTCACCTGAAGAATTCTATGGTACAGGTCTTGGGTTGTGGATGTGCCACTTATAATGATGCCTTTTTAACGTTGGTGCAAGGCCTTCGTCCAAACTGAAAGACCAGCTTTCTGAACGACGTCGGAAATGCGCACAGGCCTTGTAATCTGGAAGTGAGTAGCTCATTTCGAGTACTGTTAGGATGCATGGCAGTATTGCCCAGTTCCTGTAACTCTGCCAATTGGAAAAGGGCTGTTTAGAAAACCACAATCGACTTAAGATTCGAATGAGCATGCATATTATTCTGAATTCAATTGAATGTTCTTGTTGAAAGGCACGCGATTTCGTATTCACAAGAAGCGCAAAATGATCCCTGCTTCATTCAGAGCAGCAGCTCTGTAATACCTCACGTGCTAACATACGCACATGTTTGCTGATGCAATCGCCAAACCATGTCTACCACTAAGTGAATCCCTATATCAGGGGTCTTAAACACGTGGCGCGTGGCTTCACGAAGGTATAAAATGTTTCTGACTTTGCTAAATGATGCTCGCATTATTTACTAAACTATAGCGAATAATGACGCTTTGTCCGGGGAATCTACAAAGATGGCACTGTTCTCAGGCATGTTTTTTTGTGAGACACGTGTTGAACCATGTGCTGAAACTTAACCGCGCAACAAAATATCTATGTTTGACAATCGACTTCCAGATTTGAGTCACTCTGGTGATTTGTATCGATATATGTCCCAAATTCTGATGCTAAAACAAACCCCCTCCAGAAATGATCCATATATTGTATGCGGGAAGCGCGTCCTTTCAAATAAGGAGCGTTAAGCTACTCATTGTTCAATACCTCCCCTACCTGTCCCGGCCCTTGCGGAACTAAATTTCGTGACCGCGGCCCTCTAGCTGCGGTGAGCTTGAGACCCATTCAAAATATTCCTTAGCACGCACTAAAAATACATAAACAAGCAAGAGGTGGTACATCGCTAGGCAAATACGCGCCCTCAAAAAATTCTGAAACGAAGCACCGAAATTCAATAGCTCATGATCAAAAAGCACGCGCAGTAGAGAATACAGTCAAACCTCGGTGATGCGAATGTGACGAAGTAACAAAAAATATTCGTATCATCCGAAATTCATATCACCAGAACACATGCAAAATCAATATGCGACAAAAGAAAGCTAGGCGTACGTTTTCATTTATTGTTTCTCAGGGCCGCAGCAACATTATGAACAGTTGCGAATGACTGCCAGTAAATTTTCTAGACGTCAACGATCATACTTGCACTCTAAATATATGGCGCGTGCGCGCAAAGAGATGCGTTGCAACCCGTCACGGCTACTAGCTCCTTCCTTAACTTAGTATACTTTTTCACGTCACAGCAGACTACTGCGGCGAAAGCGTCCTATGAAGCACTTTGCACACGATTGATGAAGGCTAGAAAATTTTAGAATTTCTGTCCTTTGTTGTTATTTTCTTATCGCGGTGGTGCGGAGGCTGTTTTTTTGGGAAGTTTGCTCAAAATTCAAGTTGTTCGTTCAAATAAGAGAGTTGGCCGGTGTGCGCATCCCCAAGAATCATGCATGTTGACATTGCGAAGGCCTAGCTCCTTCGCCAAGACCACCTCTTTCGGTCTTCGTCCACCTTTCATAGGTTGTCTAACTGCGAGAACATGGCTTGCATTGACGAGGCAGGCTAATGTAAAAATAGGAGAACATCGCTGCCCCGAGCACAACAGCACGCTTCGAGAAACGAACAAAAAAAAAAAGAGAGACACCGAAGCCATCTCTAATCTTAACGCGAAGGCACATAAGGGCCTCCAAGATTCACGCGAACAATCTCGGTGGATATCACGCGCCCCTGATGGCCGCTCCTGCGGAACTCCATGGAATCGCAGTACGAATGCCCGCGCGTCGGCTTTCGCGGCCGCGCGTGATTGAACATATTTAGTTGAGCGTCCGCAGCAGCTGTGCGGACGGAGCCTGCAAGCCATTACCAATGGCTGGCTTCGTCCGCACAGCTGCTGCGGACGCCCAACTAAATCTGTCTATTGTCGTGCCTTCTAAGGCAGCACAGGCACAATCTGTTCGAACCTGCGCGGTAGCGCACGTTCGTATCAAACGTCGCGGGGTGAAAAGCGGTTCGCAACAACTACACTCCACTCCACTGCTCGATAAGAAGCTTTGGCTGGGACCACAGAAAAATTCGTATCACTCCCCGAAATTCATAGGACCCGTGATCGTATCACCGAGGTTCTACTGTGCTTAGCAAAATGAAGGTCATAAGTGCAACAAATGGTATACATGCTGTGCATTGGCTTTCAAGAAGGAGTTGAAGACGAATCATCGTCAAAGCAGTGTTTGCGTATCTATGTAGCAAATCGCGAAGATACCTCAAAGGCGTTGTAGCGCTACTCAATGTATTGCCTGTAAGCCTCCCAAAATACACACCAGCGGCTAAGAGTAACTTCTCGAAACATGATCTGGAGGCAGCTAACGTCCATGCCATGGGGAAGGAGGCCATGCCCGGCTCTTCAGCAATAGTTTGGGTTTTGTTCGCCATATATATGCGCTCTTTCGTGCATGTGCGTCATTTTGACGACGCAACTTTTTAGGCTTTTGTGTTGCGGCGCGAGAGGAGAAGATTTGGACAAATGGAGGAGAGGTGACGGCTGACACGACTAAGGCATATAAAGGAATGGACGTACGTTGTGCGAACCTTCGATGCCAAATAAAAGTTTAAGTTCTGGAGGCCTTCGCTATTGAATTGACGGAAACTAGATTTTTTTTTTGTCACGCGGGTGTTTCATAGTTGTTCTAACAGGCTGTGGTGCTGAATCCTTCCTCTTTCCTGCACTTACGCATCTCTCCATATATCCTCACCACCCGTATCAAGATATGACTTTTCACCACCTGCCGCTGAGACGATCTCTGTCGCGAAACATAATCTACCATTCTATTCAGCGCACCCAGGTACCAACAGTCATCATCACCAGGTTCTCCCAGGCAAATATTGTAGTGGAACACCCATTGCCACCCTACACAGAGCTTCCGTTCCACCCATCATCTTCACTGCTGAAAGTATTGTATGTGCCCTCACGACATGTCCCGCAAACAAAAGTTCCACCTTGTTTAGCGCACGTTTAGGCTGACCCTCATTATCACTACGAAAGCAGCTTGTGTTCTCTCACCATTTCCCCCCCCAGACAATCACTGCCACCTTTTTCATCAAATCCGCATGCCCCCCCGTAATAAGTAGCACCAAAGCAGCATGTGTTGCTGCCACCTGCGCTCCAGATGATTGTCGCCCCGAAAGTGACAGCGCCATCCTGTTCCCCACATGCGTATGTTTCGAGTCATAATTAGAACAGAGAGCAACATGTGTTTTCTCGCCGGCTGCCCCCCAGGCAATGGTTGCCACGAAACGGACAGCCTATATTTGAAGTTCTTGTGGTGTTTTCCATTACCCGGACACCTCCATGTGTTCGTGCTCATGTTTCTTCCGCAACATGTGATGAGTCGGAGAGAAGCGCAAATGGTTTTTTGAACTGTTCAGCAAGGACCATGTACAATATTTCTCTGGGCTGCGGCAAAATCTCCGTCGGCCAATATGGCTGTGTATGATAGATTGCTTCCGAGAACATGACTTGTCATTAAGCTCAGGTTCGAATATGCCACGTCATTGCAACGAGTGCATGTGTGAGCATTTGTTGAACTACCCATGTACTTTATGGAGAAGCAGAGGCAACGTATCAAAGGCTACTCCGGTCAAGAAATTTGGTGACCTCTGTATTAGCGTTCCCTGTTTTTCCCTTTTAGAAACTGAGTATGCTTTTATAGTTCATGGTTCATGTCCTGTAAGCTATTTCGTTGTGGCATTGTGTGCATTGGAATATGATGCGGAGCAATGGAACAATAAAATTCAATTGCGAGTAAGTGTCCATGTTAATATATTTTCTTTCGTTCCGTGCTCCCAGCAGTGCACCAGCTAGCCCATCGGCAGACGTTACTAAACTAGTCTAACCGCATTCAGCCGCCGCAATATATGGCGACATTGAAGAATCGTTGACATATCACGGCAGGGTATTCTCTATAAAACAGTGAAAAAATATTTCTGAGGGTATAATTGCCTAAATAACGACATGCTTAAAGGGGCCCTGCAACAGTTTTTGAGCATGGTAAGAAAACGCTGCCGATCGGTAGTCGAGGCTCCCGAGAACACGCGAGCCAAATATTATAGCGCAGCACGCGACATGAAGTTTTCAATAAATCCTCAAAGTCAGCTAAAAATTTCTTTCTCTTCTCTCGAGAAATGAAGCTACAAGTTCAAAAATCACTCGTCACAGCCATTGTATCAGCCATTGGCTGATTTGAGCATGGAACGCTCGGTCGTTACTGGGACCACCGCGGAAGACCGCGACTTGTGCACGCGTGCGCGCGCGATCGCACGGAAAAACCGCGTATTCGAAGAGAAAAAAAAGCGGGCAAACGTGCTCAAACTCAGGAGGCGCGCCTGACGTATTTTCTTTCCCCGTGCCATCTCTCCCTGCTTAGATTCCAGCACTTTCGTCGGGACTAGAGAAGAGAGAATGCAATTGCAGCGTGTGACAACTCTTTGCAACTCCGCTCGTACTGGACGGATTATAAAAATTTTTGCGGCGGTGAATTTGTGAGGTAATAAGGTCCTTTGGTGAACCCATTCCATGGCTACTGAGAAAAGTGTTGCAGGGCCCTTTTAAGAGGGTGCAGAGAATTACCGACCACCTTTTCTTTCCAACGTGCGCTTGACAGGAATGACTGCATTTTACTTCTACTGGATGCAGTCAGCATGGCTGCGAAGCGAGAGATCGCTTCAGTGCTAAGCGGTGCCTCCATTACAGTATGATAAGAACACAAAATTAATCTGATTTGCTTTAAGAATGATTTTTACCGAAGTGTTCTGCCGTTCTTCTTTTTCAAGCCCCGTACGAAGCCCCGCTTGCGGTTGTGATCTCACCTTGATTGTCGTGAACTTCATAACGTGCGAGAACACCGCGGATAATAAAAGCTGCGAAAAATTCAGGGCTGAGCTAGAAAGAACTTAGAGTTGAAGACTTCATTTGAGCTGGCCTTACGGCTATAGAGCGCTATTCTTCGATGCATGCATTAAATGAATATGAATAGCTAAGCAATGATAGAACCTTGAGGATAGGTTTTATTTGTTGCATACGGTATTATCGTCAAAGAGTTACCTTGTGTTTCTTCACAATCTCGACAAACTCCTTTGGAGATAGTCCTGCAGTTGACGGTATCACCATGGCGCCGCAGAGGAAGGCAATGATCGGTATGATGAATCCACATGTGTGCATCACTGGATTCCATCCCAGGACCACGTCTCTATCCTTGAAAAACTCGCTCGCCCTAGGCATGCCCCAAGAAACGCCACGATTATTTTCTCACTTTTCTCACAGTAACGATTTCCAAACCTCATCTCGCTTAGTGTATAACTTTCTCAGCAATTTTTTTTATATCGTTAACTTTCTCATTACGGCGCTCATCACAGGAAGTGTTTGCTGGTCTACCTTCTTACGTGACGTTTTTGTTTTATGCATCATTATTGGGCAAGGCACAAGAAACAAATGTTCTGTTAAGATCCCACTGAAGTCGGAAGAAGGTCGAGCAATCGTCAAAGTTTGTTGTACTAAGCGAAGTTTGCGTTTGAAGGAATAGATTTGAAATGAACCTATTGAATATATTAAGCGTGTCACATGATACACTCTTCTCAGCAAAACTACACTTATAAGTGGCTACTCCGTGTTGTATCTCCCCTGCACATTGTGCAAAAATGACATTTATTTAAGATTCAAGTACAGAAAATGTGGGTTGTTGAGTTCATATAGCAGTCACACTTATGCAGTACTCATGATAGCTAAAGCCAAGAAGACACAGGACTAGATGAACATGACATTGGCGCTGTCTAACAATTCAGTTTCAAAACACTGAATATTTAAACAAAACGAAGTTGGTGAACATTTGGGGCGCACCCCATTGAAAACAACTTCGAGAAAACGAAGAAAACTCTTATCTCACAGGAAAGCTGACAATCACGTATGTTCCAAGAACAATACTTCAGCATCCTTGTGTGCAATATATGGATGGCTCATGCATTTGCTCGTACTTTTCGATATTTCATACGCTCTCGCATATTCTTGGGTGCCCCTGCGCCCCAGACACGCGAGGGTTTTGTAGAGCACCGGATAGGAGGCGCACCGCCGGCCGTGGAGGCAAAGGTGCGATGAAGGCACACCTTTCAGAGAGCTAGCAAGCTCTTAATCGACCGTTCAGACGCCTCATCTCAATCGACCGTTCAGAAGTTTATTCGCTTTATTATTATTTTTTTTTGCATTCTAGCGTGCACTCATTTCGCTTTGTGTATTCGCTTTTTTACTTTCCATTTGAAAACATGCTATAACTCATGACACTCAATAACCGTAAGGTTATTTCTTACCCTAGGTTGAGTTTTACATTACTGCACACGCAGCCCTAGCTGAAGCACCCCCATAACCACATAAATGTGTCATTCTAACTTGGCAATGTTCTCACCTGCTCAGCTCCACTGACGTAATGAAGCGCGGACATGCTGATCTCTACTGCTTTCGGAAGGCCCGTCGTTCCTGACGTGTAAACGTGGAGCATGATGTGGTTTTTCGGTTCTTGTATTCGTGGCGCTTTAAACTGGTCACCGTCCTCCCGCTCAAAGTCTTGAATGCACACGAAATGGGGTGTGCGGTCTATGGAAAACAGACTCTACAAGGTACATTTCATAAAATTAGATAGAATGATTAAGCACATGCACACAGAAACATTGTAGCAGAAGCCCTTCCATAATGATTTCAAGTCATTTGTTACCTGTAGATATTGAAATGTGAGGGAAATTTCACTATTCTGGAGGGATCAATGAAACATAAGAACACGATCGCAGAATCGCAAAAAGTGACATAAACTGAGCATTAGAGACGGGGTCATTTGGTTATCGATTCGCGCAGGAAGTCTCTCTTCCGGGTTTTAGCTTTCCAATCACGTTATTCGTCGCGCCATGATCGCATGCTGATGCCCACTTATAACGACAATGGGAAGAGAGTGCACTAATATTAAACAACATGTGTACCCGACAGAATCTTGCTGATAATCTAGAATACTACAGTTGGACAGAAGTACTACAATAACCATTCGCCCATCAGCGGGACACCCCATCAGCGGTTTAAGACCACCATTCCGTTCAAGTTGGTTAAATTGTTGCTAAAGCTTCTGAATTATGCCCATATTCAGATTTAACAAAAAAAAACTGGTATTTAACATGCCAGGCAGTTTTCTCTTGTTTTTGGTTTTCTAGAGAGGCGAGTTTAGCTTGCAGACATCACGTCTTTTTGTAAATTTGTGCAGTAACTGGACAGATAAGTGCATCGGAACGCAATGCGCTGCGAGATTACCACGCTCTTCGCTAATTGCAGACAACGGCGCAGCGGAATACATTTGTCGATGGCATATACCTCTTGAAAAGTAGGCAGACCTTCAGGGACAACATCAGCACTCGAAAAGTTCACCAGTAAAATATAGAGCGACTTAACTAAAAAAAAGGTTGGCCACAGGGCTCTGAAGACTTATAAAGAGCGAACTGCAGGTAATGTTCTGCTGCAGGAAATGAGATGCGCACAGCGTTTCTCTGCACAACTTGAGAACTACTCCTATGTTCCACTTGTTACGATGCTTAATCGCAAATACCAGGTCATATGATCGCAAGATGGTCCCTTCATGAGTCAGTGGGACAAAGTTTTCCCAATTTTGAATACAGTCTCACGAGCCGACCACACGTATGCCTCCCACTTTCTTCAGGAAAAGTAGTGGCTATGGATTCATGAAATTCGTTTATGCTATTTATTTGCGATCTATATGCACATACCCAAGCCGATATTTATATCAACATGTCAAAAAATTTAGGCGACCCTAAAACAGGTTAGAATATGAATATTACTCGACGAATAATGTCCTTGCAATGTGATCAGGAATAATCCGATCTCCAAGGAGATATTTGTTACATAATACTTTAAATAGGTGTCCCTTCCTTAAAACCCTTATAATTTGAGCAACGAGATTACGCCTCTGCCTCCTAAAATATTTCAAATATAGCGTTCTTGGATGACATTCAATTTTATGTTGGAAAAAATTAAATATTTACTTTACATATCAAAATAACCTACACCACTAAATTTGTTAGAATGTCAGTAGCAATGTACACACTTCGGCTGTATAAAAAAGGAAGCTTCCCTGACTGAGATGCTGTGTAGAACACAGACGCAAATCTACTGAAGTCGTGTCGTTAGGGACACGTATTTTTCATGGGTGAAAGTGTGGGGACAAGTTGTTGACCAATACGAATCTAACAACATGAATTCTGATATTATAGCTAACCTTCTTTTCAGCCTCTTTATGCACTACTCGCTGCCTTCTATGTCTAATTTTCCCGAGCGTTATCTCTCGTCGCTACGGTTGCATACGAAGCATTCAATGTACCTGGCAGTAATGATAATGGTAATAATAGGTTGGGGTTTTCTGTACCAAATCACCATATGATTATGAGAAACGCAGTATTGGAGGGCTCCGGAAATTTCGACCACCTGGGTTTGTTTACCGTGTACCTAAATCTAAGTACACGGGCTTCTACCGTTTCACCTATATTGAAAGGCGGGCTAAACGGCCAGAATTCGATACTGCGAGGCTTCGAGTCAGTGGTGGAGCACCATAGGCCACTAGACCCCTGTGGCGGGTTGGGTAGACTTCATGGGCACTTGCACTTTATAGGGCGGCTCTTCCAGTGGGCACGGGTGGGCAAGAAAGGCACTCTTCATGAAGAGGTGGGGGTTTTCCAGGAGACACTTTCAGCAAGTTTTCATTGTGCTTACAAAGTGTCACTTCAGATGAAGCTCTGCTTTTGCTATGATTTAAGAACAGCGCTGTGCTTTTGTGCCACAGTGACACTGCGATAACAATGTGACAGCACAACACTCGCGCCCTAAACGGGTTCTATTGAACTGAATAAGTGGTGAAAGGCGGGCTAGTTGGTACATGTCGTTTAAGGAATGAAGAAAAAACAGCGCATAAACCGGACGGAGCGAAATAAGCACACAATGATTTGAATTAGCTATTGAACGGGCTTTAATGTTTTAGCATGTAGGCTTTAATTTGCAGATTGTCATACAACACTTATTCACGCGAAAGAAGCTTAACGATGCTGGAAACACTGTATGTACCCTGTAGTAACAATAAAAAAATCCGGTGTATTCACTAGAAGTCTAGACTGTTAGCAGACTCTAGCTTTCTGCACCATGGCAACGCTAGTCCTCCGACTTGCCAGGGGTGCAGGGGGGCGCCCCAGGCAATGCCCATGTGCAGTAGTATTTTGATTTGATACGGCATTTTTCCATTCTCGTAGAAGAGAGGCAGATTTTACGTAATATATTGCTATTGTTTTTCTACGTATCAATAAAATGGATGAAAGAAACACGTTGAGTTCGCGTTTGCACCTCTACTGAGACCTGCCCTGTGCGGCACTGTGTGGAAATGAGAGGCAGTGGAAGTAGTCACTGAGAGAAAGGCGGGACGCGTGCACTATCTTGCTGGTAACCTGTTGCAGTTGCAAAAGTGGTGTAAGGAGAAATTCGCTGGTCACTTCGTGTGAGCTCTCTCGTGCTCTTTGCGACGAATGTTATCTATGTTTTGGATGTACTTTATTGTGAGTATCAATAGGATGTACTTGTTCACGGCGGTTTTCTGCGTTCATCATGGATGCTTGGCGACAGGATGTCTTCGAGACCACATATTTGGCTGCCCAACTTGAAATGCGTGAGCTTTGTACCGCATGTGTTAATTTAAATACAAAGACAGCATTTACTGCACCTATTAATTGTTCAGTACCCTGCTATTGGTACCGATCTTCGCCTTTTCGTTGGCACTGTGAGATTTCACATAAATACGGACATTCACGCTCAAACCACTCTCTGGCCGGCATCCGCAAACCATCGTATATAAAGAGTGGGCGTATCATATTGTAGTTGAGTATATTCTAGGTGCTAGAGGCTCAAAGATGGAAACTATTTCTTGACTTCGGAGCTATCACTGTCACATCAGAGGAGGACCACGAGGACTCGAATTCGTCAAATCAGCAACAGGAGTAACGTAATTTATGAACAGAACATTATGCACGTAAGTACTCCATTTGAGTTGTGCACTGGAGATGAAGGGAGCTGAATATTAGCTCTAACTTCAAATCATATCAGCATATGAAAGAGTGATACACATCATTGCCTGCATTTCCTTAACAGAAGGGTGCCAGAATATAGCGCTACTGTCTTTACTATACGCCTTCGACGTCTGCGTAGCATTCGGAATCGGCTATACGGCTGTTTCAAAATGGCTGCTTGGAGATGTGAAGATGAAATACTGGTCAGCGACATGGCTACCCATATGTTCAATGTATGGTTGCATATGCATAGGAATGTTTTTGCTGCTAATAGCATGAATAAATCTCAAAACCTTGCGTACCCCTCTTCTAGCAGAAAAATTGACTTGTACAATTGGAATTTTGCACGATGCGATGAATGACGGCTTCATTTAAGCGTAATATAAAGATCCAAGCAATAAGGTGCTTACATTAAGAGGCGTACAGTGATAATAATAATTTTGTTGGTTTCATGTCCATACACCACAATATGGTTATGAAGATGCAGTAGTGGAATGATCCAATATTTCAACCCCTTGGTGTTCTTTACCACCCACCCAAATCTTAGCAGACGGGCCTCTTGCATTTTGCTGATGAACGCTAGCTCAGGTGGCAGTAAAGAGATAATTATATAAATACGTGCCAACAGGAATACAGATTGTAATGCGAGGGACGTGAGAGCCCTGGTCATGTTTTTTGCCAATTGTTTTACACCTTAAGGCGTATGTTTTTGTTCGTCATTTGAAGCCTCTATATTATTGCGATAGCAATTATATGGACACTATCAGCAGATTTTCACCGTCGTGGTCATGTCCTGGATACGTATATGTATTTATATATGTAAAAGGCGCAAAGAAAAATAAATTGGTAGACAAAATTCCAAGTGACCTGACCGGGGATTCGAACGAGCGACCCGTTTCTCCGCAGACCGCTGCGCTAGACAACACAGAAACGCGACATGCTTTCTTTTTCGCTTCAATGCATTTGTGCCGGCGTTGTAACGTTTAACTTTTTATATGCACCACTTACCGCTCGTGGTACGCAGATCTCAGAGGAGCTTGAGCGTGTTTTCTATCCCGCAGCGCTCCTACATTTTCTTTCAAATTGAAAACTGACCTTGAGACGCACACCGAAAAAGTGGTCCCCTTCTGTACCCACTCATGATGTAGAAGGAAAAAAAAGAACACCGGGCACACTTTCCGTCAGACGCCACCGCATGGCGCGAGACGCAGAGGGGTCATTTCACGTGCCCCTGTTTAGAAGAAAAAATTACACCATCTCCCACTAAAGGGAACCATGTGTAGATGTGAAGCAGCGGGCGCTAACGCTTACACTGGCGGGGCGTTGACGCTGGCGCTCATCGCAGCGTTGCGCAGGAGAGAAAACTGGGGAGGCGCAAAGCACGCAATGATGGAGCGGTGTTTTCTACTGGAACATGTCAATCGCTGCTAATGGGCAATGAGAGACAGATGACTCCGACTGGACACAGAGACCCGCAGTTCGCTTTTAGTTAACGCGCACGCTGCGAATTTTTCATTGTTCAACAACGCACAGGGAGAAATCTCCCACCGGCACCACCTTGCAGGTCGAAATCCATTGTCATATATACGGAGTGGCCAGTGAACGGTTGTGCAGCGCGAGCAGTCGGTTTTTTCAACGAAGAAACTCGCTAGCAGACGCTGCCTGCGTCGGCGTCGCCAGGCGAGAGAGGGGGGGAGCGTTGGAGAGGAGAGAGAGGAGAGGACGCGCATGCGCAGTGGGAGTGTGGACGCCGCAGGCAGGGATGCCTAGAGGAGAGAGGGGGGAAGCGTAGGAGAGGAGAGATAGGGGGGGACGCGCATGCGCAGTAGGGAGTGTGGACGCCGCAGGCAGGGATGCCCAGAGGGGAGAGAGGAGGAGAGGCGCATGCGCAGTGGAGGGTGTGGTTGTCGCGGGGAGGGATGCCTAGAGGAGAGTGAGGGGGAAAGGAGGTTTTTTTATTTATATTTTTTTTGAAAGGGTTTGCGCATGCGCAGTAAGGAATATCACGCCGCACACCGGATTAAGCTCCGCCATAAGATGCTTCACATCTAAAATAATTGTCAAACAGCGTCGGCTTCTGCATTGTGGACACTTGGAGCGCGTTGCCCCTCTTCAAAGACTTAACAACTATGACAGTTGTTACTTCACGTTTGTTCTGTGTCTTATGCCTTCTTTTCGAGAGTCCTTTTTTGCGTAGTAGCGGTGCGCTGAAAGTATTGAGCTGCTTGTCGTTCTTCGTGTGACATTCTAATTTCTTGCTGTCGCATTCGTTGTTTCGCCTTATTGGCGAAACTGTGACTTTTTTTCGTTTCGTTGTATTATGTTTAGCTATTATTGCGATAGCAATTATATGGACAGTGTCAACGGATTCCCCGTCGCCGCTGCCGTTTCTGTCGCCGTCGCCGTCACGTCCCGTATAAAGTCCAAATTGATAAGATCCCCCCAGCGCATCGTACATTCTCCCCGCGGGTAATAGCGCGCGAGCGGGGGGCGATGAACGCGGCAGGAGTGGAGATCAAACGAGCCGACCCATCGCCATCGCTCCGAGGCACATGCGATAACATCCCCCACCTGTTAGACCGGACGTCAAATGCTCAAGCAGAGACGGGAACGCCCCGCCTGTCTTTAATCAGCGTGAAAAGATGCGAGGGGGAAAAGGGGGGGGGGGGTCGCTCGAGCAGCTTCGACCTTTGATTTCACGAGCGCGATCGTCGCCGGCGCGCGCGTTACCTCGCTATCTCGGCAGCCGTCACCGGGCGGCTCGTGTACTATTCTACATGCAGCGCTCTCAACGCGAAGAGTGTCCGTAGAGCGGCCGTATTTTCTTAAACCAGCGTTTTATAGAGTTGCGTGAGATCGGATCCAAAGGAAGTTAGCTGCCAGCCTGACTTCGTGTAACATTACAATTTGTTGCTATCGCATTCATTGCTTCACCCTTGCGGTGAAACAGTGACATTTTACAATGGCATATTTGGCTTCGCCAAGTTATCTACTTTTGCATGCGCTATAGATTCTTAGTGTATTACACGAAAACACTGAAGTGATTACCTTGAATTGGCACTTCCTGTGTATGTTCATAAATTTGTCTGCATTCTCCTTCTCCGTTACGGCGAAGCTAACATCACTATCTTCCACTTGGTATAACACTTCACCTGCAAAAATTTAACAACCGATAACTGAACTTAGTGTTTCATAAAAATGAACGTACGCTATCGACATAGACAGAAGTTTTATGATAGTAGCTATTTTATCTAGAAAGAGCGAATTAACTGCATTTAACGCTGTTTTTTCTTACATAGCAGTTTTATCAGCGAGAGAATGACACAATCCCACAAACAGGAGGCGATTTAAAGTATGAGCGCGCATTATGTCATACCCATGTGTTTGGTGCGACAGGGTCTATCGTGAGAGACTGTGGCTTAATTCACATACGCAACTGCCGGACAGGAAGGGGGTTCCTGATTTGTAACCTCACTATTTCCTTAGTTATTCCTCGATTACTGTATTGCGGATAAAGCGAATTTCTGCAAAATTTTTATTAGTTCATTCCCTTTCAGTTTTATTAGAACTTAGAGCAATTAGGATCGCGCTTCTTTCTCTGGTCACATTTTAATGATATGGTGAAGAATATTGTTAACGAGGTAGATATTTTCATGCGCTCTTCAGCCCAGAAATAAGAGCTGTACGAGGACTAGACGAAACGCGTTTAGCACTTTTCTCAAGAGGCGACTATGCCTTTTACATCTCATTCAACGACACTTTAACTTCCCTCGTTCCAGTGATGAGCGACACGATAGTCGCGGCAGAAAATCTCCATATCGAAATATTTGCCCTATTACGCAAGTAACAGGATGCAAAACGTTCTCCAGCTGTACGAATGAACATTAAAGGCCTGAAATTTTGGTCCTTTGTCAGCGTCGAAGTGGAGGACTGCGAAAGATAACAGAAACGACGAGTGTCAGCGTCAACGTAAAAGTTAACAAAAGAAATAAAACACCTGTTGGCTTTGCGCATGTGTGCCCGCACATGTGCAGGCGGTCGCAGTTCATAGAATCAGGGCAGAGGCGTATTTTCGCACATCTTTTCGCTCTCAAGCGGAGTAATTGACTAATGGCTGACACACGTGCATACATTTTTAAGCGAAGCTCTCCTAACTCACAGATTTCGGAGTCGTAAGCGAAAAACCCGGCGCTGGCGGGCGTATAGGATGCCCCCCCTCTAAGTTGTGGTGGTCACTTGTGCGTTTATATGCGCAGTTTCCCAATATTTGACGCTCTCTCGAACGTGGTCTTGTTAGCGATCAGCCCTTTCTGATATGGTAATCTGGTTTTTTGTTGAGGTGACTTCAAATTTTACGTTACCACATTTCATTGTAGCCTAGATATGAACACCTGACCGTTTTTGTTGCCTGCAGCAAGTGATATGCTCCAGTGCTAAGCACATGGATCAGGTGGCAATTGCGTGTCTGATTCCAGTTAGGAGGGAGCATTGTACAATACGATTGAAATAAATAGAGCACAAAAGAAAGAAGGAAGGCAAGGAAGACAAAAAGGAGAGAAAGAAATGAATGAAGAAACAAAAAAAAGGAATACGATGTCAAATAAATGTTTGTTTATTGGCCTATTGGAGATTGGCTCGTAACCTCAAGGGGATTGGCCACACTGTCAATCTATTTATTTATCTTTCTATCTATCAAAACAAATACAGAAAAGTAGTGCGTCAGGCAGGCACACACCAAAATTCGCTTGCTCCCATTTTCCAGATAGGGTTAGGTCTCCTCAATTTTGTTGTCGTAGCTTTGATAGGAAGGATTGTAGAGTCATTCAAGAATGATTTTATCAACTACCCCCGCTTATTTTGCTTTCAGCTTCCTCGTACGTTTGTCGATCATGTTGTGAACTTGGGTGGGCTGCTTTCTAAACCACAAAATTTGAATGAGTGGATGAGAAGTGAGTTTGGGTAAAAAAAAAAAGACTTCGTATAAGCAGTTTTTCCCCTACTTGCCTTTTTTTTCCCTTGATCTCACTATTACCGCAGATTTACACCTGCGGTTAACGTGTGCGTTATTTTTTTCATATGACAGCGTTCTTTTAATTGCTCACTTTCTTTCTGTTTTGCAAGATTTTAAACCAAATTATGTGCAAATTCGTGAATGCAACATTTGTGTCTCTACTGACTTTACTGGCTTATGACCTCGCGTCCAACGCCCCAGCTTCACTGACTAAAAATGCGCACAGTTTCTAACAGTGCTTAGAGCACACATAAACTTAGTAGAGCAAGTGAATTCTGCAGTACAAAGATGTTATCTATCCGCTACACCTCCGAGGAAACAGGTTGTCTTCCTTGGTCACGGGCTTTGGATGTGCCGCTCGAAGGCTTCATGCTATTAAAAATTTTTATACACCAGTCGAAATAATACAGTTACGCGCTTAGAATCATAAGGTAATTCCAGAACCATCACCTTTTCTTTTATTTACCGTAATTGTAAATGCGATTCCTACTTCCGTGGTGATATGAAGGTTAGTCGTTTATTTTAAAAAAGGAGCATTCAACACAAATAATAAATGAGTTTGTTCTGTTTTGCCCAACACATATGCGTGGGTGTGCGTGCGTACGCGCGCGTGTGTGTGTGCTTGTGTTTGTGTGGGCGTGTGTGTGTGTGTGCGTGCGCGCGCGTCCGTGAGTATCAAAGGATCCAAGCATGGCTTAATGGAAGAATCGGCAGACGCGAATGGAATTTTATGCAGTGCAGACGTGTTTTGCCTTAAAGACGACCAGTTCTGTTAAATAGCTTGTTTTGTTGTTGTTCGCCACCGGACTACTTATTTTTCATGCCGGCTTCACTTCAAAGAGGCACACTCTTCACTTCAAGAGGCACACTCTTCAAAGTACTGCCGGCTTCTTGGCTGCCGGGGAAAATGGCAGAAATTTCGGCAGGAGAGCGTGCCTCATGCAGCTCCTCCTAGCTGATACAAATACTTCTTTTTTCCCCCCATGATAGGCAGGCAAATCCGTCGTTAATTCCGTGTTTAATTCTCTCCGGAACACGGGGCCCCGACTAGGAAGCAGCTTCTTCAAGATCACCAAAATTTGTGCGCACGGAGGTGCTAAGAAAATTCGAATTCAACTTCGAGATTATCCGAGTGAAAGCCACTTATTAAGGCATAAAAACTGCAAAAAAAAAAACAACTAATGTGCTGTCAGTATTTTTTTAAAGAGAAAACTGTACTCCCTGGCGAAAGGGGCAACAGCTTCACTACCCGACAGATTTCAATGCGTGAAACAGACTGCACATTTTTAGAAGTGTTTCCATCGGCTCGAGCATGCGGTTGAAGTGTATTTGCCTATGATCAGTTAAATGGTTACAAGTGACTCTCGTTTCAGTATCCTTACTATTCGGCTTGGAGCTCTTAATTCTTCAAGCTGAAACATTGATTGCTCACCTTTACGGTTTACGGGAGTGAAAAATTCCAGCTTCAACCGCTATTTCGTTTATGAAGTGTGCTAGACAAAGCGATTGTCATGAGTGTACATTTAGGGTGCACGAGATTTTCTAATGCCTTCTTTCGGATTGGTTATTGGCCCCTATAATTACAAAGTGAACGGTGCATTACTGTTACACTAGTACACACTCCGGCAGGCAATAAAATTCAGAAACCGATACGAACAGTTTCGTCACTATCTCTAAACAATTTCACGTGTGTAAGAATGTGAGAAGTAAGAACTAGGAAATAGGAATAGACACAGTCGGTGGAGATGCAGGACCAGTTGGAAGATTTGAATCTGTCTTACGTTCTGATAGCATTGGCTTCACCAAGACCACAGTGGCGCCAAGGCAGCAGAGGGAGTATGCAGCGATGAGCGAATCAGCAGAATTCGACATGCAAACACACACTCTGCTCTCGGAAGACACACCGTGACGCTGGAATCCAACGGCGTACCGTTCAAGGAGAGACAAGAGATCCGCGAAAACTGCGCGATTGCCCATTCCGTTCCTGCGTAGGGATGAGAAGAACGACCACGAGAAAAAATAATGACTTCTTCTGACACCATTTACACGACTTTTGGGAACACTGGGTCACCATAATCATCATAAGCCTGTCATGTTCACTGCAGAACAAACGGCACTCCCAACGATCTCCAAGCCACGTTTTTGTGCGTGATCTTATTTTTTTATTGGGTATCAGCTAAAAAGTTGTGCACATAATGGTTTCGAAAGCCCGCAACAAGCAGAAATATCACGGTGCCAGAGAATAGCCACTGCCATGACGTTGCGCTTGCAGACAAACTATTTTTATGTCCGTACGGCGCAAAATGGTGCAGAGAATTGTAACTAAGAAGATCTTGTTGCTGGGCCTAGTTGATACTCAACTTGGATAAAAACTCACTGGGTCCCTTAAAGCCTTCACATAATCTAGAGCGTACTAGAAGCTTTTAGGTGGGACAAACGAGGGGTTCAAAGTGAGACGCTGGACGTCGACACAGCTCTTCTGGCTGCAATACACATTAAGGAGACTTGCTTGTCTGCCAGATTCCACAGGCAAATGGCACGCGTGAAAAGTTGCGAGTATATTCGATGTCTGTACGCTTTCGCGGTATGGACTTGAACATACGGGCCTAGCCGTGAGCCGCGGTTGCGAACAGGATACATGTGTAGGAGCCTTGTCGATGGCATGTAGAAATGATTTAATACGTTATTGCAGCTTTATCGCCGATTAAAGTGTCCCCGCGATCATCCCTCACGTTTACATCGAGAACCTAACCCGTCACAATTGTTTCTGTGCGAGGATATACCCTAACGGTTACCGTAACGATTAACGTTCGTAATTTTACTCCACGTAGTTTCATACAGTCCCAAATAACATATTGCGGGGCAAGAGGGTCCGTTCTTGCATTACTTGACAAACTTAAATATATGCGTGTGACTAAAACTGCAGCAATGTGGACGGACACATTTCGCGAATCAGTCATATTCATGGCGTCACGATACCTGATATGATGTTCTCAGAGGCAGAGTTGCACGCTACTATAGTGATACTGGAATTTTGACGAAGTGTGAAACAGGAGAAGGAAGTCAAGTTGGATTCTGGGCCAAGCCTCCCGCTACCATCTATCATCCCGCTTTGTAAAATAAACATCTTTCACCGCAACAATAATGTTTACATGTTCACGTCAGAGCACTTATTGGGGCCGCTAAAACTTTCTCTGTCACGGCCGCCCACCAACCGCTGGTAAAAATGCGGGGGTCGCACGCGCGGGGCTCGAAGGCAGCTTTGCAGCTGCTGCCTCAGTTGTCACGTGATTATAGAGCGTGGTGGCGAGCTTTGTGCTGGGCGGAGCCGACGCGCTGTGACATCGCTACAAGTGCCTCAATATATGACGACTGTTCCTACCGCGGTTAACAACCATAGAGTACGTCTATAAGAGGCACCTCACCTGATTTTGTACTGACCCCGTGATCGGCACACCTTAAAACAAGGTAGGATGTTATGTGATGACGCCATTATTCAACCTTAGGTCACGTTACGGCACAGTGGCGCCATGATGACGCAGTAACGAGGTTAAAAACTGGCGATCTGTCACGTCATGATGATCTCATCTCGTGATAATTTTCTGAAGCAGTCGTCACCAACACCGCTGGACTCCGACACCGCCTACGTGGGAATCCCGACATTGATGATCAATTTTTGCATTTGGTGAGGCATCTAAGGCTTTCACCTTTAAAACCTGGACGCCTAATCACCACCAACAAAAAGAAGCACAAAAGCGTAATTTGGAATTGATTTTATCCGCACTAAACTGCAAAAATATATATTAGCCGCACCACACATGTGCAAACAGTACTGCCTCGATAATCATTACACATCGAACACGAGGGTATTGCAAAGCCTAATTTTAATCGAGCATAGAAGTACGAAATTTAAATTCAGACTTGCACAGAACCACAGACGTGTCTACATATACGCGACTCGCCTTTGTTTTTTTCCTTAAGTAAGCTTCCATTATCTACCGGGCCAAAGCATTTCAGCTTTTGGTAAAAACAGAAACGCTAGAAAGAATCTCGCCTCACACGAGCAGGAATGGCTCGTGCAGGCAAATGTGCCGACAAATTGCTTAGAATTCAAAGTTCGCGCTCCCAACCCTCACGTTCAGAGCTCAGCGACATTTTGCTTTTTATGCCATTCAAATGCTATACCCAACCACGTATTGTTCCTTGCTCTTTTCTAAAACTTCTTTACCATATTATCATTTCCAACGGCGTGTCTTAGGACTCTTAGTAAATTTAGAGCAACCAACCGGCGTAGCCCAGCACCTTCTACTATTTGAGCAGTTCATGACACCTGCAGACTGAGCCGCAGGTATCAAGAAACAACCGTAATTCAAGGCAGTTGCTCATAGGGTGAAATCACGTTGCTCAAGATAAAAAAATTCGCTTCAGTAATATTCTTAGTTGTGTCACAATATATAAGTGCTATTTCTCAAATTTTAACTCCGTCCGAACGTAGCCATTTTAGAAACCGGTATACAACGTGCAATTAAGGTTTCTATGCACACAATGCATTACAAGATGAGGGTATTTCTGTTTCCTTGAAGATACAGAGATTGCTAAGTAATTATGTGAATTTGATCGCGACACGGGAATTTGTAGCTGCCGCCGTCGTAGTAATCTAGGGGCGCTTCATTGATACAAACGCGAAATATTTGCGTAAGGCTTTTGGGCGTGACCGAACAGACACGTGAATGCATAATTATTCTGAAATGTGAATGCATATTTAAACCTCTCACGAAGGCGTTTTTTGGTGATCGGAAGTGTTAGCTAACGCAAAGCAATGGGCATGTATTTAGAAACGCATTTGAATTGGGAGCAGGGTTTTACTGTATTGAAAACCATTACACAAGTTGGTCATTGATGGTTGTTTGCGATACCTCCAGCACACTTCGCTACTGATGCACGAAGAGCGACCATCTTTACAGGTAACAGAATAACGAAACATTACTTCACCTGTGTGCTCTATTCGATACATATTGGCTATTAAATATCATGCATTGAAAACACATTCTCTTTATGGAAGTCAGCGCTTCATCTTTGACGCCCTGTATTGACACTGTCTTTAGTTGCGAATAAGCACCGCGGAACTCCATTACTCTTTTGTGTACCAAAGCTTTTGAAGTTGATGTTCAACGCCCTACACTAAGACATGATCACATACATGCTCACTAGCTGAACAGTCGCATTGATATCTTTTAATAGAAAGTTGCTATCGATACCAAAGAGTACTAATTGAAGCCAATACATACCAGGGCCGGTTTGTCACCATGCTCTAGGAAGCGCTTCCTGATGTGCTGATAAAATGTTTCATCTTGAATCAACTCTACAGGTGGGTAAGGCGATGACACCACCCCATCCTTGATGGGCGCCTGCATCATCTCAGCACAAGCCAAGGTTCTCTCGGAGAGTCTGCTGCTATTACGTTTGCCTGTTCTGAAATGTGTAATCATTCATATCACGGTTATTTGTCTAAATGACTTCACGACAAGCAAATAATGTAAGTTATTGCAGTGAAGAGTTTGACGGAATCCCGTCAGGTTGAAGAATAACGCGGATGAAGAAAGACACAAGGCCGACCAAAGTAAAAATATTTTAAAAGATGTCTCTGTATTGCACCCTTAAAAAGGCCCTATGAGGAAGCCGAAACGTTTTTATGAATATATATTTATTTTTGTCGGCGCTCTGTCCCACGTTCTGTTACTCGACCCATATTTCACACCAGGTGGCCGACATTATTTTGATAAGAAAGGTGAGTAGTTCTCATGAGGGGTTAAATAATTGATCCACATAAATAAGCAACATACGAGGGTCATTCAAGATTTAAGGGCCGTTTGGTCCCCAAAAAATAAATATTGGCTTGTAAAAGATTTCTATTGGCGCGCTTATTTTAATACAACCCTAGTTAACTTTCCTACATAATCACCGTGAACTTCTAAGCACTTTTCGCATCGCTGCACCAGTTTCATTAGTTCCTCAGTACGGCAGTTCACCGCGTAGGAATTTTTTGCTGTTTGAGTTGGTCGGTAAGCATTTTTGGTACCCAGCTTGACACACTTTGCGAATTCCAAGCTTTTCAATTGCAATAGTGTAAATATTAGAGCGTTCAACAAAAGTAAATCTATCCGACAAACTACTAACTGTCGGCCGTCGATCAAATAGCCATTCTACGTCCATTTGTTGAACTGTTTCATTGGTCTTGATGCTGAGCCTGCTACTCATGCCTTCGTTGTTCAAATTGTGTGGCCAATTCTGAAGTATCCGCTTCATTTTCTCACATTTCCTTCACTCATCGCTGTAGGCACATAAACTCGGCACAACAACCCCATGAATTTTAGAAGCTGATGACCATTTTGCCTGCGAAAATCAATTTAGAGTTCGAGCTTCCCTACTGACGGGAGCAACGATTCCCGGGGACAGTTTCATCTCCGTTGCCCGTCTTGCACACAACTGCTGAGCCAGAACAATAGCTTCAGCACCTTGCTGAAAAATGAACAGATGGCCTTGCACAAATAAATCTTCATCCTGACGCGCAAATGTTCAAATATTAGCCAACGAACCTTACTTTTTAAATCACCCCCCGTAGAATGCAATAGTGCTTGTAGAACTTTCCTACTTTCTTATTTTTTAAATATTATCATGCATGTGCCCGCGTTCTATGTTTAGGATCAGACAATTGCCTGCTGTTTTAAATTTTTTTTTAGTTTTCTATGCTCGCGTCCCAGTCTAAAAGGTTTGTGCCTCGAGGAGAATGCAGTGATGTACGGGACTGACGAAGAAATATAGCCCGGGAAATTATTTTCTTTTCAGAAACGCGCTGAGACCTTGTTTTCGGGTTTGTGCGATGCTTGTTTGAAGTTATAACTGATGGTGCTAATTTTCGCTACCATGTAAGTGCTATCCCTATTGAAAATCTTTCCACCATAGGAATGGTGGATTCCACCATCCACCAGTATGGTGGATTATGGTGCTGGAATACGGTGGCATACGGTGTATGCTGGCGTATGATGGATGCTGGAGTGCGATGGATGCTGGAAACCAACGGAGCGCAAAACGGCTCTAAACCGTCAGAACCATCGTCCCTAGCTTCCATATCTAAAAAATTGCATAGAAAACAGTGCAGGTAACCTCAGGGCAAAAAAAGAAAAAACGCTTGAAAAAAAAGAAGCCTTCCGTCACGCGGAGTCGAACGTCGCACCTTCGCATCCTGAGCCAAGTACTTCACCACTACGCCACGCTGAATCTTTTTTTGTGGGTTGCAGAACGACTAGTCAACACTAACACATCGTTTAACTTCAGCGTTGTATGTCGCATACTCGAGACAAGCACCATCTTCCCCCCTCCTACTAAAATTTGCACGCTTATTAAACAAAAAAAAAAAACAGTTGCCAGTAACGAATGGCATGTCGATAATGGCAACACCACTAAATTTCTCTTACAATTCACAACGTATATATTTACATATCAACCGGCTGTTACTGCCTATATTAATATATCCGTTTCTCGTTCTTTCGAAAGGGAATCATGTGCAGAGGCTGCGTGTCGACTCTAAGCTCGTTCGATACATACACGCGTACAATTGATTGAATACTGTGATGTCGTTTCGCGCAACGAGCGCGGCCGTGCCAGCGTACTGATCTGTGTAGCTATCATTAGGTACAACTATACAGAGTGTTTCAAGAAATGTGTCCACTATTTTTAAAAAATCAGCAAAATGTGGTATTTGCTCGCTGTCTTCATATATGCTTTTTCTGTAGCGGCAGGCATCCTAAGATGGTTGAAGACATGATTTGGGACAGTAATTAAGAAAGTTAAATTAATTAACTTTTTAATTAGCGGAGTTAAATGATTAAGTCAAATGGGAGAATTGAAGTCCTTCATGCGAAGAACCCATTTCAGCTTTGAGATTTCGAAAAAGCGGCCTCTAATAATTTTCGTAGCGTAATGAAGTTCACGCAAATTCAATGGCGAAACCGAAACCCAAGCACCGATGAGCGCAACAAGCAGACGACTAGAATGACGTCACTGTTCAAGACAACGGTTACAGAGGTGCTGTGCTTCCCCGTTCGTTAACGTATGTGCATCATGCGTGCTACTACTGCAAGCGCAGCCCGCAAACTTACACCAAGAAATCGGTTGATGGTTATATAATGACGTTCACTCATTGTGGACGTCTCAGACGAATGTGGCAGTTGCGCTCTTCCGCGTTTCGTTTTCGGTTTGGCCGCTGAATTTGCCTGAACTTCATTACGCCACAATAATTTACAGAGGCCGCTTTTTCGAAATCTCAAAGCTGAAATGGGTTCTTCGCATGAAGGACTTCAATTCTCCCACTTGACTTAACCGCCTAACTACGCTAATTAAAAAGTTGATTAATTTAACTTTCTTAATTACTCTCCCAAATCGTGTCTTCACCCAGCTTAAGATGCCTGCCGCTACAGAAAAAGCAACTGTGAGGACAGCGAGTAAATACCATATTTTCCAGATTTTTTAAAAATAGTGGACACATTTCTTGAAACACCCTGTATAACCGCTAGGCAAAATAGAATGCAGTACGCGGGAAATATATGTAATCATATTGGTTCAGAAAGGCGTACGAATTGACAAATATGTGTTCTCGCATACGAGCCAGAGAAGTGCCGGCGAGTGTGACCAGCGGCTATCGGTGACCGGAGGGGTTTGCTGGAAGCGCGTCGCATGTATGTTCATCGCTTCTCGTGCGGACGCCTTACACAACAAAAAATGCTTCATTTAGGTTAACCGATGTCACACCTGGGCTGTAAAGTCATTCGTACTCGTCGGAATCGTGTATCCTGAAACCTAGAAGCGCCGATGACACGTAGACGGACTCGGTCGGTACGCTAGGCCTAAACTTTGGTGGAAATCACGGTGGTAGAATCGGATGGTGGAAGTCATACTTGGTGCGGCTTATCTCGACGCATGCCGAAGGTAAAAGATTGTGCACATTAGCTTCGCACGCATTTTCACTGTTACCTTAAAGTGCAGCTGAGGTAATGAGTGTGCAAGAATTTCCAGAGTTGCGTTTCTAGCGTGGCGATATCAAGTGGCGGCTGTTTTCTGGTCAACCCATTGAATTTTGAAAAGTCCCATTTACTTCTACAATTGCGCGGTGATGTAACACATTTACCATCTCTGTTCAGACCGACACCTCTAGACACGTAAACATCGCAATACAGCACCACATCACGGTTGTCAAACTGATATAAGTACGTGATAAAAATGTAAACATTCACGGATTCTGTGCTCCACAAATATTGCGGCGGTATTGACACCGCATGAATAAAAAAAGCGTCTGCTAGAAAGCGTAATGATTGGCGTTGGCTTACTTGGACTGCAAACACATTTGTCTACACATTTGAGAGGGAAACCTTGAAAATAACAGTGATTTCACGTACTGTGCCACGTGAATTTCCATCATCCACCATGTTTCCACTATGCCACCGTCATCCAGCTTGTTCACCAAGCCATCCACCAAAACATATTTTGCATCGCCACCATCCACCAGCATTATCCACTGCCACCATCATTGGCTCGCCACCACCGCCACCCCCCTGTCACCATTTTTTCCGCTCTCGCCATCATCAGCCATCATGACCACCACAGCTTCCAGCTTATCCACTATTATTTCCACCACATCCACTATTTTTTGCACCATATCCAGCGACGACTCCAGCATCCACCAACCAAATATTTTCAATAGGGATGGAAACACGAGAAGGGGTACTGTGGTCAAGCACATTTTAATTTGAGAAAGGGCAAGAACGTGATTGATTGTTGTTTGTGATAAGTGTACAACAGTTACTATAAAATCAAAACGAGCTGCAACATCTCTCTCGGGACCGTTTTGCAGAGAATATGCCACTATTAGAATTTACAAAATAAGACTGAAACATGCCGACAGTCCCATGGTCAAACAAGGCTGGCAATATGCAAGTGCTCAGGGTTCCTAGCTCATTCTAGGCGTGAGGAATTCAAAATCGTCAACGTTATTATGAAATTTCGGGACTGTATTGCATGCTTAAAAATCAATTACTTAAACATAGACTCCTTACGCTTAGAATAATCAGTAGAGGCCGGGTTTTTAGGCACTAAAAATCGTGTTTTAGGCGCCAAAAACAGGCAGGAAAAACGCAGTTTTAGGCCCCCCAAAATCGTAAATATAGGCACAATAACTTTTTACAAAAACTAAAATTTTTGAATAAGGACGTGCGCGACCTGGTCTACGACAGGAAAGCAAACAAATGTTATATTTTATGATTGTACAAAGGCGTTAATGATTTAAAATAGCCATGCCATGGTCCCTTTTCGGGCACGGTTTCCAGAACACGGTCTCTCCTTTTGTTGTCCAGAATGGTAAGTTAAGTGTCCACCATCGAATAAACACGCTCCTGGGTCTGCTTCTTTTCGGCATGACTGGGAAGGACAGCACAGGATTCAGTAGCCAGACCGTTAAAAGGCCAGAAGGGTCAGTTAGCCTTGTATTGGCCGGGTCTAATAGCGCTGGGTCAATTTCCCCTCTTTGGGTGAACTCCATAAAGGGCCCCTTACCGGGTTTGAGCGTTTCCAGCTAGAAGTGTAATGCATGCACTGCGGTAACGATAACGTCTGCCAAGATTTGCAACGCTACGCCCCCCCGGAAGGAGGTGAAATGTCAGACTGAATGCCTCGTGCCCTTTATCTCACGGGCGCGCGCACCAATGTGGGGCAGGTGAAATTCAACAAGGAATGGTCCGGCGTATGTCACAGTAGTACATGAAACTGCGACAATTATTCGAGGCTACATGTGTAATTTCTGCAATCTGTTGCTTGAATAGAAGAATGAAAGTTAGTAGAAAAATTAAAACATACAAACGGAATGTGTGCGCGTTTTTCTTTAGTTTTTTCTTCGAATCGAGAGCGATGCGAGACTTAGCTGCCTATATTTCTTTTGTGTTCGTGTCTCGCCGTTCCCGCGTCGTGCCGGCGCCAGCCCTGACAACGCTTAGCATGTTTTTGGTGCATCGTCCCTTACAGCAGTTCCAGCTGTGCGACGCGCTGTGTCGTGGTAAGGATACAGGATCCATGCCAGCCTCTCCAAACGCATAGACGAATCCATCCCACAGAAACAGGCAGTACACTATAGAGCGAACGCCGAAACTATACAACACCGCTTGTGCGCACAACCTGGCTTGGGCATGTCATGTGCACATAGTGTAATCTTGCGTGCGCATGGTGTGTTGATGCGTCAACGTCGCGTGATCTTCCGGCTCCGAGTTTCTCTGATACTGAAGAGGGCAGGGAAGGAATTTGGCTTGCGAGTGCCAAAGGTTTCAAGCTCACCTACCGGCATCATGCTTTCGCGGCTCGTAATGAACCAATTAAAAAACTTCTTGTGGTACAAAAGCTCTTCATTGGGCACGCGAACACTTCCAGTATCTGACTAAAATTTATCAAGTGACCTGGTGAAGCGCCCTTCAAGAGTAAATCACAAACGAAACAAAAGCCATGTGCACATCTGATTTTTTTTACCTACTTTCTACTTCCCCCTGACGGCATTCCATGGTTTCGCATTCGCTCTCCATATTCCTGCTGCTACGCGCATGCACCTCCTGTTTTCTGCCCCCCACCACGCCCAAGTCTTCAAAGAGGTGCTTCAATTCCATGGGAACACTGGACTGGAAGCCATCCGCCACGTCCTCGGCCATGGACGCCACTCTCCTCTTCTTCCCCTCTCCTCTTCGCGCCGTTATTTTCCTCTACCCATTACACTGTACACGCTGGGACGTGCTCCCATGTAGGGTTGCAGAAATAGCGTCTCTTCCTCTCCCTTGCTCCAACCGCTCGCGCCATGTCAGTGCGGTGGGGTAAGGTGGCCGGCGCGTTCCATTTCACTGCTGCTACCGGTTGCTTCCCGGATGTTTGTTGAACTAGGGAACTAGGTTGTTGCACCCCATAAAGTTCCGAAACGTCAATTTTGCCCGGTAACATGAATTACGGTCTCAAACTGTACTCGAAAGCAAAATTTGAGGCTAAATAGCGTTCATATAGACACCAATTTTGAAAATAGGCATTTATGGGCACTTATAGACATTTAGGCACAAACCCCAAAAATAGGCATTTATAGGCACTATAAAACACTATAAAAGCCCTCCTTTACCCCTAATTCATGCTCATATATCAAAGTGGCGCGATAGGAACGCAAGGAAAAAAATAGGCATTTGCCTATAATCCGGTCTCTAATAATCAGTCGAAACAAGAGCTCAACATGGGTGCATGCGCAGTTCAAAAGAGCTCGACAGTGTCGTGAGTGAACGCATATATTTTTTGTCATAGGAGAAGCGCGTTTGTATATGTAAAAAATCATCAAGGCCCTATCGAAAAAAACAGCGTTTCCAGTGTCTCCCAGTGCGTTTCAGCGCACTGGGTGACACTGGAAACGCTGTACAGTGTGTCCCAGTGTACTACAGCGCGCTGGGAGACACTGGGGCACACTGTACAGCGTGGCCCAGTGTCTTACAGCGCGCTGGGAGGCACTGGGACACACTGTGCAGCGTCGCCCAGTGTCTTACAGCGCGCTGGGAGGCACTGGTCACGCTGTACAGTGTCTGCCCGCACACTGGGAACACCGGCGGCACATTGGAAGAAACTGGCCGCGCTTGATGGACTTTCTATAAGACTTTATATTTGATCGCGAGATGTCGAGCGTAAAATTTACCGAATATTTTCAAATTGTTCTGTCCTGTGTGCTACACATAGTTTCAGTTAGGCGACGGATGTCCGTGTCGGCTAAAGCAATCATCTGTCGAGCGCGCTAGCGCGCGTGCGCTTCCTTGAAGTGTGCTTGAGTGTCGTCAATGTAGTTTATAAACCGCATCGAAAGATCTCATCATTCGCAACACAATAAGGGAGTAGTATTAGTCTGATAATCAAGATCAACCTACTCTAGCTGTCAGTCGTTCCCGCACGTATACCGCAGAAAGCCGCATGCACGTCACCGCGGCAGCAGTTAGCCGCTGCAACACCCAATCCCGCGGCGTTTTTAGCTTCTGATTTGTGTAATCGAAGGTGCAAATATGACCTCGCTAGGGTCAGTTATGATCGAAACTACATTTTAGCAGTTATTACACTCTTTGTAATGGAATATATATCCACGATCTTCACAGTGACCGTGGCTCCCGAAGTGCGGCCCTAAGCCTAATGCTCGTTTCGGCTAGAGTGAACTACTGCAGATCTAGTACGCGGAACGTAAACAAGGGGACAGAAAATATGTTCAAACGGGTGACGAAAAGTACAGTGTTCAGTGAGCAGTTCAGATGCACGATGTTTTCTACATAGGTATGACAAACCGCTTAGCGAGACAGTGCGATTGCCGCAACACATCTGCGATTACGCTCATAAGTTTTGCTGCAAAACGTGCCAGGTAGACGTTCTGATGCAAGGGAGCCCATAACAAACAAACAAACAATCTGCTGTCAGGGTAGCGCGAGCACGAAGAGACGAAAATCTACGTTTCTAAGCGAAAAACATAACTATTGGATACCGGAATCAGCTAAAATATGAATAAAAAAATCGCTTGAAGCCTGTCGTTCGAGTGTGGTGTAGTGGGTAGCGTGTCGGGCTCACAGTAAGTAGTTCGTCTAGGTAGGAGGTTCGAATCCACGAGCTCGTTTATTTTTTTTATCTTTTTTTTATTTTTTTTTGTTCCAGTGCTCGTGTTTCAACCTTAATTACGGTGTGGGCATAACCAAAAATTTTAAAAACCATTTAAAAGCCCGATTTTGGCCCATAACGCGTGTCCCAGTGTGCAGCGCGCCAGCGTCCAGTGTGCCCCGTGCAGCGTGCCAGTGTCCCAGTATCCAGTGCCACACTGGTCCACTAATCAGGTATGGCGCTGGGACAGTGCCACTGGGTTTTCCGATAGGGGGTGAACACCTGTGGGATGTGCGCCACTTCTAAGATTGAACTCACACTCAAAAAGCCTTTTTTTGTTGTTGGCGTTAATATCCGTTTATACAGAGACACCGCGCGAAGACGTTGCCTCGTCCTTTCAGTGCAGCTATGTTATTCATTGAAAGCGCTGTCTATTTCATTGCGTGTCTTAAGTACTCATGAAGACAAGTTTTTTTGTGCATTTAGCCCTTAGCAGACTATCTGAATATTGAATATGCAAAAAAATTATGTCAACAATATGCACACACCTACATAATAATAAAACCCGAGAGCAATTTTGTGAAGCTGCTTTCGTGGCTTGATCGGCGATTTGGAAGCTTCCTTTTGGATTCCTTATTGACCATCTGGTGCTTAAATCACCAATTCATTTCTACAGGCCTACTGGCAACGTTAAGTAGCTATCGCAAAAATTATTCTGTGAATATCTTAAGGGATGAACTTATAGCCCCTTGTATTCTAACATAGATAACAAGCAGCTAACTTACTGGAATCCTAGCAAACGCAACAGGTAACTGGTTGATAACACGGTTGCGTGCCTTTTCGGGACAAGTGATTTATATCTTCATCAATTTCAACAATAGGCATTTCATAGAGAGTATTTCGACCGGACACACCAATCTTGCGCACCACGTCCATAAACTGAACAGGTTGTGGCAAGTAATGCGAAAGCGCCGTGAATAGTTGCGAGGTGTTTGTCACGCGATCAACCTTTTCAAATTGTATATAAAGTGGAACAGCTTCTTCAGAATTGCAACCGGCCAAAAAACGAAGCACTCAAGAGAGAAGTGGAGCACACAGCGACTGGGCCAAAAACTGTGAAAGTTGTTAGTGGGACGGTCTTGTCACCTGAAACGTCTCATTACCAGATTAATATATGTGCACACGCGCGACTTTTCAATATTAGGGATGCTTCGCGCATATTTTCGCTGCTAGCATGCCAAAGTAAGTATGAGTATTATTTTGTGCTGTCGTAGTTGCAGCAGCATGTCGGTTATACCAGGTAGAGTTTGTAATTGAGCGTAATATTATGCGCTGTAAAGCTTTACCGACACCAGCAGACTGTACTAATACTACTGCTTACATAGTCTGGTGTTCAGCTCGAGTATGACAACAGCCTTGAGTCTTCCTCAAGCACCCTTTAAACAGAACAAGTCCTATTAATCTCGCATGAGATTTCAACGCCATCATTTGCAGTGCCTTTCCGGGGACAAAAAGTGTGCCAAGCGTTTACTAACCGCATGCTAACTACGTCCCTTAATTCCTTAAGACTTTCTTTTCGAAAGATTTCTTGTGAAAATGAAAGACCTCATCGCCGGCTTCTTTGTTTTTCCTTTAACACATTGAAACATTTCGTGTGGTCAAACATATTTACTTGCAAACCACTTCAGAAATTTTTGGAGTGCACTTACGTGTTTCTTATTTTACATATCGCGTTATATGTTTGATCACATCATGTAGCAATTATATTAGGCATCTTTTTGCAAATTATGGCTTTCTGTCTGTTTTTTTTACTATTTCCCTAAACATTACGCACTGTTCTAACACACAGCGCCTTTAAAGTATTTAGACCATGAATTTACACCAAGCAGAACTTTGAAATGTTCTTTCTTTAACTTATCTTAATCAGGCCTGAGTACTGATAATGCGAGGGATCTGGTTTCCCATGACACAATAGCAGCAAAGAGCGAAAAATGCGATAATCACTCATCAGTTCAAATAAGCCTGCAATAGTTCGCAGATCTTATGTCTGCATTGCCCCTGAACGTGGGGACACAAAGATGTTCGTGTTGACTAATGGCTCAGGAATGAAATATAGGGGCAGGCCATTATAGGAGGAATAGTATGTACCGCAGTCGATTAATGATTAATTTCTGGTAATTGATCAGATAACACGCTTCTTTCGTGAATGCTGGAGAACAACGTTGAGCGCTTCCACTGCACACGCCGAACTATCAGGTGTGCAGCAACACCAGCCTACGGCGACATGTTTCGCGAATAACGTGTGAACCGCGCAGTATATAGGAAGCAAATCAAAATCATTATGCATGAATGTGTTTTAGGGTGATAGCACTACATGAGACATTCTCTGATGCCTAACCAATCTTTTGCTAGTTCATTTAAAGTGATTCGCACGTCATTTTTCCATGCTAGCAATATTAGCTGTTAGCCATCTCCTCTGGATATGAATCAGAAAGCCGGGCTGCGTTATGGCAGGATGCTTGGCTAGTAGGATATTTGTCGCCAGACGCAGCTCCAAAATGACTCAAGAATAAAAATGAGTCACAGAAAACGGGCTTTGTGGGCGCACGAAGGGATAGCATGTAGAATAGTCAAGAAGAATGGAACGGGAACGAACGGTCCGGAGCACACTTACCGCATCAACTGCTTTCAACCGTTCATGATATGCGCACAAGTTCTAACTGCGCGTACTATAAAACCGCCCTTGTGTGGCTTCACAGCTGCATGCCTCTCAGTGACTTCCGTTCGTACAGCACGTTGATTTATGGCCGATGACTTGTAATTGGCGGAAATAGGAGAAAAGAGACTTTACGTGCACAAGCATGTATGCACGTGTGACCCGAAAACGCGGAGCTTCCTACATACTTAGATGTATCGGCCACGCTAATACAGGAGAAATGCCGGCAGATCCCGCGAATCGTAGGAATTGACTTGATGCATTTTAGGGCCGAAGCTCCTTAGGGTGTGGGTCTGTCCCTTCCTCTGTAGTAGTAGTAGTAGTAGTAGTAGTAGTAGTAGCAGTGGTAGGTAGGTAGGTGGTAGCCACGTGTAGTGGAATGTACCCACTCCACGTGATAAAGATGACGATGACGCAGTATAGTGGAATGTACCCACTACACGTGATAACGATGAAGTATAAGCGCGTTCCACTATAGTGGAATGTACCCACTACACGTGATAACGATGACGATGACGCTCATGGCCATGAAGTATAAGCGCGTTTCAGACCACACATTCTCTTTCTGCCATGGATGAAAACGGATCGAGCTTCGGCCCGCTCATCATCATTCACTTCGTGGATATGGCGTGATTTTTTAGCTGTGAACCATGTGGCAAGAGATGGATCGACGCATATGAGTAAATTGCGCACCTTGTCTGAAAATCCTGGGCTTAACAGACATGTCACCTACGCTGAATCTTAATGGGTAGCTTGTGGTCTCACGTGACGTCAGCATTCACATTAAAGCACAAAAATCATTTTTATTTCGAGGGTGCCCTTCATCCCACTAAAACTAACTTCCGTGCTCTAACGCATGGTGCTGTGCATATCATGATGGTGTGCATATCACACATAGCTTTTGTGAACGTAGTCCAGTGGTATCGAGATAGGCTAGAACATGACTTGTCGACTCATAGCAGTGCGTAGGTATTGTTTCTTACATGTTAAAAATTGGGGGACCCTTAATCTTCGCCTTTAAGAGTTGAACGCGATAGCGAGATCCTGTCCCGAGTGCCTACTTCAACCCCTTAGTGCATACTTGGTATGCACCCACTACGTTGTATTAAGGGAATACGCGCAGTAAGGTGTGTGCCGTTTGTAATGGGTGGCCGGACTTTAAACTACGAAATCGTTATTATAGTCACATATTCTGACGCCCGATGGCAATGCACGCTTGTATGAAGCAATATTCCTGGGATATTACATGTTATATTGCGACGCCTATATATAGGACGCTTGCGTTTGCGAAGCACTACTTATTTTCCCTGCATTTCCAAGCAGACGAAGTCATTTTCACTGTATTTCCAAGCAGAGGCGTGCTGTGCGGTAGAACACCGTGCTTGCCACGCAGACAGCCTGGGTTCGATCCTCACTCGCACCGGGAAATTTTTATTATTTATTTTAATTTGCATTTTTCTAGATTTTTCGGCCACGGACAAGATGATGATTTTTCGCTCACAACCCAACGACGCTGACGCCGACGCCAGAATTTCTGCGAAACGAGCTCTTTAACGCTATCGCGTTAATAGAATCGGAAAACCCCCAATGCAGTCACAATTGATGTTTCTCCGACATAACGGCTGGACAGGCATCTTCTTCCAAAGCAGTTTCAAGACGTAGTGTGGCTCTGTGGTAGAATATTTCACTGACAAACAGAATGTCTGGGATTCTCTGGAAAGCTGCTTTTTTATATGAAATGCGAAGCATCTATTACGAAACCAAAAGTACTTTTAGGGTATCTATCTATCTATCTATCTATCTATCTATCTATCTATCTATCTATCTATCTATCTATCTATCTATCTATCTATCTATCTATCTATCTATCTATCTATCTATCTATCTATCTATCTATCTAGCCGCATACGTCCGCGCGCTCTCATGGTCGTATCCGTTAACCTGTTACTACATAGCACTGACGTATACAAATGCCCACACAGTCAGGTAGATATAGATAAGGACATAAAGACATCTTAGGCCAAAGTAGAAAAGACAGATAAGAACTGATAAAAGCTGACGACGTCCAATCATATTGATGTTCCTAATAATGGTATAATACACGTTAAAGGGAAAACATACCATCGCAAACGAATGAAGTCAAAGCAGCCACCTTTCACGGCAAAACGTAGTCTTAGCTGTCGACTAGGTAGCCTTAGGAATTCTAAAACTAACCAAAAATACTCTTTTTTTTTATTTGCACTTTAGTGAAGAGAACAATATTGACCATCAAATATCTTCATTTGTTTAATAAATTAGTTTAGCGTTCTACTTTTCACCCCTTCCACTGTCACCCCATTAATTGCCACTCACATTTTCCTTTCATATTTCTTTCCTTAAAGACCATTGAGGTGGTATTTCAGCATTGGTATGTTATTATCAAAGCCATATCCCTATTGGAAAAACTTCCATAGTGGGTACTGGAAAAGATAGTGGATATAGTGGAAATAATGCTGTGTATGCTGGAAATCATGGGGTTTATAGTGGACCTGGGGTGGATGGCATAGTGTACAAGGTGGAAAGGACAGTGGACGATGGTGGATAGTGTGCGTCCACTATCGCGCGAATGCTGGAAAGCAGCGAGGGAATGGTGGCTGAGGAAAATGATGGTGTTCCATACTCGAGAAGCTGCGCCAAACCGTCATGGCGGCAATGACGTCACGTCCACCAGCATCGGAATTGAAATTCGTTTGGGCGCTGAGGCCGTGACCACTAGGGGTCACTGCTGTCGTCCTCTTGCATTTTCCTTTCCTGTCATGGCGCCACACTGCTACAACATGGTCATTGCGGGGTGATTGTGTTTGTGCTGATGCGGTTGATTTTTGCGCGGGCCGTCGTTGTGTGTTTTATGTTGCGGTCATTAACTTAGGCGGAACTTCTTGAATGAATATGATGTGCGGTATGCGCAAACTGAGTGATCAGCAGCCACCAGCTCCCCAAGTACGATTGCTTTGCTGGCGATGAACGTGATTACTCTTGGAATACATCGTCTTCAAATGCTTCCGCACATTATCGATGAACAGCGCCGGAATAGTTTCTCGCAACGCGCTCTGTGGCGTGGAGAATCGACGTGACAGTTCGTGCACATCGGGAACTCCCCACATTGCCGCGAGACCGACGGATGCCCGCAAACGGGGTTGTCAGCGGACGACGCCCTCTCGTCACACCACTTCAAGAACAGGCGTACGTCGCAAGTGTACACTGCCAGCATGTTTTCTTCAGAAAGGTACGTTGGTCTATGCATGTTATGCATCATTATTGCTCTATGCGTTATAGCCAAGAGATATTGAATGCCGCGGTACTGAATGCTCTTGCACTTGTGTTGAACCTGCTACCACACGACGTTTGCAAAGAACTTAATCGTTACTGTTAAAATTTAAGGTGCTCGTATATGTGAGACGGACGCACTGCCCGCCATAAAGGCTGAAAGCAGACATAAAATTTTCGACAAAAAGGTGCTCATCTTACACAGGTATTTAGCAACCGTCACTGCACTTCAAATAACCGAACTAAAAAAAATATTGGTACAGCCAACGGGTTGTGCTGTAGCAATGTCGGTAATGTAGCACCGGGTTCGGCACAGGGAATCGGCGAGGCGCGATAAGTTGCATTGGTCAATGTTTGCTTAGCGTTTATTTTATGGTCATTTGGTGAAGCAATAATTAACATTGTTTATGCTAGCAGCCCTTGTGCACTGATAAATTTTTATGTTGGAAAGAACAGGAATTTGTTCAGAATCCGCCCCTCAAGGATAACGAAATGTTGAAGGTGGTTTTCGGTGGAACGCGGGGGGGGGGGGGGGTGTCGGCAGTGCAGCGCGAGCGAAAACTGGCCGGCTGTGTATCCCCGTAGGCCGGCTTCCGGCATAGTCTACTGTGAATTTCATTCGCCGCTGCAATGTATGAAAGTTTAGGCTGTGGCTTCTTTGTTTTTTTATTTTGTGGGTCTTGCACGGCTCGGGATAGTGGATCGCGTGTTTATTTTGCGCGGGGAAGGTTATTTCACTGCTGAACTAACCCGCTTGTGGTTTTCAAGAGATTTATTTCAAGAGCTGCCATCAAGCTAACCCTGCCGGCCTGCTGTGAGGTCTGGACAAGTACACTCTCAGTCAAATCCCGGCTAGAATACACGCCTACAGGCAGGAAATCCGGTCAAATTATGGCCGCATCTAGTCAGTTCGTTACGCGGCTCCGTAGCCGTGTCCCAGAAGGAAGCGGCCCTATTCTAAGTGGCCTTCAGAATAGCCGTGGCGACGCTTAGACGGGATTTTAAGTCAAATTTTTCCTGGCTAGGTACGGCCTGCGGTTACGCGTGACGGCCCTGTACGCGGCCTGTCTGTAGGCGGCCCTGATGCGGTTGCGAGAAAAAAAAGTTATTTTTCGACGCTGTCAACCGTTTTCTCGCCAGTTTGACGGTTGTAATTATCACTACGCGTAATTAGAAGATGAACAGTATCACAATCATCAACATCTGCGACAACAACATGCAAATTACGCACAGCACTGGAATCGAACTCGGGGCCGCGTGCACTGAAAGCAGATAACTTACCCATTGCACCACAGCGCCACCGCAGGAATGCTCGTTTTTTCGCGGGGGGTATATATCTACCATGCCGTTTGCAAACAGTCGGCGCGACGTTGAACTTTTGTTTTTGTGCCATGTGCATGTGTTTGAGCGTGCATTAGGTCAGCAAATAGTTTGCGGGGCTTCATGAACTCCAGACAAACGCGGTAAGCACCTTCGGCTCCGACTTCGGTTCGTAATTCGCCTTGCCGCAAGAACGATTAACGTGTGTCCATGTGTCGTTAAAGCTTCTCCGTGAACAGCGGTTGTTTCGCTCACCGAAAATTCGCGAATGTATGCCAGCCTGACGAGGATATCCTCAGATCTCGGAACCCACGTACATTTTTCCCATGTGCGTGTGCTGCGAGCAATTTCCGTTATTTATGCCGCGACGTACACGCGTGTCAGTGACAGCAGCCCGTTCTCAGGTGTTCGTGTAACGTTAACCTGCTTTGGCACGTTAATGCTTGAATGGGTATTTTAAAGTGCCTACACTAACATTTGCACTTAGTGCGCGTGAACCGTCGCTAGCCGCACGTTGGGTCAGCAGCACCTTTTTAGCAGTTCGACGATCATCTGTTTCAGCAATTACCACTTATGCGCGCTATTTCACGCGACACAGTGGTTTTTACTCAGCATCACACCGCTGTTCAAGTGAATGTCGAAACGTGCGCCAAGATCAAGTATGACGTACACAAATCTGCCACGGACAAGTTTCCCTCCAAATAAATAGTCGATGCTTTTGCACGTCTCTTTCGCGAACGTCCGCGTGTAGTTGGGGTGCAGAACGAACTTGAAATATTGTTGCTGCATGCCTCAATAAAACAGCTGATTTTCAGAAAATGAGGATATATTATAACTGGTACATTGCCGCAGCAGTACACAGGTTGGCTTGATCGTGGTTCAACGTTACAAATGCCATGCTAGAATACGAGAACTGTAGCAGATATTCAAAACTGAAAAAAAGTCGGTGGCATATGATCTCCTGCTGCCTGGTGCACCTGCACTCGATTTTCGAGTTCACCATGCAATTACAGAACCATTAAGAAAAGTTCAACCCACCAATTTTCAATCAATGTGGATCACTCTCTGTCTCACTGCCTTCCGTTTATTCCTTTTGTGCATTGTTTTCCAAAAATCACCTGTTCAACTTGTTTTGTAGAACACGAGCATTGATATTGATAGGCCAGTGTTTCAGGAATCTGTTTTGCATGCACAAGTACTTTCTTTTTAATGCGTGACAAATGTCATAACTCGATAACTGATAAAACAAATGTTGTTTGTCGTCTTTTATTGGAATCAAAACAGTAACACTGGGGCTTGCCGAAATGCAGGGAGATGTATGATATCCTAAATAAAGTGTGCCGTAAGCACTGGAAAGTGTTTCAATCGCTTCCTGCGGTTGACTGGATGGCACATCGGGCGGCATGAAGAACACGTCCTGCGTAGATCTCGACCCTGAAAAACGTACGCGGTTCCGGATGTTGAAAAGTTACACAAGCTGGCATGCCACAATTAAGTCACGAAACAAATGCGAGCCATGAACTGAGTAAATTGAAAACAAATTTGTCACAACGTAATGTGTACACATGATAACATAAGAAGCATTGTATTCCGCGAAAAAGCGCATCTACAATGGGATGTAACGAAGATTACACACAAAGCATGTAAATTCGGGAGTAGTTACTGCTGCGCTTAATATTCTCTCGCAAGTATAACACGATCAATGTATATATATAACGGGCGAAGTGTGCCCACCCTCCTCCTTTTGTTTTTTTTTTCGTTCACTCAGCAAAATTGGATCCTGCACATGCATCAGCAGATATCACGACACCATCAAAGAAAACAAAAAGGCTACTTACCAATTCGAGCATGTTGTACTGGACTGTGTCCGCAGTACGCCCACCAACCAGCCTGGTATGGTGCGGCAGGCTCATTGTTCCCGGCGCGGCAAAATCCATCGCACTCACATTGCGGCGCGTTACATTGCCCTCGATACACACCTTTCATATCCATTGATGAAAACATATCACCCAGCGGCAGGCGCAAAGCGCGCAGCCGACGCAGTTTAGCGCTTTCCAAGTACGTTGACAAACAGGTGACGGTTACCGGCCTCAAAGCTCTGTCGCCTGCACGTCTCGTGATGGAGCGGCCGCACGGCGAACACGAAAGTTCTCAGCTTCCGCAATGCTCGTCTGTCGTTTTTTTTTCTTTTTTTTCCTTCACGCACGCACGCCGGGCGAGCGCGGAGCGCGCGTCTCAATTCTTTTCTTTTTTTTCGTTCAAGCGCATGCGTGGTGCAGTTGTTTCCGACGCTTGTTCCCCGCCGCCCTGCCGCTCAACGGCTCAACTCGCACGCGGATCGGCCTGCGGGGCCGTATGCGGACTTCGGCCGCTTACTGCGATAGTTTATAGGCTGCACTCCTCAAGTTCGAGGCCGCCTGAAGAGAGTAACGTATACTTCTCTTCGCTGGGCTGTCCATAGCCGTGATAATAAACAGTACGTCGAAGGATGCCGCCTATATCGAGGCTATTATCCAGGACCGTACTGAGAGTGTAATTGTCCCGGCACGGAATGCCGACACTATTCCGTTTACGTCAGCTCGCGAAAAATATTATATTAACAGCCGTTAATAGCTAACCAGCTGTAGTAATTTGTGGTGCTATCATACTGTATTATGAAAGACTCGTTGAAACTACGCGACGACAACACGTTAAAACATAGAAACACACACATGAATCGCGGAAAACACACACCGTGCGCTTCATGTGTCTGTTTATTTATGTGTTTTACCGAGTTGTCTTCACCCAGATTGAACGTGTGTGCTATATCTGTGAACCAACTAGCCGAACAACATGCAATGCCTTGTTGGGCCAGAGGCATCGTGCAACTCTTCTCCCCAACAGCGCCGGTTCCCACGGAGGGGTCGGCGAGTCACTCAAAAGTTCCGGCGAACTGTTCTCTTTCCCCGCCAAACACCATTAACCGGCCCCAGACAAACGACTGGAACCTTATTTAAGGCCGTGCCGGCTCCCATGTTAAGAGCATTCGCCCCAGCCGACTTCGTCGTGCTGGCCGGCTTTGTACCTACGATAACCTGCTATAGTAAACGTTGCTGTTTTACAAAACAACTGCCTCCCTTTTTCGCCTCTGGGCGAAGGCTCCTCTTCAGCGACGTCTGTTCGGCTGCTCGCTGCTCTCGGCGTCCGCTACCATCGCAACAGAGAGGAAAAACCTAACAGCCTACAACAAGGACTCACTATATATTTATTGTGCGAAAGGAGCAGTGTACGCAAGGAGCATCAATGTGTTGATTACCTAAACGAAGCATTTCTATTTTTTTTAATGACGCTTTTTCAATGTTTTTCAGGATCTTGGAGAAATGCATTTTTTGTAGTCACTTCAAATGCAGCCACCGAGGTAGAACCGCGACGCTGTTGGGAAGGTTTTCTACAAGGGTTTTCTGCAGAATCTGCTTGTATAGGCAAACGTGTAAGCAAAACACCAAGAAATGTAGAAAAGTGAATAAAGTTATTCACTGAGTCATGCTGTTATTGCTTGGTGCAAACAGGCTATTAATGTGCCTGTTTCGCCTGATAACACATTTGGAACACAACTGAATAATTTGTTTTCTGTGCTTAACTTGTGTGCCTTATGTAACAGAAAGATGTGTTTTCAGTCGTAACTGAAAGAACCTTGACGGAAAAATATTTCATTGACTAATATGCCCGCCATTTCGTACCTTGTACACAGCATATTTTCTACTCACCTAGGCTACCATCCATCGTCTGCCCACCTAAACTACTGTCCACTATCCACCCAGCATCCGCTATCCGCTATCGACCCAGCATCCACTATCCACTGTCCAACCACCATCCACTATCCACCCACCATCCACTATTCACTATGCATCCGCCATCCACCCACTATGTTAATCCACTATAATGGTGCATGGTGGTTACCACTATGTCCACTATTTGTGTCTTTCCAATAGGGATATGGCTATGAAAGTGGTTAATGGTAAGTCACATTTATATAATATGCATGCAGCTGCAATGCAGCACTGCATCAATCCACTCTACCAGGAAAACACCCACGCACTGATCGACAGGCTTGTTGTACGAGCGACCAACCAGCCAACAAACCAATAAAGAAAACCAACAGGATGCGCCGCGTCTGCTGGATTTTTGAAACCGTTGAAAATTTGTGCATGTGCTTTATTACTTGGTTTCCAGCAAATTTTATTCCTTGCGATTCCAGCTGCCACCTGTCAGTGTAAGTTTGCTTTGAGGAATGTTACTTTCTTTTTATGACTTGTCACTTTAAATAACCGCATAAGCACAGCAATTTACCTTTTTTTCACTCTTTTATAAATTCACAATAAGACATCCCCGTATATCACAGAGACAGAAATGTCTATCGAATTTGGAAATTACACCAGAACACCTGTGACATCAAAGGCAGCACGTCCCCCGCAGGGGCGTCTGCGCGAGCAGGCGTTTGGTGTGTGGTGACACCACGGACCCGAGCCAACGGGGGGGTTTCGACCTCCTCCCACGCCTAGCCGTGCGTGGCGTAGCCGTGTCCGGGGAAAAGGGGATCCTGGGGGTTGAGCCGACGCCGGGTGATTGGACCTTTAAGGCCCCCCTGGCGGAGGCAACACACCCCTTTGGCCCGTGCTTCACGTAGACGGCACCCCTGGGCTGACCCACCCAGGGGAAATCGGCAGTCGCCTTTTCCTGTCTCCTTCTCTCCCTACATCTTCGTCTTTCTCTCTCTCTTTTATTCTTTCCTGTCCTCTTCTCTCTTCTATTCACTTCCAATTTTCCAGGCGGCGAGGGTTAACCTTGTGTGGGTGCCCAACCTTGGCTACACATATTTGGTTATAGTGATAGCGTACTACTGGCGTTGTGCGAACTTTTCAAAGTTTAGCCGCGTCCCCTTGTTGGGCTCCTTGGTGGGCGGTTGGCGCTGTTGCCGAACACATTCACTTCTCTTATGGCTAAACAGGCTTCTTTTGTCGACGATCGCCCTCAGAAAAGAGGGCGCACCGAAGCAACTTTTCAATTTTTTTTCCAAAAGAACAGTGACAACTTTCCAAAGTACCACGTAATTCATAGTGAGGGCAGCACAAGTGCTCGCAAATTGTCCCCTTTCTTGGTAGCGAAATGCCTCGGAAATACAATCGGACCAGGCTACAAGGCCACAAAGATGAGCAACGGTGACCTACTTCTTCAACTGAAAGACAAAGACCAATTTGAGAAAATGAATGACTTAAAATGCATAGGTGACGTAGCAGTCACCATGTCTGCACATCGAACAATGAACACGAGCCGTGGCGTAATCTCTGAAGACGACTTCTTAGACCTTAGCGATGAAGAACTTCTAGACGGTCTCCGGGATCAAAATGTTATAAAAGTGGAAAGAATCCTAATCCGTAGAAATAATGAGCAAATCCGCACCAAGCACATCATACTAACCTTTGACACAAGTGTCCTCCCTAGCACACTAGATGCAGGGTACATCAAACTTCGTGTGAGGCCGTACATCCCAAATCCTCGGCGGTGCTATAACTGCCAGCGATACGGGCACGGATCCCAGACCTGCCGTGGAAAGCAGACATGTGCAAAATGCAGTTCCAATGAACACACATCTGACGTTTGCGACTCAACCGCACATTGTGTGAACTGTGATGGAAGCCATCCAGCCTACTCCAGAACATGTCCTAAATGGAAGATAGAAAAAGAAATCATTTCCCTCAAAGTAAAAGAAAACATCACATTTCATGAAGCAAGGAAGCGACTCTCATACCTTGATAACACCAGTTTTGCCGAGGTGGCGCGACGGGGGGCAGCGACACAAATGTCTCGGCAGTCTACCGCGGTCACCAACAGTGTCCCGGTAGTCACCTCGCCCGCCCCCCAGGTGGCAGCCGCAACTGCTGCGCCATCAACTTCGAAGACAGGTCCTCAGACTTTGGTTCCACAGGTCCCAAAGCTGATCCGAACTCCAAGGCAGGAGACGAAAGTCTCGGTGCCCGGTCCTCGATCTTCCAGTGCCTCAGATAAGGCTATGGAGGTCGACGGACGAACACCAGCGTCGTCGACGCCCAAAGATCAGCGCTCTTTGGAGCGCAATAAGAAAGGAAAACATCCCGTAACTGCTCCGCCAAAGGGATCGGTAACCTGAAGGGTTACCTCCCTTGTGCACATACATAGATATCCTTAACACGTGCATCTGAACACAGAACCCATACAATCTTCTCCTCAATATGTCCACACAAATATTACAATGGAATGCCAGGGGCCTATTTCATAACCTAGATGATATCAAAGACTTACTAAATGATTATCAGCCAAGAGTGTTCTGTGTTCAAGAAACACATCTTAAGTCAACTAATAGGAATTTCTTAAATCAATACGTGGTTTTTCGTAAAGATCGAAATAGTGGCAACTCATCAGGAGGTGTAGCAATCATTGCGCAAAAGACCGTTCCATGCCAGCACATTGCCCTACAAAGCTCTCTCGAGGTTGTGGCTGTTCGGGCTATTTTATTCAATCATCTGATAACTGTTTGCTCCATCTATATACCCCCCGGCGAAAGGTTCGACAAAATAGAGTTTGAAAAGCTGATTGATCAGCTTCCAGAACCATATGTTTTAATTGGAGATTTTAATGCTCACAGTGCGTTATGGGGCGATACTAGATGTGATACGAGAGGTCGCGCAATAGAAAATTTTCTTCTCTCATCTGGAGCCTGTCTCTTCAACAAGGCAGAGCCAACATACTACAGTACCACACACAATACATACTCATGCATAGATTTAGCCATCGGGTCACCGTCACTTCTACCTTACCTACATTGGAAAGTTATTAATAATCCATATGGGAGTGACCATTTCCCTACTCTTTTAGAAACAAGACAATGGCATGACGGACCAGCTTACCCTAAAAAATGGAACCTTCGCGGTGCAAACTGGGTGAAATTTAGAGAGCTATGCATCCTTCGCCTCGAAGAGGTGGACCACCTAGATGTAGAAGAGATGGCTAACTATATCTCTGAATATATCCTCACCTCAGCCAAAAAGTGCATACCTCAGTCTAGCGCTAACAAAGTCAATGCGAAACCATGGTGGAATAATGAGTGTGAAATCGCAAAAAAACGCCAAAACAAAGCATGGGGATATTTTTCTCGCTACCCAACTGTAGAAAACTTGGTAAACTTCAAAAGTTGCAAAGCAAATGGCAGACGTATCCGTCGTATAGCCAAAAGGGAAAGCTGGACGCGCTACATATCCTCAATAAACTCTTACACAGATGCCAGCAAGGTGTATAATAGGGTCCATAAACTCAAAGGAAACCGGCCGAATCCTTTCCCTATGGTCAATGACTCATGCGATACAATAGAAAAACAAGCCAACACTCTTGGCGAACACTTCGAAAAAAATATCAAGCTCAGGAAATTATACCGCCAAGTTCCTACACCATAAAAGAGTAGCTGAAAGTGTACCTCTGCGCGCGAACAAGCCTGTATCAGATGGATACAATCAACTACTAACACTCCATGAACTGAAGCTTGCCCTTGGTTCTTGTCGAAGTTCAGCCCCTGGTGCTGACACAATCACCTACGAAATGATTCAAAATCTCCCCGACGAAACCCTAAACTGCCTTTTAGGCCTTTACAACAAGATTTTCGATACTGGCAACATACCCTCTGCCTGGAAAGAAGCAATAGTCCTACCAATCCTCAAACAGGGCAAAGATCCTTCCTCGGTGAATAGTTACAGGCCTATTGCACTCACAAGCTGCTTACTCAAAGTGCTTGAAAAAATGATTAACCGCCGTTTAGTCTATTATCTAGAATATAACGGTATATTGGACCCTTGCCAATCTGGCTTTCGAAGAGCTAGGTCTACAACTGATAATCTTGTCCTCCTCGAGTCATATATACGTGATGCATTTGTACACAACCAATACTGTCTTTCTGTGTTCTTTGACCTAGAAAAGGCGTATGATACGGCCTGGCGATACGGAATCTTGCAAGACTTATCGTCCTTTGGAATAGGTGGTAGGTTGATACACATCTTACGAGATTACCTATCTGAAAGAAAGTTCCGTGTAAGAATAGGCAGTGTATTGTCTCGCACATTTCTTCAAGAAAATGGAGTACCGCAAGGAGGAGTATTGAGCTGCACACTTTTTATAGTTAAAATGAACTCTCTTCGCTCTGTTCTGCCACCTGCGATATCGTATTCAGTCTATGTGGACGACATCCAAATCAGCTTCAAATCGTGTAACTTGACTATATGCGAACGCCAGATACAGTTAGGTGTTAACCGCCTTGCGAAATGGGCTGACGAAAATGGTTTTAAGTTTAACACTGACAAGACTACTTGTGTGCTGTTCTCCAGACGAAGAGGTATACACCCTGATCCTTGCATACTAATGAATGGACAAAGCTTAATCACTGCAAAAGAACAAAAATTCCTCGGCGTAGTTTTTGATGCTAAGCTCACCTTCATCCAGCACATAAAACAATTGAAGCTAAAATGCCTTCAGACCATGAACCTTTTAAAGATTTTATCTCATCAGTCGTGGGGCACAGACAGGTATTGTCTCATATCTCTATTTAGAAGCCTGGTCCTGTCGCGCATCGATTATGGTTGCATAGTATACCAGTCAGCTTCAAAGACAGCACTCAAAATATTGGACCCTGTATACCATTTAGGTATACGCCTGGCGCTTGGAGCATTCCGTACGAGCCCTGTACAAAGTCTTTATGCAGAGTCGGATCAGTGGCCGCTGGACTATCAGCGCACATATCTAGGCGTCACCTATGCAATAAGAATCATGTCTCTGAAGCAGCACCCATGCAAAGCACTCTTGAATGATGTCTCCGCAACCCAGCTATACATAAACCGTCCTTCTATCGCACCACCGTTTCCGGTGGCAATAAAACCAGTCGTTGAAAAACTTGGAATTCGTTTCGCGGATTTGCAGGAAAGTGACCACGCTGAAATCGTTCCTCCCTGGCAGCAGTGTCCGGTCGCTTGTGACTGGTCCTTTAAAGACCTCAAAAGGAAAACCTGCCCCAATGCGCTAATTGAACAACATTTCTTGGCCCTTGAGCACAAATATCGTTCAGCCGCCTTCTTCTCTGATGGTTCAAAGACCCAAACATCCGTATCCTGTGCAGCCTACGGCCAAAACTTCTCCGATACCAAAACCTTGCACATGCATACCAGCATTTTCACGGCTGAAGCGTATGGTATCCTGCTTGTTATTCAGCACATTGTACAACACAAAATACAAAGGTCTGTAGTGTACACAGACTCTCTGAGCGTTGTTACTGCCCTGTCTCGTGGCAAGTACAGCGTGAACCCTGTTTTCAACAAGCTTCTTCATGAGATTCATGCGGCCTACAACCTAAAGCTTTCTATTGTCCTATGCTGGGTACCAGGTCATTCTGCGATCGCGGGCAATGAAATAGTTGACAAGAATGCCCGAGAAGCAGCGAGTCGGAACATTATAGATATAACCTCTGTTCCGGGTGTGGATCTGAAACCTGTTGTACGTAGAGGGCTACGGAGCCACTGGCAAGCTGAATGGGACAAACAGGTGGACAACAAGCTCCACCTAGTAAAACCACAACTAAGAAAGGTTATCCCACAAAAACTCAATAGATTCACAGAAGTCACCATAGCTCGGCTCAGGATAGGCCACACTTATGCCACACATAAACACCTTCTGACAGGCACTGATCCACCGACATGTATACACTGTGGAGAGAATCTAACTGTTCTGCATGTCCTCATTGAATGCCCCGGGCTTCACCAAGAGCGGCTGACTCATTTTAGGGAACTGTACCGGTATCGTATTCCATTTCATCCCGCGCTATTTTTATCACTCGACTCAATGTTCAACCTGAAGAAACTTTTTAATTATCTTGCAAAAGTTAACTTTTTAGCAATGGTATCATTCCATCCTAGTCACCAGGCTGGGCCTCACCTGTGAGGTACCGCCTGTTGCCAAAAAAGTATGTTTGAGCCTTCGCAGTTCTTGCTCAAGCAAGGACTGGACAGTGAGGGGTCTCAGACCTTGCCAAATCATCTACCATGAGACTGCAGCCAAAGAATTGAAGGCCTTTTAACAGAGTGACACTCATTTGAGACGCGCTGTACTTTAATACATTTCGTAGATATGCCCTGCAAAGCATATATTTTAAATTATTTTTATTCTAATAACCTGAAAAGACACAGTACTTGTACTGGCGCTCTTTGGCCTCAGATGCCCTTGCGCCAATAAAACTTAATGTAATAATAAAGGCAGCACGTCATATATGTGCCCATCTGGCATATTATAGTTTTGTAGATTATTCTACGACAGTTCCTTCAAATTAAACAAAACGTGGGAACAGAACAAGCCTCGAATTGCGAGAAAGTCTGGCAATATTGGTCCTAAACGAACAGAACGAACTCAACATGCAAGACGATATGGCAAACATTCCGGATTGCGTTCCACCATGACTGCGGCTGCTACGTTGCAGAATGAGTCTCTTACCTATGTCTGACCATCCGAGGAACTGAAGTTTTTCGCTCTATCGCGACAGTGCCGGAGGGTCATACCTAATTTCCGTCGCAAAAGTTCGAGTGGCTCAAGTGACTTCCGTACGCGAAATTTCTCTTTTACCGTCGTATTGCTTGCATTTTAAGTTTTCACGTAAGCTCTACTAATTCTCTGGTGTTTATAAGTCAGATACGACAGGCATCAGAGTGAAGCTCGATCATAAACGGTCGGTGACGCCACTGACACCATACTCCATTAGGAGTAATTAGTGAAAGTAAAGCCCGCGGTTTTGTGATTACGTACGTTGAATCGAATACAAGTTTGGGCTTTTGCTATGCATAGAGCCCTAACACTATGAACTCCCGACTTCCGTTGTTATATGGACTGGCCCCTTTCTCGATGTCCATCTTCTGACAGAGCCAATAAAGGACTTCCTTTAGAGTAGTGCATGTATTCATGGCCGATCACGCACGTCTTGTTCATTTGACTTCGGTGCCAGGTCTCTCGGGATAAGCTTTGCCTGAGGCGGCGGGCTGTCTCCCGGCAGCGTAGAGTTGAGGTTAAATTAGGAGTGTGATGTCACCCTCTGTATGTTACTGTTGCACCATTTCAGAAATATTGCATTCTGGAGAAACACGATGAACCGTCCGTTCTAACTGAGGAATGTTTCCTGCGCCTTAGGTCAATTTGGTTGTTCCGCATAAGGTTTTTCTAGAAGAAAGTCTCATGTCTCATTAACGTTTCCATACCCTGTACCGGATCATCTACCCTTAGATCTGTCACGGCAGTACCTGCTACATTCACACAAAAGCTCTGGGATCGGGAGGCAAATAATAAAGGCCTCTCTCGGCTCGGTGGTCTGATGTCCTCTACAACTCAAAGCTCGGCGAACAATTCTGGGGTGACCAACAGGCCCGCGAAGGGCTGACTAGCCAAGGATTTGACATTACGGCGCGCGAGAGCGGAGCCCGATATTTCTAACTGCAGGGCAGACCATAAAAGTGCAGAACGTGATAGCTTAATCGGGCCCCGTGCGCATTGCCTTCCACCATGCCGCAAGGAAAGGAACATTTGCGCGCGTAACATTCGCCGTTTCAAACTATCCTAGAATGTCCAGTGAATGTATAGTTTCTAAGTGCCCGCTACGCGATAGCTCTTCCTTTTGATAATTGGTGAAGCACCCACTACTCGTCCGTAAGATGCCACGTGTACTTGTGGAAGCCACACACTCCGCAATGAGTGGGCTGCTTGATACGACGCAGTCGTTGCGCAATTCACTTGTTTTGACGCCTGGTGTGATTCTAAGGATTCTGCCACACAACATTACAAGCACTAAGGACTCAGACTCCTTGCACTACATGACATTCATATAGTGTTTTTTCCAAAGCAGTTTAAAGCAATGACTTAGAAGAGCGGACTGTTGGGCGAGTTGGTGATACATTACGAGGAAACTGTGCGAAAAAACGTGCACAAAGTAAGGAACAAAAGCACAGGCGCATAACTAACAACTGAATCTTTATTCGGAAAACACAAAATTATAAGGAGCACTAAAACCACGTGTGCAGGTTGGAACAACGATAAAGAACTACACGCGCGCATCTAGATACGCAATCTCTGTACTATGTAACGCCACAGAGGGCTTAGCAACACAGCTATCACCGGCCTTGGAAATAAAATAAGCTTCTACAATCTCACGTGTAGTGCGGTCCTTGTGCCGAGCCAGAACTGTCATTCCTCTGAAACCTGGGCTGCATTTGCAATCACGGCAGTGTAATGACAAGTTCGTAGATGGTTGTCCTTTCATTGACAACCTGTGGTCATTCAATCTCTGATTAATACAACGCCCAGTCTGTCCGATATAACAGCTTCCACAGGAAAGAGGAACAGAGTACACCACTCCCTTTCCACATTCAGACAGGCCGTCTCTATGCGTCACCCCACACTCATACCACTTAGGGGATATGCCTTCCACCTTTCTTTCGACAGCCGCGCAAATTCTTCCCAGCTTATTCCGCGCAGAAAACAGCACATGCACTCAGTACCTCGCGCCAACTTTCTTGAGGTGGTGCGATACACCATGCAGGTAAGGAATGCTGACAAAAGCCTTCCCATCAACATCACCCCGTGCAACAGCCGAACCATTCCGCTCAGATTTTAGGTTCCGCATTATCCTCTCACAGAGGAGAGCCAAAACTGCCGCAGGAAAGCGTGCCGCCCGAAGCCGTGCCAGCTGTTTAGTGAAGCTTTCAGCGAGCAGGTGAGGGCAAGTTTTCTTCAGGGCTGCGGTCAAACAAGAAACAGCCACCCCGTTTTTCACTAGCTTTGAGTGGCTGGAACTGAAATCCAAAATTGGTTTTTCAGAACGTGGTGAGTACATCCAGCAAATATGCGCGCCACCAAACCGAATAACCAAGTCAAGGAACTGCATAGCACCTTCCTTTGGAACCTCGAAGGTGAAGTTTAGCCCCGACCCTTTCTCCTTGAAAAGCTTTAGAATGTCCACTCTGGCCCCAACACATCGGCACGAATCAACAAGGACAAGATAATCATCCACATACCTAAATGTTCTCACAGCGATGTCCGTTAGGCCAGGTTCTATTTCCCGGTCTACCCTACTCAAATAAATTTCGCTTAGGACCGGGGCAACGCTTGAGCCAATACATACACCAGACTTCTGCGTATAGACATCGTCACCCCAACCAATCACAGTACACCTTAAGTACAGGCCCAACAACTCCAGAAACGCCCCAACAGATATACCACATTTGTCCTGGAACATCTCCTCGTCATTGTCCTTTACAATACAATCCTGCACGTAGGAAAGAAGTTTATCGTGCGGTAAGGAATAAAATAAATCTTCAACATCGATGCTAAAACCAGAAAGGCAAGCGCTGGCATCACTCTAAAAAAACTGGACCACCTGAGAAGAATTCTTCACCCAATAGGGATCCACAATGCACAAGGACGACAGGTGCTTTTGCAAAAACACCGAGACGTGACGCTGCCAAGTTCCACGTTCACTAACAATTAGGCGGAAAGGACACTCCAGTCTTGTGAGTCTTTGCAGTGAAGAACACGTGAAGCAGAGAACACTTTTCATTCTTCACAGAGTCAGACACTTTGTGTAGATTCAATTCATTCAGTAGACCGACCGCTTTCTTCTTGATATCAGCAGGTTTCACGTTCACCTTTTTGAGATTCTTGTCGATTGCCTGCATAGCCTTTTCCGAAAAAGTTTCTTCCTTCATCAAAACGAAAGACCCTTTCCTTATCCGCAGTTAGGAGCCGGATTCCTTTCGCAACCAATTCGTTCACCAAGGACGCCAACCGCACACGTGAATGAGCCGGTTCCCGCGCTGAAGCCAAACCAGCGGCAGCCTCACCGATGCAACGTGTGCGTTCATTTTCGGTCACCTTAGCAGAAACGGAACGTGCCATCGCCAAACGCTCCGCCGCCCCCAGGCGAGGTTCAAGGCAAAATTTAGGCCCCAAGCCTAAAACACCCCTGTGCCTATCATCCAGCTCGCACTCGCCTACTGTCACCACTTTTCCTTGAGGGGGCTCTTCTTTTTTCACTTTCGGCAAGGACGGCCGCACAACGTTCCACAGGAATTCTGTTTGATGCGATGCCTAGTGCAGGACCATTCCTTCTACAGGCGACTCACCTTCCCGTCTCCGTAGACGCCACAGCCGTAGACAATCGTCATAAAGTCTAGCCTGCCGCCACCATTCAGACACGAGAATCTTGCAAATCCGCCTGGAGTGACTGGGAGAAGGCTGAATCCATCCACACACACCCTGAACGTCTGCAGGACACAGTTGCCGTTTGACGTGCCATGTGGCAGACCGAGCACGGCACACGCACACAGCATACAAAGCCACCAGAACAGCGGGATTCGTGAAAGTTACGGTTGAACATTGAAAAGAGCCCAGCGAACCAGTAATATAACTTAGACGAGCGGACTGTTGGGCGAGTTGGTGATACATTACGAGGAAACTGCGCGAAAAAACGTGGACAAAGGAAGGAACAACAGCACAGGCGCATAACTAACAACTGAATCTTTATTCGGAAAACACAAAATTATAAGGAGCACTAAAACCACGTGTGCAGGTTGGAACAACGATAAAAAGGACAATGACGAGCAGATGTTCCAGGACAAATGTGGTATATCTGTTGGGGCGTTTCTGGAGTTGTTGGGCCTGTACTTAAGGTGTACTGTGATTGGTTGGAGTGACGATGTCTATACGCAGAAGTCTGGTGTATGTATTGGCTCAAGCGTTGCCCCGGTCCTAAGCGAAATTTATTTGAGTAGGGTAGACAGGGAAATAGAACCTGACCTAACGGACATCGCTGTGAGAACATTTAGGTATGTGGATGATTATCTTGTCCTTGTTGATTCGTGCCGATGTGTTGGGGCCAGAGTGGGCATTCTAAAGCTTTTCAAGGAGAAAGGGTCGGGGCTAAACTTCACCTTCGAGGTTCCAAAGGAAGGTGCTATGCAGTTCCTTGACTTGGTTATTCGGTTTGGTGGCGCGCATATTTGCTGGATGTACTCACCACGTTCTGAAAAACCAATTTTGGATTTCAGTTCCAGCCACTCAAAGCTAGTGAAAAACGGGGTGGCTGTTTCTTGTTTGACCGCAGCCCTGAAGAAAACTTGCCCTCACCTGCTCGCTGAAAGCTTCACTAAACAGCTGGCACGGCTTCGGGCGGCACGCTTTCCTGCGGCAGTTTTGGCTCTCCTCTGTGAGAGGATAATGCGGAACCTAAAATCTGAGCGGAATGGTTCGGCTGTTGCACGGGGTGATGTTGATGGGAAGGCTTTTGTCAGCATTCCTTACCTGCATGGTGTATCGCACCACCTCAAGAAAGTTGGCGCGAGGTACTGAGTGCATGTGCTGTTTTCTGCGCGGAATAAGCTGGGAAGAATTTGCGCGGCTGTCGAAAGAAAGGTGGAAGGCATATCCCCTAAGTGGTATGAGTGTGGGGTGACGCATAGAGACGGCCTGTCTGAATGTGGAAAGGGAGTGGTGTACTCTGTTCCTCTTTCCTGTGGAAGCTGTTATATCGGACAGACTGGGCGTTGTATTAATCAGAGATTGAATGACCACAGGTTGTCAATGAAAGGACAACCATCCACGAACTTGTCATTACACTGCCGTGATTGCAAATGCAGCCCAGGTTTCAGAGGAATGACAGTTCTGGCTCGGCACAAGGACCGCACTACACGTGAGATTGTAGAAGCTTATTTTATTTCCCAAGGCCGGTGATAGCTGTGTTGCTAAGCCCTCTGTGGCGTTACATAGTACAGAGATTGCGTATCTAGATGCGCGCGTGTAGTTCTTTATCGTTGTTCCAACCTGCACACGTGGTTTTAGTGCTCCTTATAATTTTGTGTTTTCCGAATAAAGATTCAGTTGTTAGTTATGCGCCTGTGCTGTTGTTCCTTCCTTTGTCCACGTTTTTTCGCGCAGGTTCCTCGTAAAGCAATGACGTGGCCCTGTTGTGTATATTAAGGTAATCCTAATGGGACGACTGATGTTTTGTGCAGTTCACAACAATTACAGGTAATGATTCCATGCATTTAAAAAAATGACGTTGCTCTGTGGTGGAACACCTGCTTGTCACGAAGGCGGCCCATGTTCGTTTATCACTTCGAACCGAAAATTTTTGTTATTTACGGTATTTGCATCTTTCTCGATTTTTCGGTCACGGGCAATATGATGATATTTCGCTCACAACCAACGTCACCCACACCGACTCCGACGCGGGAATTTCTGCGAAAGGAGCTCTTCAACGCTATCGCTTTAAATTTTTTTTGGGCACAATATGAGTCTTAGGTTCTCCCGTCGACGTTATTACTCTAACCAAACAGAAACCACAACACATTTTTTTTCTCAATGTCTTATTTCTGAAACTGTGGCTCTGTGCTAAAATACTTCATTGCCACGTAGCATGCTAGGGTTCGATTCCTGCTGGGACCCTGATATTTATTATTTGCATTCGTCGGGTCAACGCTGCCGATGTTAGTTTCTTTCTCAACGCTATCCCATTAGAATTACCTATGTATGCCCTCGTCCGTCCTGGGTTGCTATAAAATGTCAGTCACCTGTGGCGCATACCCGCACACCGTGGCCCGTGGTGTACGGGTATGTGCCACACGTCACACGTGTCTGGAGGAAAGAGTTCGACGACGTACGCTACGGGATTTTCACGTTATTAATGTCATGACCAGCGAGTCATATTCGTCAAACCATGCTACCCTCGAGCGCTTAGTGCTCACATTGTTCACATGCTTTTAAGAAATAAGTGGCGAGGAGGATATATCACCTGTAGGAGGGATAGCGAAGGCGAGGAGGGAAGAACTGCCTCGTCTTTGAACGCGGGGTGGTGAGGGGCCCTTTAATGCCTTATAAATGCGAAGCATTTCTTAGCAAACTTCGGCGACTTTGAGCGTATGTATGTATGTATGTATGTATGTATGTATGTATGTATGTATGTATGTATGTATGTATGTATGTATGTATGTATGCATGTATGTATGTATGTATGTATGTATGTATGTATGTATGTATGTATGTATGTATGTATGTATGTATGTATCCGCCTACGACTTTTGCTCTCTAGACTGTATCCTTATTGGGACTGACACCAAACTTGGTATGGCATAACATGACTGTAGGCGAACATGAATAACTGGTCATATGATGAAAATCGTGAATAACTTGTCGTGAATGGTATGGTTTACACACTATGGCCACGGTGCTCCTGCGGTCGTTTCCTTACCTTGATATATCCAAAAACTGGTATGATGAGACATTTCTACATTACTAACATAGTTGACAGATGGTAATGTGAAAATCATGGTGTCCATGTCATACACAACATGATTTACATGCCACGCTCATGGTGCGCTCAGGGCCGTTTCGCTAGCTTGATATTCACCAAATTTGGTATTCCGTGACCTGACTGCATGACAAACATAAATGAGTAGTGGTAATATGAAAATCATGACATGTCATATGGAATATGAATTGCGCACCACGCGCATGGCCAGCTCGCGGACGTTTCGCTAGCCTTATATACACCAAATTTGGTATTGCGTAACACGACTGTACGACGAACATACATGACAAGTGGTAATATGGAAATCATGATATGCCATGTGAACCATCACGTGCATGCCACGCTCATGATTTGCTGACGGCTGTTTCGCTAGCTTCAAATACAACAAATTTGGTATTGCGTGACGTCACTGTATGAAGAACATAAATAACAAGTGGTATTAAGTAAATTATGAGATGTCATGTGCAACGTGACTTGCACGCCACATTCATGGTTCGCTCGCGGCCGTTTCGCTAGATTAATATACACCAAATTTGATAATGCGTGACGTCACTGTACGAAGGACATAAATGACAAGTGGTATTATGTAAATCATGACACGTCATGTGCAACATGACTTGCATGCCACGCTCATGGCACGCCCACGGCCGTTTCGCAAGCTTGATATACAACAATATTGGTATGGCGGGACGTGACTGTATAGCGAACATAAGTGGCAGGTGGTAGCATGAAAATCATTACATGCATTTCATGTACAAGGTGATTTACATGTCATGCTCATGGTTCGCTCGCGGCCGTTTCGCTAGGTCTATATGCACCAAAATTGGTATTGCGTGACGTGACTCTATGACGAACATAAGCGGCAGCTCCTAACACGTAAATCACGACATGCATGTTATGTACAGGATGCTTTCTGGCTGCTTCGGATTACGTCGATTCCCACAATTCGTGGGATCTGCCGCTGTTCTTGTTCTGTGAAATCTCATGGCTGGTCACTTTTTGGGACCGCATTGGCACTTCACGATATGTGTATTCACTTCGTGAAATCTCACTCTCCCATCGACAAATATAAGCGCGCACGCGCATCTCTGTACGCCGAGCTAGAGAGTCCGTTGCGCATTTGTTGCCTTCTACTTTAAGGTCTATATTTCTTGAAAATTGCGCAGTCCACTTCTTTAATGGGCAATAGCTGCTGGTAAGTTCATATAATTTGTTCTTTTCAGGGTGCTGGTTACGTCAATTACTTGTTTTTGCTGTCTCGCGGCATTTTTTTTTGTGTGTTTTGCTTCGTTGCATTTTTTACGGCTTAATTTGTAATATCGGATTGCCGTTATTCCGAAACTGATCTGGTATCTTCTAAACGACATACCGATCTACTCGGCGAATCTAGACGCAAAAATTACATTGTGCTGTTCAAAAATCAATACTGTAATGAGCGCATGCACAACTGTAATATTACTGTGCCGTCCTCTGCAATTAATAGTTGATGCCCTGATCGACATTCGTCAAACGGGAGTGTTTGTAAAGAATTAGAAGAATGCTTTAATTCATTACATGTGTTGCCTCGTGACCCTAAGGCGAAAGACATGTTCTTTTTTAATTGCGAAGCGTTTTTTAGCGAACTGCCTATCTATCTATCTATCTATCTATCTATCTATCTATCTATCTATCTATCTATCTATATATATATATATATATATATATATATATATATATATATATATATATATATATATATATATATATATATCTATCTAGCCACCTACGTTTGGGCGCTTTCCTGATCTCATCCTTATCTAAGGGTATACAAAAATTGGTATGGGATGGTAGGAGGGTCTGGCGAATATGCCTGGCTGGCCATCGTATGAATAATGCGAAGTTCACATCATGTACGTTGTGAAACCCTATCCTCGAGACACGTGTGGCACATATCCGTATATCACGAGCCACGGTATATGTCCGCACATCTCCGTATATCACGGGCCAGGAACGGCCAAAACGGCCAGTTTAGCCCTGCAGGCCAGACTTGTAGGTCGATCCGACATGCTCTACACGGACGCTGCAGAATACTTAGGAAGGGCAACATACACAGCGGTGGTGGTTCGAGAAGGTAAGGACCTGGTCTCGTGCTGCACCTTAAAAACCACAATCGCAACTAAGGCAGAAGAACTTGCGATTGCCGTGGCAATAACTTCAAAAGGTACCAGAGTGATTGTTGGGGACTCAAGTGAGTCATTAAGAACAATGATATGGACAGGATCTCAGAGAAATACACACATTAAGATCAAAAGAACAAAATAGAAATAAAGAACTAGAAAGAAACACATACAAAAAGAAGATACAAGGGAAAAAATTTGGGGGGACCCTTAATCTTCGCCTTTAAGAGTTGAACGCGATAGCGACACCCTGTCCCGAGTGCCTACTTCAACCACTTAGTGCATACTTGCTATGCACCCACTACGTGGTGTTAAGGGAATACGCGAAGTAAGGTGTGTGCCGTTTGTAATGGGTGGCCGGCTTTAAACTACGAAATCGTTATGATAATCACATATTCTGACGCCCGATGGCAATGTACGCTTGTACCACGCAATATTCCTGGGATATTACATGTTATATTGCGACACCTATATAAAGGACGCTTGCGTTTGCGATGCAGGAAAGTTATTTTCACTGCATTTCCAAGCAGAGGCGTGGCTGTGTCCCCAGTTGGGGATCGGGACACAGCCACGCCTCTGCTTGGAAATACAGAGCAATGCTTCAGTTAGATCTTGCGAAGGCATTCGATCTAGTTTCTCACGATGTTCTTTTTTCCTTACTTGAGCACTCGAATGTAGGCAGTGTGATAGCTGATGGAGTCAAAATGGCATATGCGAATTGCTCTACTAGGATCATAGTTAATGGGGAGCTAACAGACAATATTTCTGTGTGTTCTTCAGTGCGCCAAGGGCGCCCATTATCGCCTCTGCTATTTGCTGTCTATATTGAGCCCCTCTGTTTGAGTATAATACAGAACGAAAATATCAGAGGTTATAGCTTACTTACAGCTCAGGTCAAAGTTCTCGCTTATGCTGATGACGTTGCTATTTTTTGTTCCAACAAAGAGAGCATCGTTGAGGCAACAGCTGTGATTGAAAAGTTCTGCTCATATACGGGTTGTAAGATAAATTGGCAGAAAAGCTGCGGATTTTGGCATGGCGATTGGGATACTACACCGGGTTTTTTTCGCGCTTGCGCATGTTGACACTGCCAACAACGTACCTGGGTGTCCCTCTAGACAAGTATAAAAATGCTGACGAACATTGGACGGACCAAACACCTAAGTTAAAGGAAAAAGCGGATTCATGGCAAGGCCGACAATTATCTGTGTTCTCGCGTGCTGCAGTGTGTAATGTATTTCTACTGTCACGTATATGGTACGTGATGAATGTCCTATGTGCCTCGCGTTCTAGTATTCAGAAGATACATCGTGTATTTGCAGTTTTTATTTGGGCATCGACATGGGAAAAGACCAGTCGAACTAACTTGTTCCTACCGGCTAAGCGCGGAGGTGTTGGCCTTGTTCACTTATTTGTGCGCCAGATTGTCTCTAGATTTATTTTCCTCCGGGATGTGAATGATGCTTTTTTACGCACTGTTGTGCAAATTAGGCTACGAAAAAAAATTCCAGAGTTTATAGTTTCTTCATGTAATGATATGGGGGGGGCCCGGTGACCGGATTCTTGCGTGAGGTCTTACTCTCATATAGAATGTTGAAAGTTAGATTTTGTAATGAGTACTTGAGTGCTGTTACAAAAAAGAGACTTTATAAAGACCTAATCGAAGTTCTCATCCCGACACCTATGTACCGTTTACCATACCATGGATACCCAGGACAAAACATTTTAAAAAGGCTTAAGAAAATGCCAATAACGCCAACTGCCAAAAGCTTCTTTTTTCAAATTACATACGAATACACTTCCCGTAAAAACATGGCTTAAGAAAAAAGGCAGTTTCATTCCTTGGACAACCGATTGCCTATTATGCCAAAAATCAGAGTCTATAGAACATGCTTTTCTAGATTGCAGGGATGCGGTATTTTACTGGGACGTGCTCCAGCGTACTCTAAAGAAAGAATTACCTCTGGATCCTTATGGCATAAGGTTCGTCCCAATAGAAAGTCCATATGACATGAAAATGATCCTGGGTCTCCACGGATTATGGAAAACGAGAATGCAGGTACGCCATGCAGATGTGAATGTGAAATCTTCGAGAGACAATTTCATTGAAAGTGTCGTTCAAATTAGGGAGATCTTCAGAGCCCAGCCTGATCCACCAGACTGGGTCACTTTACTTGACGTGCTTAATGATATGAAAAAGTTCTAGAGTAGGCAGCTTTGCATCAGTGTGACACTAATGTGTTTTGTGTATGTGATCTTGCTGTACCTTTTGCACCACTGCAATAAAGAAAAAAACAGAGGCGTGGCTGTGTGGTAGAACACCCGCTTGCCACGCAGACGTCCCGGGTTCGATCCTCACTCGGACCCAGAAATTTTTATTATTTATTTTATTTGCATCTTTCTTGATTTTTCGGTCACGGACAAGATGATGATTTTTCGCTCACAACCAACGACGCCGATGCCGACGCCGGAATTTCTGCGAAACGAGCTCTTAAACGCTATCGCGTTAAAAATAGAAACAAGCAAGAGCACCCAGCTGCGCTCTTCCTACAGGCTTGGCGCCACTAGTGCAAAGCTGCCGTAATTTTGTAGCAGCTTTTTTTTTTTTGTAAGATTCATGTTCACGAAAAGCATTTGGATCATTCGTGTTGCCGCCGACTTTTTGGACGCTCCTTGTACACGCCGACGTGGACGTCGTCGCCGTCGGTAAATTTTGCATTCCACGAGTGGTCTGAAGCTTTCACCTTATAGAGATATACAACATGGCTGAGGCACCCTCCGGATCCGCAACTGGCATGGCTGATTGAGGAACCAAGTAAAAAGATAACATGTTGCTCACGTAGTTCACAAGTTAGGTAGTACAATGTTAACCTTTACAAAAAAAAACTTTAAAGAATTACGGCACCAACTTGCCGCGCGTACAATATCCGCAGTTGTTCGCGAGTACAATATTATTCGGCTGACTGCTTGACCTTCGAAAGAAAAAGTCTTGAGCGATGCTCGCATATTTTTATTTATTTGCAATACATTTATTACATTTATTTACAATAGCGATAGTGTTCCAAGTGTTTGCGTCACTAAACGTTTTTGTAAGATTCTATGAAACAGTGTAACAGCCAAATATTCGAACAAGCGAGCATTCCCTGCAACACTTTTTGAGCATGCTCAGAGAACGCTGCCGATCGGTAGTCCAGGCTCTCGAACACGCGAGCCAAATATTGTAGCGCAGCACGCGGCGTGGAATTCAAAATAAATTCTCAAAGTCAGCCAGAAATTGCTTTCTCTTCTCTCGACAAATGACGTTGCGTACCCAAAAATTACTCGTCACCGACGAGAGATTTTTTTTGTATCAGCCATTGGCTGATTTGAGCATGGCGTGCTCGGTAGTTACAGAGGCCGCCGCGGGAGGCCGCGACTTGTCCACGCGTGCGCGCGCGATCGCGATGAAAATTGGCGTAGTCGAACAAAAAAAAGAAAGAGAAAAAGCGCTCAAGATCACGAGGCGCGCGTGACTATTTTCTTTCCCCGTGCCATCCCTCCCTGCTTAGCTTCCAGCGCTTTCGACGGGACGAGAGAAGAGAGAATGCAATTGCAGCGTGCGAGAAATCTTTGTAACTCCACTCGTACTGGACGGATTCGAAAAATTTTTGCGGCAATGAATTCGTGAGGCAATAAGCTCCTTTAGTGAATCCATTCCATGGCTACTTGGAAAAGTGTTGCAGGGCCCCTTTAAAGGTATTCTGAGCCCCTGCTAATTCTAAAGTTGCAGCAAAGCAACTACAGTGCTTCAAGAATGGTGCTTTACTAACAAAGTCAAGGGTTCCAGCACCTTACAACGCGAGCACAACAAGAATAGAGAGGCACAGGACAAAACCTGGACGTAAAAATGAAGCTCATCAGAACAATGTACTCCCTAGAACACCGCCACGCATGCGTAGAGTCAATAGCAGTAATCATATGAACAGTCCGTCCCTCCTTCCCGCCTACCGCGTGCCCACACCACCACAGCGCATGCGCGTCCCCTCCCCCCTCTCTCTCCACTCCTACTCTCACCCCCTTTCTCTCCTCTAGGAATCCTCTGCTCTACGGAGCGGCCCCCGCGTCCCACACCCCCCCACAGCGCATGCGCGTCTCCTCCCCCCTATCTCTCCTCTCCGCGTTCACCCCCTTTCTCTACTCTAAGAATCATCTACTCCACGGAGCGGCGCCCGCGTCCCACATCCCCACAGCGCATGCGCGTCCTCTCTCCCCCTCTCTCTTCTCCTACGCTCACCCCCCTTTTTATCCTCTAGGAATCCTCTACTCCACGGAGCGGCTCCCGTGTCCCACACCCCCCACAGCGCACGCACGTCCCCTCCCCCTCTCTCGTCTCTCCTAAGGTCCCCCCCCCCCCCCCCGTTCTCTCCTCTAGAAATCCTCCACGGAGCGGCGCGCACGACAGACGGTAGTTCATTTTCATGCCATGGCAGTTCCGCGGTATGAAAATTGACGTAGCGCGCGCGCCTCATTCTCTCTTCTGTGCAGCCCCGCGATGAGCGCCCGGGCCGCTGCCGCGAAACGAGAGCGGCGACGTTTCTCCCGCTCAAGCTAACCATCTCCCCGCTGCTTCGCATCCACACATGGTTCCCTTTGGCGGGAGATGGGGAAGTTCTTTCTGCTACAGCGAACATGCTAGAAAGATAACGCAGAGTACATCATGCAGTAGAGCTCTTCACGCAAATCTAGCAGTACTAGTGTGAGGCAGTGATGACCTCGTAAAGACATTTTCTCACGACCGGCGCCTGGTTATGCGAAGAGTTTTTGTTGTTGTATCAGACGAAAGCTTCCACAAAATGATTTCGTGGTACCCTTATATCACTGCCGTGTTGATATTTTCGCTTAATGGCGCTTAGTGTCAGGCAATTTGGTGTAATAAACAATGAAGGAATCAGACTTGTTTAAGTAATGTAATATTTATTGACTAAATGTGAACGTGTATCTTTTGTACTGAATTTTCAACAAAGAGATAGTTGCTTCTTAATTATGCTATATTAGGCTTCACTGAGTGGTTAAAACTTCATTTAGCCCAAAAGAGGGGCACCGATGGCAGTTGCGTTGCATTCATTGTTGGCACGTCTGTTATGGAGGTTCCCACACCTTCGCTCACGCCTCACGCCTGTACCGAAGCAAGCTCGCACAGTGGCTTGTTGTCTGCCCTGTGAAAAAGATGCGTGGATGTTGCGTACCCCAGCGCAAGAAAGCTTTTCACAACCACGCGCAGGCGTGCTCTTAGGAGCATCGAGGCACCCCGGCGCGAAGAGGCACGTAGCGGCCTTCCGCGGCGGCCGCGGTAACTATGCAGCTCATGACGCTGAAATCAACCAATGGTTGTGGACTGTGGGTGGATGGCGCGGTCATTTGGATATGTGGCATCATTTCTCGTGAGATCCGGGCGCGATTTCTAGCTCAGCTTGATGATTATTTTCAATTCACTACCGCGGGCTGCGCTATAATGTGCTGCTAACTTGTTCTCAGGATCCTCGACTGCCGATCGGCAGTGCTTTCTGACCATGGTGAAAATGTTTTGGAGGACGCCTCTAAAGAGCTTCTTTCGCAGAAATTCTGGTGTGGGAATTTACCTCACTAATTTATGTCACAGGTTGTCAGCAATAAAATAGCGTTGACCGTAAACTGAAATTCGAGGTAGATGCAAATAAATAAACAGTACAAAGTGATAGTACAAAGCGATAGCGTAATCGGGCTCCGTGCGCACCCCTCCATTCATGCTACAAGAAAAGGAAGGCGTTTCCGCGTTGCATTCACCATTTCAAACTGCCACTGAATAATTGTTTATCATTATCAACAACAGGATCAACAACGCTTGCAGCTGCTCATGTGCGCGTGTAGCCCAACGAGAGCGTAGTGTGTAACTCTCCAACTCGCACAAGTAAGAATTATCTCGTAGTGGGTATTCATCATCATCAGCAGCAGCAGCCTGTCTACGCCCACTGCAGGGCAAAGGCCTCTCCCATGTTTCGCCAATCAACCCGGTCCTGTGCTTTCTGCTGCCACGTTATACCTGCAAACTTCTTAATCTCATCTACCCACCTAATTTTCTGTCTCCCCCCTCACGCGTTTGCCATCTGCGAGACACTGGAAGTTGTAAAGGAGTACGTCTACTTAGGACAGGTAGTAACCGCGGAGCCGAACCATGAGAGTGAAATAACTAGAAGAATAAGGATGCAATGGGGCTCATTCGGCAAGCATTATCAAATCATGAATGGTAGTCTACCACTATCCCTCAAGAGGAAGGTATATAACAGCTGCATCTTACCGGTTCTTACCTACGGAGCAGAAACCTGGAGACTTACAAAGAGGGTTCAACTTAAACTGAGGACGACGCAGCGAGCGATGGAAAGGGAAAATGATAGGTGTAACCTTAAGAGACAGGAAGAGAGCAGAGTGGGTCAGGGAACAAACGGGGGTTAAGGATATCATAGTTGAAATCAAGAAGAAGAAATGGATATGGGCCGGGCACGTAGCACGTCGGCAGGATAACCGCTGGTCATTAAGGGTAACTGACTGGATTCCAAGAGTGGGTATTCTAGGGAAGTTTAAAAGAATCAGTTTACAGGCGCTCAGACGTTCCTTTCCTTGCGGTACGGCTTAAGCCCCTAGCGAAAAGGGAAACCAGCCTAATAATTCGTAATGGGGTTTTACACCCCATAACCACGATGTAATTAGGAGAGACGCCGTAGTGGAGGGCTCCGGAAATTTCGACCACCTGGTGTTCTTTACCGTGCGCCTAAAGTCAAGCGCAAGGGCCTCAAGCATTTTCGCCTCCATCGGAAACGCGGTCGCCGCGGCCGGGATGCGATCCCGTGACCTGCAGGTTAGGAGTCGGGAACCATAACCTCTGGACCACCGCGGCGGGTGCAGGGAAACAAGCTTAGCAGGGTCCCATTATACTATCTCGTTCTACTGTTGAATGGCGTTGCTCAAACGTCCTCCAATTTTTATTCACGATGTTTCGCGTTGCGCGCGCTATCCCGTTTGTTATTTTACTATCTAAAGTAATATTTTCGTTAGTCAGAGCTCGTCTCGTGGCGTCTCTCCACTTTGCGTCGTCTCATGTGTTCTTTTATAAATATGAAATAACCTCCTACAGATATTGTAGTTGTTAGCCAACACGCGCAGGGTGCTGAGCAAACCGATAAATCAAGGCTCGTAGAGTGTGTTCTTCAGGTGATCCAAGTGGCGTCGCCGCAGCTCCCTTCGCAGGTATTTTCCAGTGTCCGTCTTTGGAATGTTATCCACGAATATAACACCACCATGCAAGTTCTTGTGAAAGGCTGTTTGATCTGCCATGATTCATAAAAGAGAATTGAAAGGCAGCACATTCAGTTATTAAGAGCGAAAATGAAAAGCGATGAGGTATACACCTATTTATATATTTGAATCAAACAAGCTTAAGGTTTTTTTCGGACAGCAGAGCTTTCCTAAACTAAGGAAGCGTAGGCTGGTTGAGACTTTTTAGGTTGAGACAAGCTTAAGCTGGTTCTGACAATAGTTATGTATGACATGAAATTATAAATTTTTGAATAGCCACATTTACACAACGGAGACGGGCAATTTAATGTCTAACTTTACGGTTAACTACTTTACATCTTTGCGCGGGTTTTACCCTCCGCTCTGTTCGGGTGCAGGTTAACTACTTCAGCGACCCCAAGGGTTAAGTCAAGATCATAGACATTGGTCGTCGAGATGGAGGTGTGCCACTAGGCGTCAGCGCGTGTGCATTCACGTCCAACAGTGGTACAACTGCCATACACAAATAGACATTGTAGAATCTCGTACATCAATGTACTATAAACAGTTAACCACTCCAGTGAAGACACGGTTCGCTTTCGTGTCATACCGATTCTTATTACAGAGCGATCAACCGCGTTTTTTTTTCAAGTTCGTGAATCGACAAGCCACTGAGCCAATGTATCCATGCTACGCTTAACCACTCTTTTGTCGATTAATTATGACTCATGGTACCATCATGAATATTCCGCCCATACCAACAACCTACACACAAGTAGTCTCATCTGCCAATTTACCCAGATCCACGGCCTCCGCAGATCCTTGCCAGTGCCGTAATGTCACATTGGGATGAAGGATGCTTTTAAACATACCAATCGTAATTTTAGTATGGAGACCAACTGCAGAACATTAGAACACTTCGGCGTTGGACGACTACAGGAGCAGTTACGACACGGCTAAAATGTATAAAAAATAGATGTGCGTGTACTGTCGACAGGGGTGCGTACTGCGCATAGAAGAAAAGCATAGCGTTCATTATCATAAGAAATACTCGACTAAATATGATTAAAAAGTCTCTCTGTGGCAGTAATCCAGCCTCTATATTACCCGATTCCATAAAGCACTCACATGACAGCTGATGCGTTTAAAAGCAGCTAAGGTTCAATAACGCCGCCCCAGAACCCGATTAAGCTAGTGCATATGCAAGAAGTGTCATTCCTGATGCTAAGCGGTAAAAGGGCGTCTGAAACTGTGTATGTCACTGAATGACGTACACATATAAACACCATTGTTCATAATATTCACGGTTCGTGTTAATTGTTTCAGCGCTGATATTTCTGACCATAATTTAGTTTTATTGTACAACTTCCTACAGATAAAAGAAACTGCTATGAATAGACAATCTGCTGTATTTGGTTTTCAGATCCTACCGAGCTGTGTAAGACCGGTTATAAGTATCACCGACTCGGAAAACACTATCATTGACCAAAGTGGCACACACCGTGATCAAACAGCCAAACCAGAACACTTTCACTGACCAAGACCCCCGCTGGCGGAAAAGCTTTCGAAGCTTTTCGACAGCAAATCTACCATAAATCGATCGCTTCTTATATGCGGGTTATACCAGAATTGCCAGTTTCCTGAAAAACTGCAAAATTTGACAATTCACCTACCTGAAACAAGTCGCACTAGCTCCTCCTCTGTGACGAGTCCCCTGGCGGAAGGCTCCATAACCACGAAAGCGGTTGGTGCTTCTCCGAACTCTGGATTATCGATTCCAACGACGGCAGCCTCCAGAACTAGTGGGTGCTCGGTCAGAAGAGCCTCTATTTCTGCGGGAGCCACCTGCTGATCCAGGCACTTGATCATCTCTTTGAGGCGCTCCACAATGTACAGCTGGCCGGAGCAGTCATAGTACCCGGCGTCGCCTGCATGGCGGTAGCGTAGAATACAGCGTTTTCTTGTTTTAAATAGCATGGCTAACTGGCCGAACTGGTATGGACTCATGTTACAACACAGCGTAAAGAAAATCGGCAACAGAAAAACAAACCAGGTGCCCTGTCTCCTAAGTGAGGTCGTTTTCCACGTGGTATACCCAGCCTCCCAAACCAACGAAGAAAAGCTGACTACCTAGATACATCATGCGGCAATACACGGAAGAGCGTTATGATGAAAGCAGTTCGGAGCAACTCATTACAACGCATGTTATAACAGCGATGTCCAGTGTACAGCCGCCAAAGTATTTAACTGCCCACAAGGCGAGCTCAGCTGGGTCTATCGTCTGGTGGGCTGTTCCTGCTTAAGCACATCACCCCTATATTAGTGCGATTCAGAGAGAGAAACAGAATGATCAGGCGAATGAGCTTGATCGTATTTGATGTTTCGAAAGGTGAGCGTTGGAGCAAGTAAACAAAAAAACTTTACTGACGGACTACACGCGCCTACTCATGAGATAAGGTGAAAACGTGGTTCGTCTAAACTGCGCCACTGTGAAGTGACGTCCTCAAAAAGGAGTTGAATAGCAGACGAATGGCTCAGCTGCGCGAAGATTTTAGTGTTGCGCTTTTCTGAACGTCTATGTCAGTTCATGCACTTTCCCTCGCCTTGTTCACAATTTCGCTCCGTCATACTGTGCTACTGCATTTTCGCAGTTCACGCACGCTAAATAGAGATTTGGGCTGCTGTACATGCACACTGGTGGCGTAACTCACGTTGATGCTGTGCACATTCGGCCTCGAACAAATGTCTTGATGGGTGATAGCATGCATGCTATTTTCATTGGCAATCAGAATCGCCTGAAATTACAGAAATTCTGCGTGCGTTATCATTTTTAAAAGAAATATAGTTTCTTAGTGCGCAGAACGTTTTAGAAAGGAGTCAGATAGGAAAGAGCTCACACTTACAACCACTTTATTGCACAGATTGGCGGGAATATATATACATTCAAGAGGGCGAGAGGATGACACAAAGAAAAAGGGGGGGGGGGGAATAATGGCGCACGCGCCAGAACATCTTATTCAAACTTGATTTACATTTTAACTTAAAAGATACTTGTACTCATTGTCCAACAGGTTAACAGATGGGGCACTTACACACTCAGTTCCGGCCTTGCGTATCAAAAAAGCTTCATGTATTTCACGTGCCCTCTTGTCCCTATATCTCGCCATTACGCGGCATTCATCAAACATCGGGGTGCACCCACAATTGGGACAGTGACTTGCCAAGTGGCTGCCCACTGATCCGCGCATGAGATTTGCGTGCTCCCTAAGGCGATCTGACTCCTTTCTAAAACGTTCTGCGCACTAAGAAACTATATTTCTTTTAAAAATGCAATACCAACCAGCCCAAGTAGCTACTCTTTTGCGTGATGATATCATGGCTGTAGCAGCAGCGACAGCCATAGCACTTGCCATCCTGACCACAGTAGGCAACAAGACGGCGAGGTGGGCTAGTTGGTGAACATTCATGTTTAAAGCAAAAGATTTTTAAGCGCACATGAGACGAGGACAGTAGGCAGCAGGCAATCACAGTAGGCAGCAGGCAATCTGGGCATGTTCTCACAGATTGGCAAGCGACTTACTGCCTGTTTCCGAGAGACACCTTTTTCTAAAGCGTTCTACGCATACTAGGGTGCATACTCTAAGAATACCACAGGACCTCATGGTACCCAGTTCAGGAAAGTGTAGGGGGGGAACTAACGGGCTGACTTCCTGGTGAGAGCATCGACTTCCCCAGCTGTGGACATGCCGACCTGGGCGGATTACCTCATATTCACGCTGACGCGCGATATCCTCGATAACCGAAGACGCATCCGGCAGACAGTGGTGCTACCCCATGTTAATCACGCAAGATCCGGAGAATGAAGACACTACAAACTAACATATCCCAAGATAAACACTCTGAAGCAAATGCGGTTGTCCCCTTTCGCTACCGTAAGAAGAAAAACGTGCCAAAATTACTGAATATTTTTTGGCTCACTTTGTAGAACTCTTTTTTATGAATAAAATGGTACAGCTCTTTCAATTAAATGCGGTTCTTTTATTTCAATATTCACGTCAGAAATGTCACTCGAAGGGGACTTCACCACACGGATATTAAATAAAAAAAGGGCACTAAAATGAAAGCAAACAAAAAAAAATGGCCCGAAATGGACAGCTGCGGCCATCTAGCGTCAAGAAACACAAGTTGACGCGTATAGTCTTCATTGGTTCCGTGTGGTGCCTATTTTGTGTTGCTGAGGAATAAATTGTCATCGCATATTACAGAGAAAGCTGTTATGAGATCACAGCAAGGGTCGTTCCTGCGCCGTAGTTGTCTGCTGCCGCCGCCGGTGTCCGTAACCAATATCGCACGAAATAAGAAAAAAAATCACAGCATATCCATGAAGCGAATGATGGTGAGTGGGCGAAGCTCGGAAGGATCATTCGGGTAACAGTGAATCCCCCCCGTTGCCCACTCAATCATGCAAAGATGTGACAACCCGCGTCACGTCTTTGCATGATCCTGGGTGTTCGATCGTGAGCTGGGCACGAGCGTCGCCGACTTGTGTTCCGGGCGCTCCCAGCCTCAGCGAAAACGCCAGTTCGCGTTCCACGACAGAGGAAGACGATGCCACCTACTCAGACGCTGAAGTCCACACCAGTGCTCGACGCAACGCCTCGCCTCCGCATGCATCGCCACAGAACGCTGCTGTGAGTTGTGAAAGCTACGCGTCCTTGGCTATGGCTTGTGCCGCCGTGAGTACCGGAGCCGCCGCGTGCTCCGCAGATACCGGCTGCCCTGGTTTTGCATGCGACTAACACGAGAGCAGTGTGGAGCTGACTACCTCCTCTCTGGTGAAGTTCAGCTCACCGTTGATCACGATGGAGTCCACTTCCGGTTCTCGACTCCGAGTACCGCGTCGGCCCGACGATCCCAATTATAACAGCGCCATCTATCCTCTTTTATCGTCAACTATACGAAAACCACTAACGCCATCTAGTGATATTATTTCCAAGGGAACGACCCACACCCTAAGAAGCTTCGCCCCTAAAACCACTAACGCCATCTAGTGATATTTTTTCCAAGGACATAAACACACAACGCCACCTATTGAGCAATTCATAAACTAGAGGTGGCTACATACATACTACTACTACAGAGGAGGGAACGACCCGCACCCTAAGGAGCTTCTCCCCTAAAACTAAATAAATAAACAACACCTATGACAGAATGGGAATCGAACCCGGCTCTTCTGCGTGGCAGCCCAGCACTCTACCACTGAGCTACGCCGCTGCTTGAAACTGCGGTGCAAACTGACCTATCCAGGCTTCATGTCGGGTAAGGAATCGCGTTAACGTGTATTGTAAAGCGTTTTAGAACAGTAAAGTAAGAACCAGGCGTCACACAATGCGAATTGCGTAACGTGTGGGGGGTGTTCAATGCTCCAACCCATTACAAAAGCCTCAGGCAAAAATCTTCATCGTCGCCAGCCACACCATCAACAATGTGCACATATGCGTCACAAGAGTGTAGCGGGTACCGCGCTTTCTCGAGCAATGACGAATAATGGCATAGTAGACGCTTCCCCACTACACAAAAATTATGATGATTTATCGCGTAGTGGGTAACATGCAAGTGCGCTTGTAGTAGTTGCTCCAAGAGTGTTTTAAAAGGCTCTAAAAAGGCCGCTCTCCCAGCTTTCGCTGTAGTGGTGCCGCGCGTTCCACGCAGGCCTGGCGTTTTTTTTTTCTGTTACGTAATATCATGACGACTATACTCGTCAACGGTAGTGAGAGGGTTAATTGATGCAGCTAATAAGTCTTGGCGATTCAAACGCAGGCGCAGCGCTTCTTCGGTGGCTAAGACCAAGAACTGGCTCACATTTTTACGTGGCGCTGAACACATTTAGCAATTTAGGATTGAAATTGCCTAAGCGGAGCCCTATACCCGCCATGGTATTTTTAACTTTAACCATGGTATTTTTAACCTTTAACTTCGGTGTACCGGAGCTACCGGTCAAACGCACTATTCCAACTGCAAAAGCAAAGTTTATTCAGTGGCGCAACTTGAAACCACGGTAACGCGGTCACCTACTTGTGTACATAGACAGGCCAGTATACGCACAAACGGATAGCTCAGCAGCGGCTTCTGCATACCCAATCTTGGCGTGCCATGGATCGTGTCGTTTCGTTGACAACGGTACAAAATGCCGTAATCACCGCGATATTGCGAAAATTGTGTCCCCGGGCCCGTATTACTAAAAGAAGTTTTGATGAAATTTTCGTAGGATAATATTTCAGCCAGTCAGGATATGTCTGACCAATAGCCGGCTGACCAATAGGGAAACGCACCAACAAGGGGGAAGCTTTTTGGCTTCGGCCCCTGTTCTGCACGAGATGTAGTAGTGCTGACGGACTCAAAGTCAGCGTTACAACGACTGCTACTACTACTACTACTACTACTACTACTACTACTACTACTACTACTACTACTGCTGCTACCACTACTAGTACTACTACTACTACTACCACTATTATTATGCAGCGACGACGACGACGACGACGACGACGACGCAGGGTAGACTAAGACAGTTTCGGTGGAAAAATCAGCTTATGCAGTATAGGAGTAGTCAGATGAAAATAACATGAATATAATAAAACATAGCTATAGACCGGTAGTATTCGCCACAATAGTATGTCATGTCCTTTACACAACTCTCACCAGGTGGCTGACGCCAGAAAACCTACCACTTCGAAGCCATCGCTGCTCGTTGAGGACTTCGGCAGTTGCGTCTGGTCGTTTGTGGTAGCCCGTCATATGTTGCGGTGCGCGAAAAGTGATCTCGCCAACTTCACATGGACCGAGATGTCGTCCACTAGCAGTGTCAATTATCTGCATATACATTTACCAGAGATGATAACAGCACCGCATAATAGCACAGTATGCTCGCTATTTCACGTGACCTTATCATTTGCGCTCACCAATGTTGAAAGTTGGGCGCTTATGAGAGACGTTGAATCGACTAGCGCAAAAGCTCGGACGGACGAAGAACACATGACGCGGGTAAGCGCACACTCACAAGTAAATTTTATTGTACCAAGAGATTTGCTTCACAACCCCCAAACAAGCGTACAAGACCAAAGAATGTAAAATATCATGGTATGTAGTACCACGACTATATCGAATAATGTCAACCAGAAAGCTATGCTCATTTGCGTCCTTTGATCTTCGTCCCTATCCGAGCGTATGCGCCAGTCAATTCAACTTCAGCCATGTACCAACTATCCCGACAGCAAACGCTACTGCACTTGTGAAGAAGTGCTACACATTTTTTATTGAAGATTCTCACTAATGTGAAGGAAAAAGTTAATTAGGCACTCCGAATATCATGACGTGCTGGATGCGGCTCCCAAGTATACTGAGACAATTTCGCTAGCATGGCGCGTATTTTTAACCTTTGGTGAAAGTAAGCTGCATCACATATCTGCGTGCGGGGTCCCAGCTATCCCGCAGTACTATTTAAAAAGAGAGGAATGCCGCAAGGCGAAGCAAACCTTACTAACACATGCGGTTTCACGAGAGAAAAACGCGATGTGATTATGAGACACGCCGTAGTGGAGGGGTCGGGAACATTCCACAATCTGGTGTTGTTTAACGTGCACTGACATCGCACAGTAGATAGACCTCTAGCATATCGCCTGCATCGAAATAAGACTGGTGCGGCCAGAATCAACCCCGCGACTTTTGGATCAGCAATGGAGCACCGTAACCGCTACAATACTGCGGCGCAATAGGAGGCAAACCTATTCATATTGTCCACAGTACGCTGCAGTAGCCACTATAAATTTTCGCTAATCAGTTCTAATTAAGTATTTATAATTTTATTTGTAACGCGACAAATACCGACCTATGTAAGTCAATGCCAATGTAGGCATGTTCAAATGACATATAACTGCTACATTTTGAACCACTTACTAGTTGCGTGTTCATCGTATTGGGTTGGTAAAGAAAGCCCGCGAAAGTGGAAAATGACAAGTGACTACGCTCCCACCCACAGAATCATCATCATCATCAGCCAGACAAGGCCTACTGCAGGGCGAAGGCCTCTCCCATGTACCGCCAATCATCCCGGTCCTGTGCTTTCTGCTGCCACGCGATACCTGCAAACTTCTTAATCTTATCTGGCCACGTAATTTTCTCTCTCCCGCTCACGCATTTGCCGTCTCTTGGAATCCACTCAGTAACCCTTAATGACCAGCGGTTATCCTGCCGAAGCGCTACGTGTCCGGCCCATGTCCATTTCTTCTTGATTTCAACTCTGACACCATTACCTCCCGTTTTTTCCCCTGACACACACCGCTGTCTTCCTGCCTCTTACGGTTACACCTATCATTTTCCTTTCTATCGCTCGCTGCGTCGTCCTCCATTTCAGTTGAACCCTGTTTGTAAGTCTCCAGCTTTCTGCCCCGTAGGTAAGTACCGGAAGCAGAAGAGTAGGCCTGGAAATTTTTATGCATAAAACTAAAGTAATGTGGAACAGTCTCTGCAGAGAACAGCGCTTTGCGATAGGTGGCGAGACAAAGGAAGTTGTAAAGTAATACGTCTACTTAGGACAGGTAGTAACCGTGGAGCCGAACCACGAGAGTTCGGCTCCGCGGTTACTACTCTAATCTGAAGTCTCTAATCAGACTTTTCCCTAATGGGGGCATTGTTCTTAGACAACACACTCAGCGTGCTTCTTATACATACACAGTGGTGACGTCATAAATGTTTTCTCTACGTTCGACTTGATATTATCGCCGGCTTTGCGGACAACAGCACGTTCTTCTGTTTTACGGTAGCCATCGCGCTAATAAAGAGAGCTGAGAAGCGAACGGCAACCAGTACTGCAGAATGGGAGAGTTGGTGCATTATAATGTCGTATTCGTGTAGCGCAGCTCAGTTTAAGCATGAAGGAAAAAGGCAAAGGTTAAGAATGGAACGACAGGCAACATCATTAACACTCATCCCGTTTCCTGTCATTCCCATATTCGCTTTTGCCTCTTTTCTTTATGCTCAAAGTGAGCTGCTCTTCGGCAATACGACATTACAACAGCGACCACGCACGACTACCGCGACAAGTATAATCACGGGAGAGAGCGCGCGAAGGCATGCGATAGGTTACTCGCGCTGCGCGGTGCAATTTTATTCGCGCCTCTGACTCTTACAGATGTGTGCAAGGATGTCTCTTGCCGTGAGAAAAAGACTTCTTGGCGCGTGCCAAAGTGCGTGATTTACGATGTATCAAGTGTTCCGGCTATGTTTGGTTGACGTAGCCGTAAATGTTTCTTTAAAACTTTAAAATGACCTTAAAACGCGCACCAACTATATATATATATATATATATATATATATATATATATATATATATATATATATATATGTGTATATATATATAATGGGTACACATACGCTAGAGCAGTACTGTTATGCCTTACGTTTCGGCCGTGGCACGGCCTTGGTCACAGGACAAAGAGTATACAACGCAAATGCAGCTTTGAAGGGCCGGTGAAATCGCGCTATTAGTCAGAATGGGGGGTTAGGAAATACGTCAGCAGTCCCAAAACAACAGTGTCAACATAACTGACATATGTGAAGGAAAACCACTGGAAGCACACATATACAAAAAGTGGGCGGGAAAAAAATCACGCCATATCCACGAAGTGAATGACGATGAGTGGGCGAAGCTCGATCGTTTTCATCCATGGCAGAAAGAGAATGTGTGGTCTGGAGCGCGCTTATACTTCATGGTCATCAGTGTCATCGTCATCGTCATCACGTGTTGTGGGTACAATCCACTATACTGGAACGCGTTTATACGTCATCGTTATCACGTGTAGTGGGTACAATCCACTATACTGGTACGCGCTTATACTTCATCGTTATCACGTGTAGTGGGTACATTCCACTACACGTGGCTACTTACCTACCTACCTATCTACTACTACTACGACTACAGAGGAGGGACAGACCCACACCCTAAGGAGTTTCGCCCCTAAAACGCGGGCGGTGGGGCTTCATTGTGATCAACATTGCTACACGGAAAGTAACACGTCCGACGCTTTCGGCAACCAGCGGTATATATATATATATATATATATATATATATATATATACCGCCCGCATTACCAATCCGATTCGGCATGAACATGACCAATTCCGGTCATTTTTTGTGTTTATGCATCTGCCTCTTCAGAACCACTGGGTCCTCCACCTGCACACTTCTCTGACAAGCTACATGGCAGTCATTCAGCCCATCGATATACCTGTATTATTGCGCTTCTCACGGGGCAAATTAGAAGAGGTAGGCGGAACCTAGCTTTCGCCTAGCTCGGCAACATTGAAATCACTGCTCAGGCTTGACACTTCTTCTTTCTAAAGTACTATAGGATGGCAAATAGTGCACTGAAAGGATTGCTAAGAACTTTTTTTTAAAAAACGAGGCTTCGAGGGTCGATAGCAATGTCTGGGACTTTTGGCAGTAAATGAGCGAGGCAAAATAATATGAAACCACGTAAAATTTCCCTGTTTTGCCGAATTTTGAACCCAGTCCTCGAAATCCTGAAGGCAGATGACTCAACCACTGCTCAGCACATCCACATTTTCTCTTTATTGCGTGACTAACAATAATATGAATGACACTGACATTTCAAACATTAGGGATCAACTAGATAAAACGTAAATAAAAGGCTCAAAATTAGTCTTGGAGGTCAATAAGGCGTCACGTTTTTCACCTATATGAATTTAGTTGTTTCTGTCCCCTAGGAATTGTTCATTTATTAGATTTCATTAAATAGGTGTGTGATATGGTCATCTGCTGAATAACATTAGTCTACAAAAAGTTGTGAAGCGCCAGTCATGATATTTAGTAACACAGTTACTAAGGGTAACTGACAACGCATTCGTACAGCCGTCATTTTCATGAAAAGAGACACGGGCGTGCGGGCCAAATAGCCTCGACCCGCGCATGTGGCTCGGAGCAGTGGTGAAATGTGTAAATAAAGCGAGACAGCAGTGTCATTCCATTTGTTACCTTCAACCCATTTTTCAGCTTTTCTTCTTCTTGAGCACTGGATGTTGTTGCGACTGCAACGATCCGAAGCTCCGATAATGACACTCCTTATCGAAAGTAATCATTGTTCGCTGAAACGCCCCAACATAAAATGGATATCAAACAGAAAGTGTAAAATTACGATAAACACATTTGTGAGGGGGGTGCACTCATTTGAAAGAACGACACCACTCTCTCCTTTTATTTTCACATTTCGCCAATGCATCACGGCGAAAATCCTTCAGGAAGCTATTTGGCGCGCGCTCGCGTGTTCCCTTTCATAAAAATGACGGCTGTGCCTCACGCACTCTGTTCCCAGCTTAATAACAGTATGTAGTATTGTAACTCATCGTGAGATTTGGGAAACTTAAAGCAGTAGCCAACGCAAACTGGCGAATGTCTCTCCATAATAAAAAAAATTGAGTCATGTCCAGTCATGACTAGCTTTTATATTTTCACATTTGTTACATACCTTGTATTCGACCATTGGCACTGGGTGACCGACGCTGCGATATCCGATGGTATTCGGCGCTGGGATACAGATGAACCCGAAAGCTTCAGTGAAGCCGTACCCATTCCTCAGGCTTTTTAGCTGAAATACCTAGACGAACAAAATCGGTGGGTGGGAAAAAAATTACACGCGCTCTAAGGCACAGGCTCTAAGAGGATATCATACCAAATTTGCCATCCTGCGTTAGTCTCATTTTGTGGTTTTTATATGGGTATGCCCAAAAATGTGGCATATTGTTCTATTTGTGCGGTATTTTTTCGTTGTTCGCCCTTATTTATGGCCCACTGATCCCATTATCTTCGACGTCATCGTCAGTGCCGCGCAGAAGATAAATGTAGCGTACTTTCTTGTTGGCTGTACTTTTATTAAGCCACTACTCTACTGTTATCGGGTCGAAGCTGTAAAATATTCATAAGCAACCAGTTACTACTTATCCGCGCTTTGTGACTATAGCCTCATCACACATAGTAACGAAAGCTGTGCCCGTAGTTCCCATGCTCAGACCATACATACGACCTTCGCTGCTGCTAATGCATTTAAATGCAGTTCTTATTTGAACACAATACTGAACTCAAAATCTGTTACAGCTGCAGGGGAACGGAAGAGCCTCTTTGTGCCTTATGACATGCATAATCGAATAAATGCGCATGCGACGTCCATAACCGCCCAGCAACTTCCGGATGCCTTTGCCAACGCGCTGTCAGAGCCAGACTATTTCCCCGCCGCAAGCATGACCTTCAGTAATTACAGAGCTCAGAGAGGAGCTCTAGAACAAGTCTAAGCTGATGCTACCAAATGAGCTTAGATCCGCGTATTCGGCTGCCAACGCTATGATTTTTCGCAACCCTACCGTCTCTAGAACATCTTACTCTGGATGCTTTTCGTTTCATCTCGTTCATGTAACCATTTCAATTTTACTGAAGCCTTTTCTTTCGTCATGTCAGGAAAGCATCTGATTAATACGCCTTATTTTAGACGCATTTCCGCTTTCTCTGCTCGCACTACCACTAAAAGAAATTAAAAGAACTGCGATGCGTGAAGATATGCAGAAATTTGTCATTTGCTCGAAAATGACCTATATTTATTGTAAGCAGCCGTTGAATGCATATTGTTAAATAAAAACGCTTGCAAAAAAAAAGTACTTACGGATCTTACCTGAAGAATTCTATGGTACAGATCTCCAGTTGAACATGTACCACTCATAATGATCCGTTTCAGTGATGGGACAAGTCCTTCGCCCAACTGAAAGACCAGCTTTCTGAACCCCGTGGGAAATGCGCAGAGACTAGTTACCTGAAAATGAGTAGTAGCTTTAGAGTATTGTGAGGATGTATGCTCAAAATGCAGTTTTTTTAGTCTGCAATTTGAAGCCGGATGTTTTAGAAGGCAGAGTCTATTTATTATTCTAATAAAGACATATAGCTCCCAGTTTATTGCAATATCTTCTGACAGACAAGCAACAGTGCAATTAGTGGACACACAAACTTTCACTACTTCTTCCAGTGTTGCAGCTGTATTATGCTTCCAGGTGCCTGGATAGCGCGTAGGCTTGCTGATTGATTTTATGACTACCGGTAAGAAAATCATAACCTCTCTTGCATCTGCTATAGTTATTTAAACATAACGTGGGAGGTAGTGTACATATTGCTAGACGTATAAGCGCCCACACAAACTGTTGAAAGAAGGACAACAAGTCCTTTGACAGCATACATAGCACGACATACTACAGAAATTGAGGTTCATCAGAACAACAAATGGTGATTGTTGTGCTCTGGTTTTGAAGAAGGCGCTAAAACTGCATTTTCCTTAAAGAAAAGCTTGCTTAGCGGTGTCGCGAAGAGCGAATACCGCTGGACGGCGTTGTGATACTGCTCAATTTATTAATGCTACGCATAGAAATCAATTGACACTCACGGATATGAGATATTCACCTTGTATATGCGCTTCTGAGTGCGAGCGTGTATTTTTACGACATACGCTTGTTTGAGTATTCACGCCTCTGTGACGCCGCTTGAGAGGTGGAGAGTTCACCACCTAGTGAGACCTCTTCTCGAGTAAACAAGGAGTACTCACGATGGATGTGATTAACCATAAATTACATTTCTTCTATCATTTCTCAAATGAATCCTGTGGAATCGCTTACGGTGGCGGAAGGGTTATCAAAAGGTAATTTATAACCACCCTTCCGGAACACGGATCCACAAAGAAATATATGGAATTCCTTGTGGTTTCATGCTATATCTAACTTTACATATACAATCATTATGCAAATGGACTTGTGCGCGGCTTTCTTTGGCTGACACTAAACGAAAGCAACGGGTCAAAACCGAGATGAATTCGAGAAATCACGAGGAGCTGGTGGATGCGATAAATAAGACAGAGAAAGGAATTGTCTACGTTGTGCCGACCGCCTATGCGCCATGAAATTCAATATAGAAGGGATTCCGGTTTTTGCATAGAGCGATAGGCGATTTCTTATACACGCGGGCGTTCTATAACAGCCCCAACTGATTGGGGTGCCGGAGCCTTTCTCGGTCTAAATTGGTCGTGATCCCACCTTGCTAGCTGAGAACTTATCACTATAGGGGTATGAGAAAGTGCACAGCAAGAAATACCAGACATTCTTCGGGGCAGGCTTTAAATGACTACCGTGTTATTCTTCAAAGAGTTACCTTATGTTTCCTGACGATGTCGACGAATTCTTTTGGAGACAGTCCTGCAGGTGACGGCACAACCATGGCTCCCGAAAGGAAGGCGATCATCGGTATGATGACTCCACATGTATGCGTGACAGGATTCCATCCGAGGACCACGTCACTGTCCTTGAAAAACTCGACTGACCTAAAGAACAACCAAGTAATGTCATGATAACTTCCTGACTTTACTTGCACAGTCACCCTTTCATCCCAGCAGCGCTCATCACATGATGTGTGCACTCCTGTACCTCCTTCAGTAAGCTTATTGCTTTATCCATCATTCATGTGCAAGACAAAAAAAATAATTCTTTAAACACTAAGTGAAGTTTCCGTTTGAAGAAACGCATTCTAAATAGTTCCATTCAATGCAACTTTAACCCATCTAGGAATGGTGTGACTTGGTTTATTTCATTATGGAAAGTGTTTTTATATATCTAGCAATTTTGTTTGAATATTCTCTTCGCATTGCGTAGGGGTCATATTGTTTATCATTGAACTTGAAGAAATGACCTTTATTTTGTTGATGTCGAATTAAGAGCTTATAATGCAGTACCCGCGATGGTGTACGGAGGCAAGACAGAGTACTGGAAGAATGTGCACGACTCATGCGCTTTATAAAATTTGTGATGTTTTATAGCAAAACATGAAATATATGAACAGAAAGAGGGCCAATAAAGAACTGGAGCACATATTCTCGAATATTTTTTTTTCTTTTACTATAAGCCAAGGCCACCGTTCTCTATCATAAAAACTGACAGTGAATTGTTCCAGGAACACTTCATCATCGGTGAGAGTAATTGATGGACGACTCACGCATTTTTCTATTAGGTATGTCGTACACTTCAACGATTTAACTTAATGTCCTACTGCCTCATCAACGGAATGTTTTGTTTAGCTCACTGCGCTGCCGCACTGGCGAATATAAAGGAAAATGTGTAATGAAGGGCTGCCTTTCTGAGAACTAGCAAGCTCTCTTAAATGGACGTTCAGACACCCTCGTCTTTGCTGGCACCGCAGAATGCTGCAGCACTCGGTCAGTCGTGTTTAGTGCGTCATAAATCGCAAAGCGCAAGCGTGTAGAGTGCCTTATGTTGCATAGGAGTAGGTACATTAAATGTTTTTGTCAGTTACTTTAATGTTATTTTAAGGTATTACGAAGTGTAGGCATGATTAGAATATGAGTGGTGCGCAGTGTGTGATTCCGGTTTAATTTTTGCCGACTGAACTCTTGAAGATGCACGTAAACTAAAGTACATTAAATTCTATACTTCACCCTGATCCAAATGCAGCCTCGCTTGGTTATAAACACACTGCTTCTTGCCGAGCAACCAGCTCCATAACCGCTAGATCAACACGGCAGGCTTGACGCTAACTTCGTATTTGTATTGACATACAATGCGCTTATTTGACTGCATACGAATATTTAGAAACATGCCGCACATCACGAGCATTGGCAGAATTTTATGCAGATGAAGTTATGCAAGCAACTGTGAGACTTTTCAGTAACTTATATGGACCTTTTGTGAGTACAGCCTTTCGAGTGAGTTGTTTTTTATTCATGGTGTTAGGCCTACCTGCCGGAGATAGACATAGAGTGAAGGAAGCCAGAAGATCACGCACGCATCTGTGTGGGCTTCACAAACTGTGCGTGTTTCGTCAAACTTAGAATTAAAATCTGAATTTGTGTTGTTTATTCTTCTTTTCCAGTCGAGTATGTACTTATCTCGCTTCATGGATTTGCTTTTATTTAATATTCTTTTGAACGAATAGGTTCTAAGGGATAACTGTCAGCAACCTAAGGTTTATTTTCAACCACATGTCCAATGTGCATCACAACACATAGCAACATAGCAAGAGCTATCTACGTAACTGTGTAAGGAGAAATTAATTGTGACTCGTAAATGTTCTTACCTGCTCAATTCCACTGACGTAATGAACGCGTACATGCTGATCTCTACTGCTTTCGGTAGACCAGTCGTGCCGGATGTGTAAATGTGGAGCATGATGTGGTTTTGGGGGGTCTTCAATTCGTGGCGCTTGGAACTGGCTGCCATCTTCCCATTCGAAGTCTTTAATGCACACGAAGTCGGGTGTGCGGTCGATGGAAAACAGCATCTACAAAGTATATAACGCAAGTTAGATAAAATATTCAGGCATGTACACACAGAAATACCAGCAGAAACCCTTCGGGAATAACTCGCACTTATATGTCACCTGCATATGCTGAAATGTCAGAAAATATCACTATTGTAGAAGAACTAGCGAACTCTATGGAAACACCTGCAGAGGACAAGTAGCATAATTTGAACATTTCAGAGGAAGACACTTGATCATCGAGCGGTGTGGGAGCTTCTCTGAAGTTGACAGAAGCTCCAGGCTTTCGTTGATCCAGTCATGTGTATCACTGAGTAACGATTGCATGCCCGTACTTATTAATAACAACATTAAGAAAATAAACACCAGTATTAAATATATTGCTCTATAGGAAAACTCTTGAGTGAAGAGCCTGCAATGCTAGAGTGGGAAAGAAGTATTACAATAAAACAAGAGCACTGCTCAACAACTTATGTCGTGGGATTGTGTTCTGGAATACTTGGTAATGAAAGCATACTGTTTAGTGCAGTATGCTAAAAATAGGGCAACCTTGCTTGAAACTGTAATAATAAATTTAAGAACGACTGTAATCCTACGCATCTTGAAAATGGTTTAGGATATAATTTAATGAGATGGTATTAGAATTTTGTGCATGAAATACATTTTCGTATTAGGGTAGTTAAATATTATTGCAGTCACTTTATCAAAATGACAGTGACAATGCACATATTTCAGCAGTATAAAAATTATGCTTCGTTGACTAAGATGCAGTGAAGAATTTAGAAAAAAAGTATACTGAGGTATCTTTAGTAAGTATGATTTTTCAAGAGAGTAATTAATTAGGAAAACTGCAATGGAGCAAGATATGTTCTCCTAGATGAGCTCTCCGATTGCATAAATGGTGATCTTTTCGGCTTGTTACTCTCTGTTCTGTGGCTAATTAACGACTAGGTTATTTCTTCTCACTACAATTTACTGATATGTACTGTGCTTGGACACAACCCATTGTAGCCTATGTAGCCCCCCATACTGGCGCCCTTCTTAAATTGGGAGTTTTCTTGTACCGTGCACTACAGGTGTTTTAATGGAGACATTATCAGCCGTTTTATTAGAGTACTTACGCGTCCCCAATCCAGATCACGCAGTTCTGTTTCCATGGTTTGAAAACGATGCCGGCGCTTTTGTACCCATTCGACACTACGGTGACAATGTGGAAGGGCAGTGCTCGAGCCCCAAACCATGGCTCGTAGTATCGGACATCTGCGCCTATTATTCCCACATTTATGTTTGCGCATGATGGATTTATATTAGGATCGTCGCAGACAACACCCTTTGGGAAGAAAGACTGCAGGAATCCGGAAGCGCTGTACCCTCACAAAGCATTCACAAAATCTCGCCTATTCACTGTAAGTCTAGAGTGCTAGGCTGACTCTTGCATTCGTTACACCGGCAGCGCTAATCCTCCAACAGGTCGGGGGTTCTGGAGCCGCCACATGCAATGCCCATGTGGAGCGGTATTCGGACTTTACATGGATATTTTGAATTCGGGAAGAGAATCAGCAGATATTGGCGGAAAGTGTTGGGAATAATTTTTCTCTCTCTTGGTAAAATTATTTATAGGGACTCAACGAGCCCGTGTCTGCACCTCTACTGAGGCATGCTCTATGTGGGTGACTATAAAAACGCAAGGCAGCGGTCGTAGACGCCTGAGAGTACAGGCGTGCAGCGCACCCTAGTTTGCTGAAAATCTGCTGTATTGACAAAGGCGGTAGAAGCAGAACTTGCTCGTCACTTCTTGTACGCCATCTTCCCACGCGCCTTGAGACGAATATTACCTATCCTTCTGGTGCTCGTTCATCTGAGAGGCAACGAAACGTACTTTATCTCCGTGATGTGCTTTTTCATCAAGCACGCGTCGCGGCAGCAGGTCTTCTTAGTCACAGAGTAAGTTGTGAACATATGTGACTACATGCGTGTGACGCCGTATGTGTCATGTATCAAGCGAATATTTACTGCATCATTTAACGCTCTACAACTCTGAAACTGTTACTTCATTGACCTGTGGAGTTTGCTGCCATCGCTACCAGCATTTCTCCTTTTGGGCAGCACTACGCTATTTCGCATATGCACGGTAAGGCATGCCTAAAGAATTGTCTTTTGCCGGCATCCGCAAATTAACGTAAACGACCTGGTACACCGGAGAGTAGTTGAATAAACTTTACGTTATCAAAACTCAAACATGACCAAGTAATTTTTCATATATAATCTGACATCGCCATTGGAAAATATTATCGTCAATACACGAACTGTTCAAATCAGCAATGAGAATAACTTGATGTACGAACAACGAAGTAAGGCAAGTTCTCTGTCTGAGTCGTGCACTGCGCAGAAAAGAAGCTGGATATTATAACTACTAAGTTCTTATAAAAATTTGGAAGGGTAATACACAGCCTTGCCTACATTTATGAAATTTCACTATGCGCGAAAACAAAGATTCAATTTTTAGTGTATGCCTTCCAAGTGCATGTTGCATTCCACATCGGATATACTTCAAAATATCGTATATCTACATTAATTAAAAGTGCTACTTGGTGGCGTAGAAATTCCATTAATGCTAGATGACATGGCTTGCAGTATTTTCAATGTATGTGTTACATATCTATAAGACCACTCTTTCTGTTAGCAACATCAATAAACAATCTCAAAGCCTTGCCTGTACATCTTAAATTTTAGAATAATAAATTGTTGAATTCCTCACGCGATGCCATGGATGGCGGGTTCGTTCAAACGCAATATGACGATACAAGCACTAACAGGCTTACAATAAAGTTGCGAACAGTAACTTACATTGGAATAAATATGCTCCAGGGAACAATTCTTAATGCGGCATCTTTACTCGGGACCTGCTCATGTTTCCTTGGTCTTTTGCAAGTGTATGTTCATTGCCCATCATTTGAAGCCTCTGTATTGTTGCTCCATACTAATTTTGTGCTGAGCTATTTACAATGGCGCATTTCATCTCATTAGGTTAGCTTCAATTGCCAGTGATTTGAGATGTTACTAGAAAACACGAAGGTCATTACCTTGAATTGGCACTTCCTGTGTATGTTCATGATTTTCTCAGCGCTTTCCTTTTCTGTTAAGACGAAGCTGACATCACTATCTTCCACTTGGTATAACACATCGCCTGCGGAAAATTAGAAACCGAATATTGATTATGTCCATACAACATATGATTTCACGCAATTAAACTAAAAAGTTTTAATACATGACCGCTTTCCACAAGGGCTGGTTTTACACAACATTATTCATAGCGCCAGAAGGGTAAAACACAAAAATTAGCATGTGGCGTTTACAATGTTATCCCTCATTGTGCGAAAGTTATGAATAACGGCGCCTTTATTCACACATGCAAAATGCTACGCAGCAATAGATTTCTAATTTGTTTTTTCCGGCACAAAACAATGTTTCCAGAAATTTGCAACTTTTCGCGGACACCGTATAATCGAAACACCAAAAAATAACTATTTGGTCATTGACATCAAATTTTTTTTTGTATAAAGGCGAACATATAGCGGTGTGTGTTTCTTGAGCGATAGCGTTAATGAGCTCGTGTCGCTGGAATCCTGGTGTCGGGTGTCGCGTCGTTTGTTGTGAGCGAAAACTCAGCGTTGTCCGTGAGCAAAAATTTGACAAAAATGTAAATAAATAGGTAATAAAAATTCATTGGTGCAAGTGAGAGTTAAACCTTGGCCTCCGGCGTGGCAAGGAGGTGTTTCACCCCAAAGCCACGGCAGTGCTAAAAGTCCTACCCAAACAAAGGCTATAACAATGTCGTCGAGTGGGAAAGAATCTCAAACGCACGTCATATTGCCAGGCAGAAATATAGAATCGCACCAGTGTGAAAGCATGTGCATTGCGCAACGATTAGGCGGTTTAAAGTTGCCCTCTACAAAGTACATAGCTGCGCGGGAGAGCGTGGTACCTTACAGACTTTAACAGTTTGCAAAAGGGCCTCTTTACACTATCGAGTTCTGCTGTTGAAGGAGAAGCTGAAGTTTCCTCTACATTTTTTTTTCGCTTATCGCATTGTAAAAACGCACCAAGTATTCTGAAAACAGCAGATATTTTCATGTGCTCTTCAGCACAGAAGTATGAGCCCCCGGAGAAAAGCATTTAGAACTCTCCTCTGAAGCCCACTTCAAAAATTCCCATTGCGACAAATGACACTAAATTTTTTTCCTTCTACTGATAGGCCCTTTGAGAGCGACGATAATTAAAGTGAATCTACTAGCCTCCGCGTATTTATTGTCAGTGGGAACTTAATATCATACCTACAACACCTTGACAACACGTGTCCATGCCTTTTGGCACCTGGAGAGATCTATGAGATCAGGCGCATTCTCCACCATTCCAACTGCCGAACACGCCTGCCTTGTATTCAGTACCTATAACAGCGCATTCAACCTGTCTAATCTAATTGACACGATGTGGATGTTATTAGCCGGTGGTGTGCCATTGGACTTTTGAGGCCCGAAGTGAGCCCTTCCATAATAGGCAGTAAAATGTGCAGGAACTGCCCTTTTTGGTGATCACATATTGAATCTGCTCGCAGTTTTTTTTAGGGTGGAGGGGTGACAGTTTGCTTGTTTTGTCGCCGTAGTAGCGTGGGAGCAATCTCAAGGAAAATTAAAGGAGGTGTTAGCGAAAAAATTACACCATCTCCCGCTAAAGGGAACCATGTGTAGGCGAACAAGCGGGCGTTAACGCTTACACTGGCGGCGGCGTTGACGCTGGCGCTCATCGCGGCGTTGCGCAGGAGAGAAACCTGGGGAGGCGCAAAGCACGCAGTGATGGACCGGTCTTTCCTACTGGAACATGCCGATCGCTGCTAATGGGCAATGAGAGACAGAAGACGCCGATTGGACACAGAGACCCGCAGTCCGCTTTTAGTTAACGCGCACGCTGCGAATTTTTCGTTGTTCAACAATGTAGTCGCGAACAGAGAGGGGGAGGGGACGCGCATGCGCAATGGGGGTGTAAACGCCGCGGGAGGGATGCCTAGAGGAGAGAGAGGGGGGAGGGGACGCGCATGCGCAGTGGGGGGTGTGGACGCCGCGGGGGTGTGGACGCCCAGAGGAGAGACAGAGAGGGGGGGGGCGTAGGAGAGGAGACGGGGAGAGTTGGCGCATGCGCAGTGGAGTGCAGATGCCACCGGATCAAGCTCGCTCATAAGATGTGGCGCATCTAATTCAAAGTATACCTGAAAGCTTGTTGCGTCCGTGATAGTTTGCCCACCCGTGCATGCATGTTGTTGAGTATATTCCACGTGCTATTTTTTGTATGCATATTGAGTATCCTTTTGCCAATATGTACAATTGGGCACGGACCATTGAGCGGACAGAATCGTTCACAGCCATCTACCGTGGCCAACGTGGTGATCAGCTTCAGCGTCAACTTCCCAAAAGTTCTCTCTCTCGGTGGGCCTGAAATAAGGTTCAGAGTGTCGACGCTCTGCTTTTTTGATTAGAACAACCACATCTTAGTGAAGCAGGGCCTGGCGACGTACATGAACAGAGAAGGAGCACGTAAAATAGGACGTCAGGAAGCCGGAACACGCCATATGCCAAGCGTGCGTCTATTAAGACGAAAGCCTTAGATTCATCAATAAACGCGAAAACTGATCGTCGGCGTCGCCGCGACAACACGAGTTATGCAAAAATCACCATCACGGGATAACGTCCCCATACAGCCTGATCGTGACGTCGCAGGATGCCAAAATTCTTGATATCATCATGACGTCTTTGTGGCATTCCCTGATGACGTCATCCGATGACATGGTCGCTTGGTGAAAAACGTGCGCCGCTAGCTGAGGCAGCGCTAAAACCAGGTGAGGTGCCGAAAGCTTGCAATCCCTAAGATCCTCGAGGTAGTGCAAAGCCACGTGAGTCACACTAATACTCTATTGTACCCGGCAATCCTAGGGCACTTCGAGCCCGCTTGCATGAGGGGAAGTGCGCATTTAGAGAGGAAAATTCCTGTGACATTTTACACATGGTGTGGGCGTGCCAGAAAACGCAAAACCTCACCCCTCTAGCCAACCCTTCCCGTGAGGACTGGGCTGCTTTGACTTGACGGCCCAACGGGCTTGGTTGAGCGGGCCCGGGCCACGGCTGACGCCAGCGGGCTCTCGTAAGAGGGAGGCCACTTAGTTTTTTTACGGGGCTGCCCCTTAAGGATCACTCCCCACCCTCCCTGTACTTTGACTACCGTAAATAAATGTTTTTCAGTCAGTCAGTTGCAAAAAGCATTCGGTGGTGGGAAATAGGATTAGTATATCGACCTAGAAGACGAGACAATGGCTATCGCACACAAGTCGTCTAGAGCGAATGCATAGAGGACCCTGTGAGTTTCTGGCGTCCCTGATTTCATCGGGTATGCAAGCCTTTCTGACCAGCGTCCGTGCAGTTCGGGTGAAGTCGTCTGTGTCCGCCGCATTCCTGAGACCGAGAATCCACGGTAAGTGATACGAACTAGACTATGGGATTTTTCTTTTTGTGTGTGTGCGGTAAACAACTTTACTAGCTATATGCAATTTATTTGAAAGACTCATTGCAAAGTAAACTCTGGAGACTGTGGTTAGGCACCTTAATTATACACCAAAGTTTTAAAAAATGAGCTATATACTCCATGACAGTGCAAGTTGTGTATATCACCACTAGTTATTGATACAAGCCATGATCGAGGGATACTGAAATTTGCGAAACTCTGTTGTTATTATGTGATCATACGCACACACATTGCGCTGTGTGTGACAATTATGCTCGGTTATAACATGTAATGCCTCCACACATGTGCGGGAATCTTAATCTGAAATCATTAGAACGGTCAGAATATTTCTGTGTATTTTGATCTGATGCTGGTAGCGCTCGGATTATCCCTCCCCGGCTCGCAACACACGATCCCTGTACACGTCTTCAGTTCTGTCGCCAGTGTGTTGAACTGACTGTGTGAGCGTTCCGTTTCTCAACAGTGTACAACGAAGTGACTTCACCCAGGCCAGGACATCATATAGTGAGCGCCATGCTAGTCGCATGGCAAGCGTACACGTTGACACTTCTGGCCTTCTGACACATAAAGCAAAAGGTTTTCAGATACATCAAATCAAATTTAAATGGCCTCTAAACTACTCCAAGTTCAAAGACGAGAGAGTAGTTGTTATGTCGCCTTTACTTCCGTTCCTAGCAGCACCGTCTTCTCCTGGCATCTTATTTCTTCGTAAAACGCGGGGGGCAATGTCAGCAGTAAGCGTTGAGCGCATCCTGATTTGACGCTTTTCGGTTACACGCTGTTATGCCCGCTTGTGCACATACGAACAAAACGAAGTGAAATCAGTTGAGCGCGCACAAATAGTCATCGATGCAAGGGAGAACGGGCGTTGCCGCTGCGTCTCGGAAGAGGTTGGCAGATCATTCACAACAGATATTGCTTGTAGACTAATCGACGCCTTATTTCCTCACGACGTCGCGTTCGCAGACACCTGGCGTCACGAACCGTGCAGAAAAGAGGGGAAACCCCAGGAGATAGCACACTGCTTCTTCGTAATTTCACACCTTGTTAAGAGGCCCTTTAAGACGCAAAAATGTAGGACGAGTTTGCAAACGGTTACAAAACAGGTGTAGCAGCGTCAAAGTAGGGCAGCGACTGGAGATAAGAACTAGCTAGCATCAGAACCAGCTTGCGCATCAACCTAAGACTTTTAAAAACTACCGAATAGATAAAACACTTGTTAGATTGGCACATGTGCGCTCGCACTTGTGCAGGTGGTTGAAGTTCATCAAACTGGGGCAGCTGAGTATTTGTGGAACAGGTTTTCACTCTCTCGCAGCGTCATGGACGGCCAGCTTACACAAGTGTCACATTTCTTTTTTCTGTGGTTTGATAGCAAGCATTACACAACCCTTTTGCGCAGGCTCTTTTGTGAAGGGCTATGTTTGATCCTATTTTACTTTACTCGTACGTTTGGCAATCATGGGTGGTAGGCACGATGGTCCACGTTGGGCGAAATTGGGAATGTCTTCGCGCTTCGGTGACTAAATGAACTCGCAAGGTTGAAAATAGTACAGGTTACATAAAAAAACGAAAAAAAGAAGAAACAGCAATAACTAAATTAAAATAGTTGAAAACGATTAGGAAACCTGCGGCTGACACCTGCGCCACGCAAGAGAGGGCGCCACGGCCCCTCTAGCCACGTGCTTTCTCCTGCCACGTGAACGCTTGGGTGCCTGGGCTACGCATTTCCTTAGGATTCACAGCAGTGGGATGCATTTGGCGCAGGATTAAGAGCTACACCACTCGCTTCACAAGTTGTTTTAAGCAGTATTTGAATTCGCTCCGCTATGTGTGTTTCCTTAAAATCATTTATAGGATTGCCAGTGGAACTTTCTTTTTTTTCGTATTTCTACAAATAGGCTTGGAACACATAAACCATCAAGCTAAAACAACGATTACCCGCCTTCACGGTTCACGGCTGAGAGAAATTTCAGCTTCAACCACTTGTTTCGTTTACAAAGTCTGCTTGACAAAGCGATGAAAATAAGCGCACGTTTAGATTCCACGGGACTGGGTAAAGACTTTTTTTTTCAAATTCGGTAATGGCCCCTACATGCACCAACTGAACAGAGCGCTATTGTGACGTTTCCTTGTGTTAACGGTAACTCCAGCACACATTCAAGACGAGCTCTGAATATTCTTGACGAGTTCCACACAAATTGCACTTGTCATGTAGCCTTGCTAACGTTCAAATATAATACAGGAAGTAGACGAAGGAGCGGGGCGGACACGCAGATTTCAATGTGGCTTACGTTCAGGTAGCGTTGGCTTGACCAAGACTACAGTGGCGCCGAGGCAGCACATGGGAATAGGCAGCGATTAGCGATTCAGCTGAATTCGTGACGCTCACGCACACTCTGCTCCCGCAGGATACACCATACCGCTGAAATCCAACAGCGTGCTTCTCCATGAGAGACAGAACATCTATGAAGCTCAGCGATTCACCATTCCGTTCCTGCGTATTGAAGCGAAAAAATATCTATGAGTGAAACTGACTACTTGTGCAGCCATTTACATGGAATTTCTCAACAGTGGTTCGTCTTCATTACCAGCCTGTCATGTACACTGCAGGCTTCTCTGAATGATTTCCAACACGCCCTGCACTGTGTGAGTTCATTGGAATTGACTGATAGCTAAAAATCAGAAAAACAGAGTTGGTATGGCGAGCAACAGAGAGATCACACGGCGCGGATCACGGCCTACGCCAGAGCAATTGCCTCGAAATCGCATTTGCAGGCATGCTGTGTTTAATATACCTACCGCGAAGAACAGCGGCTTTGAATCGGCCTGCTATCAAGTCAGCTGCATTTGAAGACTACAGTTTTGTATTCAGCCATAATTTGTAATACTTTTACACAAGCTTGAAGCACAGCACGAAAGTGACAGTGGATATGAAGAGAAGACGATGCGAAGGCCCGGCAAAGCATTTCAATTGCATGAAGTGATTCGCAAAGTTAATATTTCTTTCACAACCACAGTTTATCACTGTTTTCTCCAAGATAATGTCGTGAGATGATTGGTTTTCCGTTAGCAGATGTGTACGAGAGTAGATGTTTATTATTTAGTTTATTTCTGCTAACACGCTTTCCCTAGACACGTGCTTTCATAATGCTGTCTATTCGTGCTGTTATGGATAGACAAATGCGCCTAGTTTGAATATAGTCTAGCGTTTATCAAGCTATAATCTTTTCAGTACTCTCTGACTAATTGTACTTCAACCTACATGGACGCACTGATCGCTTCTACACCTCCTATCTATCATGAATTTTGAGATAGAGGGAGCTGCAGGGCATTATGAAACACCGTAACTCAAAGGCAGTTGCTCACTGGCTGAAATACTATTTTTCTTCTAAAAATTTGGTTGAATTAACGTCCATGTTTCTGTTACAAATAATAAGCGCTATTTAAAATGTTGTCATGTCTTCCGATACAAATTGTGGGAGTCTCAGGCCTGAAAACCACGATTTCATCAACACAGACGCCATACTGGACACAGGATGCTTCCGACCATCTGTGGTTTCTCAACATGCACATATATCTGCCACTTCTCCGCATGCACTCATCTCAAAGGTAGAGTTGCTGCCTACTTCTACGGTTTCTATGCATATATTGCTTGGTGGGCTGAAAACATTTTGTTGTCTTTGAAGATATGGGAGTACCACAAGTAACTTTTGTGTTTTCGGTAGTGAGAAAGTGCTTACTTGCCGGACGAGTTGTTGAAATCCGCGCACACCATGAACATATTTGGGAAATATTCAAACAAGGCCTGGCGCGTGAGCGAACGATAGCATTGCAGATGGGATAAATATTGACGTTATTGGATTCCTTTTTATATTGTGAATCGAAATATATTTGACTGACCGGCCGATGCCTGAAAATTAGACTCATCATCTCATTTCTCAAAAATAGTCGCCGTATTGTAATGTTGTTATACACTGCCTGCAATGTGCTTGTGGACAACTCTTAAAGGAGACAAGTGTTGTATTGCGTCCATGATAAGGTGACTATGGTTGTTTCAGAGAACTTTACATATTTTTTTGTTGTTGTCATGATGAGGGCCTTAAGAATGAGGATGCGTCATATAAGCTAAGGCTTTCACAATTTAGACTTTATTTAACTGCGTCGCTTCTTGTAAATTTTTTGTTTTGGCGGTGCGGTAAGGTGTTCTTTCGTGTTTGCGTATTTTGTGTGATCTGAGTTCAACTTTAAGGACAACCTTTTATTCGATGTATGTGCTGGTCTCGCCTTCTTTCATTTTTTGTCGTAGTTTTCTATGGCACTCCTTGTTATAGCATATACACCTAAAATTCGTTTGAATTTCATTCCTTATCATTATTGTTTGGTATGTATACACAAGAACATCATAACGTAGTGGTAATAGGGAGGGAGCAAAGATAGTAAATCATACCTGGAGAGGCAGAGCACCTGCCTATTCCATTGAGATGAGGGAACCAAATAAATGAATTGAAAATGGCCAGAAAGAGAGATAGAGAAAGAAAGTAAAAAAGTAAGCAAGTAAAGCGGACCGAAAATTTAACGTTGATTCCTCGGAACAACAGCTGTTCCCCGAGCCACATAGGCAAGCGGTATTCTCGTTAGAGAGAAGCCACTGAACACCTGCCTATTGGGATCACAAAAAAAAAACAGTTGTGTACAATTCTGCGTGTGAGGCATTTGGTCTCTTTTGCTGGCAATAAATTTAGCAAGCGGTTCTGCGCGTGTGCACTTTTATGAAAAACACTATAATGCTGCTTAGAGTTAGCGCAGCACGTGCTCTGTTGCGTCGCTTGTGTTCACGGACGGAAATGTGACTAAAAAAATGTTTTTTCGTTTCGACGCCCTAAGCGGTTGAACGCCTTCACAAAATTTCAAGACAGCAGATAATTACCCAACGCCTAGTTGTGTGTGGGTCTGCGGAAATCTTCAATGAAGTTAGTGGTTGTTTTGTTGGCACAAAGTTACACAGGTGACGGGGATCAGTACGCAACAGATCATCTTATAGCGAAGATGATAAAAGCTTGCTTACGGCAGGGACATAGATGATCATTGTTGGTGTTAAAAAACACTGAAAGGCGCCAACGCAAATTGCCGTTTAACGATTTACATTGAACGGACACTCAGGTGCAACATTTGGCACGCAACGCACTGCTGCATCGCGGGCCGCTCACGCCGCATGCCCGGTATCCTTAGCCCCCTCTGCTCGTGTGACCAAGGTGACACGTGTCCTATTTTCATGGTTTTACCATAGCTCTTGGTATTTATATTCTAGGGGGGAAATATGGCGTCATTGTAAATGGGAGCTCCGCCGAAGGAGCTTCAGCCAGCATAGTAATAATAATAATATCTGGGGTTTTAATGTCCCAAAACCACGATATGATTATGAGTGACGCCGTAGTGGAGGGCTCCGCAAATTTGGAACATCTGGTGTTCTTTAGCGTGCACTGACATCGCACAGTACACAGGCCTCTACGATTTTGCCTCCTTCGAAATGCGAACCACCGCGGCCGGGATCGAACCCGTGACCTTCGGGTCAGCAGCCGAGCACCCTAACCGCTACACCACCGCGGAGGACTTCAGCCAGCATAGGGATGCTGAGTAGTACATGGATTGGCCAAACCATCGTTCTTTCGACTCTATGCAGCATCGTGTGGCGCGCAGCATCTTTGTCTCAAGACAAAGTTCATGAAGTTGAGCAGAAGTTCACGAGTCCCATTTCGCCCTCAGCCCCGTTTTAGACTCACCAACTCGAGTCAGCTCGCGAGCTTCACAACGAGTCCGTGGGCGTCGGCCGGGGAGGCGGTGCAAATGGGGCACGGCACACAACCGCGTCCAGCCTCTGAATTTGCGCAGTTCTGGCCGGAACCGCACAAGCACCCCCCACTGGGACCCCTTTTGAGCCATTCACTTCCAGTTGTATGACCGGATGCACTTTTTCTTCCACTTGAGCCGCCATATTCCAACTGCCTACGCAAGCTTTCATTCATACGTAAAACATACCATACGCTGGGTGATGTTAGCGCCTAAAAAAATGTGCCAGTAGTGTCAACAGTATTGATATCCCAGCGGAAATACAGCAATACCTTGCTCGTCTAATCTGCACACGCTTTCCTGTTTGAAGTAGTAGTGGTCTTTCCGGCTGAAAGTTTCTCTTTTACTTCAGGACGCATTACCATCAAGACTCAGGAACAATGGTATTCAACATTGGTGAAGCGGTTGGCAGACACAAATTATTGCAACCGCGGACAGATATTAGCAGCCGTCAAATGCTATTACAAAAGGAGTCTCGTTAACTGCTTTTTCGGTTGTTGTTTCGGTTATTTCTTTCGGTCTCTGTTTCGGTTGTTTTGTTAACTGCTTTTTAGGAACTGTTTGCGGTTACTTCTACTTTGTAATATATTAGACAACGTGTATGACAATTCTGGCAATTTTTGGCTGCATTTTATGGGGTGTAGGGATTCCAACAGATGTGAATGTATATTGGGAACTACGCATAAAGGCGTGTCATAGGTAATCAGAGCCATACCTAAAAGCAAATATTAAGTGGTCGCCTTTTGAAACGTAGCAGGAAGCTATCAGATTTTTTTTATCATGAACCCAACTAACAAAGTAAAAGTAAATCCACGTCTTCCAAAAAAAAGCATTCAACTTGCACGCTCTGTATTCTTCTTTCACGCATTATTACTTACACGGTCACTCACAATCGTATGAAAAACTTATGTGTGTTTCGATACTGATGGGCGTAGAGCGAGCTGTTTCCGTGACAGAGATGACAAACAAAGCATCACAAGAAATGCAACACATTACCCTAACTGTCTGAGTTTTATTTTTGTTACAAATGTAGCGAACAAATACTCTGAATTCACAACACATGGACCTGGTGTCCATAAGCCGTGAATCGCTGTCATGCTTGACGTCCTGTATTCATACTGTCTTTGGCGATGAATAAGTATGGCCCAAGAGTAACATTCATTTGCGTTCCTAAGTTTTCCCAAGTACATTTTCAGCGCCTTACACTGAAGCAGGTTCACAAAGCTACCAGCGAGCTGAATAACCGTATCATTCACTCAATAAACAGCACCTTAGTGATACAAGAAATATTGGAGACAGTACATACCAGTGCCGGTTTATCACCGTGCTCTAGGAAGCGCTTCTTGATGTGCTGATACAACGTTTCGTCGTGGATCAACCCTACAGGTGGGGGTAAGGCGATGACACCACCCCCATCTTTTATGGGCACCTGCATCATCTCAGCACTCGGCTAGGATCAGCGACAAGGATCAGCAGCGGCGCGAAACCGCTGCTATCAGGTTAGCCTTTTCTGAAAAGTGCAATCATTCAAATACCGGTTATCTGTCAAAAATACCTCAGGACATAAAGAAGTCTTACGTTATTTTGCCCAAAAATTCATGGTAGGTACGTGCACTTAGCAGGGCAGGGCATTTGGATCAATGAAGCTCCATACAGGCTAAACAACTCCTTCACTTGAATGTGCATAATCAAAATTCAACCGCAGCTCTTGAACTCCCATTCTCTTTCAATTGTTCTGATATTCTCGGAAAGATATGCCTCCGTTCTTCATTTAGCCTTAGACAAGCATCTGCTCTGTGACAATAAGTATTTAGTAACGTACGTTCCTTCGGCCATTGAATATGCGAAAGAATAACTTTCCATACTTCGGGTTTCACAGCGCTTACAGTCCCTTAATAACTTGCCGTTAGTTCACAACGTGCTGTCTCAGTCGAAAATATGAGCTCCTTAAGGATGCGGTAGTTATCTACTGGAATGACAAGGGAGTGTTCCTCGACAGCAAAAAAATTTCCGTTTCGAATCACATTGGGATTTTTTTTTCACTTCATGAAGGCGTGTTATAACTAAGTCACTTTATTTGCTCTGACATATTCATGCTACGAAGCAATATCATGAAGTGTTTTTGATAAGTGAGAGGAAATCATGTGCTCAATGATGTTAGTAGTACCGCATTTGTAATTAAAATATCACAACTAGCCTCAATATAGCTATGATAGTCGCTTTAAATAACACAAACAATATGGGACCATCACAATTAATAAAAAAAACCTGGCGCATGCATGCCTATGTTCAACGATTCAGATTATACGCACGTGTTAACGATTTTCTGGAGATTCTAAATTCGAAGAATTCAAGGTATTGAAGGCTATTTCAAAATTCCACGACGGCCTCCCATGTTTTAAAATCAATATTCAGTACACCAGTCACATCAACGCGCTACGTTTAGGCGTAAACTAAGGGGCTGACAGAGCACTTTCATATGGAATAGGGTGCATGTACTCACAGCTCGATGAAATTCCCAGTAAAGTTTGATAGCAGGAAAGCTTTTGAACTCGGGACATACGTGTTTGTACATCCAACAACATAAACAAATCATCAAAGGTGAACGTAAGCAACGGAAATAGCCTGAAAACAGGTGTCGCCCGCTGTAGCCAGCAGAAATGAACTCGTTACTTATGTTTTTGGATACGTGTTTTCAGCTGTCTATAACGCTAGACTTTGTCATATTTTTCCTACAGTACGCAGTTGTGGGCGGTGAAAGTTGTGTGCACACTTATTACGTTATCGTCTGGCCATAAGTCACGTACAACCGCGTTGCCATGGTAATTGATGTGTGATGGGATGCTCGGTTGAAAAACCAAGCGTATGCGTCGTACATGTGTTCATTGTATGTGCATTAGGTTTTCATTTGTTCGCCCGCCCACGCCTAAACGTTTCAGCTCTCATTTTGATTCACAAGGCAAGAAAAATTATTTCGAAGTTTTGCTTTACTAGCAGTCAAAGTGGATGAAAATAATGTATTCTGAGCACCCCCCCCCCCCCCCCCAGCATAACACAAAAATGACGCCGTTTCGTCTTTATGCGACTATAAGGATTATCAGTTATAAAATGGAGTACGGTGTACTTTGAACTCGCTATTTATTTTTACATCATTAACACATGTTCATTAAACATTTTCATAAAGCTGTAGCCTTTGAGATCAACAAAGTGTGATTTATAAAAGATTTAGGCGCTGAGGCTCGCTGCGCTGTTTGTTATCGATCGGGTAATTAAACAGGGTACAAGCCCTTTGTATGGCTGAGCCCTTTGTAATGGGTACAACGATCATTTGTACAGTAGACTATCTATTAATAACTTTGGGAAATACCAGGTGTGCCTAATAAATATTGCCTAGCAGTTTATGATATACAGATACATTTTTATAAAGGGCTATGAACGATTGGTTCCAATTTGCATTAAAATTATGAGGTCGAAATAAAGACAACCGTGACAGTTTGTGTAGGAAGCGCATTACATGCGCACTCCAAATTATTGGCTTTGTGAGGCTGAACTCCGAAACCAACTCAGGCTCTAATCATAACATCTGGAACTTGAGATCGCAAAACCACGATATCGTTAATGAGGGACTCCGTAGTGGATGGTTCCGGAAATTTGGACCATCTAGTGTTCTCTAACTTCAAGTGACCTCGCACAGTACATGGGCCGCTACCATTTCGCCTCCATCGAAATGCGACCGCCGCAGCCAGGACCGAACTCGCGACCTTCGGGTCAGCAGCCGAGCACCGTAACCACAGATCAACTGTGGTGGGTGACTCACACTCTAATAGACGCCATACTGGATGGCCTTTGGATAATTTCGACCACGTTGGTTTTCTTAACGCGCAGTGATATCGCACAGGACATGACCTAGAGCATTTTGCCTGAAGACAAATGTGGCCGCCGCGGCCGGCATATGATCAGTTATTAGGACAAAATAACGAAAAAAATTAATGCAATCTCTACCAAGCACACATGCACAATAGAAAGCTAATGAGCACAGAAATAAAGACGCAACACAGAAGGAAGATACACAAGGCAAAATAACTCGGTCCCATTGTATCATTATGCACCAAATAGGCCCTCAAAAAATCCCTCTTATAAACCTACATTCATGATGGCTCTTAAATAGGGCACTTCCAAAAGTGAACCAATAATTACAAGATGTTTTTTTTTAATTCGCAATATTATACATCTTCACATGTACACTGAGGAAAATATGTTGCCTTTCTTTTTCAGTCCTTCCATATTCATTGAAGTAGTTGCCCCTACCATTACGTGCCCTTATGCTTGAGGAAGAGATTTTGAAAGACGCTTGAGCTCGCCTTTTATCGGTAGAAAGCGGTAGCGTAATCGGGCCCCATGTGCATCGCCTTCTCAATCGCTCGCCTTGCTTCGCGTCTCAGTAGACACCTTAATCCGTACCACAAGGAAACGAACTTCCTGTGCGCGTAACAATGGCCGTTTCAAACTATCCGAAAATGCCAACTGGAGGTACAAATTATAAGTGCCCATTACTCGAAAACTGTCTTGTCTTGCGAATCGGCAAAGTACTCACTTCGCGTGCCGGGAAAATGCCACGCGCGCGTGCGCAGCTGAACATTCGATGATGCTGTTCTGCCAATGACGATTAATCATGCCTGCGCGCTTTGTAATAGGGTGGGCTTTTAAAACAACCAATCATTGCGGAATTCACGTGGTTTGACTCCTGGTGCGATTCTACGCATCTGTCACGCATTATTACTTGCGTGAGACCCTTTTGTGGGGCCGTGTGACTCATAAGTCCCACTTTTTGCATCTCCATGTTCAAAGTATTTAGAATAAATTCATTGAATCGATTGCTTTCAGACTTTTATTGCACCCGTGTGGATGTTATAGAAAGCTGGTTTGGAAGTTGTGTTCATTGCATTCGCAATTGTGGCAGCACATCCACGTGTTCCAAGAAAAAACCAAAAACAAAAGCATGCAACTTGCACGCTCTGTATTCTTCTTTCACCAGTATTTGGCGCGCTCTCCGCCCGACTCAGCATGAAAGGCGAGCTTAAATAGGTTATTTTGTACTATCGCGTTCGTAAATATGCTATTACAGCGGTTTTGTCCGTGCCTACCCAATAAGTTTCCTCAAAAATCTGTGCGATGCAAGATTGTCCACCATTCAGTGAGATTTTTAAGAAAGCGTAGGCAGCCTAACATTGTGTGCAGCTGATTGCAGTGTCCAATTTTCATCCTCCTTCATGCAAGGGAGTCTCTTCCCGTGGAGGAAGCAGTTTAGCTTCCTCCACGGAACAAAATTTGGACTGCTGCAGGCATGCCCAGTACCCACGTCTGCTGATCGAGTGCCGACCATTAGCAAGTGGATGTACAATGATCATTTAGTTGAGTTGAATGAAAAATTATTATGCCTAAGGGCAGACTTTCGAAAATAAAAAAAAAATTGTTGAGTTTTTATTGGTGATTATTTGCTAAAAGTTCGTGTTTGTAGGCTCTGTCGTTTGCTGTTTCTAAGGCTCCAACAGGTTCGCATAAACAAATAAAAGTATTTTTTTTCCTGAAACGACTGTCTTTCAGTGGGCAGTGAGACACATATGTCAAACTTTTTTTCTCGAGAAAACCTTTCACAATAGAGAGCTCAAATTTTGTACATATTATAAGAAGCTGATAAAAACGACAATGCCGCCCTGAATAGGTGGCACGCGGTGTTCACAGCATTATGGCTTCAAGGAGATTGCGCTCACTACAAGACATTCATATAGTGGTTTTTTTAGGGGGGGGGTGCACATGGCGACCAGTGTGGGCGTCATGCAATGGGGTGGCCCTGTCGTAGAACACGTGGTTTCCACGCAGAAGGTTTGTGTTCAATTTAACACTTTCCTGTTTAAATGCACATACGTATATATCCAATAGGTTGGACGGGGGGATGACCGCCACTGCAGTTCAGTTGGTAGAGCATGTGACGCGTTATTCAAAGGCCGAAGGTTCAATCCCTGCTAGCAGAAACCTATCTCTTCGTCCAATTTTGTTTCTTCGCATTTACATTACAATTACTACTAATAATACCCCCTATTCTTTTCTTGGTCTCATGGTCCCTTAGTTCGCGTTAATATTCTCACAAAAAAAAAGTCCCTTAAATTTCCACTTCTTGCTGGCATGGTACGATGTGCAGTTCTAGTATGAAGTAACAACTTGGTTGAGTCTTCTTTCGGAACCACAGTTCAAACAAAACGACCGGTATAAATCTCATGTGAAGGTTTCCCTTGCATCAGATGCACTGCCATTCTCCAGACAGGCAATGTGCTAAGACATTGTTAACTGTTAGGCAACAGCTTTCCTGGATTCTTCCATGTTTGATTTTTGGATAGCATTTGAAAAAATCCAGGAATTCATCACCTACTTCCTAGTTTTCTGTAGCATACATTAAAAAATTGTATTTTCCAACAAAGCCAGTTGCAAATGACTTCATAGAGCTTTGGAGTGGACTCACGCATTTTCCTCATTCGCTTATCCGCTTGTATGTTCCACCAAATTCTGCTGCGTTTACAATAAGCAACTTTTAAGGCAAAAGCCTTTAATGTATCATGCTCACGTCCGTCCGTCCGGCGTCCGTCCGTCCGGTGTCCGTCCGTCAGTCTGTCCGTCCGTCCGTCCGTCTGGCTGTCCGTCCGTTGTCCGTCCGTCTGGTGTCCGTCCGGTGTCCGTCCGTCCGTCTGTCCGTCCGTCCGTCCGTCCGTCCGTCCGTCCGTCCGTCCGTCCGTCCGTCCGTCCGTCCGTCCGCCTGTCCGTTCGTCCGTCCATCCGTCCGTCCGTCCCTTCGTCCGTCCGTCCGGTGTCCGTCCGTCTGTCCGTCCGTCCGTCCGGTAGTCCGCCCGTCTGTCCGTCTGGCTGTCCGTCCGTCCGTCCGGTGTCCGTCCGTCCGTCCGGTGTCCGTCCGTCCGTCCGGTAGTCCGCCCGTCTATCCGTCCGTCCGTCCGTCTGTCCGTCCGTCTGGGTGACTGTCCGTCTGTCTGTCCGTCCGTCTGTCCGTCCGGGTGTCTGTCCGTCCGTCTGTCCGTCCGTCCGTCGTCCGTCTGTGTCGCGTCTCGCTGCGATTCGCGGCAAAAAAAATTTAAAAAAGAAAACACGCACACATTCGGTTTGTGTGTTATCCCACTGAGAGTGTAAAAGATAAAAGACATGGCATAGTCAGTGGAATGGCCACACGCTTTCGCCGAACACACTTTGGAATGTACAAAGTGTCCTTCAATTTTTTTGTTCTGTATTATCGCTGCGAAGTATTTTTTTCATAATGACCTGTATTTTACGCACTCCTCAAATACACAGCCCCTTAATATTAATAAAAGAAAGAACGTTGTAATGATATGTGTTTCAGTTATCCTAATAAGTCCTAAACACTGGTTCTAAGGCGAGCGTTGTGTTATCATATGGCCCAGTAAAATCAAAGAGCGAATAACTCGATAATCAGGCATGGATTCCATGAATCGTGCGTATTTTGCTGATGTGGTGTACAAAATGTCTCAGGACGGTTGAATAACATCAGTATTGTCTTGACAAGTGCTTGCAGCAATGACGTCACCGACTGGTACACCATTATGACAAACTTATTCCATTTGCCACCTCCGTCTGCACAAGTATTATCTTCGGTCCACATAACGGAGTAAGTAGTTAACGTGCTCGTTTTGTACTAGGTGATAACGTTTAGTTCAAGGAAGATACAGGTCGAACTGTCCTTGTGTTCTGCCAACGCCAATCTGTAGCGATACATTTCGCGAATAGCGTGTGAACCAACCAATTTCCAAGAAGTACATCTCAATATTTTTCACTGCAATATGTTTTTGAGTGCTAAAATTACGCGTAACCTCCTGTGCAGCGTAACCGATATTTCAGAAGTTCATACATCGATCTTCGAATAGCTTGTTCCATAATAGCAGTATCACATGGTAGGTGCGCTTTTGTTTATGAAGGCAGAAAACCAGGCAGTGATATAGCACAAAGATCGACTATTAGGACTTTTCAAACCGGATGCCGTTCGAAGATAATAGAACAAAAAAAACGGTTAAGTGTATACACGCTTTGCGGGCATCATATATGGATAAATTGCGAAACAGCCAAGCGGAATCGGTCGTGAAAAAACGGACTGGAACGCACTTACCGCATAAAGTGTTTTCAATCGTGCAGCATCTACGCGCAAGTTTTAACTGCGCTCCCTGTCAAACCGCTTTTGTTTGACTTCGCAGCTGCACGCCGTTCAATGACTTCCGTTTATACAGCTCGTTGACTTATTGGTCACGATTCGTCGCGATTGACGGCAGTACGGAAAAGTGACTTCAGGTGCGCATGCGCATCGAAATTGGGAACACGTCATTATATTCTGTTCTGTAGCAGCGTCAGTACAGAATTATACAAGCGGTGCATTTGGGTCTAACACTCGAATTATGGTACGAAAGTTAGACTACACATAATAATAATAGCTGGTGTTTAACGTGCCGAATCCACAATATCATTATGTGGCATGCCGTAGAGGAGGGCTCCGGAAATGTTCACAAACTGGTGTTCTTTAACGTGCGCTGACATCTCACGACACACGCGCTTTTAGCATTGAGCCTCCAACCTGTGTCCTAGCACCAGAGCCGACTTCAATCACGTCTATGTGAATTGCCCGAACAAACCCAAGCACTCGTGGCAAGGGTCAGAAAAATTGGGGGGACCCCTAATGTTCCCCTTTAAGAGTTGAACGCGATAGCGATATCCTGCCCCTAGTCCGTACTTCAATCCGTTGGTGCACACTATGTAATATGTAGCATGCTTTAAAGCACGAGCAATTATGCGCAGTAAATTCGGGAAATATTTTCGAAGTTGCCTGACAAGATACCTGACGTGGTCTTAAAGGGAATACGCGCAGTATCGTGTGTGCCTTTTGTAATGGGTAGAAGGCTTTGAACCACAATGTCGTTATGATATTCACATCTTCTGACGCCCGATGGCTATGCACGCTTGTACCACGCAATATTACTGCGATATTACATGTTGTATTGTGACGCCTGCATACAGGACGCGTGTGTTCGTAAAGCACGAGGTATTTTCACTGCAATTCCAAGCAGAGAAAGTTATTTTATATGTAATCTCAAGCAGAAGCGTGGCTGCGTAGTAGAACACCTGCTTGCCGCGCAGACGACCCGAGTTCGATGCTCATTCGGACCCGGAAATTCTTTTATTTATTTTATTTGCATCTTTCTCGATTTTTCGGTCACGGACAAGATGATGATTTTTCGCTCACAACCAACGACGCCGCCGCCGACACCGACGCCGAAGCCGCAATTTCTGCGAAACGAGCTCTTTAACGCTATCGCGTTAACACCAGGAGCGATGGGAGGCTGCTCTGCGCAGCTCGCAACCGGAGTTAAAGCTCCGGACAGTGGACTGGGCCAGAGGGTTCGCCGAAGCACAAAAGTATGGATCCATCTAGAGCGTCCCGAGGGCCCATCGTCGTCCTGCTTCCAATTCCCCCCCACACACCCTCCCTAACAAGATTCTTTCATGGATCAATAAAGTTGTTTACCTACCTACTTTCCATCGAAATCCGACCGCCGCGGCCGGGATGAAACCAGGGGCCTTCCAGTCAGTAGCCTGGCATCATAGGCGCTACTCCACCATCATGGACTAGACGATACCTTACCAGTATCGCGTACTGGTTACATATAGAAATAATGAAGAAAGCATGACGGTTAACAAGCCACAATAAATCGGCTTACCAGCTTAGGTGCGCTAATTTGTCGAGCGTTAGCACACAATTTGTACGTTTATTCGCAATATGCTTGCGTATATCTCACTATGCCGTGACCTGCTTCCCTATGACCTCATTTTGTCTACAGTGCTGAAGCTTGAGACACGAAAATTCCACCGCACAGACTTGTTTTAAAGATGTTCCAGTTGTTCACGTACACACATATAGGTGTATCGTATGCAAAAACTACACCAGAATTTTACTGACTTTAAAAAAAAAGTAAAAATCTCGACACATATATAGCCTCCCCTCGATTTCACTCCTTCCGAAGGAGATAACATTTCAGTCAGATTGAGTGTTTTTATTGCCTCTGCGCAGGCTGATCATCATTTTTTGTGTTTTTGCTTTTTTTGCTTTTCTGTTTTCTTGAGATTGTGTCGGAGCATATACATACGGACTGGTAGAATAAAGCACATTTGGTTGTTAGTCAGCGCCGTGGTTTGTGTCCTTTCTTCGTCCCGTCTTGTAGCGCTGTTTTTCTACTGGAAATCATGAACCAACCAGCCCAAATGCGTACCCTACTACATATATCAGAATTCATTGCGTTTTACGTTTCGTACATTACGCTTAGAAAATTTGTTGAAAAACAGTTTGGAAAGCCCATAAACATAGTGTTGCCAAAACGGCAAGCAGAACTAGTCATAAACACTCCTTAAATATTCATCGCACATTATGAGATCTTTCATAGCCAAGCTTTGGCAACTTCCCTGGGTTTCCTTGATAATGGCTGCTGCTGTGCCGCATTGTCAAACAAGTCTCTGACCTATACCTTACTATTTGAGAAATCTAGGCAATCTAGGAGTCACCATAGCATGCAGACTTACATGAAATCTTGCCATACCATTTCATGTTATTTGAACTTGTCCCAGGCACTGATTTTTTTCGAATGATTAATCATGGTTTCCACTTCCACATACAGGGAGTTTGCAATAATCTGGAGCCAATCATTCTAGCATTACAACCTACCAAAATGTATTATTTCATCTTTTTTCTTAACTCGGAATGTGTGTCGTTGAGCTTTATCAACAGTGCAGTGTTACATTCACCGAGCGTTCTCAGAAGATTTATCTGCAAACTCGGATGATCTCGCACGTTTTGTCTGTCTTTCCCTTCTTTTTTTTTTTTTTTTTTTTTTTTTTTTTTTTTTTTTTTTTTTTTTTGAGCGCCGGATCCCACGAGCTTCTAGGAGCGGCGTCCAGCCTCGAAGTTTCTCGGGGAAATCGGGGGATAACGGAACATTCGGGAATGTTCTGGGGTGATGTGTATATTGCGGCTTCGGATATTTTCGCGACGCCAAGGCAAAGGACTTAACGCACAGACCGAGAGAACAGCAGCAGATGTCGGGTGGTTGTGAAGCGTCTTTATTTATTTTTATTTTTTTCTAGTCGGAGTAGTAAAACATGGCTGCGCGATTTTGTGATCCATGCTGCAAAACGCCCCTCCAAATGACGCGCGCATTCCCTCAGTTGGTACGTCAATCGCGCCTGTAATCACGCGATTGAAGTTGTAATTGCACAAAAAAAGGAAGTGCAGTGTACTTTGGGAACATCCATTAACGACGATGTGTAGGTACAAAATGTAACTGAAGACGGTGTGAAATTTCATTTTATAAGTGAAGTAATAATGCTAGAACTGCGACAGAGTAAATTCTTTTTTGCAAAAAAATTCGAATAGCGGCTCCTTTTAATAAAAGGTGAAATTTTATTGCCTCCTGATAAACTAAATAGGCATCTTTTTTAAGCATCAAGACGTAAAAAGAAACACTATGAACTTAGCAATATTTCAGTTGCCTCACACAGTTACCTTAGTTTTTTTTTCCTATTTCCCCACTTATGCTTCCACCCCATTCATCGCCAAATATCCGCAGCTACTAATTGAGCAGTGTCACCAGTAATATGCCAGCCCATCAAACAAGCGAGACGGGTGCGTTGTATCTGCCGGAATTTTTTAATCGTTGTTAGTTTCGGAAATTTTTACTTCTATGTGTTCAAACTTTGCGGTTGTGCGTATTGCCAGCTGCCTGCCTGTCAGTCAAGGCCTTTTTTTCTGGAACGTAAATTGAGATTCGGGACCTTTCGTGACCGTTCTATTCTTTGGACCCCCGTGGCAATTCACAGAATTCTCATCTGGCCACGCGCGTTAGTTGGTTCATTATAATGTATCACAAAATCTCTTAGCAACGGTACGCACAGCTCGCGCTGCATTGTTTAGGAAGGTTCGCGAGTGTTTGAATTTTATAACATGTACTAATGTGCTAGTACGTGAACCGTGATATTTGATGAAGCAGCGCACACAGGTACACAATCACGCAAACATCAAATGTTGGCGTCATATTATGCGTGCGTCATGGGGTACTTTTGTACGCTGTATCGTCAAACAGCACGGTTGTCTGGGGTCGTTCTGTTAAAATTATACGCAGGACGTGGAGAGTCAGGTTTATTCGATAGCTTACGAGAGTACCAGTAAGAACGCTACAAGGTGCCATGACTTGTGTATGAAAAATGGCGCGTTCCGTGGATGATCATATTATTCGTATGCTGACGACCCATGATTGTGCTCAAAGCTACAGTTGCGCCGAGCATGTCACATTTTTTGGGCGCAAGTTCTCTCGAATGAAGTGATTTCTATTGAGCATGCACACTGCTGCCTTCTTCAACGTAAGGACCACGTGACAATATATTCACATTATCAATCGCAATTTCACACCCACACACGTAACAGAGAAATGAATCTGTCCAATAATTTCAAGGAATGATCAGCATATTAAGAATGCGGTTAATGGGCTCATGCATTTTATGCATATTTTCATAGTTTTTTTTCTGCTAACGGCAACTTTATCATACGCAATCAACTTTCCATAACAAATATACCAGGAATAACAAGTAAGGGAGTTCTATCTATGTTACGTAAACGGAACGAGAAACAAAGAACGGGTACAGATGGCATCCCTACTGAACTCTTGGAACACTTTGCAGCGCACGTTGCAGAATACTTGGCCAGTATTTTTCAGGATGATTTAACCACTGGTGAGCTTCCTGATGACTGGTAGATAATGTGCGCTATGCCAATTTTTAACAAAGGTAATGCGCTCAAAGTATCAAATTATTATTGCGATAGCAGTTATATGGGCCCTCACGGCTGATTTTTGCCTTGGGCTGCAACTTTCGACTTGTACGTGGTTCTTTAGTTGACATCGCAATTTCTTGCTATCGCATTAATTACTTCGGCCTTGCGGCGAATCTGACTTTTTGCATCCTTCGTAACATCGCCTTCATTTATCCGCGTGCTTATTACAACGCCATGCAATACACGATGGATGGTGGCTGCTGTATAGTAATATAATAAACGTCCTCTGACAACGCCTGTCACAAGAATGTACGCCACCACCTGCACCAGCCAGTTGTACAGCCAATATTTTCTTAGATCGCACGGTTACCCATATGCATCCCAAATGACCCCTGGCAATATCAGCAATTTCAGCAACCTTCTAGAAACTTTGCGACTGATTATTGTGTATTCTAGCAAAAGTTCAATAAGGATTGATGAAGCTTGTTAAAACCGCAAAAATATCGGCAAATGTGTAAGAACGTCGTCGATAGCGCATCTTCGATGTGAATTTGCATTTTTGAGCAACACATTATAATGTGAACAAATCGTTTATATTGTACATATTGTGGCCATTTATTATACCCATCCTCTTAATCTGTACATTATCAGCATCATAATGCGTTGGTGATGCATCCTCATCGTTGTCGTGCATCAGCATTGTGGGTTCATCGTAGCTGTCTGCTGCCACGTTCTGGGGCCAAATTAATGTCATCTAAACCAAGACCTCATACGTGATGGAGGTTGCTTTCTAATCCCCCCGTCTTCTACTCGACCGCTCTACCTCCTGGAGCTTCGGTCAGGTCGCCGCTTGGGCCAGCTGTCCGGAAATATGTCACTACACGATCAGGTAGGCGCTGCAGCCGTCCCCACTCCGGTCAAGTCTTTGCGACACCCGTAAGGCAGAAGGAGGCGTGCATCAGCTAGTAGGTGTCATCCCCCCGATTAGCAGAACCGACACGTTCGAAATCATCCAGCCAGTCCTCAACAATACCTTCAGGTTTTGTGAGCAATCTCATGTGTTTCTCCATGTTTTCTCTTGAGCGATCCCATGAGGAAATAGTTTCTCGTACTCCTCATTCTCTCCTTCATCTCGTCTCGCACACATTTTTAAGTATAAAATCACCTACTACATATATTGCTGATGTTAGCCTATAAGGGTAGCGATGGCACGTAGACAGGTGAATCAAGGTTCATATTATTTATTGAGATGGATCAAATGGTCTTTACGCAGTTTCCTCCGCAGGCATCTTCCCGTCTCAGTCTTTGGAATGTTATCCACGAAAACAACACCACCATGCAAGTTCTTGTGAAAGGCTGTTTGATCTGCCATAATTAACAAAAGAGAATAGAAAGAACATTTACTTTTGCGCATTCAAATGAAATCAAAACAAAAAAAATATGTACATTACATATTCTAATAGACCTCTCTTATTGGCTTAAAATAGCGTCGTTACGAAATATGATCATATGGCAGAAGCGTACAATTCGCAGAATAGCACCCCATGACAGAAACCTGTAAGCAAAACGCACCTAGTGTGCCAATGTGCCTTTCCCGGGTAGGTAGTCTACGCATGGGCGCCGACGTAGACAAGGCGACCACCCATGATTTTTAGTGACCAAAACGCGATGACAGGTTTGGACCAAGGGACATGTGGTATCACAAACTTGCAAATCTTTCCCCCCGATGAAAGGCGCGATTGCAGACCTTGGGAACAATTTTGGAGGACAAGGACCACCGCTTTCTATTTCGGCGATCTCGAGCTCAGGTTCTGTTCGGACCCGGACAGGCCCATTGTGAAATTGCCAGCAATATCCAGGGTTGCCACGCCGGCGGACAGCCAGCCAAACGTCCCGTACACGAGCTCTCCTATGTGAGCTACCGATGGTGTTTCCGGCAGCACTGATCACGCGCCTTGTGGTCCTTCTGCACTGATCAATATACCTCTTCTGGTCCACAACATCTATCCCCACAAGCGACTGGAACTCAAAGGGTACGAGCCGACGAGAACTACGGCAACGAGGTTGACATTTCTACAGAACCGCCCTTGTTTGGACCAGCACGTGACTTTTTCGCGTGCAATTCTACTGCACTAGGCGGCTCTTGTGACCCAGTCCAGGACCACTGAGCGTGCCAGTGTCCACCGATGGCCGGCCTTATGCCGGCAGCACCGAACCCAGCATTTGCAGTCTTTCGCAATCCGTCATCAAAAGAGTAAGTGGCGTGTGCACCCTGTCTACAGCCACCACCCACAGTGCCGCTTGCTCTTGCGCCAACGACGACGCCATAGTTCATCTTACTCCATCGGCCTTGCTTTGTCCTGCCAAGAAGCCTCTGTGCCATCCAGACGCATGTGCCGGATTGTGCGCAGCGGTCATTTTCGTAGACATTGTCTGTGCAGTAGCCGCAGTTGGACTCAGCAAACTTGCTTGGTTCGGCACCCTGGTTTATGTCATCGACTACAGAATATGAGCAGGGCTAGTGTGCCCACCTGCTCCACTAATGTATCCAAGGACTACAATCGATCCTCCCAACAGCGTCAATGTTTAGTGACCACCTGCTACGCAGCTCCCACAGCCGCCAGACACAAACCAAATGGTCGCCGATGGTTCTTTCACGCTGACGAACTGGACTATCCGCAACGCCTTTCCTGTCTTTCGTCAGAACGCCTCTATAAACTTCATTTCGAGTTGATTTCTGCTAGGGGGTGAGTAATTTGCAGCGTCATCATCATCGTCCGTCATCATTTTTGCGCCATCGCGCTGTGCCGCTTACGGAGGTCATCGAGAGCCACTACCTGTCGACAGCTAGTGACTCGAGCCGGAGAGAACGCGCTTATGATGTCCTCTTGCTGAATGCCGCAGTAGCCAGCTCTCCTGTTTGGTTTCAGACTGCCAAAATAAAATGGAGACAATGGCGCTGCCATGTAGGCTACGGTCACATCCTTCTCACTGCGCTACTTATCATTCCTGTTTATGCATCACTGATGTTGCCAGCTCCTCACCCTTATTCAAAATTTTCAATTATGAATGGGTACACACATGACCATGCGTAAGCGGTGGTTGGACGCCCTTCCGCCACCTTCCCAGAAAAAAAATTCTTCGATTCGCCCTTCCAGTTTCACTAGTAGTGATGTGTTTTCATGGTCCAGATAGGCTTTCTGAGGTTGTCGCAAACCACATAAGCTTGTTTTATTCCGCAATTTCCTCTCCAAGCAGAAATATTCTGTCGCGATCTAATGCTTCAAATTTGATTGGAACTGATGATAAATATGACGCACTAGCTCAACTTTAGTAGATGTGGTGGTAAAGATTACGATGAGTACTTGTTGTATTTACGTGAATATATATATATATATATATATATATATATATATATATATATATATATATATATATATATATATATATATATATATATATATATATATATATATATCTAGACACGTAGAATATGAAGAGTCTGGCTTCGGTTGCCGTAGAACACATAGGAGAAATATATATACGCTTCAAAAATATGTTTATTTGTGACGTTTCGACCGGAGACCGATCTTCATCAAGACCTAAGGTCTTCATGAAGATCGGTCTCCGATCGAAACATCACAAATAAACAGTTCTTTAGAAGCGTTTATATATATATATATATATATATATATATATATATATATATATATATATATATATATATATATATATATATATATATATATATATATATATATATATATATATGGAGGAAGGATTCTGAATGTATCTGTGCATGATTGGATGGACCTCGCTGTAGAACAGGTTCGGTAAGGGTAAGGTAAATGTAGGCCCTGTGTAGATTCGTGGCAGCACGTGCACATTGTTAAAGCGCTCCATTTTAATAGCACCATCAACTTTAACATTTTGTTGTTGCAGTCATTGCAACAAGTTCTATTGAACTTGTGCTGCAAATTTTGACTTTTTCATTGTCTATGGCATTCCCATTTTCGCTTGCGTGATGGATGGATCGAAATTGCGTAATTGTTGGATGGGCAGTAGCAGATACTCTGTGTGGATAAACAGCACATTGTCTGGCTACCATAACTGTACACAGACTTTCCACTCGTTTAAATATCAGCCACTTGTACTGAGGTGGTGTGTGAAGAGTACTGTAGTTTGTCGGTCACCCTAACGCAGCTTGATCAGGCTGCGCTGTTTTCCGTATTGCGCAAATAATAGCTGCCTATTCAGATCTTCACGCAGCGCTAGAGAATAATGCGTCCATCGAAAATCCTGTACGGCCATTCGCCCTTTATTAAATGCCAAACATTGTCAGGATGAGTGATGCAGGTCTGCTTGGCAACGCAATGTGCAGTGTGTTCATGTCACTGTCACACTGCTGATATAGTGCACTGAAACACACCTCAGATTTCGCCAGAAATACCTCCAAGAAAATGGTTCACTTCAACCTACAATCCTTTGAGGAGTCACTTCGACGAATAAATTAGCACGGTCAAGCCTATAAGGTATCATGCGGAGAAGAACGCAACTAACAGTAATATACAGATAATGTCATAGTTTATGGGCGTAAGGATTTCTAAAAAATGAAAATTGTGTAACGCAGAGAAAACATACCGTCTCTTACTCGCAAATATGAGTATTCGTTAGTAATGATTTCTATAATAAAGAAAGTCACATTTTCCCCACCAGGGCGATGCAATGAATGTGATAGCAAGAAATTAGAATGTCGCCCGAAGAACGACAAGCAGGTCGATACTTGCAGCGCACCGCTACAACACAAACAAGGACGCTCGAAAAGAACGCATAGGGCACAGGACAAGTGTGAACTAACAGCTGTCATAGTTGTTACGTCTTTGGGTTTGAGCAACGTGCTGCTAGTGTCTACAATGCAGAAGCCGACGCTGTTTGATATTTCGTTTTCTTTTAAACTGCGGCCCGTGCAACGACGCCTCTGCATCTCCTGCCACACGGTGGCGTCTCACCCAAAGTGTGCTCGGTGTTCTGTTTTCTTTCCTTTCTACATCATGAGTGGGTACAGAAGGGGGGCCACTTTTTCGTGCGTGTCTGAAGGGCAGTTTTCAATTTAAAAGAAATGTAGGAGTGTTGCGTGATAGAAAACACACTCAAGCTCCTCCGAGATCTGGGTACCACGAGCGGTAAATGGTGCATATAAATAGCTCACCCTTATAACGCCGGCGCAAGCATGACACGTGGCTGTTGTCTAGCGCAGCGGGCTGCGGAGTGAGGGGTCGCTGGTTCGAATCCCTCGTCAGGTGCCTTGGAATTTTTCCCCTAATTTATGTTTCTTTGCGCCTTTTTTTATATATAATTACATACACATATCCGGGATATAACGGCGACGGCAAAAATGAGCCGAGAGTGTCCATATAATTGCTATCGCAATAATAACTTTGTTCACAATAATACATGCTATTATCCCCTTCAGGCGCAGCGTCCACATATGTGGACGCAACTTGTTTTTGCCCCTTCCTCGGACTAGTGCAAAAGAAAGGCCAAGATACATTTCGCATAGGAATAATTGAACCTTCTGCATAGTAAACACGTCTTGACTTGACCACAATGTGCTGCATACGACTGCAGCCGATCACTTTGATGAAGGCACTTCCGTGTTTGACGGTTCACTGGACGTGCGGCATTCCAGGACGAACCTAATAAGTATTATTTTTCTTTGCTCAAAATGAACACAACCAAAAACGAACTGTGTGTGTATTTTCAGCCTAAGATTACCTTCTTTTTGTGTAAAAATTGAACATGAGTGGCGGCAGAATAATGAAATATTTAATTATTCGAATTAATATTAATTAGCTAAGCTTGCATAAAACAACGTATTTCGTAATTTTCTTTCTTGGCATGCAATATCGAGTGCCTGAAAATTATGTTGTGTGAAATTTGGACATTTTCGGACAGCGCATCATAATGCGCGCCTGAATGGGTCATTCTAATCGGAAAAAGTTTATAAGGGACTTGTGGGCATGCTTAAAGGACATCAATCAGCGATTTTTTCAGCAACCTAATTATTTCTATCTTCCGGCTCATTAGGAAAGCCCACAAAATGAAATAACCTCCAGGCTTGCGCGGAACGCGCAGCACAATCACAGCTAAAGCAGGAAGAGCGGCCTTTATAGAGCCTTTTTTAAACACTCTTGGGGCAACTACTACAAACACACTTCGATGGTACCCACTACGCCATAAATCACCATAATATTTGTGTAGTGGGGAAGCCTCCACTATGCCATTATTCTCCATTCTTCGGAAAAGCGCGGTACCCGCTACACACTTGTAACGCATTATGGGTACTTCGTTGATGCTGTCGCTGACGACGATGAAGAATTATGGCATTTTGTAATGGGTCGGAGCATTGAACGACCCACTCGTTACGCAATTCGCATTGTGTGACGCCTGGTTGTTACTTTACTGTTCTGAAACGCTTTACAACACATGTTAACGCGATTCCTTACCCGACATGAAGCCTGCGTAGGGTCAGTTTGCAACGCAGTTTCAAGCAGCGGCGTAGCTCAGTGGTAGAGTGCTGGGCTGCCACGTAGAGAGCCCGGGTTCGATTCCCAAGCTGTCATAGGTACTTTTTATTTAGTTTTTTTCTTATTTCGAGCGATAGTGGTTACGGACACCGGCGGCGGCGGCGGCGGACGACTACGGCGCAGAAACGGCCCTTGTTGTGATCTCATAACAGCTTTCGCTGTAAAAAAAGTAAAAAAGCTTGGCTATCATCACAATGCACAGAAAGAAGCGCCCTTAGACATGGTTAGTGCAAGCAGTCGTTTGCCTGTTCTCCGCCGCAAGAATCAGCGTGTCGTCCCGCGACTTGTCGAGCGCCAACGACATCTATTGCGAACAGGTTCTGATTAAAGCAGCCCACTTGGCCCATTCACCAACCTGAAACAAGTTGCACTAGCTCCTCCTCACTGACCAGCCCTTTGGCGGAAGGATCGATAACCACGAAAGCGGTTGGTGCTTCTCCGAACTCCGGGTTATTGATGCCAACAACTGCGGCCTCCAGAACGAGTGGGTGCTGTGTCAGAAGAGTCTCTATTTCTGCGGGAGCCACCTGCTGATCCAGACACTTGATCATATCCTTGAGGCGCTCCACAACGTATAGCTGGCCTGAGTGGTCATAGTATCCGGCGTCGCCTGCAAGATGTTGTCGTGTAATGTCAAGATTTCTTGCTCTGACTAACGCAATGAACTGGCCCAGCTGGCATAAATTCACATTATAGCAGAGCGTAAAGAAAGTAGGCCACAGAAGAGAACAGCAGGTCCGCTGACTGCGAATTGAGGCTTATAGAACACCAGCGATTTATCCGCGATGCGCACACCCTCCCACACCCACAAGGAAATTGTAACCCCGTTTGCACATCCAGTGGAAATACACATGCAAACAGTGAAAGTGTATGTAGATGGCGGCAAGCAACCACAGCACACGAGATAATGGCTGTACATCAATGTTACAACTTTCATTCGTTCGATGCGTTTTCTGCATCCAACACATAAATCGATCGCTGGTTAACATGCATCCCACTTTTGGTTGAATCAAATGCGCATCAAATTACAGCGTTCCGTCTCTTTTCCGCGTATGCTGTCTTTCACAACAAAGGCGCATATGAGTAGGCTATTCCTTGTGTTGTCGAGGAGAAACCCCTATGGCACAGAAACTCCACTGCTCAACACTGTTACATGAAAATGAACACAAAAACAACCGAGCAAGTTACGCTCGTTGGAACACACTCATGATGGTCAGCGCACAAAAAAAAAAAGAAAAAAAAGACGAAACGCAGGAATATAAAGGGCAGAGGTGTTGTATATGAAATAAAAGTTTAATGAAAAAAAAAGTGGCATATTTAAACAGAAACGTTTTGTCAGCGGCTTCCTTTCGGTTCAAATATACCACGTCTCGTGTGCGCTGACCGCCCTGAAGACGAAAACAAACGGGCGTCTATGACCGACGTGTACAGACTTGGTGCATCGTCTGAATGATAGATGAAGCCGTTTTCATCACCTGTGAGCTGTCTTCTCCACCACTTGTATCGCCTGCACAACATTTAGGCGCACAGTGCGTATACTTGAACGTATCGTAAACAGCGTAGATTGCGAGAGTCAGGAGGACAGAGGCATTTCCCGCCGATAAAGTGCGTAGGTGCATTAAACAGTTCAAACTATGGCGCCGTACTTGCTCTTTAACATTTGCCTTTAAGGCAACAGCGTTACATGAGGCACGTTCACGGAATATTTAACGAAAAACCAGTCTGAGCTAAATAAACCAAAAACGTCGGAGTTATCGGGGTGCGCTCTCTCTGGTATGTGCAGCACTGGCGCGAACAAAAAAAAACAAAAAAAAAACTCGGACAATACATAACGGGGCGGATTGCCCGCTCACATTTTTTTCCAGCGTTCGCATGAGTAGAACATTAAGAAAAGAAGTGGCATTCCTCAAGCGAAGCTCGAGGCACGCACGCTGCACCTTCATTTTTCTTTTAAAACATTCGCATCAATAAAATAAAACAATAACATTGTTCCCTAAGGCGTCCTGTTCCTGCAGCCAACTACTAGACATGCCGGGAGTATTTGTGCCATGATTAACACAGAATCCTGGCATCAAGTTAGGTTCCACCAGGAATGCATTGAGATCCCTTGTTCTACTGCGGCTTACGTTCACCGCCAGATGCAGCTGTATGCCTATTGGATGAAGTTAGCTAACCAGCATAGGGAATTTTGGCGAAAAGAGCAATTTTTTTTCTATGATTTCACCACCAAACAACTTACTAATCCTCGCAGGAGCTATATTAGATGATAGTCATTTCCAGACCGTAGCCTTAGGTCCAAAAAAACTTTCGCTAATGTCGTCCATGTGCAGGAGAGTGGTGTAGTTCTAAATCCTGCGTTAAATACAGTTCCACAAAGTGAAAACTGGGAGATTCATGGAACGGGCACCCAGCGATTCCCGTTTCTGGAGTTCCCAGTGCTCTGTTTAAAAAATCGTCCATGACGTCAATATTTGTGGTAAGCACGAACGGTTTCCCCAGCATGAGTAGAATCATGTTAGGGAGATTCGCAAACTCGGTTTGCGACATGCGCGCTACAGTTTGTTGCTTTTATCGATTTCCTGCTTTTTACGGAAGTTGAGGTACGTGCCATCTGCACCAAGTTCACTGACGTTGCCTTCACCTTCATATGTAGCGATGAAGCGCCGGTGATGGAGCCATCGCGTGTTTGGCGATGTGCTGGCACACTCTCTTGTGTGCTGCGAGTGTCAGCCGCCTATTTCCGAAGTGTATTTTTAGAATTTTAGGTTAAGATAATTATTGACATTACTTCGGCTTTGTTTCTGTTAATTACATTATTCTAGGCCTTGTTCGTTTACTTTAACCCGATTTTGAGCATTGCCAGCCTACTTTTAGTGCTCTGTTGACCACATGATTTCGAGCGTGAACACGTCACATGAGATCTATGAGAGAGAGAGAGAGAAACGAAGAGGAAAGGCAGGGAGGTTAACCAAGCTTTGGCTCGGTTGGTTACCCTACACGTGGGGTGGGGAAAGGGGGAATAATAGAAAGGAAAGGATAGAGAAGAAAGAAGAAGATTGAGAAAGAGATGGCTGTACAGTTAGCTTGACACTACACAACACGAACTAGCGGTGTTCGTTCACAGGCGCTCGTGAAGTCCGGTGGTCCTCAAGAAGCACAAGAGTGCTTTCGTGGCCTTGCGCATATGCGAAACCGTAGGCCAAGGTCCCAGGATCTTCTTTTTCGGTCAGTGGTCTTGGATCCAGGTGACGGAGCTTGGCTTCCAATACACGTCGTTGAGCCTTGTATGATGGGCAGTGGCATAGAACGTGCTCCAGCGTCTCCTCGCAGGCGCAAAAGTCGCATGCCGCACTGCTGGCCATTCCAATGAGACACGAATACGCATTGGTGAATGCCACGCCCAACCACATGCGATACAGTAAGGTTGCATCGCGTCGTGAGAGCTCGGATGGCAAACGAAGTTGCAAATTTGGGTCAATGGAATACAGGCGTGCGTTGGAAAAACCCTGCGTATTCCATTGTAGAAGCGTGATACGGCGAGCAAGTGATTGCAGTCGCCGCGCGGCGTCCGTTCTCAGGAATGGTATGGGTGTCCGAAGGTCTTGGTCATGCGCCGATCGTGCAGCTTCATCCGCGCGGTCATTGCCGACAATTCCGCAATGACTGGGCAACCACTGAAATATAATATCATGTATGAGATCTATGGATGAACTATAAGCCGGGCTGCTCAAGTGCTACGCACTATAAGCGACGTTCATCGCGTGTAAAGCGCATGGCAAGATAGCCACACCGAATGGCTCTTGCCTCCGAGTCGTGCGACATTTTTTTTCCTCTTCCCATGTGTAACTATGCTACTTTGTATGATCTGTTTGCATATTTGTAGATAGCGTTCCTTGCCATATATTCCCAGCTTACCATGCGGCTCAACACGTAATCGTAATACAAGAGATCATGTTATTTCGAACAGCCAAATGTACAGTCCCACCAATAGTTGCACGTAGACTCTCCAGCCTATTCATCCAGATGTATGGCCTAGTGTCACCGAAATTATTTGTTTCAGATTTCCAAGGCGGCTCTGTAAATTAAATAGAAATGTTGCCTTTCTGGCTGGCAATGAGTTTATCAACAGCATTTAAAGGTTTTCATGCAACGCTAGAATCTATAAATACAGATATTGAGCGTGAAAGTACTAGCTGCGCTTTTTTTAACTAAACTTAACTAAGAAAAAGTAAGCATGACAGTTAACAATATTTTATGAACATCAAATTGAGCTATACAGCGGTCATACTACATGATAGTCAATATTCGCTACAGACTGTGGTGACATCGTGTATACAATATTAGCCATGTGACTGACGTCACGTAACTTACCACTTCGGAACCAGCGCTGCTCATTCAGTACTTGGGCAGTCTCATCTGGCCGTTTGTAGTAGCCCCTCATGAGGTGCGGTGCGCGAAAAGTGATCTCGCCCACTTCACAAGGACCAAGATGTCGACCAGTGGCACTGTCTATTATCTGCATATGAATGAACGAGACGTGACAACGGCATAAAACATTAACAGTTTACTCTCTAGATGGCATGTCCTAAGCGGAATTTCAATCAACAATATGCTTGAAGACACACCCAATGTATGGTAGGTACGATAGCTTGAGTCAATAATTATGGTGATCTAGCCACCGAAACAACAGGCTGAGCTGCGAGTCATCTGATACTACAAGGGCATATATACCGGGAGTTTCAAGAAATGTGTCTAAAATCCTCATAAATACGGGGAATGTTATATTCGTTCAGTGACTTCACAATGGCTTCTTCTGTAGCCGCATGCATCTTAAGATGGCCAAAGACATTATTTGAGACAGTAACTTAGAAAGTTAAATTACTTAACTTTTTAATTAGTGTAGTTAGGTGGTTTTGTCAAATTGGAGAATTGAAGTGGTTCATGCGAATAAATCATCATTGCTTTGAGATATAGAAGCGGCCTCTGGCAATTGTTGTGCCGTAGTGAATGTCAACCAAAACGAAGTGTAACCGAAACACCCGATTGTTACGCATGTGCGTCATGGGGCCTACAATTGCTAGGGTAGCCCGCACTCCCACACAACTAAGTCGGTTGATGGTTGAAATAACGAAGCTCACTCATTCTGGACGTCTCAGAAGAAAATTACAATTGCGCTCTTCCGCGTTTCAGTTTCGGTTTCAACGCTGAAATTCGATGAATTTCATTACTTGGTAATTATTACTAGGACACATTTTTGAACTCACTAAACTGCAATGTGTTCTTCGTGTGAAGGACTTCAATTCTCCCATTATACATAACTACATAGCTACACTGTTAAGCAGGTCATTTCGTAGATGGGGTTCTCGTCAGCCTCAATAAATAACTGGGACGTAACACTAAATTAGCCGGGTCGAAAGCCGCGGAAAAATGCTTACAGGATCGGCCAATATTGGACAGTTGGCGAAAAAGCAGAATGAACTTAATGTACAGAGACAAGGAAGAAGAGGAAATCATTCGCTGCTAGTCATTACACTGCTAGCCATTACGGTTGGCTATGCGGACATCAAAATTAAAAATTGAAATTTGGGCAGAACATAACGATAATTCGGGGGAACTTCAGAATAGATTTCGAATCGACAGGTGGTTAGAAGATAATCTGTTTCTCCTTATTCAGTCTTTAGACATATCTAAAATAGAGTACAGGTCCTTGCAGTGGCTTTTCTGAGCGTCACTGGGGCGTGTGACAACGCTCCTCACAAAATTCTGCGAGATATATTGAAAGAACTGAGCATAGACGGCAACTGTATGAGGCTTCTCAGGGAGATATACCAAGAAAATACAGTTTGCATAGAATGGGAAGGAAGAAGTACAAAACAGAACGTTGAGATTAGCGAGGGGCTAGGGCAAGGATTTTCTTTGTCCTAGCTGTTATTCAGATTGTACATGGTGAGAATGATCAAAGCGCTTGAAGTTTGCAACATTTGGTTTAATCTGTCACATAAACTGCCCGCCGTGATGATTGAGCAGAAGCTTTCAGATTTATTTCTTACTGACAATATTGTCGTACTTGCGGGCAGTGGAGATAATATACAGCGGCTTGCGAATATATGCGGAACGGAAGGTAAAGCTCCCGCTATACGGACTTAGTTTAACAAAATCCGGATTGATGGTATTCAGTGATCCCAAAGATCAAACGGTGTCGATGGTGGGCCAAGAAATACCGAGGGTAAGCGAATACAAGCACCTCGGAGTACGGCTAAATGAGGCTGATAGATACGTGGAGGTACAAGAAAAGGCCTCGGCAGGAATGCTGCTGTAAAGAAGCACAGAGTGTTATGAGGATATAATAGGCGCGATGTGCTTCTAGTTCTGTGGAAAAGTGTAATTTTTCCGGGGCTTACATTTGGGAACTCACTGGTGTGCGGGAGGTCGAAGTACAATCAATAATAGATTTGAATGAAATTACTGTGGGACGCCTGTGTGTGTGTGGGTCACGGAAAGAATAAAAATGAGAGTGTAAAGGATGGTAATGGATGGACAAGTTTACAGGCGAGGGAAGGTTCGAGTAAAATCAGGTTCGGGGAGAAGCCAAGGAATTTGAAAGAGGGTAGATGGGCAAAGAAGGTTCTCCGGTATTTGTATAGAAGGAGTATTGACACACAGTGGGAAAAAGGACTAGGGCACTAGGGGCGCAAAAATGCAAGTCTTTGGGTTACTTTAAAAAAAGCCATGAAGATGTACTTCCATTCTGTTAGTGACTGAATTCATTGTTAGATCTCTTCTGTTGGATGTGTCGTTTTGGTTCAGTGCGCATGCATAACTATTTTTTTTAGTTTGCCACATTGTCAGTGCCACATTCTGCTTGCAAACATTTTTTTCTTGCTACTACAAATTGTATTTGCATATACAAAATTGTTCTTTCTTAGAAATTGTGTTGTTAGTTTTTTTCTGTCATTTACATGTCACAAATTTATGCTTGTTACTATTTTGCACAAATTTTGTGCATCCCCTTGTGTTCTTTGCTGCCGCACTGTCGGAGCAATGTATGGGCGACAAGGCCTTAGTCACTCAGACAATGTTCTGCCTTTTGCCTTGCCATCCGAGACTCACTCTGTGTGTGAAATAAATCAATTATTATTATTATCAACAAGTATGCGGGTGGCAGTGCAGGCGATGTGGTGACAAATAGCGTTAAGCGAAAAGTGAGACAGGCCAAATGATTTATTCGATGGTAGCGATGAAAAAAAAACAGCTTTCACTAACTACCAAAACGGTGAAGTCGAAATAAGGAAGGGGACATTTTATGATATTGGGAAACGATTTACTGGTTAAAGAGAGATCGGGTTGTTTAGAACGTGAAGTTATAAAGCAAGAATAATATGTGGGTTTTAACCTCCCAAACCACGATATGATTATGAGGGAGGCCGTAGTGGAGGGCTCCTGAAATTTTGACCATCTGGTGTTCTTTAACGTGCACTGACACCGCACAGTACACGGGGCTCTACCATTTCGCGTCCATCAAAATGTCATCGCCGCGGTTGGGATCGAACCTGTGACCCTTCAGGTCAAAGTAGAGCACCCTAACCGCTGCACACCACGGCGGACTCATAAAGGAAGATTGTATAAGAAACAAAAATTTGCGTGCTTGGGGGAAGCGAAGGAAACGGCAGAGCAAACGACGTGCCCAAACACGCACACACGTGTTTTTTTGGGCACCAGGATACATATTTGGGCTAGTTGGTACAAACGCATTCTTGATGCAGCGCTAAAAACGGAGACTAAAAAGGAACACGCGCGCAGTGATCACCCTGTGGGTACAGGCACACAGCGCTCATCCTGTGTGTTTGTAGCTTCTTAGTCTCAGTATTTTAGCTCTGCTTCAAGGATGTTTAGGCACGATCCTACATGAAGCTTTGAGTTTTAGTGACAACAATGGAAAACTTGAAGTAAGGAAGAGACAGTTAAAGTATTCCTCAGAATAGTAGAGATATTGGCCAAAAAATGAATAATGGAAAAAGCAAATAGGTTCTGCAGTAAGGGGCAGAGAGCCGGCCTCTAAAATGCTATTTTATCTGAAGTAAAATCAATTTATTCAAGTAGACGAGACAATAGGGCAATGTATATAAAAGTTTTTTTTTTCTTTTTGCGTAGCCTAGTGGCGTCAGTGAGGGGACGCTTATAGCGTCCATCTATCCATCCACTCCACGACGTCTACTTGAAAGATGGAGAATTTACTCGAGGCGTCAAATATTTTCCTGCAGGCAATATGCTGGAATATTCTGAAAAGTGCTACTACTTATGTTCTTCTTATTATCTGTTTTTTTCTTATCTGCAGTGTATTTATGTTGTACAATATCTCGGTGCGTAATTTTGGTTTATTGCCCTGGAATTTAAATGCGTTTCAACGATGAAACAGTCTATCCTCCCCTGTCTCATCTAAAACGGTGATTGCTATAACACAAAAAAAAATGTATAAGTTCTACTAAATGTTCCTCGTGCTATTAAGCTTCGATCTCATACCCTCACACTCCCAAGGCAAGCGTCATAACCATTGCGCTATGCACCCACAACTCTTCCTAGCATGGAAGCAGAACACTCCTTGTACATTACAATTAAACGAGATAATGCACGAGATGAGGTAATTAAGAATACGCATACAAAATGCAAAATTTTGGTAGTTCGTTCTTAGTTAGGGCAGTACAGGCACAGAACCGGCTCCCAGACAATAACAGGGCCAATAAAGGACTGTTCTCTGCTTCCTCTGATAACTTCAACACCAGTAGCGTCGACATAAATGAGGTTCTCTTCCAAAAAAGTCCTGATTGTTTAAACGTATTTTAACAGCAATATTTACATATTCTGCGTAATTACACAAATGTTGCGAGTTTTTGTTCTTTCTGTACAACAAGAACTGCCTTCTACGACCACCCTATTGCAAAAACCAGCGCCCCCCAGCGTGATACCAGTACGTTTTCTGGCGCTGGATCGCACTGGGAACACTGGTACACGCTGGAATTCACTGGCACTTCGGTGAGCGCACTGGGACAGAGCTGGGTCGCACTGGTAGGGGCGTTGGCTTGGCCGCTGTGACGCTGGCGCGTACTGGGAAGCGCTGGAAACGCTGGAATTTTCACTGGAGTGCGCTGGTGCACACTGGAGCCTCCACTGCTTCTTCCAGTGCGGCATGCAAGTTTCTGTAGTGTATGCGGCGGAGTGTTTCGGTACCTTTGAATATAGAATGTTTGATTCGATGGTACCAATGGATGCTACCCTAACAGGCAGGCCCATAGCCAAAATTTTTTTTTCGGGGGGGGGGGGGGGGGGGGAAGGGGGGGGCACTTGTTGAAAGAACACCGATTTTTATTACTTTTCCTCGGTAAACGCCCCCCTTCCACCCTTCCATCCGAATTTCGAGGGGGAGGCCCGGGCCCCTAGCCCCCCCCCCCCCCGGCCAGGGGCCTGCTAACAGGTCCCAAACATTTTCACAACTTCTAGCTTGGCAGAGAAAGAGCATGATAAGCGCAAGACATTATGTGATATATGCGAAATCACCGTCATTTTTATTAAAGACGATAGTCTTTCTTGGGATACTTAAACGCAAAAATTTTGGTCTGTATGTCTGTCCTGTCTGTTTGTCTGTCGGTAACCCGATTCAGCTTCTCGGCCAAAGTTTAACTTCTTTCTGAACGCCCAGCCATCTTGAACTGGTGTTCGCGTTCATATTTGTGAACATATTCGATCAAAAAGCAAATACTACGCATTCCTGAGGCACAACAGTAATATGTAAGTGTCTGGACGTGTGTTCTTTATTAGAAAATACATAGGTACGCAATTCTAAAGACCCTAGTGTCTTTTAGGCTTTCTCAGGCAAGACAAAACATAGTAGTACGACCGGCACAAGACTATCGTGTTTCGACGACATTTGCAGCGAAGCGCGCAGATACGCGGCCAATTTTTTTTAGATGTGAAGCATCTTATGGCGAAGCTTAATCCGGTGGTGGTGTGCGGCGTGACCTCCCTTACTGCGCATGCGCAAACCCTTTCAAAAAAAATAAAAATAAAAAACCTCCTCCCCCCCTCTCTCTCCTCTAGGCATCCCTCCCCGCGGCATCCACACCCTCACTGCGCATGCGCCTCCCCTCCTCTCTCCCCTCCTCTCTCCCCCTCCTGTGCTCCCCCCCCTCTCTCCTCTAGGCATCCTTGCCCACGCTCCCACTGCGCATGCGCGTCCCCCCCCTCTCTCACCTCTCCTACGCTCCCCCCCTCTCTCCTCTAGGCATCCCTGCCCACAGCGTCCACACCCCACTGCGCATGCGCGCCCCCCCCTCTCTCCTCTCCTACGCTCCCCCCCTCTCTCGCCACACGACGCAGACGCAGGCAGCGTCTGCTAGCGAGTTTCTTGGTTGAAAAAACCGACTGCTCGCGCTGCACAACCGGTCACTGTCCATCCCGTATATATGGCAATGGATCTTGACCTCCAAGGTGGTGCCGGTGGGAGATTTCTCCTGTGCGTTGTTGAACAATAAAAATTCGCAGCGTGCGCGTTAACTAAAAGCGCACTGCGGGTCTCTGTGTCCAGTCGGAGTCTTCTATCTCTCATTGCCCATTAGCAGCGATTGGCATGTTCCAGCAGGAAACACCGGTCCATCACTGCGTGCTTTGCGCCTCCTCAGTTTTCTCTCCTGCGCAACGCTGCCATAGCGCCAGCGTCGACGCCACCGCCAGTGTAAGCGTTAGCGCCCGCTGCTTCACATCTACACATGGTTCCCTGTAGCGGGAGATGGTGTAATTTTTTTCCCTTTGGAATGCAGAAAAAATTGCGTTAATAACACAAAGGAGCGAACGCTGATTATTTTGCTTGGTAGCTTGCTTTTTTTTTCTTATTCACGCAGATTCAATAACGGCGTTAATTCTTGCGGAGAACGTAGCAGCGATGAATGCACTTTTTGTGCATGCGCCGCGCATATACCAGTCTGGCATCAGGGATGGGTTGTTGTAATGATTACATTTTGCAGTTTTTATAAGTCTGGAGGCGCCGGTCCTACCAGAAACAGCATATCGTTACATCGCCGCACAGTTGGCGAGAAGGAATTGAGCTCTGGCTTCGCAACCCCACCCAACGGAGGCCAGAAAAACAGCCACCGTTCGATATCAGCACACCGGAAACGCATCTCTGGCACTGTTTGCCCTTCCACTTACTTCAGCTGAACTTTAGTTAACCATTAGAAAGGTTCCGAAGCTTGAATGCAGAAGCTTCAACCATCGCAGCTCAGCTGCGTTGAGACCGGTCCTACCCAGCGAGACTCCCAGCGAGCGTTAGGCCTAGTGTGCCGGCCGTGCCCGTCTACATGTTACCGGCGCTTGGCGCTTTAAGTACACGCAATTCTAAAGCGTAAGGATGACTGTAAAGTACAGTTTGGACAATCGTTAACCTAAATGAACCATTTTTCCTTGTGTACGGTGTCCGCACAAGGAGCGATGACCATCGAAGCGACGCGCTTTCAGCAACGCACACAAGCTGTCACCGAAAGCTGCCGGCCGCGCTAGCGAGTACTTCTCGTGACTCTTATGTAAGAACGCATAATTGTCAGTCGGTAATTTGGTACGCCTTAGTGAACTAACATGGTGACATATTCCTTTAGCACATTGTATTTGTATTTATTTGAGCGGTTTCTTAGTTATAGGTATCGATAGAACTGCAAATCTGTACATTGGCGCGCCCGCTGTACTGGCGTATCGTCGCTTGCGCGATAAAACTACTCAATACTCAATCATGTAAGCACCTGTTTATCGAACTAGTCATCATAAAACCTCTGTAAATGTTGACCAGTAGCAAGAGCGAGAAACGGCTATTAAAAAAATCGGCAGTAACAGCCAGCAAACAGTGCCTGCTCTAGGTGTATTTCGTATTTTTCATAGTTAACATGTGAATTCTTAAAGAAACTTAGCGCTCTTGCCATTATCGGCATGTCATCCGGTACCGGCCGCCGTTCGTTTGTGTCTAATAAAGACGCAGTTGTTATTTGGAAAGGAAGATCGCATCTATCGTGACTGTGCGACATGTAAACATGAAGCCGAACCGTGTGTTTGTTGGTTAAATAGTTGTTTTACGCACAGCTACGCATGTTCCGGCGTGGCGTAGTAGGTAGAACACTCAATTCAGAATCGGGAGGTGGCAACTTCGAATCCTCCTGACAGATACTTTTTCTTTTTTCATATGGCTTTTTTTTTTCTTTTTTTTTTATTGCGTTAATGCGTTCTATATCACTTCTTTCACTAGTATATTTATTTATGGCACATAGGCACCGCTATTTCAACGCTGTAGAGCCGTATTGCGCGGGAGTACCAGCGCCTCCCAGTAAAATGCCGCTCCAGCGTCCCAGTATCCAGCGCGATACTGGGCCCATAATCCGGCATGGCACTGGACGCTGGTACCCAGCGGCACTGGGTTTTGCGATAGGGCCTATTGCTATTTGTGTTATGTTGTGATACTTGTCCCCCCTCCCACCCCGCAACGCATTCTGGTGATGCAGGCAAAGTGTAAGTAAAACTAGACAATTAAGCTAATAAATAACCTTAACATGTCAAACAGTTGCAAACAACTATACTCAAACAAAAGTCAAACACTCGAAATGTGCCCCCAGCTTGGCATGAAAAAGCCGCGAAAGTGAAAAAAAGCATGTTCCAGAATATAAATAGAGAAGCTACTCGAGATGCTTCCAATTGTTGGTTGGTGAAGTTCCGAGATACTGCAGCGCAAGCAACACACGGACAGACAAAAACGACAGGGACGAGCGCTGAACTTGCAAGTCCGGTGCTCGTCCTTTTTTTTCTTGTCGTCCAGGTTCCACATCGTACCCGCTATAGCCGAGCTTTGTTCGTCTTCTCCGTCATCGCAGTATGGTGAACGGGGTATGTGCCTCAAACCCCACTACTCCCCTATGGTTGACAAAAAAATGAAGAAGCTGTTTATAACTAGCCGAGTGCGTATGTGCCAATTATCTCTTAGCATAGAAAAGCCATGCATAGTGTGGTGTAACAACGGGGTGGGAAAGGGAAGTGCCGGTGAGGAGGGGGGACCTTATGGGTAAAGAGGATGGAAAGGACGAGTGGAGGGGGTAAATCAATGAATAGCTATGAAACGTGCACTATAGCAAGGGAAGTGAGGGTTACGAGTGATGAGAGGGTAAGGAGAAGAAAAAGAGAACGAGAAAAAAGGCAAAGAAACTCAGAGGCATGTATAGTAGAGTATATCAAAGAGAAGTGAGGGAGAGAGGAGGAAAGAGGGTCTAACACGGCATAGCGGGGGGCGAGTGCAGGAATAAGGCGAATTGCATGTTGCAGGCATGAAGAAAGGAGGAAGGGTGAGCGGAGAGAAGCAGCAACGCAGGTGGTAGGGCGTAGTCGGGTATGGGAGTAGGTAATGTGCAGCCTCACGGACCGCAGCTTGTGTGACGTTAGCGATTACGTCATCAACGTTCGCGACGTTAAGTCAGTGAACCTGGCCCCTTCGCTCCGCAGAACACTGGAATTTACGATGTTACCGCAGTAAAAGCCACATGCAATATTTTTTTTCTTGCGTTGCAGTATATCGCAATTATGTACCAACTACGCGACTGGCAACTTTAACTGGCGAAGTTCATTTGCTCCCCTGGCTTTCCCGGCTGAAATACACATACTAATCACTACAGCACGACAAGGGCTCGCCTTCTCAAAATTCTTTACTCTAGAAATGTTCTTACAAAACTTCAGGCAATCCTCATGCCAGGCACATCATTAGCGATAGCAGCTGGCTAATGCTAGTGAGCACGTACAAATGAAAGATTTGCGAATTTGGCCCGACGTTCGTACAAGAGAACACCGAGAACAAGATGTAGATAACATTGTCATTATCTTCAGGAAAGACAATTATGGTTATTGATTTTTGCCCCAGTAAGTACTCATGATAGCCCACCAATATACGGAGGTAATCTTGGAGATTCTAGTGGATATGTGAGTTCGCGCGAGATGCATAAATATCATATATCTTGACGGCAGTGTAAAGTTACATCTCCGTGAAGTTGAGTCTTTTGTTGCTTTTGCCGCCCCATTTGTGCTTAATGCTCGAGGCTCCGCACATCTAGTTATCACCAATTTCTGATTTCACAAGTAATGTTGTGAAGGTTATCGGATTTCACCCTGGTATAATTTGAGCGGGAGATTCATGCATGGTCATTAAACATGGTGCATTTGATGGATAACAGTACATCATGTGGAAAATCATTAACCGTATGTGTGGAGAAGATAGTGTTTGATGCTAAGAATGTAATATACATCATCTGCTCACCGTAAGTACAACGCCTGTGCATGTTGTCCAAAAATGCATGCTAAAACACTTTCCTTCGTGGACAACTTCATTCATCATATTTCGCCAACAACATGTGCGCTATCACTATTAGTTGAGTGGCATTTGGTATTCTGAGAGTACTGAAGTTCAATTGAAATATAATGCGAGGTTTTACGCACCAAAACCGTCGTATGATTATAAGGCAAGACTTTGTGGAAGGCTCCGGAAATTTAGACCATCTGTTCATTAACATGCACGGACATCGAACAGCACGCAACTTATTTGGATTAAACACAGCTTTATTTTGGCCTGTAGAAAGCGACGGGGTAGCCAACTCTCCTCAGTTCCACGTAAGCATTATATCTATGAATGCCGCCTGAGCGAATAGTACCTGACTGAACGTGTGTGCATAATCAACTCAGCAGCAAACTGTACAATGTCAGCGGACAATGTAGCATGGAGATTTCTTCTTGATAGTGAAGCAATTGAAGAACATCTAGCCGTAGCCACTCGACAGATATTCATATTTATGGCATACCTTGTATTCCACCAGTGGCAATGGATAACCAACGCCGCGATATCCAGTGGTGTTCGGCGCTGGGATACAGATAAATCCGGCAGATTCGCTCATGCCGTAGCCGTTCCTTAAGCTCTCTAGTTGAAATACCTAGACAAAAAGGATACGGCTGATGTGAGAAACGTTTCAAAGACTATAAGGCACGCAAAAGGAGTCATCACATTGATATAGATATAGTTCGGTATGATACTTTTGCTTTGTTCTTCTCATGTCGGTATAGCCGACAACATGGCATATTCTTCCATTTGTCTGTTATTTGCCAATAAAAATTGTATTTTTGATCCGCTGGCGTTCCTTGTAACTTTTCACTGGCTATTTGTTTATTAAATGCGAAGCATTTCTTTGCGTACTGTAAGCATATTTGCGTTTCTATCTATCTATCTATCTATCTATCTAGCCGCCTACGTCTGGGTGCTCTCGTGATCACCTCCATAACTTGGGGTAGACCAACATTTGTACGGGAGGGTAAGATGTATTGACGAATATGTCTGGCTGGTCATGACATGAATAAAGTGAAAATCCTGTCGCGTACGTCGTCAAACCCTTTCCTGCAAACACGTGTGGCACAAACCCGTATACCACGGGCCATGGTATGCGGGTATGCGCCACAGGTGCTTGACAATTTACATCTATCTGGGAATGGCGAGGACAGACATTAGTAATTTAAATGTGAGAGCGTTAAGAAAAAACCGACGATGGCAGCGTTGACCCTACAAATGCAAATAATTAATATCAGAGTCCCAGCAGGAATCGAACCCAAGCACTCTGCGTGGCAATCAAGTATTCTACCACAGAGCCACGCCAGGTCTCGGAACTGCTTTGGAAAAAAAACCCTATGCAGGAGTATGTTGTTGAAACGCCAATTGCGGTTTCCGTGCTGGCTGTCTAACTTTATAAACATTACATACGTACTCCTACGACGCAAGCGTCATGTCGGGTTAACGTCATTTGTATACTTAAGGGCCATCTACTGTAGTTGGCCAACGAAGAACTATACAGGGATACCATCCTCGCAAGCACAAGTGCTACATATTAGCTCACCGCTTCTCGTGTTGGTAACACCCATGTTTCTGTTGGCATCGCTACGCAACTGCTGACAACTGGATATATGAAACATATGCGACTGTTTAACATATGTCTGTGCGTACAGCATTTGTGCATATCTTTAAAATCATTTCGTAATGTTTAGCACAACGCAAAAATTACAACGCAGTCACCTTGCCTCCGCGTGCTTCGCATAACATCGATTCGCATGGTACCTGGAATCTGCCCAATTTTTGATCCACTACTCTCACCTCATCATTGCAAGTTTTGAAGTTTTACAGCCAATAAGCAAGTCATCGTCCGACCGCTGTGAAGTTAACTTTACCGCATGTGGTACCTAGTATTGTAATCGTTCTTCTCAAGCCTGTGCGTAGCACCATTCTCTGCTTGTACTAAGCACACAATAAAGTTTTATACGCACACAATACTTATAATGCACTCTTTTGCAGGGGACGCAAGTGTCATCTTGCACTTTATGAACTCTGTACTCGACAGAACCAGCACGTGGTGCAGTAACAAACTTCTCAGCAAAGAACTTCTGGTAGCCTTCGCCTCCACGCTTGAACTGGCAGATATTCCCCGTTGTCTTAAGCGTCATCTTCTGTAATACTTAGTTCACAGAGGACCTTGTTGGTCTCCATTCATCTTAGAATGGACTCCTAAACGCAAAATACGGCACTGATGGCACAGAAGCACTGAGATATTTCTGCTGGCGCTCCTCAGTCGTCAGTTCATTTCGTTCGGCACAAGTTAATCCACAGATGCCACTGCATGGACTTTAGTCGGTGCTGCTTTCTTCTTCGTCCATTTATTGCTGTTCAGGCGGGATTAAGTTACCATCTTGACTTGACAAGCATTTGCCTAAAAATATAATGGCGTACATGTTTCGTTGAGAGAATATATTTATTACGGCTATTTTGAATTTTTGCAATTCATATACCCCTCCCGGTAACGAAAGCTGCAGCATTTTGTCGCCGTAGACAGTTGAACTAGAGCTCACTTTCCAGCGATCTGTTTGACTCGTGTTCTAAAAAGAAAGCTTCTCCCGTAAAGAACACATTCTTGTTGACGTGCTATAATTGTTCATTTTTCCATTTCTGTATGACCGACAAAGCCTGTATTAGTGCAAATATTTCATTTCGATACCACTTAGGATTCGTCATTACAGGTTAGAAACCGTTCGAATTACTTATTTTATGCCATAAAAGATAACGTACTGCAGTTTTCTCCTTGTGAACAAATTAACCATTTCTGTGTATTGAAGTAGTTGAAATAATTTTTTGTTAGAAGGTAACTTCGATTTGAGCTCTCCATTCATTGCGGCGGAATTCTGCGATGCTATTACGTTTTTTTTCAGTAAATGAATATTTGTAACTTCATAATTCGAGTAGGGTGTTACGAACAATATCACATACTCATAAAACTTCAATTACGTCTGCTTACAGAAATGTATTATTAGCCTACTGCCTGAGTGTCATTCACTGGCCCATATTGTATGCTGTCCGTGCCGATAAATTTAACTCCCATTGTAAAATTCTCCAACCACGGCAGAAAAGCAGACTATGCATCAATTGTGATTATTTACATAAGCCAGGCTCAAGAACACAAGCGAATTCTTGCGGAACTCTGAAGTACACATGCTCGCAAGTATACTTCACAGTTCCGCATGATGTACACCCTATGCATGATTGTTGGACAGCTGTAGTAAAAATAATACAGCAATCCAACTATACTATGCTGTTTAAAATTACTACGCAACAAATACTAAGCTGCACAGCTCTAGTAGAAATGATTGTTCTCGGATAAAGGGTTGGACAGAAAAGCACTGGGAAGCTCTAAGGACATTCATGAATGCTGGCCCTACGGCGAATGTTAACGCGCCACGCCATGACCATAGCAAGCCATGTTGGCTCGGGACACTTAAGATAGCTATGATGAATGCAGTTGAGGGCCTTTCTACACTAAGTAACCTACAGAAAACTCCGACATAGTCCCAGGACGCGTCCCATGTCGTGCTGCATACAATGTCACGATTTGAGAGTAGTGAACCAATATTACACCACTGTGATTGCAGCAAAGAATTGTTAGCGACAAATGGAAGCCTTTTGTTGCAAACATAGAAACATATGCAACTAAATCGGCCCGAGAGGCACCTGACTATAAACTACTCAAGCACTATTAGGCTGAAGTATTGTGATCTAATCCTTATTTTACCTTGAATACAATGGCAGCCGAGTTCGAAGCCGTGACTTTCAGGTAAGCAGCCGAGCATCCTAACCCTTCTACCACCGCGGCGGACAACATTGTCGCAGTAGAAAACCACTTAATCATTATTATTCTTATACAAATTTTATCACTTCTGCGCTGACCCTGCATACTGAAACAGATTTAGACAACTGCGACACGTGGAAACGACCGCAAATGTGATATTCGCATAATATCAGTTTTTCTGCCTTCTTCAATAGCCGTTATATATATATATATATATATATATATATATATATATATATATATATATATATACAAACGCATGTGGTAAAACGGGTTTTTACTGAGCTCACCTGAAGAATTCTATCGTAGAGGTCTTCACTTGAACATGTGCCACTTATAATGATCCGTTTCAGTGAGGGAACAAGTCCTTCGTCCAACTGAAAGACCAGCTTTCGCAACGCCGTAGGAAATGCGCATACGCTCGTAATCTGGAAGTGAGAAGCAGCTTTAGAGTTCTGCATGATTGTACGCTATAGTAATCCAGTTAATGTGTAGTTTGCCAATTTGAAGCTGGTTGGTTGAGAAAGCTGCCGAATTATTATTTGACTAATCATGTGTATCATATTAAATTAACTACAACGTTTATGTCTACAGCAAGCGACTGCGTTTTTATAGGGCACACAAAACGTTCATTGCCTCTTCCCAGAGTGGCAGCTCCGTAACACCTCGATGTGCTAGGGCTTGCTATAATTATTTAAATACTTGACAGGTGACATATTTCTATATGCGTAGGTGCCCAGCAAACTGCCAAAAAGAAGCACCCAAGTTCAATATCTCATCCTTTGAAAACCCGTGCAGTATAGAATACATACCAAATTGAAGGTCATAGAGTAGCAAGTGGTAGTTCCCTGTACGGTGACTTTAAAAAAAATTAAATTAAACGAATAAATCAAACAGTGATTAAATATGCCGCAACGAGCGAGAATTCCTCGACACTATTATAATAACACTGAAATTATTATTCTTAGGCCTAAAAATTAATTTCTGCCAGCAGCTACAAACAAATGTTGTCAAGATTGTCAGGATGCAGCCAACACCAATTTCAGTTGGAACGGTGCCCTGCCCGGCTATTCAGCAAAACTGGCGGCTTTTGTTCGCCTTATATATGCGCGCACGTCCATTATGAGGTGACTTTTCACGCTTTTGTGACGCCGCGTAAAAAGCGCAGTGTTTACTGTCAAGTGAAATCTCTTTAAAGGTAGCGAAGGAATAATGACGATGCAGATACGAGACAATAAACAATATATATATATATATATATATATATATATATATATATATATATATTTTTTTTCTTTTTTATACAAAATTGCGCGTAAGCAATCACGTTGAACAGAGACGTATTCATAGATTTTGTTATCTCACAGTACATAATTTCGACGTGGGCATGGCCAAGAAGATATCCAGAAATCGTAGGGAGCTGCTAGCTGACATGGAAAAAGTAACAAAGCTGCGTTGTATGAGGCTCGATGACCAATGTAATTTTAAAATCTAAACGACTTACGTTTCGAATACGTGGAAGTGAGTTTTATTTAAGCGCGGGCGTTTCGTCATTCTTAGAACCGGATCAGGTTCTTAAGCCTTCTTAATTCCCGCAACTCATCTACACCATCATCCACCGAAATCACCCCGAGTCTTCTCACCATCGGCTGACGGAAAATATTTGCCGAGGAGCTCACTGTACCCTTCTATTCAGCGCACAGGTTCACTGTCTGTAAGCATCAACACATAAAGAAACGTATGCCCTCTCACCGCCTGCCCCCAAACAAAGTTGCCGCAGAACTACCAGTTCTGCCCTATACAGCGCATTCCGGATACTTCCCAGCATTACCATCACCGCAAGTAACATGTGTTCTCTGACACACTGCCCCAAGACAAACGTCACCGACAGCACGCCACTCTATCTTCGTATATTGTTTGCCATCATCACCACCATTGTGTCCTTGTGTTATCTCACTATTGTCCCCAAAGAATAACTGCCGTGAAACCCAACAGCCTTATTCATTCGTATCCTGGATACCACTCGCGATGATCAGCACCATTGAAAGCAACAGGTGTGCTCTCGCCACCTGCCCCCTGACAAATGTTGCTGCAGAACATACAGTACCACTTCATTCAGCGGCCAAGATAATAGCGATGGTGTAATCTTCAAGTCATTATTGTGAGCAGGTGAGTTTCTCATAATAGGGAAGAAACATGCTTGATGCCTCCGTCATATAAATCGCTGTAACAAGAAAGTGAACCGTATCTTCACGGGAGTACAGTTGACTGTTTAATGTACATTGATACAAGAGAGCTTGCTCTATGTATATTGATCTTTGGCAGCTACAGTTATGTTGGGCATCGATCTACCCAAGCTGACGCCTTGTGGCACACCTCCATGCCAACGAGTAACGTTCACCTTCAGCCGAAGTAGTCAACATACACCCGTACACAGCAAATGGGGAGTTCCGCGCAATGATGGCATCAACAAGCCCGTAATGAACACTAGTACCCGATATGTACTGATTCAAAGTGTCGTTATCTGATGAGACAAACTTCAAGATGCGTGCTCCCATAGTGGGGTAACCTGCGTCTGTGCTCATGCATGCGTCTACCACGCAGCGCTTGACGAACGCGATAGACGGAGCTCGTAGCTTGAGCCGGGAACGACAGAAGGCGTCCCGCTTCTTGCTGGCACGTCTTTCGCTGCACCAAAGAACTCGCTGCATGACACGCACCCTTCGATGTCGTTGCCTCTCTGTGCCCTTATTGCAAGAGTTTTGTCGTTCGGTGCTTTCGCACTCGAAGCAGTTGGCGGCAGAGAACCACCGCTTGCACGTAGAAGCTGCAGTACTCTGACGACGAGTCGTCGCACTAACACGACGCGGAAGGCGAAGCACGTTACTTCGTCACTGCAGCGAATCATGGCGTACGGCGCATTGCAGCGACTATGAGTTTCCCACAATAATGCACCGAAAGCATCCATTGCACTGAAACTTCCGAGCCGCTCAGTGTCGGCAACTCGTTATTGTCATGATGCAGCGCTTAACTTCAGTGCTTCCCAGATGATGACACCACTCCTCAAAGTAGATCACTGTGAGATGGGGCTGTGCGCAATATAAGGCGCTTTTGAGAAGCCTCATGCACGCACGTCTGTAGCGCGGTGGCTAAAGCATCCGGCACTTGCCATTGCGTGTCTATGCTCGTGTGTTTGATGCGCAGGTCACTCAAATAAACCATACCTTTTCCTTCTGGTCTTTCTTTGTCATATGTTTATGTGAGTTTTACTGACGTTACTTCCGTGACAAAATTGATATTAGACAAGTCTATGTGAACCCCAGCATATAAGGCTTTCATGTTAGTAATAAAATTTTTGAGACGTAAGTGGTTAAACAATTGCATGCTTGTGAGATGCGCTGTCGTGAGATCCTACAAAACGATTTTGACCCGCTTGTTTTCTTTAAAATGCAGCTGAACGGATTTATTGCACTTTACCACCATCCTGCCTCCGCAATGCGGCCATTGCGGCTGGGAAGCAAAACATCGCTTTCGAGATGAACAGTGCCTTCATGACCTTTGCGATTGCACCACAAAATTATTTTCATTTGCTATTAAAACGATTATTATCGAGGCGTCAGGCTGTTGATGTTACCAGGAGCCTGCATGGGTAGTTTCCTCAACATTTGGGATCTCACTTTGCCCGATGAGAACTTAATCATGTTAGTGAATTCCGCGGAATTCATGAACTGCACAACACAAAAGTAAAGGCCTGGCAAGAAAACAGACTTCCATGGAGACTTTCTTTGCGCTGGTCATGTGGTTATAGAGCGTGGTTCTTCTTAAAATGATTTAGGGTTAGCTGAAAGATAAGCAATGGTAGCCATTTGAAGTAAGACTTTTAACCAAATACCTTACGCCCCTTAGATTGTTTAAAGTTAACAACCCTCTAAAAAAAAGATCGAGTAAAAAGGCTGTTTTTCTCCCGCAACAATAATTCGCCATCTGGCTTTCTTTTCGCGTCCTTTCTTGAAAACTCGGCGCTGGCCACTTTACTATGATGAGCAATAAGTCACGCGGATAACGCGCATGCCGTTCGTGACCTGAACCTGCCAGGGCGCGTGGCGAGAATGCAAGAAAAGAAACGCAAGATACATGACGATTATTGTTGTAGGACAAAAAGACGCCCTTCTTACTCGATCTTTTCTTAGAATGTATAGTTCCTTTATCGTTACCTTATGTGTGTTGACAATATCGACGAACTCTTCTGGAGACAGTCCTCCCTTTGACGGCACCACCATGGCTCCCGAGAGGAAGGCAATCATTGGTATGATGAATCCACATATATGTGCCACTGGATTCCATCCCAGGATTACGTCTCCATCTTTCAAAAACTCGGTCGACCTAATGAACGCCCAAAAATTGCAATGATTATACCGTCACTTCAACAGTCACGTTTTCAGAGACCCGACGTGTTTGTTGTTGGACTTTTTCAGCATTCTGTTTACGAGGCTGGTTTTAGAAAGCTAGGGGAGTGCTCATCACAGGTACATCTTTATTCAGAGCAGGTCATTTTTTTATTCACTCTCCCATCACTTAAACCTATGCGCGGTCTTGGGTGTGACCTGCTTCAACTGCGCTCGTTAGCGAGGCTCCTTTTTTCGCCCTGGTCACCGGCAAAGTGTCCACAAATGTAGCTTCACTGTAAAAGCATTATTATTGCCTCACAGTAGGGCCTGTTGATTCTTTTGGCCGTGGTCAAATAGCCAGCACTTTAATTAAGGTACATAGAAGGACATGCCTTACGTTATCCCTCGCGACTTAACACATTTTGTGAAGTTACAAACTCGGAAGTTCTGATACATTTTGAAGTAATTTAAGCAATTTTAAATCATTTGCTGACGCGTAATATGTACTCTAGCTAATCAGTATTTCAAATGGTCAGTTGGTCAAACTTTATTATTTAAACAGAATTTGCTTTTTTTACTGCTGCTTTGTACAAATATGATATAACTTACAACTCTCAATAAGGCAGGTTATTTCACGCCCATTTCTCAATAGCGCGTCACATGATTGTGATGGCATATTTTAAGGGATAAGGTTTTAGTGTGGTGGTATCATCGCTCAAGCAGAATGCAAAGTGCGAACCTGAGCAGAAGCCAAGAGGACGACGGGATTGCGCTCGTTCCGTCGTATCTATGTCCTGTATTCAGTTCTGCGCTATGTATTCTGATCAAGCGTAATAGTTGAATCGTCCGCGTAAAGCTGGGCAGATTTAGAATACATGCGTTATTAAGACTCGGCGATGTTCTCACCTGCTGTACTCCACTTTGGTAATATACGCATACATGCTGATCTCTACTGCTTTCGGAAGGCCCGTGGTGCCTGGACGTGTATGCGTGGAGCATGATGTGGTTTTTTGGTGTCTTCAATACGAGGCGCTTGAAAGTGGCCGCCATTTTCCCGTTCGAAGTCTTTAACGCACACGACACCGTGTGTGTTGTCTATGGAGAACAGCATCTGCAAGGTATATTGCATCATTTAGAAAAAGTCGATAATGACTCACTGTCACATGTCAACTCTGTCTTTTTACAGTGGCGAAATGTCATCATTCTATATCAACCTGCGAAACATCAGTAAACAATAACAAGTAACAACAGCTGAACATAAGAGGCGGAGATATTGCGGCATTCTTTGAGGTAGGAAATCTAAATAAATAGTTTTAGCTGTACCAATGACCTATATTGCTATTCCATGATCGCACGTCAATCGCTGTTTGTAACATTAATAAGAAAAGGAAGTGTAAGTATGTGAATATCCTGGTAACTTGTAAGAATCTCGAGTGAACAATTTTGGTTGCTACCCAGGGGGAAAAAATTAGCAAAAGAAGAACAATATTGGACGAATTGTTCCTTCAGATACTGTTCAAAAATAGCCTGTTACGTATTATAACAATTTCTATATTCCACGCTATAGAAGTGTAAGCTTGCTTAGAACAGTCATTATTGGACAATCCAAGGAAGGCCGACGCATCCTGAAGTAGTTTAGATATATCGCACTTGCATGGCATTGGAATTTAATTTTGAGAAAATTACACTTTCAAATACTCTCACTCTGTCACAGTGACCGTAGCTATGTACATACAGACCTGAGAGATATGAAAAATTCTGCTTCGTTGATTGAGATGCGGCACAGAAGTGCGAGTAAATTATCCCTTCGTCATATCTTTATCGCCGTTGATTTTTTATGAATGATAGATCATGCAAATTTCCTTGAATTTGACATATTGTCATAAATGATTTTCACAATAGCATAAGTGGCATGCCTTAGGAATATTAATGAGAACCATCAGACAAGGATGCCAAGGAATCAACTTTAGTATTGTGTCTAAAAAAGAAAATCGAGCCCTTAAATATACACTTTTTACGCTTCAGGGATATGAATTTGATATCACCAGGTTTCGAAATGTTCAAATCAATAAGAGGAATAACTATATGTAAGAAAACATTAATGCAGCTTCGCCATAGGGGTGAAGGTAGTGTGGAGCCTGAAGGTAATGCGGATCTCGGCAGCCTTGTTTGTTTTCTTCCATTTTCTGTTTCTTTACTCCTCTCTTGATTTCTTGTTCTCTCGCAGCTTTACTGTTATTTCTCTTTAATCCAATTTATTTTAGTCTTTATTTAATTTTTTTTCTTGCATTCTGTCTAATTCTATTACTCACTTGCTTCCTCTTTGAATTTTCATACATAGGTGGTGTTATTAGCTCTGACATCTTCAGTTCATACAGAGTGACCCATAGCATAGCGTCTACTTCACTTATTAGCGCATTCACGAATGTAACGCCACCATATTTAGTCTTCATATTCTAAGTCCGTATATCATTCAGCATTGTATGGGCTATATATTAAACATAGGTACTTCCATTTGCAAACATTTAACAGCATTCCACGATACGGCGGCCAGTATCTTTGAGGTATGTTTTACGTACATATCGTGCACAGTTATCTCTTACATGAATAAATAACTTTGAATTCGTGGCAATCACTCTTCTAAGCAGAATAAATGATTTCTTGAATTCTCAGCTCACACTAGGTGAGCAATGGTTGTTTTTGTTGTTGTTCTTTCAAGCGTAATATAACAATACAAAGACTAACTGGGCTTACAGTAAAGGGGTAAACCGCTGTTTAGATGGAAATGAAGATATATTATAGAAAATGGGTGGCTGCTAGGAGGACTTCATAACGGGACAGATCTTCAGCCTGTGGTCTTGTTTCCTTGTCGATATGTGCTGCACCTAAAAGCGCAGGTTCAATTTCCGTTATTTAGAGCCACTATATCTTTGTTATATATTATGATCTTCAGATATTTACAGTGGTATATTTGGGGTAGAAACATTTGTTCGTGTGCTTCAGCTATGGGTTCTTAGTGTATCGCAAAAAAGCACGAAAGCAATTACCTTGAGTTGGAGTTTTCTGTATATGTTAAAAATTTTCTCACAGTTCTCCTTGTCGGTTAGGATGAAGCTAACCTCACTGTCTTCTACCTGGTACAGCACATCACCTGCAAAAAATAATAAAGCACATACTGAACTACAAATTTCAGAAAATAGACGTATACATTCATCAAATGGAAAGTTTTAATACGGATCACATATTAGCCGGACAGTACAGTAGTATAATAGGAAAGTTGGACTAGTTGGAATACTTCATGACCGATGGAGCGCTAAAAGACGAAGATTTTAAATACATATTGCACAGGACGAGCGCTGCGCTCGTCCCGTGCACTCTGTGTTTTTTTTTACGTCTTCGTCTTTTAGCGCTGCATCCATCATAGCCAGAAAGACCGCATTACGCACTACACCTGTTTTCATAGTGGTTGGCTTTACCTAGCACAATATTACAGCATGTTAGGGTAAAATACAGCAAGCTGAAAATTTGTACAATATCAGCTAACATTATATATGTGACGTGCCGTTGTGGCCGTCGGATATATGTGGGTTCCGAGGCGGCGTAAGATAGACAACCGAACACATTGGAGATCAGGAAGGGACTACCAGACCCTTTTCTTTATTCTTCGAAGGTGCTCGAGCGCGCGTGAGCTCGGCGCCGATCTTCTTCGTTCTCGTCGCGCGAAAGCGCGAGGCACACACCGAGCGTCGTCTACTATCGCTCGTGACATGCCCGGGTTTTGAAACTAGTCGTCCCGACTTAATGCACAACATAACACTCAAACAGAAAATAGGTGGAACATAATCAAACTAGCTTAAACAGTCCTATCTGTAACTACTCACAAAAGTCAAGCAAAACAATGTCTTTCCACTATAACGCACGCAAAGTATATACAAACACGAACAATTATTTACACTTCACCGCACACATGTACACTCTAGTCAGAAGTATGAGTTTGCTCTGTGTAAGCAAAGGGGCTCAAATAGGATCATTTGCTCCACATTCACAACGTCCTCGTGATCCTCGTTTTGCTCTTGTTGAGCCAGTCCGATGTAAGTGTCAGCGAGCTTTCAGACTTTTTGCAGTCGTTGATGCGCTACCACGTAGTAGCTTGATTTCCTTTGAGCTCTAGTAGTTCCCGGCAACTGTCGACAACGTCTAGAGGGAGCACTGAATCCCTACCATACACCCAGAAGAATGGAGTTTGGCGAACCGTGCCTGAGTTCCCGGTGTTGCAGGAGAATATAACATCGGCCAACTTTCCTCCCCCGGCGGTAGACGTGACAATCATCTGCTTGATTGTCTTATTGGTCCTTTCGCACACGCTGTTTTCTACGAAGTGATATAGGGCCATTAATGAGTTTCGTCCCTCTGATGACCATTACACGATTTTTGTCTTCTGATATATGATGACAGGTCAAGGGAACGAACTTCAGCTATAAAGTTGGCAGTGCTTGCTCCCTAGTGAGGTAGACTCTTCGTAGCCTTTGAGTAACAGACACAGCAAAGCTTTCCGAACCCCAGTCGATGACAGCTCTCGGGGTCCGTATGAAGTCGTCGCCTAGAAGGACTCCCTCGTGAGGTAAGCGGGAAACAACGACAAAGTGATGCTGCGGTGTTTAGTCATCCACTGTAACCACAGCTCTGACTTGACCCAAATTTTGCAGGTGATGACCACTTGCTCCTACCAAACGCAGGAACGAAGGCCCAATGCTTAGTTCGAGTTTCCCAACTAGTAGTGCCGTAATCAAACATTTGACAGCTCCAGAGTCCAAAATACCTTTAAATGTTTCTCCATTGATGGTGACAAACGGAAAAGGTACCCGTTTCTGTAGCACACGACACCAGCTGCTTAATTACTGGCTTGCGGTCATTGGCGTCACCACTTGTGCGTTTCCCCGCTGTTTTGAAATGGAAGAATCGAATTCTTCTTGCCACTTCAAAAATTCTGGAGTTAGCGGTAGACGACATCGTGTAACAAAATGACCACTTCTGGAGCAGTTCAAACACAGTTTACGGATTCTGGACGCGTTTTCTTGAGATATTTCAAAAACAGGAGTCGCTGATTGAGTCGAATGCCTCGACGGAGACGGCTTCGCCTTTGTATTTTCTTTTTTAGGCGCGTTTCTTTGTGCTACTTGATCTTCTGACGAACCGCTCGACCTTACGCTCTCCGTGCGCGGACGATAGCGCATAGGCTTTCGAGGCGAACGTTTCACAATAACGCGGCGTTCAATGGATGGCGTTCTGGATGGACTATCGCGCTCTTCCGCAGCCACGATTGGAACGCTTTCCTCAGAATTCCTGATCTGGTCAAAGCGCAGAAAAGAACTGACCATATCATTTAGGCGCCTGAATGTCTTGTCAAAAAAGTGCTTCTTTGCCTTAGGTGATAGCGTAGCCATGATGACTTGACACTTTTCCTGTTGCAGTACAGGGTAATTGCACTGTTCCATGAGGTCCAGCTTTCGGTAGGCGAAGTCTGTACAAGACTCTCCTGCGCGTTGCGTTGCGCCGAACATTCGCTGCTTAGACGTTACATCACAATCCATGTCATAACGTCGGCGGAACGCTTCTTTCATATCAGCCCAGGTAGTGATATCAGCCACTTTTGTGTGGTGACGCATCCATGTAAAGTCTCTAGCTGGGAGCCTCGAGATAATAAACGGTATAGCGACTTCGTCAGGAACGCTGAAGGTTCTGAACCAATGGTCGACTTGGTGAAACCAGGCGTTTATATCTTTGCCGAGATGCGGAAAGGAGCTCGCCGCGAAACTTGAAAGTCGGTCGCGAGCGTCTTCACCGTTAGTCATGCATAGGGTGTTTTCGCTTCTGGCTTTGCTTTGCTGATTTCTCGAGCCTGCGTTTAAGATTCATTGACGCACTGCTCTCCTCCGCACTCGTGCTTGCTTCGGCGTCAGAATCTTCATGCTTCTTTAACTCCAAGCGCTCGATGCGTTCTACGAGTGGAGCAAGTAAGTTGCAAAAGAAGTCGTGACTTGCCTTCAGCTGCGTGTCCAGAGGTGGCTTCGGTGCGTCGTCGTCTTTAGCGGCGTCGTGGTCCTTCAGCAGCATTAGTTTGAGTCCCTCCAATTCGCGTCGTAGCTGATCCACCTCGACCTTTAGGGCACCGGCTTCGGACACAGCGGACCTGTAGGCTTCAACCCGGGCGGCGTCATCCAGCTGTTCGAACTCGTCGATGGAACACGGGGCGGTCGCCATCTTGTGTTGACGGAGCCGCCGCTGTCCCGAAGTCAGTGGTTCAGCCAAAGGAGCGCGTAGAGAACGACGTCCCCACATAGCAAAATACAAACGTCTTCTTAGCTCACCCCGAGCCGTTGGGCGCCAAATGTGACGTGCCGTTGTGGCCGTCGGATATATGTGGGTTCCGAGGCGGCGTAAGATAGAGAACCGAACGCATTGGAGATCAGGAAGGGACTACCAGACCCTTTTCTTTATTCTTCGAAGGTGCTCGAGCGCGCGTGAGCTCGGGGCCGATCTTCTTCGTTCTCGTCGCGCGAAAGCGCGAGGCACACACCGAGCGTCGTCTACTATCGCTCGTGACAATATGAAAAGAAGGTACTTGGTGTCTCCGCCAATATCACGAATGACAGTGCCTCAGCTTACAGGATAGTCGCTACGGCCAGGATAGTCGCTTTCATGTCGGGCAAATTAGTGTGGGCAATTGTTATGCGCTTCATCCTCATCTGTACATTATCATAATCATCATCATCCGTTTGTCTTTCTGTCGTCATCGTTGCCGGGTGTCAGCACCATCATCGGGTGTGTGCGCGCTCAGCCTCCGGCTGCCTGTTCGCTGCTATCCTTGGGCAGAATAAACGTCGTCTCAACCAAGGCGTCATAATACATACATACATACATACATACATACATACATACATACATACATACATACATACATACATACATACATACATACATACATACATACATACACGGGGCATGACGGCGTTACAGCAACGACAATAACCAGCCGAGAGGAGCCACCAACATATATTAATCTTTTTCCTCAGCACGTTTCAATAAACGTTTTTGTCACTGACACTGTCCATATAATTTCTATCGATATATAGGAAAACAAGATAGCAACGTATAGTATAGTATAGAGAACGGTGGGAAAGATAGAGATGAGAGGGTAAAAAGCAAGCCCAGCCAGGACCACCTAGGTTCCCACCAGATCCGCCGTGGCCCAACCTTGCGCTCCTTACTAAAAGACGGTCTAATATCTTGAGGATATTAAGTGCCAAAACACGTTATGATTATCAGTTAGGTTCCTTCAAGCAACTCGGAATTTGTTACCCCAAGAATTAATTCCCTTTGCTCACTCAGAACGCGCACGCTTTCAATAAGTGATTAGAAATAGAAATAGTCGGTAGAGGAAGTGACTTTTTTAGTTTGAGGATGTTATATATTCGCTATTTCGCCGAGGAAACAGGCGATTTTCCCTGGCTCACGAGCTTTGGTTACGCTGCTCTGATACTTCTCGCTATTGAAATATTGCGTACTTGCATAAATAATGCAATGAGGCATTTGGTTTTTTGACCGAATTCGAGAATCATTACATTTTTTGATCATCATTGTATATGCCAATTAATTTTTCGCACAGTAGCGAAATGTATATAGTTAGTTAAAAAAAATCATGGCTGATCCCTCCGTCATAGGAATCGGTATAACACGAAAGTGAAAAGTGTGTTCACAGAAATAGTGCTTATTCTGTAGTGATTATAAGAGTTTGTACAATGTCTATTGGTGTTTTACAGCTATAGCACCGTTTGACACGTATGCATCTACGTCGACGCCTAGTGGCTCATCTCCATCGCGATGACTAACGCACAAGATCATGATTTAACCATTGTGGTAGTTGAAATATTTACCCATAACTGGACACAACGTATCACGAATCGCCAGAAAAGATGACATCAACGAGCCCGTAATAAACACTAGTGTTGTGCACTTCAAAGCGTCGTCATTTAAGGCGAGAAACGACACGGCGTGCGCTCCCGAGTGATGCGGTAACCAACGCCTGTGCTCATGCATACACTAACACACTGCGCTTCAGCAACATGGGAGGCAGAGCTTGAGCCGCGAACGCGCGCAGGCTTGCTTCACTTCGCTGGCCTCCGTCTCGCTCCACCAAGGCACCACATTCGTCCGTCGACATCATTCCCTTTCTGAACCGCTTACTACAACCCCTATCCCCCCCCCCCTGTGCAGGGTAGCAAACCAGTTACTGAGCCAGGTTAACCTCCCTGCATTTTCCGTTTCATCTATTTCTCTCTCTACTGCAGCAGTTTTATAAGTCAGTGCTATCGCACTCGAAGTATTCGGCGGCGAAACACCGCTGGTACATGTGGAAGCTGCACTACTAAGACAACGAGCCGTCACACGCTAACACGAAGCGAAAGGCAAAGAGCATAACTTGAGTGACATACACCTGCGTCTAGGGCGACTCCCCGATGCTGGCGCGGCCAGTTTTTGTTGCTGCTATCGAGACGCTTTAACCATGACCTCCGGGACTGCGCACCGGCGCGCAATCTCGGACGGCTAAAAAGTGTCAATCTCTAGCGGTGCTAGAAAGTGTCATGCCGCATAACTTCTTGTCATCGCTCACAGACAGCGGCACCACCCGGCCACGCCAACAGAGATAACCGAGCGAGAGAGATATTGTGTGAAAGATATAAGGCGCGTTTGTAGGATGTCCTTCGTCTGCCCCTTTAGCTATGTAGGTAGAGCGTCGGGCGCATGCCGTCGCACGCCGAGGAGTCGGAGGTTCGTTTCCGGGTGGGGGGAACATGTTTCTAAGAATATTTTTTTTTCTTTCTCATTTGGTGGCGTCCATTTTATCATTGTCATATACGGGACGGAAATACGTCACTAAAGTCTTGGTGGGCACCGGCATAAAACAATTTCGTGTTAAAATGGCATACATCCGAAATGAGTTCAAATATTTTGTTCTGCTTTGCTTGTGATGTAACGCGCTCGGGTAAACACGATAAGAAACAGGTGCGTGCGTGCGCGCGCGCGTGTGTGTTTGTGTGTGTGTGTGTGTGTGTGCGTGTGTGCGTGCGTGTGTGTGTGTGTGTGTGTGTGTGTGTGTGTGTGTGTGTGTGTGTGTGTGTGTGTGTGTGTGTGTGTGTGTGTGTGTGTGTGTGTGTGTGTGTGTGTGTGTGTGTGTGTGTGTGTGTGTGTGTGTGTGTGTGTGTGTGTGTGTGTGTGTGTGTGTGGTTATGGCTTTTTCTAGACACCACCTGGCATTCCGCGCCCCATCAAAGAGCCCATTTAGGCGTGTCAGTCTTGAAGTGCCGAGAAATATGTGTCTCTTAATCTTTACATGAGAGATGGCGCAACAGATGGGAATTCGCATTTACAACACTGAGAGAACGTAAAAAACACGACACATGAAGAATTGAAAGAACCACGTGCTGTCCAGCCAGCAATTCGGGTCTGGAAATTTTCGCGCGCTAAATACGTGTATGGATTGCTTTAAGGAAGCGCAATCCATACACGTCTTAAAACATTCTTTTGATGGTACACAGTTCGCAAAAAAAGAAAAGGTTATGCCAATGATAGCAGGTTCACGAGTGGACTGATATGATAAGTTGAGTAGAGACAACAGTGTCTATAGGCGCTAGGGAGCACATGCTCAAAGATCTAGGAGAATGTGGCAAAAGAAAAAGTTTGAAGAGAGATACATTCATTACTCGAGCGCGTGGTTCACAAAATACGTTCGGGCAGCGCTGTTTCTGGATGATTCGAGCGAAAAATGAACAAGATTATTTAGGCTGTCGGACAGATATACCTCTTATAAATGAAAACAAGAAGCACACGAGAAAATCTGGTGCTGTTTCCACTTCTTACACTTGTATCTAGTGCCATCATGTTTCTGGTTTCAGTAGAGTTGTTAAAACTCCATGTACACCACTGCATGCTTACCTACATCATCGGGCTTTTCTCGTGTTCGAAAAGTGTTTCTATTGGTTTCAGCATGCCCTCGAAGAGTTTATGGCCGCAGTCAATAAATAATTGGAAGCGAAGCTCATTTTAGTACCTTTACAACTGGCATTGGAGCACCTGAACTCTGAAGCTGAAACATTTCGCGCTAGCCTATATGGTACATGACTGAGAGAAACGCTACATTCAACCGATTTTACATTCAGAAACAATGTCCGACAAAATGATCAGATCTAGCGTATAATTAGAGTTCCGCGATCGGTTGATCGCTTCTTGATGATTCGTCACTTGTCCCTGTTAGTACCAACTCAATAGAGCATTCTTCTTACGTCTCTTGAGCTGACTGTCTATCCAGCACACATTCAGGCAGGCGCTGCAATTCTAAAACCTATGAAAGCTTTTTGCCTAATGTGCTGTAAACAAACTGCACGTATGCGCCAATGTTAACTGCGAAATAAGAAACGTGATGTCAGGGGAGAAGCAGGGTCACAGTTTGAAAATATAATTGTGTCTTACGTTCTGCTAGCGATGTTTTGGCCAAGACCACAGTGGCGCCGAGGCAGCATAGGGAGTATGCAGCGATGAATGACTCGGCTGAATTTGTGACACTAACGCATACTCTGCTTCCGACAGACACACCATACCGCTGGAATCCCATTGCGTACCTCTCAATGAGAGAGAGAACGTGTGCGAAGCTCAGCAATTCACCATTGCGTTCCTGCATATCGATGTAAGTGGTATTTATGAGAAAAATGGCTTCTTTCGCCCCAAAATGCAGGACATTCGAGGGCAATTAGTAAACGCTAACAACTATACACAGTGAGATATTACAACGTGAAAACGACCGAGAAACACATGCATCACAGAAGATCATTTGCCGCTATGCTTCGTTTCCAGATAAACTATGTGCCGTCGGGCACGACTACCTTCTAATAATCAGGCACGGTAGCAGTCATCATCGACACGCAATTTTTCTCCGCATCTTTAATGAGAGCAGCATCTGCCAGTGCGCACAACTTGCCACCAGCGCTGTATTGGTGCCATATTCCACAAAATCAGAATTTCGCTTAAGCACGAAACAAAAATGCCACAGCAACAATTACTATGCTACGAAGTGAGTGTGACTGCCGGCCCAGTCGACGTCCAACCTTGTCATGGAGTACCAGACTCAACAAAAAAAGTACTACCAACTCCACTTCGCAAACACTGTGGAAACAGCGAAGCAGGTGACCCCCCCCCCCTCGCCAGGCTCAACCCTCACCCCTATTCGTAAGCCTCTCATTGGTTCGCCTTTTCCAACTCCACTGAGCCTCGATACTAGCTCCACCTTTAGCCCACCTCTTATTGGCTCACCCATTCCACCAAGCCTCGCCAACGCCCTAGTTTGCGCGGCGCAGCCCTTCTTCTCGTACCGACTCCCACCCTCGCCTAGCCACAATCAAGATTCCGTGAGCAGCAATACGCCAATGGAAGGGAAGCCTCGACTAAGAAGAGCTTCACTGTTAAAACGTTGCCTTATGGAAACGCACTGGCTGCAGCTGACGAAGCGACCCTCGAGCTGTCGATCGCTTCATCGTTAACAGCGGTGTGAACAGATCACATACAAAGGCATAAGCCTGCTGCAGTCCCGCCCAAGTTAGTGCGTGCGCTTAGCCGTTCAGAGCTCGGAGTTTCCTAATAATACAGTAGAGGGAACTCTAGCGCGACTGTCTACAGAGCAGCCACTAATGGCGCTTCAGCCAGCATGGAAATAATTGAGAGCACACGGATAGGTTTCAACGTCATTGTTTTGACTCCGCGTGGTTCCTTGTCGCCTGCATCCGCTTTGCTGCAAGACAAAGTTCAGCAAACGTTCGGCAGTTCCACATCCCCTCCTTAACGTTTTTAGGCGCACCAGTTCAAGTCGGCTCGCGAAGTTCACTAATATCCAATCTTTTATCCGAAACAAACGCCAAAGCACAACAATCAACAGAGCCACAAGTGCGTTCGAAGCCGCAAGCACAAAGATTAGGCAAACCCGTGTTCTACCAATCGTTTCCCTGATGGCTGAACGGTTGCAGCAAAAGAGTTCGCTCTGGTAACTATTGTGGGAAACTCTATGTCTAATGGTTCGCAGTTCTCGCTGCAGCCGAGTAGGTGCCCCAACGTTTCGCTTCATGGTAGGCGTCACTTGCATTTCTTTTACGCTTGAACCATTATCGCCAGATGTCGCCGCGCGCTCATACACGCACACCATTCGCAGGGCGATTTCAGCGTGCAAAGTGTTTATACGGAAGCTCGCGGCAACACTGATAGTGAAACCGCCACGGTGGTTTAGCGGTTACGGTGCTCGGCTGCTGACTCGATGGCCGCAGGATAGAATCCCGGTCGCGGTAGCCCTGTTCTTGAAGAAGGAGGAAATGCTTGAGGTCCGTGTTTTTATATTGAGATGCACGTTAAAGAATCTGAACTGGTCAAAATTTCTGGAGCCAGGCACTTCGAGTCCTCATAATCATGTCGTCGTGAACTTTTCATACCTGAAAAAATTGCCGCAGGAAAGCTATTCCAACATCTTGCTCGTTCAATGTTAACAGGCTTTGCTATCGCTTACTGGTGTTCTTTTGGTGAAACAATTGCTTTCTCTTAAGATGCATTCCATAAATAATCAGACTTACAATAGTATTCAACAGCGGTGGAGTTGTTGGGGGGGACAACTTGTAATTTTCTGAAAGTAAGTGTTTCCTCCGTTATTTTCAAGTTTATTTTTTTTTAAAGACGAATAGTCTTTCTTGGGATACCTAAACGGAGAAATTTTGGTCTGTCTGTCTGTCTGTCTGTCTGTCTGTCCGTCCGTCTGTCTGTCTGTTTCTCTGTTTGTCGGCACGTCGCACGATTCAGCTTGCTGGCCAAAGTTTAACCCCCTGCCTTGCGACCTCCAATCTTGACCGAGAAGCATGTGTTCATACGGGTGAGCGTGGGCAATTAAAAATCAAATATTACGCATACCTGAGGCACAACATCAATACCTTAGTACTATTCACAGTGTTACCTTTAAAACAAAATCTATAGATACGTAATTATAAAGATCCTAGTGTTTATTACGCGGCGCTGAGAATGCGCCATTGTGTACAAAACAAGTCTCCGCCCAGTGATTTAACGACGCTGTGGTGCTGCCACCTGGCAGCAGCATAGTTCAACACAAGCCGATGTTCCCCGGTAGCGCTGTAGATGGCGTCCTCTTCCTGTTTTATCAATGCCAGCCAGATGCGGCTGATTCATCGTAGAAGAGCGCTGTCTCAGGCAAGGCAAAACATATATGGCCGCTTGATGAAATACGACCCACTCTACAAGATATCATCAGAGAACGCAGAGAAAAGACCGACGATCCAAATTTCAGCGGATAAACGCCGGCGTCCGTCTAAGCGTGGCCCGGAAAACGTCCGAAAAACGAGCCCAGCGGCTAGCCCAGCTATTAAGTTGTGGTACTCATGCCGCTCATGCAGTGCAGTCGGCACAAGACTATCGTCTTTCGACGACATTTGCAGCGAAGCACGCAGATACGCGGCCAATTTTTTGCTCAGCAATCTCTATGCGCAAACGTGCCATGACAATTCTGGCATTTTTCGGCGACAGAACTTCGTGACACGTGGACATCATTTATAACAGATGGGAATGGATATAGTATGTGGACATAAGAGCACGTCTTAGGTGATCAGAGTCAAACTAGGTGTAATAGGTAGTTGCCATCATTCGGAACGTACAATAAGAGCATGGTCTTTGACATTGACGAGCAGTATGGGAGGTAATCGTTGACAATGACATGAAAAAGATTTTGTGCACGCAGAACGATCTAATTTGTATCTGAAATCATTAGGAAAAATGACAAAGAAAAAGCATGATTCACATCATTGTTGTAGGGCGTAAATAGCGTGCACACAAAGCGCATGCACTTGTTCGCAGTAAGCAATCGTCCGGAGGCATATTTCATCCCCTGTATTTTGACTAGGCAGAGCTGTGAAATAGTACTACCCGAATCCAAAATCCCACCGCATCGCAATAATCGTTCAAAAAAAAAAAAAGAAAACAGAGACCACTGGTTCATAAAGAACGATTCCAGATAATACATACCAGTGCCGGCTTATCACCATGTTCTAGAAAGCGCTTCTTGATGTGCTGATACAATGTTTCATCCTTGAATCAACTCTACAGGTGGGTAAGGCGATGACACCACGCCGTCCTTGATGGGCGCTTGCATCATCATAGTATCCGGCAAAGTTAGCTCTGCAAGTCCGCTCTTATTAGGATTGCCTGTTCGGAAAAATGTAAGCATTCATACGCCGGTGAGTTGTATAAATTTTCTCACGACAAGAAAAAACTTCATTTATTCAGCCGACGTATTAATAGTAGATAGGTACCGTTAATTGGGCGGGAATGTTGTTCAGTTATCTAATAACACCCTTCAGGCCCAAATGCAATACAGAGGGGAAGGGAGTAGGCATAAGAGATTACGGACATGATGAAGGACTAAAATTTACGCTGTCACCAGAATTAAACTTAAAGCAGGCTAAATAAGTGAATCTCTTGAGCTGGCATCAATAATATTTAACAGCGCGTGTACTTTGATTTAGTTTTATCTTTGTGAACAGCAAAGCTGTTTAAGCTAGCTGTAATTTGTCCGGCCTACCCAGAAATTATTGTCATCGTAAACTGGCATGTGCCATAGAAATTGGGGTAAATTCCACTATTCACCACTGATACACTAAAACTGAAGAAGGCAACAGTCAGCGCAACAAATGGCTTCGAAGCGAAGGCGGCGAGCAGAAGACCCCGAGTAGTACATAGAACCAGAGAATACTTAGAAACGGGAAAGGCAACGGCGGCTGCGAGAAGTCCCCGTAGCGGTGCATGGCCTACACGAACGACGACGTGCCCGCTGATCTATGAGAGGTGCCAACGGTTAGTTTCAGCACGAGTTTCTGTCTCTGGAGTTTGGCCATCAGCGTCTTGCCTGTGACTGTCTGGGCTTAAGCTCGAACTTTTCTGCGCTGAGAATCAACGTAGAAAAAACCTAGAATCACCCAGCCTAAAGCCTAGAAACAACCTAGAAAAAATACAGATAACCTATCTAAGACCTAGTGACAACCTAGAAGCAACGCAATTAGTATCCAGAATCGTCCACTTTCACTGTTTCAAGCCTCGCGCAGCTTAGTGCAAGCTTTGCCTTTTTTATATTATATATCTAAATTTTATTATAATTCTCTACGGTTTTACATAGATTTTTCCACGTTCCCACTAAGGGTGACCTCAAGCTTACTAGCTCCGGAAACACTATTTTGAAAAATTGAAAGTTTATTTCATTTATTAATACAGATAAATTTTTCCGGTATTTTTTTTCCTCAGCTTTAAATGGGCTATAGTGTATCCATTGGGCTTGCTGAGGCAACACATCATGCGGATAGCGATTACCGCTTTGAATATCTCAACCACATCTTGCAGTCGTGCGTGGAGAGGACAGTTTATCAGCGGAGCGCGAAGTCTCCATTTACTCAGGCGCCCTCTGTCCATACAGAAGCCCGTCTTCCACTTATTAGCTGCCGGCGCTCGCTGGTTGACTTGAAACAGCGGGTAGCGTGGTGCAGTCGAATGGCCGACATGAATCAAGAGTGGCGTGTTGCTCAGATGAAATTCTTGCCTTGGGGTGCTGCCAAGTGCCGGCGCGGCGCTCTATAGTATGCTACCATTCATACTGTAAGCCACACTCAGGCACAGGAACCACAATGGGAGAAAGTTTATCGTGTTTCATCACGCCAGCTCCTGTTCATGAAGCGCGCTGATTTAACTTATATCCCCCGTGCCAACCCTGCCCACTTAGGTGCCAGCACTCTCGCCTGGAGAGATTAGAAAGACAGTACATAAAGCGCGCGACAAACTCTTATAACTCCGACCGTTCTTGACAGATTCGGCAAAATTTTGCGCCAGTCCATTCTATGTCCGATGCTGAAGTCACCTTGTATTTACAAGGAAAAGTGGTTCACCACCCCATTTAAGCAAGGCCTGGTGTGAGGCAAGAATTATCTTTAAGTTTTATGTGTTCGCGCGGTAATTTAAGAAGGCAAAATTAGGAGCTTCCTGCCTAGCATTTACAGCTCTCACAGCCGCTTAATGGCTCTTAGTTCACAACGAGCTGTCGCATTCAGCAATGCGAGTGCCTTAAGCAGACCATACATATATTCGGAATGGACGACGGAATATTATTCGGTGACAAAGGCTTCAATACAAGGTCTTGACGTGTTTCATGTACAGAAACACGTCAAGACCGTCTATACGCGTCATGCTACATTGCATGTGTGAAGATACACCAACAGTTATAATTGTGAAGAAAATTTTTATAAATGAGAGGGCAAGCATGTGCTCACTTAATTTTAGCTGTAAATGTACCGCACTTTTTATTAAAACGTGAAAAAGAAAAGCAATATCGTTATAGTCATCGCTATAAACGGCACCTGCTTTACGGTACTGTGAATATTTATAAAATCACTGAGTCAAACATGGCTATCTTCAACGAGGCAGATAAGACAGAAGTGTTCAGCACAGCTAGGTGATTTTAAAATGTGGAGATTTGAAGATAACAAGCATCACTCTGAAGTTGCAGGACTGTCTAACATGCTTCAAAACCGATACTGGGCAAGCATTTTCGACGAGCAGCGTGTGAGCGTAGAATAATGAGGTGACATACCACTTCAATACAGGCGCAGCCTGCAGTTAAGAGCAGGTAGACGGCATTTGGAGTGCAGTTTTACGGAGAAATACCCTTTCAACAGGCGTGTTTCTGATCGCATAGAAATAGAGAGGTCAATGGAATCATAGCGGCTGTCACACGATAACAGGTGTTCACCGCTAGAGAAAACAGCAATAAACTTGTAACTGATGTTTTACGCTCTGTGTCTACGGCGGTGCATGACGCAAATTATTTGCGATATTGTTGCAAGCCCCGCAAAAATGACAAAGAAAGTACATCTATTGATGGCTTAAAAGGACTTTTTGAGGGCCTAGTTGGTGCATATTGACGAGATTTACTTAGAAGATATGAAGCGCCGGCTTCATATCTTGTGGAATACACAGTTGAAAGTAGGGCTTGTCCCTTGTATGTCTCTCTTGTGTGCTGCGTGTTTTTCTGGCGCTAAGTAAATCTCATCTAGTGATGGCTTCGCGCAGCTGTTCTCTGCGTGCGCAGTACGTTATTTTTTAGATGCGAAGCAGCTTATGGCGAAGTTCAATCCGGTTGTGGTGGTGGTGGTGGTGGTTGTGGTGGTGTGCTTCCTCACCACCCCCTGCGCATGCGCAAACACTGTCCACACACCTCCTCTTCCTCGCTCCCCCCCTCTCTCTCTCCTCTAGGCATCCCTCGCCGCGCCGACCACAACCCCCCGCGCATGCGCGTCCCCTCCCCATTTCTCCCCTCTCCTACGCTCCCCCTCTCTCCTCGAGGCATCCCTCCCGGGGCGGTTACACTCCCCATTGCGCATGCGCATCCCATCCGCCCTTTCCCCTAAGCTCCCCCCCTCCGGTGGTGGTGGTGGTGTGCTTCCTGACCACCCTAACGGTGCATGCGCAAGCACTCTCCGCAACCTCCTCTCCTACTCTCCCGCTCTCTCTCCTCTAGGCATCCCTCCCCGGCGGCCACACAACCACTGCGCATGCGCGTCCCCTCCCCCCTCTCTCTCCTCTCCTGCGCGACATCTCCTCTCACCTCTCTCGCCTCGCAACGCCGACGTAGGCAGCGTCTGCTAGTGAGTTTCTTGATTGAAAAACTAGGAGTTGTTTCGTGTACGAATACAACCGATGAGCGAAGCTCCTTAGAACCGGGACGCAAGCGGCGTTCGGCGCACGCGGAGTTTCATTCTCCAGGCAATAAACTAACCACTGGGCGGACGACAGGTTGAAGCGATGGTTTCGCGCGTTCGCTGGTTTGAGGGGAGAGGGCAGAGTCGAAGAAAGAGGAAGAGGAAGTCTAATCCGCCTCCTTTTCGCATGCGTTCGTATTCTCGCGCTTTGCGCATCGTCCAGATGCCATCCGCGTCCCAGCGCTCATAAAGCTCATTTATCCTGCCGAGTGAGGGGGGAGACACCACAGCTGGCACCCTGCCAGGGAGCTTCAATGGCGATGGCGACGGCGGGGTGCCGGTCTCAGGAGCTTCGCTCCTAAAAAACCGACTACTCGCGCTGCACGACCGTTCAACGCCGACGCAGGCAGCGTTTGCTAGCGAGTTTCTTCATTGAAAAACCCGACTGCTCGCGCTGCACAACCGTTCAATGGCCATCCCGTAGCACCAGCGTCAACCCCGCCGCCAGTGTAAGCGTTAGCGCCCGCTGCTTCGCACATACACATGGTTCCCTTTAGCGGCAGATGGTGTCATTTTTTTTTGCCATTTCCGCTTATTCATTTGAGATCCGCAAGAAGACGAGGACGGGAAAAAGAACACGACACACAGAGCGCTTGTGTCACCTTTACGCTCCCGTCTTCGTGCGTCAACCGGTTTCATTAGGTCACTGAAAGAATACTTTTTTCTCAAGTGCGGCATTACTACGATTCATAGAGCATATACAGGGTGTTTCAAGAAATGTGTCCACTATTTTTAAAAAATTCAGCAAAATGCGGTATTTGTTCGCTGTCTTCATATATGCTTTTTCTGTAGCGGCAGGCATCTTAAGATGGTTGAAGACATGATTTGGGACAGTAATTAAGAAAGTTAAATTAATTAACTTTTTAATTAGTTGAGTTAGGTGGTTAAGTCCAATAGGAGAATTAAAGTCCTTCATGCCAAGAACACATTTTAGCTTTGAGATTTCGAAAAGGCGGCTTCTATTAATTATTGTGGCGTAATGAAATTCAGGCGAATTCAACGGCGAAACCGAAACCCAAGTACCCAAGTAAAGGGAACCGAAACCCAAGTAAAGGGAACCGCTGAGCGCAACAAGCAGACGACTAGAATTACGTCACTGTTCAAGACAACGGTTACAGAGGTGCAGTTCTTCCCCGTTCGTTTACGTATGTACGTCATTCGTGCTACTACTGCAAGGGCAGCCCACACACTCACACCAAGAAGTCGGTTGATGGTCGATATAGTGACGTTCACTCATTGTGGACGTCTCAGACGAATGGGGCAGTTGCGCTCTTCCGCCTTTCGGTTTCAGTTTCACCGCTGAATTTGGGAGAACTTCATTACTTCGCAATTATTCGTAGAGGCCGTTTTTTCGAAATCTCAAAGCTGAAATGGGTTCCTCACAAGAAGGACTTCAATTCTCCCATTGGACTTATCCACTTAACTGCTCTAATTAAAAAGTTAATTAATTTAACTTTCTTAATTACTGTCCCATATCATGTCTTCAACCATCTTAAGATGCTTGTCGCTACAGAAAAAGCCGCTGTGAAGACAGCGAGGAAATACTGAATTTTCCTGATTTTTAAAAAATAGTGGACACATTTATTGAAACACCCTGTATATGTTATATTATGAGCAACGAACCACTATCAATGCAAAAGAAAACATAAATAAAGGTGGCATGTCCTATAAATATGATAGCAGGGTTAAGTGGTTGCAAATAGCAGTGTGGTGTATTTTGAACTTGCTATTTAATTCTAATTCTTACCACTTGTATATGCTGTAACGTTATACCGATTGCAACGAGGTGCACCTGAAGGTCGAAAAGCAGGTTTGCGCGCTCGTCGTACATATTTGTTCATTAAACTCCAATAAATTAGCTAGGCACTTTGTCAGGTCTAACTGCATAATTAATCGCCGAATGCTCGTCTACTCAGAAGAAACTGTCTTCACCCGCGCCTGCCAGAGCACGCTGCCAAACTGCATTTTACCGAGCTCTAGCGCCCTCACGCGCCAGTGAAATAGTGCAGAAAACGTACTCAGCCACACTATATTCCTCCATCGCGCTGATACGTTCTCTTCCCGAAACGGCCGCGAGCGTGCCATGAGTGTGGCATGCAAGTCATGTTGCACATGACATGCCATGATTTCCATATGACCATTTAGCATTCATGTTCGCCATACAGTCACGTCACGCGATACCAAATTTGGTGTATATCAAACTAGCGAAATTGCCGTGAGCGTGCAATGAGCGTGGCATGCAAGTCAGTTTGCACATGACATGTCATGATTTCCATATGCCCATTTGGCATTTATGTTCGTCATACAGTCACGTCACGCAATACCAATTTTGGTGTGTATCAACCTAGCGAAACGGCCGCGAGCGGGCCATGAGCGTGGCATGCAAGTCAGTTTGCACATGACATGTCACGATTTCCATATGACCACTTGGCATTTATGTTCCTCATACAGTCACGTCACGCAATACCAAATTTGGTGTATATCAAACTAGCGAAACGGCCGCGAGCGTGCCATGAGCGTGGCATGCAAGTCATGTTGCACATGACATGTAGCCTAATGATTTCCATATGACCATTTGGCATTCATGTTCGTCATACAGTCACGTCACGCAATACCAAATTTGGTGTATATCAAACTAGCGAAACGGCCGCGAGCGTGCCATGAGCGTGGCATGCAAGTCAGTTTGCACATGACATGTCATGATTTCCATATGACCACTTGGCATTTATGTTCGTCATACAGTCACGTCACGCAATACCAAATTTGGTGTATATCAAGCTAGAAAAACGGCCGTCAGCGCGCCATGAGCGTGGCATGTAAATCATGATGTACATGACATGCAGGTCATGATTTTCATATTAGCACCTGTCATTTATGTTGGTCATGCAGAAATGTCTCATCGTACCAATTTTTCGATATACTATCAAATTAAGAAAACGGCCTCAGGAGCACATGGCCATGGCGTGTAAATCATACTTTCCATGACAAGTTATTCATGATTTTCATGATATGACCAGTCATTCATGTTTGTCATACAGTCATGTTATGCCATACCAATTTTGGTATATATCCCAATACCGATACGGCCAGGAGAGCCCAAAGTCGTAGGCGGCTAGATAGATAGATAGATACGCTCAGTCGCCGCAATTCGCTAAGAAATGCTTCGCATTTAAAAAACCGGCGGCTTGCGCTGCACAACCGTTCACTGGCCACCCCGTATATATAGGCACTGGATCTTGACCTGCAAGGTAGTGCCGGTGGGAGATTTCTCCTGTGCGTTGTTGCATAATAAAAGTTCGCAGCGTGCGCGTCAACTAAAAGCGGACTGCGGGTCTCTGTCTCCAGTCGGAGTATTCTGTCTCTCATTGCCCATTAGCAGCGATTGGCATGTTCCAGTAGGAAACACCGGTCCATCACTGCGTGCTTTGCGTCTCCCCAGGTTTCTCTCCTGCGCAACGCTGCGATGAGCGCCAGCGTCAACGCCGCCGCCAGTGTAAGCGTTAGCGCCCGCTGCTTCGCATCTCAGATGGTTCCCTTTAGCGGGAGATGGTGTAATTTTTTCTTCATGTTTCTTTTTGCTTTCTCTATATGGTTTTATTCCTTCTTTCTGCTTTCTTTCGTTTTCTTGTCTTATCTTTTTCTCTGTTGCTGTCTCAAGTCCATCTCAAGTAAGCCTTGTCCCACTCCTCACTCTCACTTCAGTCTTCCTTATCCTCACTTCTCTTTCCAGACCCCTTGCTAAACTATACTTTGCAAGGCTATGCGAAGTTGTACCCTCTGCTTTCCTCCTTGCTTCCGCCTCACCCTGGCATAGTTCCTCCGCACACTATCTCCCCTCTTCTATCTCCTCGCAATACTATAGTACGCATGGCTATGCTGTACTTGGAGCTACTTGGGATATACCCGATTTCTGTGGCTGGTAACGCGAAACAGTGGAGCGAAAAGCTTAACAGCTCCGTTGATAGAAATATTAGCACAGCCTGCACTACATCACGCAAGGCAGAGCTGGTGGGCCACTACGTCGTCCTGCCTTGGCTAGGCTATCAGCCTTCCAACTCGTTGGTACCCATCTCTCGCTATACTGTGCTATACATGGCCGTGGTTGAACCTTCTATTTCTCTCTGTGTGTGTATTCTTCCTCCCTCACTCCCTTTTCCCTCCTCCTCACCCTGACTTACCTTTCCTACCACTTCGCTATACTATTCAATACGAGGCTCTCATCGTGGCGCTCTCTTCCTCGTATTCTTCGTGTTCTGCTTAAGTCCTCAAACATGTGTGCACTGTGCACGCTCTCCCGCTACGCCGATGAGTCGTGTATGGGATGTAATAACTCGGATGGACGAGTGCACGAGTAAAGAGACAGAGAGAGAAGGCAATTGTCGAAAAAAATTTTGACGATGTGGGGCTTGAACCCCCGAGCCCACGATCTGAAGGCGAGCACCGAGATCACTTGCCTAACCAGGCACGCTAGCAGAGCCGAACGTAGCCGCAAGAGTAAATACGCAAGTTATGGGAATCAAATTACATTAGATTGGAAACGAACATATTTTACATAATAACAACATATTTACATTAGGTGTTCTGGTGTCTCTAGCTTCAACAATTTTTCGATAACTCACGCAAAGAACCTAATGCTTCACATTTCCTGCTCGCAATATTAGATGTAGCGCACCTTTACGAGTCTGAATGCAGAGAATCAGGGTATATTTTTTGTCTAGCAATCTCAACATGCAGGAAATTCACAAGTGAAGCACCTTCAAAACAGCAAAAAAAGCAAGGTCTGCTCCACAGAAGAAGGTCTGCGGAGACCACATAAGGATAAATTGGGAAATAAAGTAAAATTGTTCTGGAACAAACCTGCAAAAGCGAACTCACCTCTTTAACGCTTGTCAACCGTCGACGGTCTACGCACAAGTTCTGACTGTGCTCCAAATAAAACCGCTTTTGAGAGGCTTGGCAGCTGCGCGCCTTTCAGGGACGTCCTATTTGCAGTGTAAAGCCGAAAGACGGCTTTGGCTGAGCGCGCATGCGTTATTTTTTGTTTGTTTGTCTTTTTCCTGGCTCACAGCCTCTGAGGGTTTTTTTATCGCCACATAACACATCCCGTCGTTCACCGGCTCTCGAAGGGGACGTCCAACAAAGCAGCCTAAGGTTTATGGCTAAAAAGAGTCACAATTTCTCCGCTAGGGTGAAGGATTGGATGGGATAGCAACGAATTGCAATGTTATTCTAGGAAAGACCAGCAGGTCACACCTTTATCGTACACTGCCGCTGCTATGAGCGAAGTAACCTAGTGCGGTCTGTGGTTCCAAGGCAGTTATTGCGATGAAAAATATAAGAGCGCGAGCATAGGCGACCGTAGCCTCTAGGTCAAAGTAGTAAACCGAAGTCGGGGAGCACAACCCCTGTAGAACACGGGCGGGGGGATGCCCTAAGTGCGCCTTTTGATTCTTTGCCCCACGCGGTAGGTTATAGTAAATGCGCCGCTGCAACGCTTGCGGTCCTGCGATATGTGCGTACCACTATCGGGAAATTGTGTGTACAAATCGCTCACCAGTATAATACTGGATATGCGTGTGGTGTGGCCGATTGGTTCAGCAAGTCGCACCGGGGAACGAGTGGTATCTGCGCGGAAGTGCACTTCGGAAAAATTTTCATGTGGGCTATTATAAATATTTTTAAATGTTATATATACATGCCTATAAATATACGAAACGGCATAGTCACGCCTAAAGCGAAGTTAAAACGCCACTGACGGTATACAAATAATCGCTATCGCATTAAAGGGTTCATTATTAGTCAGTTAAAGGATAATAGTTTTGCATTTCGCTTCAGCGTTACAAATGGCGTTTGTTTTTTGCATTTAGAACTGCAACAGCTAGACACAGAGTACGATGTTGGTGATGTGTGTTGATGTATGATAATTAAATGTTAGTGGAAATTTTGCAAAATGTACTAACAGGTTATTTATGCTTCCTTTCATATGAAAACAACGCATCTGGTTTCCCACACGACTCAAATGGCGGCTAGTTTAGGAACCAGTAATTGCGTGGGAGCACAAATATAGAGTGGCACATTAAACAAATGCTTACACATGCAATGCGTTATATAGGTAAATATTTATACATAGGACGGAGTTAATAGGAGATATTCATAATTCTTGGTGCTCCGGCAACACTGGGCACGTCCGCCATTTTTGTTGGGCACCGTCGCGGAATCGTCTGCTAGCGTCTCCAGAAGGAAAGGCCACGGAGAGGCTGAGCCGCTGTCGTTGGCGGAGCTTTCGGACCGAGAAAATATGGCTTTTTCTTTCGTAATCCAGCGCCGAACGGTCATTGAACGTCACTGTTCTGCCACAAATTGACGAGAACGCAATATCGGAGCTCTGCGCGCTTCAAAACTCATCCGGATGGCAGCTGCACCAGGCGCATCACTTCGCAACGCCGAACAGCTGTTTTATAGTGGCTGGTGGCGTGTGCTCCCGATCTGAGGTAGGCGTTCAAGAAAAGTGTTCATTGCAGAGGAGGTGTGACAATAAAACTTCTAAGATAACATTGCACAGCAATACATCTCCGTTCAATTTCCCACAGCAATTATAAAAACACGCTTCAGCTATCGAAACCACGTTGTTTCTGCGCGACCTGTGCAAAGCCATACTATATGGCTACACCCTTCGCAATAGCGCGTGTTGTAGTTTTTCGAAATAAACTTGGCGTGGACATGCGCATGAGCGGTTCAATGCCAACTAAACAGAAATACTGATCGCGCGTTTCGACTGTATGAGGAGAGAGCGTCCCGATCGTAATGCTGTTTCAATACACAGTGGTTGTTTATAATGCCTTGTGGTCGTAATATATCGCATGCATCTAGTGCTGTCGTCCTGGTTTTCTTGAACGCTATAAGTGTGCGTTCATTCACTTATCTTTTTAAAACATCGTGTTCCTTGATTTCGCATGCCACGCAGGCATGCATTATCGCACGCCGTGCATTATTGCGATCAGTATATAAGCATAAAAGTGCCCGCGATCAGTGGAATAGTTAGTACGATGAACTACCGAACAAATAACTCCATCTGTAGTACGGCTCCGTAACTGAGCGCTGCGTGTTTGCAGCGCACGCTGACCGAAGGAAGCAGGAGAACAATAAAAGCGGATGGATAGGGGGGCTGGGGCGTAAAGCGAAGGGCGTACGTAGCATGCGCACACAAGGTGGCCACACACTGCCTTGCGAAGTTTGCGAAGCGGTGGCTCTGTGTGTCCTTGCAATCCGGTCTCGTGTGGCGGCAGTGATGTACCGCGGACGCGCGCAGCAGCGTCTGTGGCACTGCTTATAGACGTGTAATTATGTCCTTGCTTTCGTCGATCTGCAATACCGACCAGCAAATGCCGATCAATGCCGATCAAATGCCGATCAAATGCCGATGCTATCTCGCGCGTGCGCGATGTCGGCCGTGTGTTTTATATTGCACATATGCTAATATATTCTTCTGTAAGTCTTGCTATGTTGCAGGTGAGCACTTAAATTGCACGGAGAAATATGAACTGAGTTTGTAGATTGCTTTTGCGAGCGCCAGTCATTGCCGAACCGAAACACAGTGCCGATCATGTTGACGAGGCAAGTCCGCGTCGGTATGTTCATTTCTTCATTCATGTAACTGATAAATTCGATTAAGGTTAGTCCTACGTTGTTCCCGGCATTGGCAGGGCTCCCTCGTTGCCTGAACAGCGCACGAAGCATTGGGAAGTCATCGCAGAATGAACATAAACAATCAGCAAGTAGGACCGTAAAGGCTGCCATATGCGACTGGTTTCGTGTTCGTGCCCAACAAAACATGGCGGATCGAGCTTACGGGATCGTCGACAGATGGCGCTGCACATTTTGAATATCCCCCCTCTCCTGTGAGGTGGTGGGGTATACGGAAAGCTCAGTGATGGTTACTGTGTAATAATGCAGTCCTCAAGAAAGGTATATTTGTTGTGCATAAAATTTGGGGCAGCTATACACTAATGGCGCGAAGAGTGTGGAAACAGCGAAGGTGGTGGCCATCCCCTCCTCTTTTCGCTCTTGCGATTCCTCACTACTCATTCCCACCATCCCAATATGGTATGATTTCTCTTCTCTGTCTCCGTTTTTTATATATATGCGTAATGCTCTATCTCTCTTCCTGTCTCTTTGTTTCGGTCACGTGTATCTGTCACTTTTGTGTTCTGACTCAAAATATTCACAGCTGTGGATAATTTTGCTCATTGTTCAAATGCGAATCATTTCTTGGTGAACTGCGGGTACTTTGAGTGTTTCTATCTACGTATCTATCCATCTATGTATCTAGCCGCCTACGTCTGGCTGCTCTCGTGATCGCCTCCTTAACTTGGGGTAAACCAAAATTAGCATGGGAGGGCAAGGTGTTCGTAAAATATGTCTGGCTGCTCATGACATGAACAACGTGAAAATCGATTCGCGTACGTCGTCAAACCCCTTCCTAGAGACGCGTGTGGGTCATACCCGAATACCACGGGCCGTGGTATACGGGTACGTGCCGTAGGTGATTGACAGTGTTGGCAGTTTGTATCTATCCAGGAACGGTGAGAATAGACATTCCTATTTTAAATACGAGAGCGTTAAGAGAAATTGACATCGGTAGCGTTGACCCGACGAATGCAAAGAATAATTATAAGAGTCCCAGAAGGAATCAAACCCAAGTATTCTGTGTGGCAATCAACTATTCTACCACAGAGCCACGCCAGGTCTCGGAACTGCTGTGGAAGAATGCCTTATGCAGCCAAACTGTTGCTGAAAAATCAATCGCAGTTGCAGTGCTGGGTATCTATTTTTATAAACAATACATATGTATTCCTATGATACAGGTGTCATGTCGGGTTAACTACAATTCTTGTTAAGGTATGAGGCCAAGTGGAAAAAGCGACTTTTTTTTTTCAAAATGTCAGTTTTTGGATTTTGATCATGTTAAACGCGCAATTCATTCATCTTCATTTTGCGGCAAAAGGTTTCTGTCTACGCAGATTTTTCAAAAGATACAAGGAAAAATGTGAGACCACCCATCACCTTCGAAACCGAAACTGAAAGTGCCAGTTTTGTGTGAATCATAATATTACCTTGATATGTAGTATTTTGTTCGTTATTTAGCAATTATATCAACCGTGAACATGTAATAATGCTCTAAAAGACCTGCCAACCCATAATTTTTGTTCATAAAAGTCATAAACCTCTCACCAGGTGCACGCGTAAAGTCGTACATGTGTTGATCACACTCAAGGACACGTACGTGAGCCTGTAAACCATCAAATTTGCTTTGTTTAACGCTGTGTGTCATTTTAATAGTGGAAACAAAAGCACATGATACTTTTTAAGCAAATGCGGATCGATCCAGGTCTCGACACTACAAAAGCTTGCCTCACAATTGATCCGCACCGCAGCGCGAAAGCGTCCCGTCATTGCACTGACGCTGCAATAAAAGCTTGAAAAAAAATTGAGAGTGGCCACTCGAGCAAAGGCACACAATAGTAAGGTCCACGATGTAACTGGCAACAAATATTCAAAATCTTAGCGCTCTTGACCACTTTATGTAAGCGCTGCACCTGTTTCAAATCTTCTTTGTTGATTTTCTCAGAACTTATATTTCCGGTATTTTTCCGTACGCGAACAGTCATAACTCTTTTTCTAATAAACATTTTTCATTAAAACATGGCGCACTTTCTTATGACCTTAGCAGGCGTGCAATGAACCTCAATAAGCAAAATCGTGCCACAAGGTTTAATATAGCTGCCTGTTATACGAAGGTGGCCTTAGTGCAATTGCATACTTTTTTGGTTATTTCATCACTATGTTTTTAATAGTCATCATATCTCATTTGTTTTGGTTCATTGCACAGGCCGACGTCATTTTCATGTTCCTGCAAAAAATGACATTTTTTTATTGAGCGCAATTTGAGTTAGGAGAGTTCGCGTGAGGCTCACTTTTAATGACATCTTTAATTATGAAAAATTAACAAAAAACAGGACTTGCTTTAAAATGCTCAAATGTGCCTAAAAAGATGTGTTCCGTATTGTAGGCTAATAATCTCTAGTGATTATCGCTTTTTAAAAAAAAATTTTCCGACACTTGGCCTCATACCTTAAGCGCCATCCACTGGAGGTAGTCTACGTGGCACTATCCTGGGCTACCATCCTGGCACGCACAAGCGCTACTGATCAACAGGGCTTGTTGCTGAGCTAGTTGGTTAATACTTTAGGGAAAAACATTCACGGCACAAAGAGTACGGGGACGAAGTGAAGAAACGAGCAGACAGACACGAGCGCCAATTGGCGCCCGTGTCTGCCTGCTCGTTTCTTCCCTTCGTCCCCGTACTCTTTGCGCCGTGAATGTTTTTTGCTACTGATCAGTTTACCGCTTTTGGTGCAGCTTACACACATGATGCTGTTGGAACCATGCCGCACAAAAAAGTGGCCCATTTCTGTACCCACTCGTGATGTGTAATGAAAAAGAAGAGAACACCGGGCACACTGCGTCAGACGCCACCACAGGGTGGCAGGAGACTCAGACGGGTGATCAGACCCGCTACAGTTTAAAAATAAAAAGAAGAAATATCCAAGAGCGTCGGGTTCGGCATTGTCTACACTTGCAGCGAGTTACTAAAATTCAGCTCTCATCCCCCCACCCGAACCCTAGAAGTGAGGACCAGGAGGCTGCCCTGCTGGGTTGCTCAGACCTTCAGGCCCGAAGGCCTTGTTCGAGAGGGCGAGACTGGCTGCTTCGACAAATGGGGTCGCGGACTAGGGAGTCCAACCAGTATGTAGGGCTCCTGCGTGAGTTCACGTTTCTCTCATTTAATAAATGTTTTTCAGCACAATAAAACAGAAAGGCCTAACAACTGTGGCATTTCTTAGTTCGCGCTTGTGCTGTGTACACATGCGCGTTCTTTTCGTGTGCCTTCTTTGTGCTTCAGTGACGCGCTGCAAGTTTCGACCTGCTTGCCGTTCCTCGCGTGGCATTCCGATTTCTTGCTATCACATTCATTGCTTCGCCTTTGCGGCGAAACTGTGGCATTTTACAATGGAGCAAATACTACTTCTTCTAATATATATGAATCAGTAGAAAACACCACACGCTAAAGTATTCCACATATCTGTACAAATGAGACACCTGTGATATGGCTTTGCCTGATGCTGCTGCTATGACGTCTACTATAATGTCAACGTGCGCAGTTTTATAGCGGAAATAGCATACTGCATTGTGGGTTTGGCACAGTACAGCCGAGAGTTCGTAAAAAAGTGTAGTGAAGTTTGCCTGCATATGTGTGCATGGGTATATGACTTTGATGTGCATGGGAGGCATAAATGCAGGAGAGTTAATGAACCTGAGGCCACCTTGCTGTTAATTACGGGTAATGGAAAAGACGACTAAAAGCTGACTAGGCAGGCAGATTAGTTGCTGGGGTGAGTTTTTAAGGCACGGATGGGAGGAAGTACGGATGCCTGGATGCCGTATCACAAAAATAAGGAGGGTAAAAAATGTGGAGGATGATGGAGAGGGGCAGTTCAGCTTGCACCACATGTTTTACAAACAGCCCTGCAGTGGCAGCTACGCTAGTTACTCGAGATGTGGTTTATCGCGTGACGATTGCTTTGACGAGTGGCCCCATTGAAAGAGAAGAGTAATGTTTTGTTCTGTGCGTGGCATTGTTTTGTTTTAACTAAAGGTGTCGTCTAGTGAGCTAGGTCAACGAGTCCGACCATTGCATTTACTAACTTCTAGAATATTGCCATGGTGGCAATAGTTCGCCTCTACGGCGAAACGTCGTAAAGCAAGCACGACGCATTTACTAGGTACACTCGTTTTCGTGGAATCATTTTTTGTCAAGCAAAATTCGAGAAAAATTTATGCTAGTGAGCTTTATTGTGGACAAGAAATTCGAAAATCAGGTCGTACAAAATAACTCAATAAATATTTTTTCGCTTAATGGTCCCTCAGACTGACTTGCCAAAAATTTCCTCAAATGGGCTCCATTTCCTCGATCGGACTGACTCCGAGTTCCGATTTACCGGAATTTTCCTGAATCGTATTCAGGCTCACCATAATTTATCCCAACTGGACTCCATTGGAACTCCGGTTCATGAATTGTTCGTCATCTATGCTCACTGAAACTCACAATAAAAAAATATTGCTCACCTGGGGTCCATCCTGAAAAAATGTTTCTCAGCCAGACTTTTCGCGACTCAGACTCACGAAAATATCCTTCAACCAGACTCCTTCGTAGTCAGACTTTTTAAGTTTCCTCAACCAGAATCTATACGACTCAGCTTCCCCAACATTTTCTTCGATCGAAATGACTCGTATACTCAGTCAACAATATTCGATCAGATAGGGCTCCCTCTGGCTCAGACACACCGAACTCCAGTGAAACCCGGTCCAGTGTGACTAAAACTCATCTGCCCGCTCAGGCTCAGACTGATTTAACTTTACTGTACTGCACGCACTGTAAGTTGTTGACCAGAATTTCAAAGAACAAACTTCAAATAGACCGCAAATTATAAATAAATTGGGCCTTGCAACCATTCAAATAAATTCACTATCAAAACAACGTCCCAATATGTTTATCTGGAAAGAGCCACTTCGTGACCTCCTATTGCGAGGTCACGGAGCGGCTGGTGCAAAAGTACGTCAATGTCTACTGGAACCCTGTGACAGTGTACCCCGAATACTCGGGGCTGGCCAATGCTGAGCTGGGCGCAGATAGCTGCACATAAGACGTACGTTGAGCCCTACATGAACTTTACGGGATGCCCTCCATGGGTCTCGACGGCATAATGAGCAAGCTCTTGCTCAACCAGGTCCATCCGTCGATGAACTACCTGATCGAAGTCTTGAAGAAGGCGTGGAAACGCGGTGAGGTCCCCCTACCCATGGTAGCTAGTCCAGACCGTGTCGTGAGTTTCCAATTACGCACATGTTCCGACCCGGTAGCGACTTTTATTTCTTTTTACTTCTCAGTTGATTTCAGACGCACTCCTGCGTGTTCTTTTGCCTTCAGAAGTGGTGACTTCTTAGTGCTCGTTTCAGACAGTCTCTCCTAAATGTATCACCTTCTGTGCTCTTTAAGTATGCAGTAACGTAGAGCATATTTAATTCATATTGCCCTACTGAGAAGAGGTGTCGCCTACAAAGGTAGTTCAAGGCTCATAGCTCGCTTTAGTCAGACGATCCATGTGCGCTTTACGCAGCTCCCTTCGTAGGTATTTTCCCGTGTCCGTCTTCGGAATTTGATCCACAAAGATAACGCCGCCATGCAAGTTCTTGTGAAAGGGTGTTTGATCTGCCATAATGATAGAAATAAAATAAAAGGGCAACACTTGAGTAATTGCAAGCCAGAAATAAAAAAAAATAAAAGCAAAACGACAAATTCATGCATGAACCAAACAAACTTTAAGTTTCAGAAGAGTGGCTTGTTGGGCGAGTTGGTTAAGCATCATAATAGAAAAGCGCAAAAAAGAGGGACGAAGAAAGAACCACACGAACCAGCGCAAACTATCAACTGAGTTTTATTGAAAAACATTCATATAAATAGTAGTGCAAACAGTCACATGGTCACAAATCAAACTCGAGCAGAAAAGATTAGATTTTAGCGGCTGGCGTTTAAGAAATCTATTTCAGTGCGATGCAGCGTGATCGAGGGCCTCGCTACACATGTCTCTCCAGACCTACTAATAAAAAAACGCTTCATCAATTTCTCTCGCCACTTTTTCTTTTAATCTTGACAGCACCCTTGCGCTTGTCAGCAAGGGCGCGCAGCCGCAGTCTCTACAATGTAGCGACAGGTTCGAACAAGGTGCTCCCCTCAAAGAAGCCTTGTGATCTAGTAATCTATTATTTAAACACCGGCCCGTCTGCCCGACGTAGCACTTCCCACACGATAACGGTATATGATATACCACCCCAGTGCCACATTCAACCAATTTTTCACGGTGCTTGATAGCACACCCATGATCACGCTTGCTCTGCCCCGACAACTTCTTGTCCACAGCCGCGCATACCCGGCCAAGCTTGTTCCCAGCGGTAAAAACCACCCGGCATCCGAACCTAGTGCCCACCTTTTTCAGTCGATGGGATACCCCATGAAGGTACGGGATGCTTACAAAAGGAGCCACGTCTTTGCTTTTAACTTGGCTCTTACCCCGCACCTCCATCTTCACCTTCTGCAAAATCCTCTCGCCTAGGGCGGCTAGACGGCGCGCAGGGAACCATGACTGCTTCAGCCGCTCCACTTGTCGTGAAAAGCTGTCGTTCACGCGATGTGGACACGACTTTTTGAGCGACGCCTGCAGGCAGGACATCGCAACACCATCCTTCACTATTTTGGAGAGACCCGAACGGAAATCAATAATAGGCTTGACGCTGCGGGGCGCGTACATCCAGCAAACATGGCTTCTAGCGAATACTAGAGACAGATCTAAAAACTGTATACAACCGTCTTTAGGCACCTCACAGGTAAACTTCAGCCCGGATCCCATTTCCCTGAACACTCTCAACACATCGACCCTAGTGCTAACACACCGACAATCATAAACGAAAACCATGTAATCATCGACGTACCTGAAGGTTTTCTCCACAACAATTTCCAACGCACTCGCCAAGTCAAGGTGAATCGCGCTCAGGAAAATGTCGCTTAGTACTGGTGCAACACTCGATCCTATACACACGCCCGACCTCTGGGTATATGCACACCCCTTCCACCCAATGACAGTCGACTTTGAATATACAGATAGGAGTTCGAGGAAGCCACATGTCGAAACACCACACCTTTGTTGGAACTCCTGTTCGTCATAGAGAACAAAATCAGGCCTCTGGTGGCTGATAAAGAGGGGACCTTTGCTGTCCTGCCGGAGGGGTTGTTCCTGGAAAAAGCTGAAGAGGCGGTCAAGAGGCACCTGAAGGCGTTTGACGGAAGACCGGCGGACGTTAAGAAGAAAGCGATCGCCCTTATGCAAGATATGCACCTTGATCGCCTGTGCTCAGAGGTGAAGAAAGTGAAGGGTACGGTGCTACAGATGTTTTTCACCGTGAAGACACACAAGGCCGAGTGCCCTTTTCGCCTCATTGTGTCGGAGCGTGGGACTTGGCAGCGCGAGGTTTCCGGATTCCTTCAGAAGCACCTGTCGTCTTTGTGTGTGGTGGACCCGTTCCGAGTGAAGAATTCTGAAGAGGTAGCCCAATTTTTGATGGAAGGATCAGCGAAGGTGTTGTCAGGGTTCAGTGTGGATGTTGAAGACCTGTTCTATTCGTTGCCGCATCACAGAGTTTTGGTGCGTGTGAGGAAGTGCATTCAAGAAGACAATGACGAACAGGAGTTCCAACAAAGGTGTGGTGTTTCGACATGTGGTTTCCTCGAACTCCTGTCTGTAGATTTAAAGTCGACTGTCATTGGGTGGAAGGGGTGTGCATATACCCAGAGGTCGGGCGTGTGTATAGGAATCGAGTGTTGCACCAGTACTAAGCGACATTTTCCTGAGCGCGAATGACCGTGACTTGGCGAGTGCGTTGGAAATCGTTGTGGAGAAAACCTTCAGGTACGTCGATGACTACATGGTTTTCTTTGATGATTGTCGGTGTGTTAGCACTAGGGTCGATGTGTTGAAAGTGTTCAGGGAAATGGGATCCGGGCTGAAGTTTACCTGTGAGGTGCCTAAAGACGGTTGTATACAGTTTTTAGATCTGTCTCTAGTATTCGCTGGAAGCCATGTTTGCTGGATGTACGCGCCCCGCAGCGTCAGCCTATTATTGATTTTCCGTTCGGGTCTCTCCAAAATAGTGAAGGATGGTGTTGCGATGTCCTGCCTGCAGGTGTCGCTCAAAAAGTCGTGTCCACATCGCGTGAACGACAGCTTTTCACGACAAGTGGAGCGGCTGAAGCAGTCATGGTTCCCTGCGCGCCGTCTAGCCGCCCTAGGCGAGAGGATTTTGCAGAAGGTGAAGATGGAGGTGCGGGGTAAGAGCCAAGTTAAAAGCAAAGACGTGGCTCCTTTTGTAAGCATCCCGTACCTTCATGGGGTATCCCATCGACTGAAAAAGGTGGGCACTAGGTTCGGATGCCGGGTGGTTTTTACCGCTGGGAACAAGCTTGGCCGGGTATGCGCGGCTGTGGACAAGAAGTTGTCGGGGCAGAGCAAGCGTGATCATGGGTGTGCTATCAAGCACCGTGAAAAATTGGTTGAATGTGGCACTGGGGTGGTATATCATATACCGTTATCGTGTGGGAAGTGCTACGTCGGGCAGACGGGCCGGTGTTTAAATAATAGATTACTAGATCACAAGGCTTCTTTGAGGGGAGCACCTTGTTCGAACCTTCGCTACATTGTAGAGACTGCGGCTGCGCGCCCTTGCTGACAAGCGCAAGGGTGCTGTCAAGATTAAAAGAAAAAGTGCCGATAGAAATTGATGAAGGGTTTTTTATTAGTAGGTCTGGAGAGACATGCGTAGCGAGGCCCTCGATCACGCTCCATCGCACTGAAATAGATTTCTTAAACGCCAGCCGCTAAAATCTAATCTTTTCTGCTCGAGTTTGATTTGTGACCATGTGACTGTTTGCACTACTATTTATATGAATGCTTTTCAATAAAACTCAGTTGATAGTTTGCGCTGGTTTCATGTGGTTCTTTCTTCGTCCCTGTTTTTTGCGCTTTTCTATTATGAAACTTTAGGTAATTTTAAAGTGAAGCTCCATATCGCTACGGCGAAACGGAAGTACGTCCCGTCCTATCTATGCAAAAAATCCTACCACGTATGTGGCTGAACAAATGAGCAAGCCTTTCTACTCACTACTGGTCCACTAAAAATGATGAACTCGGGCCACAGGCAAAAACGTATGAGCTACAGAAATTGGGCAAATCCCGCCACTCATTACTGTTCCGCTAAAAATGAAGAAGGGAAGACAGGGGCGCCACAGACCAAATAATATTTCTAGGCAGACGTATCGAAGCATTGAGAAAGGTTTTAATGACCGGTCAGAATTAATCCCGTGAGAAAAGCCATGGATGCACGTTTCATCTTCACTCGTTAGCCATCTGTACCGAGTGCCTCGGCGGTGATTTGTTTAAACACCAGAACTTGCCTCACTCGAAGTAGCGTATGCTTGTTTAGGCTTGTTATGTTTCGGGCGAGCCTAATTGGGTTCAAGAAATAAAGGTACAAGTGGCGCTCTTTCTTGTCTTACAAGCATATCAGGTCCAAGCACTTACTTGAGGCATTTCGACTATTCCGAAAATCTGCTTTAAAAACAAGGCTGGTACAAAAACAATGCGTCTAGTTTAGTTGAATAGTCATATTGGATACGTATGTTGTGCAATCAGCAGTTCGCTTCTGGGAAAAGCTAATTAACTGTCAGAATAAATAATGAAAATTAATTGAGTGAGTTCATTAATTGAGGGAACGCTTTTCTCGTTAACAGCAGGTATTGTTGCGGCAACTGGAGCAGCAGATTTGAACCTCGTGCTTCTTTTTAGGAGGCTTCTGTGATCCGGTTCGGCAGCGCGCAAAGCACAAAGGAATGCTCGAGGGCACACGAACACCGACGAGCGGCGAGTGTCTCTACTAGACACTGAAGTCAAGGTGTAGGCTGAACGCTAGATTTTTCTCCAAAAAGCTGTCTCATGTTGAATGAAGCAACACAAGCTTCTTTTGTGCAGCATTAAACAATATTGCCACGCAGGACAACCGAAGACAACGAAATAAGGAGCACGAGCAGACACTACGGTTCCTATGAGGAAGAAGACGCTGGAGAGTCTGCTGTTGTGATGTCCCAATAGAGTCCTTGCTTTCAATTTTCGCAACGTGGTTCTGTGTCTTGTTCTCTCCATGTTGTGACAACATCCTTCATCTTAAAAGTTGTGTTGGGAATGATTACATTGTGGGAGGGATTCGTGGTAAATATGACGGTAATATTGGAAATTATAATGAACCACGTTACAATAAATGCTGCCATTGTACGTGGGTGGTCGTGCGCGTAATATAAAACAGGATTACGCAAAATTAATTCCATTGTAGTCATCATCTATTTAATGCCTGAGCATAATTATTTTATTGTTATGCTGAAATCTATTGTATGCTTAATTTTCCAGTTGCGTAATAAAGAACAGCAAATATGACCAATGCGTGAAGGTTCTGAAGGCAAAACACGAACAAGACATAACAGAACGAAAAAGCAGCGTTGTCCAAAACAACCAAACTTTCAACTTTTTTTACTTATTCAACTAACCTGAGACCAGTCGCACTAGCTCCTCTTCGCTGACGCCTTCTTTTGCGGAGGGCTCTATAACCACAAACGCGGTTGGCGCTTCTCCGAGGTCTCGGTGATCGATGCCAACTACAGCGGCCTCCAAAACAAGTGGGTGCTGGGTCAGAAGAGTCTCTATTTCTGCGGGAGCCACTTGCTGGTCCATGCACTTTGATCATGTCCTTCAGGCGCTCCACAACGTGTAGCTGGCCAGAGCGGTCATAGTACCCGGCGTCACCTACGGGAAGATCGCATTTATTGCAACTTAGCGCTGTTGTAAACACTTGTGATGATAAGCGATAATGAACTAGTAAAGCTAGTACGGATTTGTATTATAACTCAGCTCAATCAAAAGAAACAAAGAGAAGGCACAGCACTTTCGCCGTGTGTAAAGTAAGATTAAATTGGGGAAGCATCGATTTATACATGACACGCAAGGACGGCTTAACTTACAAAGAACCATCGAGTGCATGCCTACACCTTGTGAAAAAAATCACAGCATATCCACGGAGTGAATGATGATGAGTGGGCGAAGCTCCGGAGGTTCATCGGTGAAAACCGTGAATCTTTCGGGAATCTTGCCCAGTACATCATCAAAGACGTGACAAACACTGTGGGTATATATTGAGAAATTTTATTTAGTCGTGAGCCGTGGTTTCCGTTTTCGTACTGGAGCCGTGTTTTCTTCGTTGGTCGTGAGCCCTTGTGGTTACCGTTTACATAAGCCGTGGCTTCCGTTCCGCCTTCATTATAACGGCTTTATGGTCGGTGAAGTGGAGGGATAGGGGTACTTGGATGGGTCGTAGTGGGAAGTTTGCAAAAACTAGATCGATGCAGGTTCCTCGGATGGTGGTTGGTTGCATGTGGTCGAACGATATGCATGTGAGATCATCTCGTGATGCCATGTGTTGTATGGAATTGCGATCGTCATCGTCATAAGCGTCATCGTTATGACGCATAACGGGTACATTCCATGTGCTGTGCCGTGATGGCAGCGTCATCGCCATCAGGCCGATTACGCCTGAATCGTGACAAGGTTAGACTAAGAGGAGCTTCGGTTAGACTAAGAGGTTAGACTAAGAGGAGCCCTAAAAGGCGTGAAAAGATTAAGGTGAAAGCAGGTGTACGCAATTAAACAAACGAATGTGATAACAGTCATTACCATTGTGCCAACTTGCGTTCAAGATATGTGTATTCGGCCTCCAACAAACCCAGCATTTTGTGGCTGTCCTACATTCCGCCATCTGTCGCAATTAAATATGCCTCAATAAACAGCGCGCTATCTGTGTCTTCTCCACATGACGTTTTGTTTTTCGTTGAATTAGGACGTGAACGTATACATTTCTCCCAAATCTGCATCGTGTGAAATGTAAACGCTATTCAACAAAGCCTTGAAACATGAACACTGCTGTCAGTCGCTCGTCATGTGTATACATAGCCACGCCCGCCTTGTGCTTTATTTTTATGCATTCGAGTTTTTCTCCGAAAAGCTTTTAGGAACGCTCGGCACAGCTTGCGCCACAAAGTTCATGATGCTTCACAATTGTCTGAGATGTTTCTGTTAGAATTTCACGCAGAATGAGAATAGTGATGTTGCTCTGAGATTGTTCGTAAGCGCCAGTGATAACTCCAGAACCTTCGGGGCCGCATCTATAAATACCGACGCGCTTTACCGCAGATTAGATTAGCGAAGGCCGACACTCTGCTCGCCGCTATCATTGTACGCTGTGTATTGCTGTAGCTCGAAGCGTCGTTTCCCGTGCACAGGTCGACTACTGTCGTCGTCAACGTCACGACCACGTGACATCTGGTGGAGCTCCCGTTCGTTTATGTTCGGGACGCCCCCAGTAAAGCCCCCAAGCCCGCATAAATCGCCCAGAAGACACCGACACAACCAGCTACAGTCGAGCCAGGCGCAGACTCTAAGGACTACGGCAGACTCGATTCGCAGACTCAAAGGGCTTGTGGTGTTCACTTTCTTGTCTTCGTCTTTTTTTGCGCAACTATTAGGCCATTATGAATCAGTACCAACTAGCTCACCTTTCCATTTTGCTACCCCCCGCAGTATGGACTATTAGAGGAAAAGCCAAAAGCATCGGCTGACGAGGACAAGAGGCATGATGATGGCCGCAGTGTTCTAGGCAGCGATCGTGATGCAGCCGCCCAGGGAACCGCCGAGCTTCTGACGTACGCCATCTGAAAATCTCGACAGCTCGCTCGAGACGTTCGAAAGGGTCTCAGCGTTTATCAACTGGAACTTTGAGGACCAGGCTGCGCAACGAGTACTTTTACCTGGAAAAAACAGCAAGGACATGGCTCGAGAATCGGTAGTGGACACATGAGGCCTCGGGACCTCTTTCGCAGCATGCTCGTGCAGACGTTCACTATCGTCGTCCGAAAGGAAAGGGCCCGCGACCTTCCTGGAGTGGAGACACGGGTGCAATTCCTGAATGAAAACGAGACCATCCTCGCGGAAGAAATGACCCGAATGTTCCGCCACGCTGGCCCTGACATGCCCGATACGAAGAAAGTAGCTTGTTTTTTATGCGAGAAGTCAGTCAAACAAGAACTATTCGCAGGTCCGATGCATGCGAAACCCATCGAAGACCGTCCTGGAATTCCTGTAGGAAGCAACAGCGATCGAGGAGACGCTGGAAATGCGAATCCGCCATTGTAATCACCAATCGCTTCAAGACAGCCCAGCCTTCATGCCCTCGCCTCCGACGACCTGCGCGAAACGATCGAAGCGATCATGGAGGAGGAAGTGCGGGAGCTGTTGCCCATAGCACAGCCTCAAGTAGACTCTATCGCAGAGATCGTTCGAGAAGAAATGTAGCAGTCGCTGGGCACCCTTGAACCGCCACAGCCTCAGCCGCAAGTCATTAGCTACGCTGCTGTAGCCTACGCGACACCCCCCCCTCCCCCCCCCCCCCCACACACACACACGTCAAGACGTCGCACAGCCGCACTGCCATCGCAACATGCCCCCCGCCATAACACCGCCATACCGACCGCTCGTTGGCCAGTGCTTCGCGCCATGAAAACCAGACTTTTGTCGCGCCCCTGACAACTGCCCGCTCTGATACCACTGCCGCTCTGTTACCATGCTGCGCATGCTTGAACTAATTGCAAAACAGCGCACATTGCTGCCACCATGATAACATAACGAGATTATGTAGGCGAAGTGCAGACTTGGACCAGCTGTTAATGCGCCACTCTGCCACATACTCCAGTTTTCCTTTTCGATTATTTGAACACGAAAGTGTTTTATGCCGAAGTCCGCCGCGGCTCCGCAGACATGTTTGCGTAACGGATATGATGTTGTAAAATATGTAACTGTTGACAAAGAAAAACCTAGAAGAAAGAGTTTTGTCGCCGAGAATCCAACCTATACGACCTCTCGTACCACCGCGCGCGGCGCGAATCGACTGTACCACTGATCGCACATTATTCAGCTTACCAACGGCGAGTTATTTATATACACGATTTAACGTTGGCAGTAATCAGAGCTCGGTGGCTTGAGCGTATTCGTGTTATCACTAGCGCATTAGCGCGAGTGGCGTGGAGTGCGCGCTATAAAGGTAATCACCTCGCGCATTACGATGCGCACGCCTCTACAGGTAGTGATCGCCCGTGCACGCGCGCTTATCTCCTGATAGGAGCCATTTGTACGTCTTGTGCATTCACGGCAAGTTCCAGAGAGCAAAATGGTCACTTGGCTCGCTGCAGCCGCCACGTTTGCGAAAGCAGCGCGCTGCTCACAATCAAAGAAGTAGCAGTTGTTACAATAGTTAGTTTGCGCTCGTCCTGTGTATGTTCTTTTCCTGAGCACTTTCGTATTGAGGAGCGCTCTGCAAGTTTCGAGCTGTTTGCCATTCTTGGCGTGACATTGCAATTTGTTGCTATATCATTCGTTCTTTTGCCATTTGGGTGAAACAATACACAATAAACGCTCAACTACCTATTTCGAGACACGTTCCACTTTCGTGTTATACCGATTCAGATGACAGAGGGCTCTGCCAATTTTTTTTTTCTGTCCTGAAGTACGCGGCCACGCGAATACACAGTGATGCGCTTTATTTGCTTGCCCACTGAGAGCGCTTATTGTATCGTAAGCCTAACATATAACATGCATATCATGTCATCGGATTACAACTGGTATTTTAATTTTTGTGCACACAATATACCATCACACTTTTTAAATCCAACTATAGATATGACAACCGTTTACCTCCTTTTACGTATGCCTCCACCGCCGTGTTCTAAATTCACGGCAAGCGATTAAATTGCGTAATATCGTATCAGGCTCTTTAATTAAAAATGATGTAATCTGAGACACTAATGAATTCACTAATTCAATATTAAACGCTTCTTTTGAAGCGTTGCGAAATAATAATAATAATTATATTAATAATATTAATATTAAAAATATTAATAATTTTTTTTGTTATAACATCTGGATTTTGTGCTCAAAAGCCACGATGTTGTTATGAGGGACGCCTTAGTCGAGGGCTCGGGAAATTTCGACCGTCTGGCATTGTTTAGAGAGCCGCCCCAACGGCAAAATATATGCAGATACGAAATGCAAAAGTATGCGCTGTGTTTATTATTCTGAAAAATTTGGCAGATCGCACGCCTTGGGGAAATCGGTTTCACGCGAAGCAGTCGGCGAGTAATTGCCTATCTTGCATTTTTATGGCTTTGAGTCAAGCATTACCATGTGGATCGACGTACTTTACTTTTTTAAGTGTAGTAGCTGTCTGCACAGCGTATAAGCTTAGCTGTTACGTGGGCTACACTGACCTTTGAAGGGTAACTCGTGATCTGACTTAACGTCAGCACTGACGTTAGAGCACAAACGTTTGCATTATCCAAAACAAAGTGCACTTGACGGTGCGATGACGTGAATATCGTATGTAAATTTTGTTTGCGCATTTCTGCGGGTCGAGCAACGGTCGGCGATAGCTTGCTGAATCATAGGAACACAAGTGTAATGTTTATTAGACCGCTATAAAAGTGGAGGAAGCGCTGTCACCACAATGTAAATACGACATGAGGTCTGTATATCATTGAAGCGCATATATTACGTAATGTTTATTGACTTCTTTTAAAAATAGATAGCCAGCACTGCAACCACAATTCACGTTGTACAGACATTACGCCTGCATAAGGTATCTTTTACAAAGCGGTTTCCATTCCTAGCGTGGCTCTGTAGCAGAATACCTGACTGCCATGCAGGATGCTTGGGTGCGATTCCTGCTGGGTTCCTGACATTTATTATTTGCATTCGACGTGTCAACGCTGTCAACGTCGGTTTTGCTTAACGCGCTCGCATATAAATTACCAATGCTCGTTCTCACCGTTCCCGGGTAGATACTAACCGTCAACCACATCGGGCGCATACACGCATAGCGCGGCCTTTCATATACGGGTATCTGGCACATGTGACTGGAGGGAAGGGTTTGACGACGTCGGCGCCAGGATTGGCACGTTATTCATGTCATGACCACACAGTCATATTCGTGAAACCGTCTGAACATCTCAACCAAGTTAAGGAGGCGATCACGAGAACATTCAGACGTAGGCGGGTATATAGATAAACAGATAGATAAATAATTGTATCAAAATCTCAAAGCGCCTTTGACTCGCTAAGAAATGCTTCGTATTTGGAACTGCGTAGGAAGAGTAAGCACGAACGGAAGAAAAATATCTGATGAGCATAAACATGATGACTAGTCGTATAATCGGACATTTCAATATTCGCAAGTACTGGCTCCAAGGTATCCAGAACTTGCAGTGCGCTTCGAGCTGGACTGCAGCCTACTTCGTCTACGACAGTCAAAGTCGCCCGTACTCTATGACAATTCGCAATTTTATGACCTTCCGTGCATGCGCCAGGCACGCTGCTATGCGTGCAAGCATATTAGTTATCCCCTCTTTCCTTCTTCCCTTCTCTATTCTTTTCCTCCCCTTTCCCCCCTTCCCCCCGTGTAGGGTAGCAAACCGGGTGCAACCTGGTTAACCTCCCTGTCTTTCCTTTGCTTTTCTCTCTCTCTTTCAATATTCGCCGTGATCACGTATGCCATCGTGTGCACAACACCCGCCATATGACCGCCGGCGCGTATACTTACCACTTCGGAACCAACCCTCCTCATTGATTACTTGGGCAGTCGCGTCTGGCTGTTTGTAGTAGCCGCTCATGACGTGCGCTGCTCGAAATGTTATCTCACCAACTTCACAAGGATCCAAGATGACGACCATTGGAAGTGTCCACAATCTGCGTATTGATGAAGCGGGGAGGAACAATTACATGCGAAATTAGTACAGTTTGTTCGACAGATGCCACGAGAACATGAATTTGACTTACCATCACGTTTTTTCAGCACACGCAATGAATAACAAATACAATGATGTCGCTGTATTCTTGTGCTGATTAACCCTTTCTCGAACATTGACGAGGACGTTGCTCATCAGATTTTCCAACAAAATAACCGATTACCGCTACACTCGTCATCAACGAAAATTACTCCCACGTGGAGAAAAATTACGACTATACCCGTCAGACTTGTGTTTCTGGTCGCTAGATCGCCACATTTGTAGATGTTAAGACATTTGTGTCTCGGCTTTAATTTATTAAATTTTGCACGGCATTGCCATGCGGTGAAGCCGCCTTAGAGTTATGCTTTTCTACGCGATATGTGAAATATGGGAAACCCATTGTATTGAGAGATGATGCCCCTTTATTAAGAAAAAAAAAAACAGCAAATATGGAACGAAAATTTTTGACTGATTCTGGCACGTTTTTCCTTCTTTTATTTCGGTGTCGAAATGACTAAGACATAAAGTGTACAGAATAAGGCGTGTGAGGCATCTCCTAGGGCCGGCTCAAAATATATTTAATCTGCCTAGTGTTATCCGGACGGGCATTCTGAATAGACATTGCATGTGTTCGGGCACTTCTTCGCCAGAAGCACATCTCAACGGATTCTCTCAGAAAGTGAAGAAGCGACATTTGCTTAAAAACAAAGTACAACGGCCAGAAAAAAAATTTCGCAGATGCTACGTACCGTGGCAATCGATGTTATGCGAAGCATGCGGAGGGAAGGTGACTGTGTTGTAATATTTTATTGTGTGAAACCTTACAAAATGACGCTAAAGATATATAGACATGTTGAAGGCACAGATATATGTTGGAACAGTCGCATATTATTCATATAACCAAGTTGTTTAGAGTTGGCAAACGATTCCAACCACGATATGGTTATTACCAACACCAGAGGTGGTATGCAGATATGTAGCGCTTGTGCTTGCGAGGATGGTAGCGCTGCATAGCGCAACGTAGACCAACTTCAGTGGATGGCCGCTTAAATACAATCGGACGTGAACCCAACGTGACGCCTGCATCATAGCAGGACATATGCAATGTTTATAAAATGAGATAGCCAGCACTGCAACCACAATGGACGTTTCACCAACATTGCGCCTGCGTGGGGTATTTTTCCAAACCAATATCGAGACCTGGCGTCGCTTAGTGGTATAATACTTGATTTCCACGCAGAATGCTTGGCGTCGATTCCTGATGGGACCCGAACATTTATTCTTTGCATTCGGTGGGTCAAAGCAGCCGATGTCAGTTTTTCTTAACGCTTCCGGCATTTGAATTACCAATATCTGTTCTCGCCGTTTATTGGGTAGGTATAAACTTTCAATCACCTGTGGCGCATACCCGCATACCATGGCCGGTGGTATACGGGTATATGTGCCACACGTGTCTGCTGGAAAGGATTTGACGACGTACGCGACGGGATTTTCGCATTATTCATGTCACGACCAGCAAGACACATTCGGCCAGGAAACCCTCCTTACCCTCCCATGCTAATTTTGGTCTTCCCCAAGTTAAGAATGCGATCACGAGAGCACCCAGACGTAGATAGATAGATAGATAGATAGATAGATAGATAGATAGATAGATAGATAGATAGATAGATAGATAGATAGATAGATAGATAGATAGATAGATAGATAGATAGATAGATAGATAGATAGATATAGATAGATAGATAGATAGATAGATAGATAGACACGCTCGAAGTGCGTGCAGTTGGCTAACAATTGCTTGGCAATTAAAAATACAAGAGTTAGGGCACCGTAGCCCACATTGCTGTAGTTTACGGAGAAGTAAAAGAACTACTAAAAGATCAGTAGGCGAGTGTTGGGGTCAGTCATTGAGGCGAGTGTGGGGAGGAGGTACAAATGCTTGGGCGCAGTACAAGAAAAAAGAAGGAGGCGAAATAAACTGGACGATGATGGAGAGGGCCACAATACATAATCCACTAAGCCCAAACTCAGCGTCTTTCATCGCTTGATTACTCCATATCCGCCCGCAAGCTGAGTCTCCTGAAAGGCGGTTTTATTCTTTCTATAGTTACAAGAACGCCTCAAATAAGCGAACGCGCAGCTCAGAGGCCTCTAACCGCGCTTGCAAGGTCACATGTTGTGTTTATGATCTAGTGGGCGATTTGCTTGCAGTTCCGCTGTAGAAGAAGTTGCTTCGATAGGCGCCATCAGACAAGCTGCGACATCGTGACCGTGACATCTTCATAGATACCTGCATTAGAAGTCTTGGTATCTTTTGTACATTCCTGTTCCCAGAAGGTGGACTTTTAGCGTTGCATAGCCGTAGCTATGGGCAGACAACATGCAATTGAAAAACTTGGACCATCTCCCCGAAGGGAACCCTGATGGGATGCGAAGCAGCAGCGGTGCGCACGGCATGGACCCGGTTGAAACGGGTGTCATCGCAGATAAACGAGCCGAAAGAGTGTTTCCACTCGACCTGCGGTCAAGCGTTGCGGGCGGTAGAGAGCGTGAAGCGAGAGAGAAGTGACACGTTCAGAGGTGTTGTGAGCGGGCGGAGCAGCCGGCAGCTGCGGGCGCTGCCGCGAGCATGCTGCGGGTGAGGGAGAGAGTGACGTCAGCGCGCACCTGCGAGGGAAGCGTGCGAGGGGAGCGTGACGTCAAAGCGCAGCTCTGGCGTGACCTACTTGGCAATGCTCCAACACCTACGGCGAGGGGAACGCGTTGCGGCGCATTCGTACGGACGCACGTAACGTACGGCGTTACACACGTGAGTCAAAGAGCTGCTTCGCATCTAAAAAATACTCTGCGTTGTGTTCCCTACATCGCGTCTTTCCCGCCGCTTAGTTACGTGGAAACAAGCACCAATAATCGCCCTTTTGCATGCTGTGCAGGCCTACCTTGCATTATGTCCAAAAAGTTCAGTTACAATTCAAGCATGGGCTTCTTGAAAAAAACTTTGTTTAAATGAGGCGTTTCATTCGGCCATATCCGTAATACTGCAATGCGACTCAGCAGCATCAATGTTTCTTCCTCTATTTGCGCCAACCCATAAAGTGTTGTGTGAGAACACTTCCTTAACGAGGTGGTATTACTTGACTGATTTTGCTGCTTTTATACTTCCACAGGGGTCATTCATATTTTCTTCCTTCATACATTTAAAAGTAGACCCCTCCATATTAAACATTTTACAGCTGGTTTTTTAAAAAGGTCCTGCCGTGATAAAATTGATTTTCCTCGTCAGACATTTCAGAGAGCACATGCACTACTGCGAATGGTTAAAAACATATTTAACTTTAGAAATTAGGGAAGTAGAAGATATGAAACGTACGAATAGGGTTAAGCGAAGCTTACCTCAACGTAGACGTCTGCAGGAGCTAATGAACTCTCGTTTTTGTTGCAATAAGTAGTAGAGAAACTACAGTTGTGAAAGCAGTGCCCAATCAATCGTGCGGGCTGTCACTTCGTCATCTGAAAATTTTGAATTCTCGCGCCGCGAGCGCTTTATGTGCTGTCATACTTACGACATACCTTGTATTCCACCATCGGCAACGGGTGACCGACATTGCGATATTCGATGGTATTCGGCGGTACGATAGTGAGGAACCCGATGGTTTCAGACAAGCCGTATCCATTCCTTAGGCTCTCTAGCTGAAATACCTAGACCCACACACACACAAAAAAAAGAAAACAGATCATGTTAGGAAACATAGGAAAGTGCCGCAGGTTCTAAGGCACAACACACAAGAGGTCAGCATGTTGACTATATTAGAATAGTTCAAGTAGATTATTTTTGCGTCACTATAAGAACATTATGGCACATTGTTTTGTTTTGTTCTTTTCCTGTACCGAATCCCTTCTTTTTTTAGCAGCAGAGCTGCTTCACCGCGACATGGAAGAGTAAACAATAATTAATATTCATCATCAAGATCAGCTTCTACCTTCTAGGGCGTTGCTAGGCCGGCGCGCACTCTTTTCGTCGTGTAACCTAGCGGTATAATGGTAACTAAAGCCGTCTTATTCGGGTTCTTGCTATTTAAGGACTTGCTGAGACCATGCTAATTAAGAACTCCTTATTTGGAACCTCGCAAATTAAGACCATGCTACACAATGCATTGTTAATTATCGCGTCGCGAATAAGACAGCGCGAATTAAGACCCCCTAATTAAGAACGTACCTATTAATCACTCAGATCACGTAGCCACGATGACACTTCGCCAAGCAATATATTTCTTCGTTTCGCATATATCCAAACCATGCCATGCATAGCCAAACCTAGTAGCGATTAAGCTTGTAGCAGCGGAGAGAAGCTAGGCCGGCAACAACCCGCTGTTAGTGCAGTCTTGCACAGCTAAATCAAGCTGCCCAGATTTTTGTCGGTCTGCCAAGGCTCTTTTCCTCAACCTGCATATGAATCCCGCGCATTACTTTGCCCAAGTATTGAAATGCGGCAATTAAAGGTTAAGCACATTCGGTACACTCAAAAGGGCACGTAGTTGGGCAAGTTGGTGTTGCATAGCTTGAAGTGAATGGCAGTGTGTAACAACAAGGACGAAGAACGAACGAGTGACAACAAGAGCGCTGAATTGTCACTCGTTTTACTGTCACTGTCAGCGGTGGTGGTTAACTCGTTCTTTATGCTTCCTTTTTTTTTTTTGCGCGCTACCGTTCGCTTCACATGGTACACCCATTTTCCGCTCTCTTTTGTTCGTGTCATATAAGGCAATCTCGACTTTAACACGTACATTACAGCCAACATTACCTTTCGTAACAAGGTTCGTAGTGACATGACGCAGCTACCTCGATCATCTGCGCATCGGAATCGAAGGTAATGCTACTAAGTGAACTCAACAAACTCGACTCTACTGCGAACGTTCTGGAGCTTCGCAGACCGATAGTATCTAGAAAATGTACCGTTGCATTCTTTTTTTAGTGGGCAGAATTTAGCGGCACCGCCACAACCGGCAGAGCAAACGAGGACCAAATAGAGTGAACGCAGAGCGAAGCGGAGGTTGAAAGACGGTGATAGCGAGGAGAGGGTGAGAAGGAGGGTAGGACAGTGGCGAAACGACAGCAACCATGGTTGCCCCCCCCCCCCCCGCGGCGCCACAGCAGTGTGCGCCGTCTTACGTCGGCTGTTGAGGAACGCACCTACGCGCTGCCTTTCACGGTTGCCCGGATATCCGAGGCAGTCACGCTGCGCTCCTTCTGCGGCAGTTGATTTGAAATGGGTTGCACCAAATTGTCCGCGCCAGTAATGCTACTGACGACGTTCACTTAACGTAAGCCGTGTACCAATATGCAAGCCGTGTACCAGTCCAGTTCTTTCTGAAACAATTAGTGATGCAACATTGTGGAACTTGCGTCGTCCGCCGTTGCTGCTAAATGAGCTGCCCGAGCAGAGGCTAAACACCACCAACGCCAGATTCCAGAAGTGCGTGCCGCCGAAGAAGCACTTGCCTCAATATACAACAAAATCAAAACACCTCAATAGATGCGCTCATAATTCGCATGAGACAGTATTGTAATCGTCGGTGATTTTTTTTCTCTCGTGCATGTTACCTTTTCATTATTTTACTAGACTGTTTTTCTTTGTTATGGTAGGAAACAATATCGGTAATCTGAAATACTTTTGAACCCTTTGTTGTTCTTCTTGCTCTGGCACTGCATAATCAAAAAGAACTGGATGACAGCGCCGGATGAAAATATACAGAAATACTGCTTTGGTACGATACCAATTGTAATACACTTTGAGTTAACCCAGGGCCACATCCTCAAAGGCAGTGACTAGATGGAGCCCTTAGAAATCACACGTAAGCAGCGAGATGAAAGTTCCGAGCTTTACATAGATACGCCCAGACATCAAAGGAGTGCCCCGGTTTGTGACTCATGGCGTTATTCCCTCCACACACCAGTCGCATGGCAAGGACACTGGCCGATGATGATAGTTGCCTTGCTTCTACGCACTTTTTGACTAGATGTGAAATAGGTATCAATAAATACAAACGGTTGCAACATAAACATGGTCTTAAGCAGCTCACCTGAAGAACTCTATGGTACAGGTCTTCGGTCGAACCTGTGCCACATACGATGATCCGTTTCAACGATGGGAGAATGGCTTCGTCCAACTCAAAGACCAGATTTCTGAACGCCGTTGGAAATGCGCACAGGCCTGTGACCTACAAGCGAGCAGTGGGCTTTAGAGCATTGTTAGAAGGTATGCTATCATCACGCAGTCCTTGTTGAAAACCAACAAGCAATGAAGCCAAGGTAGGTAGGGGGACGTTATTTGTAGTCTTTTAAGTATACTGTAGTAACAGACCGCTTGCAAGCGGCGGGGATCACGGCTGCAGCCTTCGGATAACGTGTCCTATGCTCGACCAATAGAGCTGCAGCGGTTGTTTTCCTCCTGTACATATTATCAGGCATTTCTGTACATATATAGGCCTGGCAGTGTTAGTCTGCGTGGTACACTGTAATTTGTTGTATTTTTTTGGCACCTCGGGCCACGTCGCATGAGAACCTTTTACAATTTTGCAGGTGACCAATAAACCCACGCATAATACCTAAAGACTTGACGTCCGTCGGAACGATACCTTAAAGCAGAATTTATGGCTCGCATTTCCTTTTCACAACAAGAACCTTATTGGATACCAACAAAGAATGAGGCAGAGAAGGCATAGGGATCGTTAATTGTATTATTACAATATTATTATAGTAATTATAATATAAATGTGACGAACTATAGGTGGATGGAAGACAGTTACAGCACAGGACGTGTTTCAAAAATGATGTGGGTTTGATTGGCGCCGGCGGCAAGTGTCTTTTCGTCCACTTTAAATAAGAGGAACGCCCTAACTTGGCACACCAGAAATATTTTGCGCCACCTTGGATTTCTTAATATGTGCCTAAGCGTGTTTATTTGCATTTCACACCATGTAAATACGGCAGGGAGCTGGCCTCTTTAAGCTGAGTAGTACCTCATAACATTATGATGACAGCGAGAAATTACACTCAGCTGTGCTTTGGATAGTGTTTAACACGTTAGCTGTTACTGCTATGGGAAGCCTTGCGCGCACCTGTATCCATGATGCTGATCGCGCCTTGCTGGCTGAGAACATCATTGAATAGAACACCGCGAGATCGTAGGCACGCTGCTGCACAATAATGTCAAGGCTTGGCGAGAGGCGTGATGTAGTTAAAGGCTTGCGTTGCTCTGGCCTTGTGGCTACACAGGGCGCTTCTTCATTGCATGATTTAAAATTTAAGTGACTGTGAACGGATCAGCAACGGTACCACGTTCATCGTAATGCTCTCTTGAATACAGGGTCATCATTTAAAATTCACCTTATACTTCTTGACAATATCGACGAATTCCTTTGGAGACAGTCCTCCCTGTGCCGGCACCACCATGGCTCCCGAGATGAAGGCGATCATCGGCATGATGATTCCAGATGCATGCGTCACTGGATTCCATCCCAGGACGACGTCTCTCTCTTTGAAAAACTCGCTCGCTCTAAGGGACACCCAACCAATGCAATGAAGATTATTTTCTGTCATTACTTTCCTAATTACATGTTCAGAGCCTCGACGCTTCTGGCGTACGACATTGTCGCAAAACTGTCGCTTTCAACACGAGGTTGGGATGGTGAAGAAGACCGAAGCAAGTCTGCTAAATGCAGTCTTTATCGCGGGAACTTGTGCCCACCAATTAAAAAAATCAGTTTCACCGAAAAGGCGAAGCAATGAATGCGACAGCAACAAATTTAAATATTGTACAAAGTAAGGCTTGTAGCTAACTCTTTTGGATTTGATATCAGGTAACTCTACAAAACCCTTTTGTAAGAGAATGCGGCCGCTCCAGGGAGAGTTGCTCTTTCTGCACATTCTCTTCGTTTTGAGAGTGCAGCACCTAGGAGAGTATACGAGTCGACCAGAGATGCCTGTCGAGATAGCACGCGCGTCAGCAATCGCGACCTCGCCCTTTATAATCAAAGTTCGCAGTCTCTGCCAGAGCGAGACCTCCTCCGCTCCCTCCTCGCGTCCCTTCATTCTCGTTAAAGATGGGCGGGTCGTTTCCTCGATACTTGAGCATTCGTGCGAGGTAGAACACGCGCGCAGGTGTTATCGTAAGCGCCCTCCAAGTGACGTAAACTGGCTGGCTCGTTTGATGGCTCCTTCAGCCACGTTCATTGCCTCCGCTCGCGCTCGTTTACCCGTAGGTAGAACATACGATGCGGGGGGGGGGGGAATGTTATCGATTTCTACTTTATACGGAACAAGACGGCGACAGCGACACCGATGGCAAATACCATTCGAGAGTGTCCATATTTATTTATTTATTTAGTTATTTACAAGTACCTTACAGGCCTCGCAGATGCATTGTGTAAGGGAGGTCGATACAAAGTAAGAACAAATTGGGTTAACATCAAAAACAAAGCCAGTACACAAATGTAAGAACAATGTAAAATGATATAAAAAACAATGGTAGGTACAGCAAAATAAGTCAAAGTACAGAACTAGTCATAAGTATGTCACATTAACAGGCGAGTTTGAAACACAAAAAATTACACCATCTCCCGCTAAAGGGAGCCATGTGTAGATGTGAAGCAACGGGCGCTAACGCTTACACTGGCGGCGGCGTTGACGCTGGCGCTCATCGCAGCGTTGCACAGGAGAGAAAACTGGGGAGGCGCAAAGCAGATAGTGATGGAGCAGTGTTTCCTACTGGAACATGCCAATCGCTGCTAATGGGCAATGAGAGACAGAAGACTCCGACTGGACACAGAGACCCGCACTCCGCTTTTAGTTAACGCGCACGCTCCGAATTTTTATTGTTCAACAACGCACAGGAGAAATCTCCCACCGGCACCACCTTGGAGGTCAAGATCCATTGCCATATATACGAGGTGGCCAGTGAACGGTTGTGCAGCGCGAGCAGTCGGTTTTTTCAACCAAGAAACTCGCTAGCAGACACTGCCTGCGTTGGCGTCGCGAGGCTAGAGAGGGGGGGAGCGTAGGAGAGGAGAGAGAGGGGGTGACACGCATGCGCAGTGGGAGTGTGAACGCCGTGGACAGGGATGCGTAGAGGAGAGAGGGGGGAGCGTAGGCGAGGAGAGCGGGGGGACGCGCATGCGCAGTGGGAGTGTAGACGCCGCGGGCAGGGATGCCTAGAGGAGAGAGGGGGGAGTGTAAGAGGGGAGAGGGGGAGTGTAAGGGTGGGCACGCGGCACACCACCACCACCACCACCGGATTAAGCTTCGCCATAAGATGCTTCACATCTAAAAAAGAAGTGCAAAAGTGTGTTGCACAGATCGAATGCAAGAATAGTGAAACAGATTACGCAGGTTACCAGTACTAGTTGGGATAATGCACAAAACTTTAAACAACAGCATCACTTTGCTGATGAAATAAAAAGAAAAAAATGAGAAAGGGGTGCATGAATCATTGTTATTGCAATAAAATTCGAAGTACATGAAACGCACGCTTCACACTGATAGCGAGGATCAGAGTAATCGGGCGTCAATAATCTGATCGTCTGTGAAAAGCGTCGTCCTTTATTCATAATTGATAGAAAATTCCAGCGTTATCACTTGGTCTCGTGTTAGCTCCAGAAAAAAGCTTACTACTTGAATCTTTCGGACCATATTGTTAGAGTGGTCTAAAAAAAATTGCAAAGTTTCTTTACTGCTGCGACTCCGAGCGATGGTAGCTGCTTGTTAGTTCGTTCGTTTTAGTGGGTGAAACACGATGACACCATAATGAAGAACAAAGCGGGCGTAGCCATATGGTGAACGCTCTCATTCTGGCGGTCATCGTAGGTAATGCGAGTTCGTTTACCGGCTTCATGGAATCTGTTGTCTCCTCCATGACTTATGCGGAGTGCACAAAAGCTCATAGTCTAAGGTGTTGACTCCGTCATCACTAATGCGCAATAGCTAATTTATGCTAAGGATCGTGTCTTCTCGGATTCTTGATATTCTCTGATTCTTGCGACTCGTCTTTTCTCGGAGACGCGGCTTCTTGATATGGTGTCTCCCACTGAGGGTTGACGCGAGATCAAGAACCCCTCACGGTATGCTGAACGAGGTAAACGTTCTATTAGATGAAATGAATTCCAGATGTTCCCTTGCAAGATCACCCTACCCTATTGCAATATCAAGCGCCGTTCCAGCACCCCACACCGGTACTAGTTCGTTTTCTTTTGGCACTGGGAACACTGGCACACGCTGGGATTAACTGGCAGTTCAGATTCACTGGCAGTTCACAGCTTAACATTTAAAGCGCTCTGCTCAAACAAAAAGAAGGACGCAGAAAACAAACGCACAATTATGCACAGGATGAGCGCGAACTAAGCACTGTCACAATTTTTACTTCTTTGCGCGGGATCAGCGCGTTCCTTTCGCATATGCGGCCACTACAGCCGAGCGAAGAGGCCTACGTGCTCTCTGTAGCTTCAACGCAAGCTTGCTGTGAAAAGCAAAAGACGTACGAACCGCCCTTATCACGAGATAATCGCGCGCGCACGAGCGACTACGCCTTGAACAGGCGTACCCACATCGCAACGCACGGGTCGACTGCCTTTAAAGCACGCCCTCCGTGCCGCTCGCGCTATCTCGTTAGTTATAACACGAGCACGCTGAAGCCACTGAGATCGAAGTACCGCCATTGATAAATGGTGTATATAAATAGCTCGGCGTTAGGAAAATAAAGGTAAAAAAAAACGTACGCTCTGTGGCGGAGTTGATTCGAGCCGCGCGCTGCGGAGCGAAGGGTCGTAGGTTTGACTCCCGGCGGTAGAATTTTTCCTTCTAGTCTTTATTTCTTTGCGATCTGTTATTGTATAGTTTACAACGTCATATCCATGACGGAAACACGTCAGTGGAGTCGTGGTGGACACCGGCATAAACAACTTTCGTGGTTAAAAATGAATGTTTCAAAGTTCTGTAAAATGTATTGGCACCTGCATGATTTAGCGCTGTAAATCACACGCTTGTGAAAAGCTTTGACAAACGACGTGATACCGACAGGAAATCTGGCCTTCATTCACTTTGTTACAAAAAAAAAACGTTATAATATTCTCCCTGTAGCCCCTTAGGGCTCTGTAGTTGGGGCAATATAGTCAAAATGATAACCGTGAATGCACAGCTATGTCACCATTTTACCATCTATATGGGCTCTATTTGCATCTTGAGTGAGTTGTTTATTCTTGCTGGTAGACTACGAGGGACGCCGTAGTGGACGACTCCGGAAACTTCCACCACATAGGGTCCTTTAATGTGCGCCTAAACCTAAGTACACTGCCGTCTAGCATTGTGACCGCCATCATAAAAAATTACACCATCTCCCGCTAAAGGGAACCATGTGTAGATGGGAAGCAGCGGGCGCTAACGCTTACACTGGCGGCGGCGTTGACGCTGGCGCTCATCGCAGCGTTGCGCAGGAGAGAAAACTGGGGAGGCGCAAAGCAGGCAGTGATGGAGCAGTGTTTCCTACTGGAACATGCCAATCGCTGCTAATGGGCAATGAAAGACAGAAGACTCCGACTGGACACAGAGACCCGCACTTCGCTTTTAGTTAACGCGCACGCTGCGAATTTTTATTGTTCAACAACGCACAGGAGAAATCTCCCACCGGCACCACCTTGGAGGTCAAGATCCATTGCCATATATACGGGGTGGCCAGTGAACGGTTGTGCAGCGCGAGCAGTCGGTTTTTTCAACCAACAAACTCGCTAGCAGACGCTGCCTGCGTCGGCGTCGCGAGGCGAGGCGAGAGAGGGGGGGACCGTAGGAGAGGAGAGAGAGGGGGGTGACACGCTTGTGCAGTGGGAGTGTGAACGCCGTGGGCAGGGATGCGTAGAGGAGAGAGGGGGGGAGCAGAGGAGAGATAGAGGGCGGACGCGCATGCGCAGTGGGAGTGTAGACGCCGCGGGCAGGGATGCCTAGAGGAGGAGGGGGGAGTGTCAGAGGGGAGAGAGGAGGGGAGGCGTATGCGCAGTGAGGGTGTGTTTGCCGCGGGGAGGGATGCCTAGAGGAGAGAGGGGGGGGAGAGGAGGTTTTTTATTTTTATTTTTTTAAAGGGTTTGCGCATGCGCAGTAATGGTGGGCACGCGGACAACCACCACCACCGGATTAAGCTTCGCCATAAGATGCTTCACATCTAAAAGCGGCCGTCGTGGCTGTCAATCGATTACGCGACCTCCAGATCAGCAGTGAAGCACGATATCCACGAGAGCACCATGACGGGTAGTGAAGCAGTTCAAAGAATCGCGCACGCATCTGTGTGGAACTCACAAAAGGTGAGTGACTCGGCACAATGAAACGTGTTCCTGAATTATCTGTGATTATTTTTTTTATTCTAGCGTGCACTTTAACCGCGAAGCTGTTAAAAGTTCTAAGTCGAGGCTTTCGTATCCGGGAGTCGTCGTAGATCGGAAACGGGTGGGTGCCACTATTCACGACTCCCACCACTCACTACTGTGAACTCTCAGTTGAGTGTACTTCAAGGGACCAGAGTAATAGTTGGCTTAGCTGAAAGTTCACTAAACTAAATATTCATATAAAATATGGAACTGCATTGGACGAAGCGGATCAGAAGTATAAACTACAGTTTTTGTTTTGCATAAAATTTGTAATTTTCATTTTGACGGGCGCCCTTCAAGCACAAGAAAATACAGAGTTGTCCACAGAGTACGTTTTATGCACTGCCTCTGGCACAGCACATTGCTGTATCAAAAACTCTCGAAACTTTCTGATATATCCTACCGCTTCGGCTAGAGATACAGTATTTGAACGTGCATCAGTTATTACAACTGCTTGATCGCTTTGTTCTTCTTTTGGTTCCGGACGAACACCCTGAAATAATTTGTAAATCTGATAGATGTGCGTAGGTACTGAGGCGGACGTTGCTCATTTTATCCAGCCGCGCGGTCGCTTTGCCTCGGCGGCGCTGTGTTCACAACACATGTTGCACCACCGCTGATGGATGGGAGATTTGGGGGTGGCACGCATCGGCTACGCCAGTGCTGAAGAGCGCTAAACATCATTGAATTGATCTAAAAAATGTGTGTGGGTCCGCAGATCAAGTTCGTTCAGCTGAAATATTCACTAATCAGAAATTCGTTCAATTGAAAGATTTTTGCATACCATTAAAATATTTTGCATACAACTGAAAGATTTTGTGCATAAAAAAGCCGCGGGGCATTTTCAAAGTTCGTTATTGGGAAATATTCGTTAAAGTGGCGTTCGTACAATTCGCTACTACACCCGTGATTCCTCCCACTTCATTCACTCATTTTCATTCCACTTCATTCCCACTTATTCCCACTGCACTCAACCCATCTCGTTTCCCTTTATCGAACGCGACTTCATTCAACGAGCTAAAATAAACGGCGCAGCGAGGGCATCCTTGCAAGCCAACAGCTGCGCTATTTCATCAGTACCCGCTACGAACAATTAGTTGAATTTCTTAAATTTTTTGAACAAATGCGATATTTTATTTATTTATTTAGTACATACTGCAGTCCGTAGACCAAGCAGGAGGGGCGAAAAACACTGTGTAACACGGTGGAAACAAAATGAACAGGTTTCTACAGCAAGGTTTCTAACTACCCTACGCGACAACTTAAAAACAAGTACATGCTAAGTCGAGTGATTTAAATATACACTACTAGAGGGAAAAAAATGCACACATTGCTAGAAACAGTCTCAAGCACAAAAGTAACACAACTGAAATCATGAGATGACGTTATCTAGCATGGTAATAACAATGTTGTCTAAGCGAAAAGATGCATGTATTTTTCGAAATCAGGAATACCATGCTCAGGAAAAGCATATGTAGGCAATGTATTCCATTCGCTAATGATTCGTGGAAAGAAGGAGTGTTTGAACAGGTTAGTACGCGCAAAGTATGGTGTCAGATCATGATTGTGATTATGTTTGGTTTGCCTGGAGGAAGACGGAGAGAGGTATTCATGAGGATCGACATTAAACTGACGATTTCGAAGCAGGAAAAGAAACTTGAGTCTGGCGATATATCTGATAACGCTCAATAAGCTTTCGTTATTTCTTACGCGCTGCGAAATTGTGCCTGAGTCACCATAGTTGGAGCCATCAACATTACCTTATGCAGAAAGGCATGTTAACAATGTTCTCACCTGCTCAACTCCACTGACGTAATATACGCGCTCACGCTGATTTCTACTCCTTTCGGAAGACCCATGGTGCCTGATGTGTAAATGTGAAGCATGATGTGGTTTTTGGGGTCTTCAATACGTGGTGGCTCAAACTGGGTCCCATTTTCCACTTCGAAGTCTTGAATGCATACGAAGCCGCGAGTGCGATCTACAGTAAAAAGTGCCTGCAAAGTATATTACATAAATTAAACACTTTATTTAGGCATACGCACAGAGAGAGGATAAATAGAGAGAGAAATATTTAATGAATAGCTGGAGATATGTGTCTGGCTTTTCGCCTGACACGCTACTCCGGGGCCTGGGTGATGATTCTCATGTATACACAGATAAACACATTACAGATAGATTAAGTCCTTCCGAACCGCTATATGTAATTTGTCGCCTCCATATATAAGCAAATACTCGTCAATATCAATTCTACTGGAACCAACGAAGCATCAGGAAACAGTTGCAGCAGAGATATAACATAAATTAATATTGAAGATATGTTTAATTTAAGGATAGCTTTGTCTATGCCAGCAATGTAACTTACTGCGGAAGATTAAGGTAGCTATAGCAACTCAGAAGAACAGAAAAACGAGAGTATCATCTCGGAAAACCTTGCCGACTTCGAAGCCTCTAGACAAGGGGTCTCAAACTCATCTCAGCCAGCGGGCCGCACTGACGCAATTTAGTCCCGCAAGGGCCGGGACCAGCGGGGGGAGGGGGGGGGGGGCAGTTTGTACAAATTCTCAGCTAAAGTTACCATTTGAAAAAAAAAATCTTTCCCATATCTCATAAACGGGTCATTTCTGAAAAAGATCTGGCGCCAGATTCCAACATGTCGATAGCGGTCACCTAAATGTCTAAAATAATTACAGTCCGATTCTGAAATGTAGTTTTTATTTCACGGTTATGCTTCAACACGTGGCGACCACATGAAGTGCCACAGAAACAATGCATCGGACCAGTCATGCTCATGTAGAACACGTACATGCTTATTAAGAGAATAAAAAAACGGCAGATCCCACGCACTGTGGGAATCGATGTAATGCGGAGCAGCCAGCATGTGGCGAATCATGCTATACATAATATGCATGTCATGATTTACATGTTAGGACCTGCATGTCATTTATGTTCGTCATACAGTCACGCAGCGCAATACCAATTTTGGTGCATATCAAGCTAGCGAACCGGACGCAAGCGCACTATGAGCGTGACATATAAATGGTCTTGTAGATGACATGCATGCGAAGATTTTCATGTTACCACCTACCACTTATGTTCGTCACACAGTCCCGTCATGCAATACCAAATTTGGTGTATATCAAGCTTGCGAGGCGGACGCGAGCGCGAGCGCGCCATGAGCGTGGCATGCAAGTCATGTCACTCACGACATGTCATGATTTGCATATTGCCACTTGTAATTTATGTTCGTCATGCAGTCACGTCACGCAATACCAAATTTGGTGTATATCAATCTAGCGAAACGGCCGCGAGCGTGCCATGAGCTTACCATGCAAGTCATGTCACTCATGACATGTCATGGTTTCCATATGACGACTTGGCATTTATGTTCGTCATACAGTCACGTCACGCAATACCAAATTTGGTGTATATCAAGCTAGCGAAACGGTGTTAGTGCACCATGAGCGTGTCATGGAAATCATGTTGTACATGACATGCATGTCATGATTTTCATATTAACACCTGTCATTTATGTTTATCAGGCAGAGAAGTTTCATCGTACCAATTTTTGGAGATATCAAATTAAGAAAACGGCCGCAGGAGCACTACGGTCACGGCATGGAAATCATACTTTTCATGACAAGTTAGTCATGATTTTCATGATATGATCAGTCATTCATGTTCGTCATACAGTCATAATTTTCATGATATGACCAGTCATTCGTGTTCGTCATACAGTCATGTTATGACATACGAATTTTTGTGTAAATCATATTAACGATACGGCCGCGAGAGCACGAAGTCGTAGGCGGCTAGATAGATAGATACGCTAAAAGTCGCCGAAGTTCGCTAAGAAATGCTTCGCATTAAAAACATGTGGGACGAAGACAGGGATGTGGGGGCCGCGGGCCGCATGCGGCCCGCGGGCCGCGTGTTTGATACCCCTGCGTTAGACTATACTAGGGCTGTTTTAGCGACGAAAACACATGGCAACAAGGAGGTACATTAATTGTTCGATGGCCTAGGCCGCCAGAATTAGAAAAGTTAATTCATCTAAGCATAAATGATGTATGTACTTGCACGACGTGTAAATGAACCGAACCACAACCCACACGAAGACAGATATAGGCGTTAAACTACCAACTATTTATTTCCGGCCTTTCAGATTGGTTCTTAATTACGTTCGCAGAATACGTCTCATCTTGCACGTGCTCGTATTTTCGGGAATTTTCTAGAACTCCGAACGCATCCACTTCGAAGCGGAATAAATGACATCTCTAATTTGGATCTATGAGTGGCGCTTTCAAACGTTACATAAACCTTGCGAAGGGCATCGGGCTTGCACAAAAGCTTTGTACAGCAGCATAGTTGGGAATGAAATCTATAAATATTATCTGTATCTGTGCTCCAGGAAACATTTCGCAATGCGATGGATTATCATCCAGTCAGAGTATGGACAGTTGGGCGAGTTCGTATTCATTCATGCCTGTTTTTTTACGCAACATACACACGGACAAGAAGACCCCACGGACGCGAACTGGCAACCGATTTATTTGAAACAACTTAATGCACTTTTATCTTAGACAATCGCAAACGCCCCCCCACCGGTGGACCCCGAAACCCACATGATAAACCTAAAGAAAACTTATTCAGCCCTACGTCATGAAAATAAAAAAAATTACACCATCTCCCGCTAAAGGGAACCATGTGTAGATGTGAAGCAGCGGGCGCTAACGCTTACACTGGCGGCGGCGTTGACGCTGGCGCTCATCGGAGCGTTGCGCAGGAGAGAAAACTGGGGAGGCGCAAAGCACGCAGTGATGGAGCGGTGTTTTCTACTGGAACATGCCAATCGCTGCTAATGGGCAATGAGAGACAGAAGACTCCGACTGGACACAGAGACCCGCAGTCCGCTTTTAGTTAACGCGCACGCTGCGAAAATTTTTATTGTTCAACAACGCACAGGAGAAATCTCCCACCGGCACCAGCATGGAGGTCAAGATCCATTGCCATATATACGGGGTGGCCAGTGAACGGTTGTGCAGCGCGAGCAGTCGGTTTTGTCAACCAAGAAACTCGCTAGCAGACGCTGCCTGCGTCGGCCTCGCGAGGCGAGAGAGGGCGGGGGGAGCGTAGGAGAGGAGAGAGAGGGGGACGCGCATGCGCAGTGGGAGTGTGGGCGCCGCGGGCAGGGATGCCTAGAAGGGAGAGCGTAGGAGAGAGAGGGGGGGACGCGCATGTGCAGTGGGAGTGTGGACGCCGTGGGCTGGGATGCGTAGAGGAGAGAGGGGGGAGCGTAGAAGGAGAGAGGAGGGAAGGCGCATGCGCCGTGAGGGTGTGGTTGCCGCGGGGAGGGATACCTAGAGGAGAGAGAGATAGGGGGGGGAGAGGAGGTTTTTATTTTTTTGAAAGGGTTTGCGCATGCGCAGTAAGGGTGGTCACGCCGCACACCACCACCGGATTAAGCTTCGCCATAAGATGCTTCACATCTAAAAGCACAAACAAAATTTGAGGCTGACCTCACGCACATGTAGCAGGATTACTATGCGTGCTTTTCAAGTAGTCGAATCCCTTATCGGACATTGTGATGGACGATTGGCTTACACGCTTATCTCCCATATTTCTAATATGGAAAGCTTCCGCTAACTACCGGTTTATTTTTTGCCAGTTTGTTAACAGAATCTTTGTGTCCATAAAAAATGGTGTGCAACCACATAAACGGCACTGATCCACCAGATGTGTTCGTGCTAAACTACGTAATGCGGAGTCGTGCTCCCTCAACCTAGGTGTTTATACACCTCTCAGATTGCCAAACATAGGATCTGCCACCACTGGAAGGAACCTGGTATACCACTCCTGTTTTGCAAGACCGGTAAAATTGGTGGGGCTTTATCTGGTAGCTGTTTTTACTCTGCGTAGTTCTGGACTCCGCCATCTTTCGAATTCGTGAGCACAACTTAGAAAGTTTCTTGGGTGCTGTAAACACCGAGGTTACGCCGTATGTCGCTGCTACATTCTTCAATACATGGGACAGACAACCTGTCAACATATGGAAGAACTGCAAGATTCTTTGGGCCACTTCCTAACCTTTTGGGAAATCTTTCCGTACCTTTTATCACTGGAATGAGTTTGCGGCAAGTAGTGTTCAAAACATGGGTGGAGTACTCAGATGCAGACCTCGTGCGGACATGATCGCAGCAACAAAGATCTTAAGCAAGGAAAATGCTATTGCATTTTTTATTAGTTTCGAGTGACCGGATGCGAAATTTGGCAAAGGTTTCTTGGCTCGCGGACTGTAACGCCAGCACACATGTTCTGCCTTAAATAGCAACTTGATGTCCAAAAACTGTAGCAACTTGTCTTGTACAAATTCTATTGAGAACTGCAATCAACAGGAAGTCTCTCTAAAAACCTTGAGTACATTAATGACGTTCTGGTTGTAATTATGCTTTTGTACGATAATTATCCTTGTGTGCGATGATAAAAGTGCATTTTGTTGTTTCAAATAAATCGGTTGTGAGTTTCCACCCGACGCGTCTATTTCTTATTGTCCGTGTGTATGTTGCGCAAAAAAACAGTCATGTGTCGTCGAGTCCTTTGATGCGTCTTTATCGAATAATTCCATTTCTCTAAGCGTATGTTCGTTGTTTGTGATTCAAAGCTTCATTTGAGATTCGAACCTTCATTTGCCTAGCTTTGGGCTATTAGCGTTTTGAACACAAATCGGATTACCTTGAACTGGCACTTCCTGTGTATGTTCATGATTTTGTCCGCATTGTCCTTCTCTGTTACGATGAAGCTAACATCACTATTTGCCACTTGGGATAACACATCACCTGCAAAAAAATTGGAAAGAATTTACTCAAGTATTTATTTCATAAGCGTACCTATGCCGTCGCCAAACAAAATGAAGTTTTATTATTGCTCCTATCTTTGCCAGAAATAGCATATTACACGCATCAACTGTTTTTACTCAAATCGAATACCTCCTAATGGAACCACCAAATATTTCTTGAGGGCTTTACAAATAATGAGCACCGATGGGCAAACATGATAGAAACAACAAAGTAGAAATGACAAGGATAATTTTTCTTGCGTTATTAAACAATTACCAAGACGCATGAACTTTGTCAAAACGACAGACTGGGCGTATTGATGCGCTAGCCTTAGTCTTCCTAAGGGTGTCTGCTTAAGCTACGCCCTCGTATTTCAAGTATCATGCATCTAGGTTAAACTTGTTCGGAAGTATCAAGGCTTTATCTGTTACCTAACTTAGAAATTTTGCTTTTAACTCTTGCGTCGCAAAAGCAAATTTGTTCGCAACTCGCCATCATTGTCACAAGATCGATGATGTTCATTTATATAATGATATTCCACTTTTAGGTCGGAGTGTTACTTAAAACTGGAGAAAACGCACGTCGAACGCTGACTTAACTGTTGTATTCACTTACTGGTCGCAACCAGATCATCGGAGCAAGCGTCTGCGGGAAACAGACCCCGATATGACTTTTGACATTCCGGCTAAAATCAGCCGAAGACATGCTAGTGTGCTGCACCGAATTCGCCTGGGCGTTGCCTTCACTCGACGCTACGCGCACCTAATTGGCCGTGCGGACAGCCCGAACTGTGAACGCTGCCAAGTGCGCGAAACGTTAGCCCATATATTTTGTGTCTGTCCATTATACGTGACGCAAAGGAAGATGCTAACTTCAACGCTGGTAGGCATCGGACTAACACCACTTAGTGAAAATCGCATTTTGTCAGCAATGTGCGACCAAACAGTGTCAAAAACTGCTACAAGGGCGGCTCTAGATTTTCTCAAAAGCACTGGACTGGATACCAAGCTGTAGGGTACTGTGCTAAGTGGCTACTGTACATACGCACCACCTCTCCCTGTCCCCATCATCACCCTCCATCCCTCTTTTTTCCCCTTCCCTTATCCCCGGTGTAGAGTAGCAGGCTAGAGTGCATAAGTTCAGGCCGACCGCTCTGCCTTCTAATAAATTCTCTCTCTCTCTCTCACCCCAATTCCAAAAATGCCTGGAAAGATATGTTGAACGAAGGAGCCTAAAATTCACAAACGTGTGAGAATATATCCGCATGAAGCACATATCTAAGGCCCATATTCTGCGCACCAAAATAAACTGCCAAATAAAAAAATTGAAGGACACTTTGTACATTCCAAAGTGTGTACGGCGAAATCGTGTGGCCATTTGACTGACTTTGCCATGTCATTTTGCTTTTACACTATCAGTGGGATAACACACAAACCGAATGTGTGCGTGTTTTCTTTTTTAATTTTTTACCGCGAATCGCAGCAAGACGCGAGACTAATCTTCCTCCGTTCACATGCGTTCGTATTTTCTCGCACTTTGCGCATCGCGCAATCGCCATCCGCGTTCCAGCGCTTAAATTGTCGGACCCTTTTGTAAATTCCAAAGTGTGTTCCGCGAACGCCTGTGTCTATTGAGACGGTGTCGGTTAGAATGATTCCAAACGCTGGGCACAGCGACGCTACTCAAGCAAAGTGCGAGCGCTGTTGGGTCCGACGCGACCGGCGTCCGTTTGCGCACCCCGGCGGCCACCTGGCTCCGTGCCAGGGCTCGCACGGACGGACGGCACGGACAGACGGACGGACACGGACGGATGGACGGATGGATGGACGGACACGTACGGATGGACGGACGGACGTGAGCATGAGACATTAAAGGCTTTCGTTTTAATATAAAAGGTAGGGTCAAAGGCAAGGTGGCAATGCAGATTTGAATCTGTCTTACGTTCTGGTAGCGTTGGCTTGACCAATACCACAGTAGCACCGAGGCAACACAGGCAATAGGTAGCGATTAGTGCTTCCGCAGAGTTAGACAGGCTGACGCATACTCGGCTCCCGAAAGAAACACCATGCCGCTGGAATCCAACGGCGTACCTCTCAATGAGGGACAGAACATCTGGGAAGCTCAGCAGTTCACCATTCCGTTCCTGCGTACCGATGAATAAAATCTCAATTTAAAAAAAATAAGTTCATCTCACACCTTTTTCTGGTGTTTGAGGCGGCACAGCTTAAACCCACGATTAAAGCCACGAAGTAAGGGTGGTTAAACCAAAGGAAAAAATGACATGGGCACCACCAAACTCAATTGCCAAAATATTAGAATTACAGGCAGACTATTATCCGTCTTATTAACACGTGAAAAAGAGGGGCATAGAATAAAAACACATCAACACATCAGGGAGCAACATAAAGACAGCCATAATTTGACACAAGGTTCCCCGCGTTTGATCTTGTAGCTCAAGTCGACATTTTCATTAATACTAATCTATATTTCTGTGTTGAGAAACATATGTATCACTTCGGGAAATAAAACAGTTTTATAGAGAAGCAGTGCCCTATGGCAGCTTGTGCTGCAGCTGTGTGGCTCAGCAAACTTCAGCTGGAATATATTGTTTATTCAATTCAATATATCTGGTAAGTCTTAATTCTCTAACTGTCGGCCATCCGAAATTTGTACAAGATAACATTCATAACTCCCCAAATGTGTCTTTAGCAGAGCGTCATTTGCTGGTCTAAACAACGCAGCCCCTGAGTCGCAAGAATTCCGGGGTCAGCGTCAGCGTCGGTGGGGTTGGTTGGGTGCAAAAAAGAAAAAATAGGCGTTGTCCGAAAATCGGGATCTACGCAAAGAAAAAAATTAAAGCTACTTCCTCAGCCTTTGAAATTCGAGTAAGCATAGGAGCTGGAAGAGAGCGCCACTAGCTGGCAGACTCATAGCAAGTTCTTTCTTAATTTTTCTACAGCTTCGTCCTCACTGTCGCCATTTTTCCTTTCTTTTTTTACCAGTTGCTATGTCTGCTTATTTCTTTCATCTTTATGCTTCATTTCTTTTTATATCGCCCTCTCTTCATCTTTCTTTTCTGCTGTCCATCGCAACACTCGTCCTCACGCTTAGTTATTATTCCCACCCCTTGCTATGCTATACTCTACATGGTTTTGCAAATGAGTTCTGCGGAATCCCGCAAGGTGGCGGAAGGGTTAAGAAAGAGGAAAAAATAGACAGCCACCCGTTTGTAGCACGAAGCCACAAGGAAAGACATACGGATTTATCCGAAATAAAAGCCTCTTAGTTGCCAAAACTGATAAGCTTTTTTCGGCAACTAAGAAGATTTTCTTTCTGAGGAATCCAAATGGATTTCCTTGTGGCTTCGTGCTACAGACGGGTGCTTGCCTATTTTTCCCTTACTTAACTCTACATGGTTAAGCTACTGTTTGCCCTCTCCCCTCCTTCTCTTCAACCTCATCAGTTCCCTGTTCCATATATTTGCTAAACTATATAATGGAAGGCTACGCCATGGTTAACCTCTACCTTAATCCTTTGCTTCCTCCTCACCCTCACTTTTCTTTTCCATTCTGTTGGTGAACTATACTCTACAAGGATATGTCATCCTTTACCCACTCGCCTCCTCCATCCTCCCCACCTTGACAGAACTCCTTCTGAGCCTTACATCCATTCCGAACACCTTGCTATACCATACTATGCGTGACTATACAATGCCAGGAGCTGCTTAGCACATAGCCGCTTTCTGTGGCACCTACTCACCTAGTTTTCTGAAACGAAGGCCGGCGAAAACTGAAGTCTAAGCAGCTCGGCTGTTAATAAAAATTAAGGGTTCGAGCAGGCACCAAACCCAGGCATTCTGCGTGGTGGTCAGTAGTACTTGAGAGTCAAGCCAATGCATAAAAATGCTTCGGTAAAGTACACTATAGAGAGCGTCATGTAGTGGGAAAAGCAGGGTTAACTGCTGTAGTATTGCATGGCAGAAGCGTAGAATCGCACCAGGTGCCACAGACTGCGATTCGCGCGAGTTTATGCTTTGATGGTGCCATGTTTGCAAAGCGCTCAGGCATAATTGGTAAACGTCATGCTTCACAATATCTATAAAGTGAGGAGCTGCATCGGTGCGCGAGGCGCAGTGAGTATTTCGCTATTTTGCAAAATTATGAATTTTGGCGTAGTGAGTACTTTACAACTGTACTGGAAATAGGCATTCTAAGAGAGACTGAAACGGCCTATTTTAAACGCACAGGCGTTTCTACCCTCAGAGCTGGCTTAAGCTGCCCACAAAGAAACAAAGCATGGCAAGCGAAGGCGAAGACTATTCGAACCCGGCCGGATTACGGTCTCGCGTTCAACAGTTGAAGGTTAATCTTAGGCGCCATCCACACTTCACCTGTTGTCTTACATCCCTCTAAGATTTTACACAGAGTTGTATATAACTAGGCGATTGAAAACTCCGCGAACAGGTGCGTTGTCAAGAATGTCCATTGTCAATGTCCGAGTTTCTCGAAAGAAATTGAATCGGTCGTCACCCAAGGATACTTATGCCACAGAAACACCTAGAAAACTTTGCCGTAGCTTAGGGCTATTAATCTGTTGGTATAACATTTTCCTTCTAGTATATTAGAGTCTGCTCATTTACCTTTTCTTACTGAAGATGAGCTCAGATCGCTTATTTTCAGTCTAAAGCGTAACAGATCACCTGTTATTGATGTCATTCGTGTGAATGACCTGCAGACCATTTTTCATGTTATCAAAAATGTTTTCTTGTTGCCATACAACAATATTATTTCCACTCGTACAATTGCTGTGAATATGAAAACTGCTGTACTAATTCCACTTTTTAAGGGAGGGTCACATAACAGAACAGAAAACTACCGCCCTATTTCTCAGCTTCCTTGCCTATCTCAGGTGTTAGAAAACCATTTACTCCAGGCTATGACAAGTTTTTTGGACAAGCACGGTATACTATCCCCTTCCCAGCATATGTCCCTTCCAGGAAAAGGTGCACAAGCGCTTCCAGAAGATTTATCTGACGTGTTGAACGTATCGCTCGAACGTAATCAATTTGTGTGCGCAATCCTTCTCGACGTCAGCAAAGCATTCGATAGTGTGAGGCATGGCATTTTATTAACTAATCTTTCCTTATTAGGGCTTAAAGGCGCACTCTGCAGCTCCTGCAAAATTTTCTACATGACCGACGCCAGCTAGTTTCACTTCGGCAGGCTAAGAGCGATTTCTCATTAATAAAATTCAGTGTCATGCAAGGCTCCATTCGTAGTCCATTTTTATACAACATTTTTTGTGAATGACCTGGTTGATGTGCTCCCGGTTTGTTTATATCAATATGCAGATGACACTGTCATTAGAGCTCGGTCAACAAACTGTATGCATGCCATTATTTCATTTCATGCAGTTGCAACTTGGTCTATGGACTGGTTTTCTGCTCATTTACTTAAAATGATACGTCTAAGACAAAACTGATTTGTTTTAACAACCCCTTGAAAAAAACTGGATATCAATTATTCGTTTCTGCTGCACGATTCCAACTGTTATCCTTGTTTGTGTACACCCTTAGACTATGTGGATAGAGTGAAGTACCTTGGTCTGTATTTTGACAGTGATATGTCCTGGAAATCTCACGTAGAATATGTATGCAAACGTCTTCGTGGTGTATCGTGCATGCTGTACAATTTGAGATAATATAATGCCTCTCTCTATTCGAAAACATGTTGTACATGCTTTGGGTTATAGTGTAGTAAGGTACGGCATAACAGTATATGACCATTGTGCGGTGCCCTGGCAAATCAGGGTAAACTGTATTCTTCGTCATATATTAAAAATATTAGTTAACACCTTAACCACAATGCCAGAAATGATGCTTTTAAAACCTTATGTATGCCAGGACTTTACTCACTGATTAGGCACTTTTTTAACAGTGGCAAAACCAAGTATGTTCATGCACGTTGTTTGCGTCCCAAAGACCCATTTCTAGTACCCAGACACTCACAAGGTATGGAGAAAGAGTACGACACTGCTACGTTCCTCTGCACTTCAATAATCTGCCTCTAAGTGTACTGCGCACCCGGACCACACAGAAATTAAAAAAGAATCTCAGCCGAATGATTTATTGCTCGTCGTAAGCAAAGTGGTTGTTCTCTTTTCTGTGCCGTTTTTATTTAATTTTTTTTATTGCGATAGCAATTATATGGACAGTCTCGGCTGATTTTTTGCCGTCGCCGTCTGTCGACGCCGTAATGTCCCGGATATGTATGTATATGTATGTATATATATATATATATATATATATATATATATATATATATATATATATATATATATATATATATATATATATATATGTGTGTGTGTGTGTGTGTGTGTGTGTGTATATAAAAAAGGCATAAAGAAAAATAAATCAGTAGAAAAAAATCCCATACCACCTGACCGCGGATGCGAACCAGCGAACCCTCGCTCCGCAGCCTGCTGCGGAGCGAGGGGTCGCTGGTTCGCATCCAACACAGCCACACGCCATGCTCGTACCAGCGATATAACGGCGAGCTATTCATATGCACCATTTGCCGCTCGCTGTACGCAGCTCTCGGAACAGCTTGAGCGTGTTTTGTATCAGGCAACGCTTTTACAGTTTGTTTCAAATTGAAAACTGCCCTTGAGATGCACACAAAAAGGTGGCGCCCTTCTGTACCACTCATGATGTAGAAGGAAAAAAAAGAACACCGCGCACACTTGGCGCCAGACGCCACCGCGTGGCAGGAGACGCATAGGGGTCATTCCACGTGCCGCATTTTAAAAGAAAAGGAAGTATCAAATATTGTCGAAAAGTTATATAATCATATAATCAATCCTTGGCCAGTCCCCCCTGAGTGGGTATGAGCCATGTCAGAGGCAACAACAGCAGCGTCGGCTTCTGCATTGTGGACACTCGCAGCGCGTTGCTCAAATACAAACACGTAACAACTGCGACTGTTGTTAGTTCACGCTTGTACTGTGTATACCTATGCGTCCTTTTCGAGCATCCTTCTTTGTGCTGCGGCGGCGCGTTGCAAGTATCGAGCTGCTTGTCGTTTTTCGTGTGACAAACTGATTCCTTGCTATCGCATTCATTGCTTCGCCCTAGTGGCGAAACTATGACTTTTTTTTTGTTATATAAGCAAATGTATAACTTCAAAGATTGCTGTTTTTCGCTGCTGCCAGCCACTGCAGCTCAAGCCTATTGTGGCTTTAGCAGGCCTGATATGTGCACTATTTTGTTATGAAATGAGCAATAAAGATTATTATTATTTTCTTCAATGTATTATTGCCTTGCATGCTGGAATTGCCACGTCTCGCAAATAAGGGCGTCATATAATTGTCAATCTGCGCTCGTTTTAATTGTTTTTCTCTTTTCGTATCGGCAATGAACCACCTTTTTATTTTATACATGATTTCTCTCCATTTCTCGCAATTCCTAATCTAGCACAGCAACAGGTCCCTATCTTGAAGGTTTCGTGCCACCCCGATACCCATCTGTCTCCCCAATGCTTTGCTGGTTTTATTTCCCCAAGATCTCGCGCTTCCAATCATCTATTCCCGCAAATTCGCACACCAGTTTTTCTACTACTATTCACTCATGAAACTTGCCATTGAGTGAGCTTCACGTATCAAAACGCACTGCAACTGAAACCAGTTGTTGACTGGGGAAAACAATCCATATTAGATTGAGTAACAACCGAGGTTATATCACACATACTGCTATCTTCCAAGTTGTCAATGTGGTCGATTGTGACTTATACTAAACGTATGGGCTACCTATATAACCAACCATACCATGCAGACAAATTATGTCCAAGCATAAAAATGTTTTCACTTTGAAACACGATCATAGTTTCATGATTAAAAGATGAGTGAATTGTACCTGTATTTAGTATACAGAGGACTTTCCATATTCAGAGATTATCGGGTCCTCTGGCACATAAATATATATGGTAGCTGACAATTCAAAACAGCCGCCCAACGTACAATTGAAGAGAAAAACATAACAATCGCGGAGCAAAGTCCACAAGTAATTAGTACATGCAATGAAACGGTTTCTGCGTATCACAGGGTGGGAATAAAATTTAAGGGGGGAAAAGGGCAGTTGAAATAACACTTTATTCGCCTTGATCAAAAGGAAACCAAAGAGCAATATGAACAATAAACGAAAGAAACACTGTGCCTTATGGTATTGATGTTGTGGTATTGATCTTGCATTTTTAATGAGGAGTGAAAGATTCTTCAATGGTAAAACAGAAGTCGCTTGGAGAATTCCCTTCTCAAAATAAAATATTTCAGGCTGTTTTGACTTTACAGTGAAGAGTATTACAGATGTTCTGATATCAGGCACGTTAGTTGATGTTAAATGTTTTTTTTTATTTTCCAATATACATTGACCTACTTGCGAATTGTTGCCAGTACCTGCTGTGAGATCCATAGATTGCGAAAGAAAGCAACAGTTTTTTATGTTTCTTTTTGGAAGAGGACTTTTGTAAATAGGATGTAATCAGTGAAAGAAACGGCGAAAAGCTGTCCAGTGGATTGCTTAGTAATTTAGTTTCGTCTCCATTAGTATTAGCAACAATACCTATGAAGCTGCCTTTGTCCAATACATATTCAGCATGGGAAGTTCGTATATCATTTTTGAAGTGTAATAGAACGGGGAATCCCATACGTCGAGGTGCAAAACCTTCGCCTGTGGTGAGTCAAGCAAGTTGCAAAGAAAACGCACAGATGAGTGCATATTACATGTGAGATATTTGAAATAAAGAGACCACGTTGTTGCTTAGCTGTCCATTCCGGTGTGACTAAATACCATTACATGGTCGCGCCCTACATTCGAGTACCAAGAATAATGCCAAACCCGTAAAAGAGGGGACAATCTCTCAATGTGAGGCTCATTTTGTGCAGTGCCAACTGTTCTGCGTGTAACATAGGCAAGCGATTTTTTTGTTAGAGCAACACAGGTGAATACCTGCGCGTTTTTTAATGACGCACGAAAAGCAGTTCCACACAGTTCTGCGACGGAGGGACATCGTTGGCGTTGTGATCCCTGACTTTCAAAACAGGAGCTGCGCACGTGTGCACTCTGCGAAAACACATCATTCCTGAAAAAGTTACTACAACAGCTGTCGAGCTCATACTTTACGCCCGTGCGATATACCATGCATTTTTAAAATGTTAAAACAACATCCTTTTGTTTGACGCACATACAAGTTTTGGCCTGCTGCAGAAGTTCTATTTACCTTCCTAGCATTTGACTCCACTAACATATGTGGCGGCGGTGATCAATAATTGTGAAGAGAATAAAACTTCCTTCCGCAGGGGCGTGGGTAATTTACGTTTTGATCAGAGACCACTGAAGAGCACTAATCAGGATGACAATTTTAACGACACACATCGAGCTGACAAGTGGGTGGGAAAGTTTAACTGCCGCATCAAACTGTAATCATATGTTTACATTCTTCATCAAACGCGAAAAAGTGACCATTAGTGTCAGTACAAATGGTTGAAAACATCAAAGAAAGCAGAAGCAATTGACGCAGCTTCTGGCGCTGTGCAATATAAAGATAACCAACGTCAACCAAAGCCATGCGAAATGAAAAAGTTATTGATAACATTTAAGAAGTAACTGAGAGCATAAATACGCAGGGGAAACGACCGCATGAAACTAACCGCCCAGTAACCGAAAGGAGTTCGCGGTCGCTCAACGTATTTGAGAGTACTTGAAAATGAATCAGAGCGCCTCGCAATAACCGCAAATGCCGTCAAAGTAGTACAGACGTTAGACTAGCACTGACGTAGTAAATATGGCAGTGAAGTCGTCTTCGAACGGAATAAGGGACCTGTTTACTTTTTAGGCGCTTTCTTTACGAGCCTTAAATTGTTGTAAGAAAGCACGTTGCGGGGCTTAGTGGGTGATGCATATTTTTTTTTCTTTTTGAAACATATTCAGCGCTAAGCATGCAAGATCGTTAGATGAAAATTCAGCCGTTTATGAATCTACCCAGCCGTTGTCCCCCCCCAAGAAAGATGACGGCAGAAACTGTGAGACACGATTTCAGGGGATAAAAATTGTAGCTAAAAATAAGGATAGACTAGCTCGTGAGCTTTCAGATGCAAGCAAGCACCGTTTGTCTCTTCCTTTGCGCAAAAGCGAATGCAGATCACCAGATAGGAAATTATAAGAAGTTTGCGTTTCCTTCTTTTTTGACCTTCTGCCTTGAATGAGCACGCGTTCAGGATCTTTCGCGCCATGTGCAGCGTACATCTATGTTTCAATGAGCTCAGTAGGAGAACAGCATTCGTCCAGTGATGCCTTTCTGTGTGCCATGTTTAAAGTTTAGCACTGAATATCTTTCAAAAAGCGAAATATTCATGTAATTTGCTTGCTGCTGAGTTACGCGAACATGACTCATTTGACATTATCAAAAGAGCGCAACCCGCGTTTTGCTTTTGCACAAGCCCTCGCGATATCCACTGTCGAGCTCATGTGGCAGTATACAAATGCGGCCCCCGAAAGTGCGATGGTCCCATGTGTATTTGTATGCGCCGTTTTTGAATAATTCACGCCCTTTCGATCGTGAGCTTGTCGGCAATTAGGCGCTCATTATATGGCACTCTGATATTTTATCAAGCTCATTTGTTAACGCGATAGCGTTAAAGAGCTCGTTTCGCAGAAATTCCGGCGTCGGCGTCGGCATCGTTAGTTGTGAGCGAAAAATCATCATCAGAAAGATGCAAATCAAATAAATAATAATTTTCGGGCCCGAGTGAGGACCGAACCGAGGCAGTCTGGGTGGCAAGCAGGTGTTCTGCCACACAGCCACACGTCTGCTTGGAAATACAATAAAAACTTCTACTGCTTGTAAACGCAGTCAAAGTAACTTGCATGCTTTACAAACACACGCGTCCTGTATGCAGGCGTCACAATACAACATGTAATATCGCAGTAATATTGCGTGGTACAAGCACACAGTGCCATCGGGCGTCAGAATATGTGAATATCATGACGGAACCGAGGTTTAAAGCTGGCCACTCATTACAAAGGGCACACACGTTACTGCGCGTATTCCCTCAAGACCGCGTAGTGGTTGCATAGCAAGTTCGACAACATTTCACGAGTATAATTGCTCGTGGTTTAAAGCATGCTACCCATTACATTTTATGTAGTAAGTGGTTGAAGTACGCACTAGGAACAGGATATTGCCATCGCGTTCAACTCTTAAAGACGAAGCTTAAGGGTCTCCCAAGTTTTATTTCATCGTTGCATTTCACTAATGCATTACATTGCTTTACGTGTGACCGTTGTTGTGCGTAGATCAACAGATATGTTACGCTGTGAAGCGCATGTGTGAAAGTTCAATTCACAGCATACAGGAAGGAAGAGGCTAGGAGGGAGCATTGCTCAGTGGTATACGAATAAAAGAGAAGAGAGGAAGAAAGAAAGAGAGAAATATAAAAATAAGGAAAGAAAGAAAGAAAGAAAGAAAGAAAGAAAGAAAGAAAGAAAGAAAGAAAGAAAGAAAGAAAGAAAGAAAGAAAGAAAGAAAGAAAGAAAGAAAGAAAGAAAGAAAATAGGAAGTTAGGGAGGCACCTTTCATTATTCGCTTGCCCAAATTTCCCCGGTAGGGCAATTGTCTCCGAATTTTTTTAATGGAAGTAAGTTATTCCGAGCTCCTAATCAACGGCTTATACAGAGCTGTCTTCACTAAGGTGCTGTGGAGCTATTTATTTGGAAAGTTGAACAAAATCAACATCACTGAATCATACTCAAGATCACTATAGCCAATACGTACCAGTGCTGGTTTGTTGCGGTGCTCCAAGAAGCGCCTCTTGATGTGCTGATACAAAGACTGGCCTTGGGGCAATTCTACAAGTGGGGTAAGGCGATGACACCACTCCATCCTTTATGGGCACCTGCATCATCTCAACACTTGGCAGGTCTCCTTGAAAGTGTTGGCTCCTATCAGGCTTGTATCCTGCTTCTGGGATGTTAAACACCAACAACTTCATTTTACAGAATGAGAAAATAAATTTTGTTATGGGAAGTGAATAACAATGAAATGTGCCGAGGGCCACATTTATACAAATTATATTTCGATAATTAAAATTCCCGCATACATAATGCAGAAGTTCACATAGGAGAACCCCATCGATTAAACAAGCGGAACTGCGAGATGTTCGAAAGGACTAATCTTTATCTATACGTTTGGCAAATAGTGGTGAATCACGCAGTTAAAAAAGTATTAAGGCTGCTTCGACCTGGCGGTGCCGATCCTGAAGGAAATGCGGAGCTGGGCAGTTTTCTTTGTTTCTCTTCAGATTTTCTCTTTCATGGTCCCTGTCTTTCATTCTTTTTGTATTTTCCAATTTTTCCTGTCTTTTTTTTTGCGTCTTCATTTCTATCTATTTCTATTCTTCTTCCTATTTTTTTCCCTTTCTTCCTCTTTCTATTTCTCGCTTGCTTCCCCCTTTTTTTTAATTTTTATTCGTGGTTTTGCCTTATACTGCTCCGCACCTCTATCATCATGAAGAGAGAGAGAGATTCGGGAAAGAAGATTGAAATAAAAGGACGCTATTTTCTGCCTCCCGTCGAGAGGGCACGGCTCAACGCCTTTAGGGATGGGGAAGGGGGAAGTAAAGGTGATAGAAAGAAAGAAAGAAGATAGTGAGAAGGGGTGATTAGATTACAAGAGAGTGTCTTGTCACTCCAGGCAGGGAGGACGAAGCCATGAAGATGCTCGAAGAATAAGGAGCCGAAGACTTCTATTTGGTGCGAGAGAGCGCTCAATATGCTACAGATGGCTATGCTATATGTGGATTTGCCTGCGTTGCGTCAAGCGAAGTGACATCATACGGACAGCCTGGCCCCCTAACATGCTCCGCACTTACATGTAGCCGTTCAAATAGCTTTGACACAAATGTGTTTTTAGATGCCACCATTACCTGCGTCGTGCTTTCAAGCTTAAACAATCTTTCAATAACTCACAGAAATAATTTCGCACATCTGGTGTACTACAAGCAATAATGGTTGTTGGGCATCTCTGTGTATATAAATATACATAACCATAATATATTCTGGCTGAGAGATCGGCTAGTTAGATTATCGAGAACAGATGCATCTCCAAAGCGTGATAAGAAAATGAATAAGAAGCAGGAAAAAAACCCTCTCAGAAAAAGTTGTCAAATCGCCAAGCAAAAATTTGTCTTGAAGCCCATTTCTAGAAAACAACTTACCGCATTGACTGTTGTTCAGAATCGCTGACTATCTGCGCATGAGTTTTAACTGTGCTTCCTCGCAAACCGCTTTTATGTGCTATCACAGCTGCGTGTCTCTTAGTGACATCCTCTCGCACGGAACGCTCTTGAACTGTTGCAGTAGGCGGAAGTAGGGGGAAACTGAAGTTAGGTGCGCGTACACACTTGTGCGCATACGTGGGTTTAGCAAAACTTCCAGTATAACGTTGATATATAAAAGCGCCAAACAAAAAAATATGTCAACGAAACATTTATTTCTAACTGTTGCCAGTTTATCGAATGTGAGTTCTGGTACCGAAGCTTGCCGATATAGAGGAATGTGCGGTCACCGCGTAATCATAACATCGCCAAAGAATCAAGGAAAAGTAAACGTTGACCAAGCGGAAAAAAATGGCAGACACTTCAGCTTCTCATTTAAAAGTAAACACAATAGCATCGTTCGGCCACTTTCGTGTCCCCTTCCCCATCGCGAGCCTGACTTTGCAATCATCTCCTACAATTCCTACATCTAGTACACTTGCGTAGTGCTCACTACGACATAATTCTTCGTTCTGCGAATGGGCGCAGTGCACCCTACACATCCGTAAGAAAACTCGCAATTCCGCTACTGCACACCTTGTTGACGCTATTGCTGACGATGAGGATTAATTACGCCTTTATGGTTTGTAATTGGGGGGGGGGGGCCTATAGACCAACTACTCGCGGCGCAATTCACGTTTTGACGCCTGGCGCAATGCTGCGTTTTTCTCTTATGCCATATCAGAAAAGCTAAGGACACTCTTCGTGCTACATAACCCTTCTTGCTAGACACTTTTGCATTGTCAATAATGTTTCGATGGAGATGCTCGTTCCCACGTACGTATGCGTGTATATTATGCTAAAACGACATTAAACTTGCGAGAATTTGCAATAAAAGAGAGCGAGAAATATGACTTTCTGTGATGTCATGTTATTAGTAGATTGTGGCAGGAATATTTATTAAAGTAAATCGATGTGTGGTGATTCGCGTAAAAACATTGTTATGCTGTTATTAAAAAAACATCTTACTTAATTGCAGCAAATCATTATGCAAGATTACATGTTTTACAGAACGGGAACAAGTGATCCTTTATTTCTGTATGCGAGTGCCTGACGAAAGGTAAGCTGTGTGCCGAAACTTAAGAACTTTCTTTAAGAACTCTTGTATTGGCCTCCTTCCTTGTACACCTTGTTGTTTTGTTTACGCTAATCCAACCCACACAGTTTACACAAACGACTAACCCAGAAATCAAATAATGTAAAACGAAGGTTTTTGTGAAAACTTCCCGGGTTTCCACGTGAGCGATTGCTTCAATCTTCACTTGCCGAATAGGTGCAGGGTTGACACTATAACCGTTATGAGCCGCTTCTGTAGCGTACAAAGATGAGGAGGAACGGTTGGTCCCAGTTTAGCCGTCGCTATTGTTGTGACCTTGATAACTGTGTCCATGTAAACTGAAGTAACGTATTGGAACGGCCCCATTAGTTGTCCATAGCAAATTTGAAAATAGCGCAGGAAGAGATCAAGGGACAGAGAATACTTTACTGTTTACAGCCAAAGCTTTTACGATGTCACAGCAGCAGCCAATCTCGGTGACGTAGTCGTGTACAGCTAGACTGCCGGTTGCTTTACACGCATAGCTAAATGCTGTCATATATTCGCTTGAGCGAATAGCACTTCGAAGGCTCGGTAGAGGAGGAGTAAGTGTGGGCACCGCGTAGAGAAAAAAGCAGGGAGAACACCAAGCACAGAGGCACATGAAGCCGAGTGCTAAAAATCGACTTACCAGATCAACTGTTTACCAACGCTGAAGATCTGCACACGTAGCCTGCCCCAAACAACCGCCCTTGTGCGACTTGACAGCTCACCATCTGTTAGTCTACAAACTGTTCTGTAACGTTGCCTCATGCGGCATGACATGTGGAGCATGTACGGAATGCTATAAACCAGACCGCATGAGGGCAACAAACTAATCGAAATTAGATTTCGCCTGCGTTTGCGTATAATTGTAAGAGATTTGAGGAAAGGGAGGCTGTGCTGGCTGATGTATAACACGGTATTAAATGGATAATATTTACGGATATGTTGCTTATGTTTGAAGATGCATACAAATATTTGGTGACAAATGGATTGGCTGGTTTGACTATGCTCTATGAGTATTATCAACCATTAGGAAGTGGGCAGCATCACGTGAGAGTGGTTTCCGATGCATCAAGTGGTCGCTAATCACCGTAACAAAAACTGTAACGAACATGTCAGTGCGTGTAAATGTACTGCATCATGTACTGTCCACATAAAATACTGTACTCCTCCCAGGTGTAACACTTGTTAGGGTAAGGTGGGGAAAAATGAGACAAAAATTTGAAAATAGTGAATATTTATTTTTATTTCACTCTTTACTCTTAAACGACAATGCAGAAACTTTCCTTTGGGTACAAGGTATGTGCTACATAAATATGACCATGTTGCCACAGTTAAAAAGTTTATTTTAAAAAGAAATAAAAAAATGCACCAGATGTTTCATTTTGCCCCAACCTGCGGGGCAAAACGAGACAGTGTGAAAAAAAATTTATCCCTTCAGTTTTTGCGGTAGAAGCACTTGAAATTAACTCCGTGGGCCCTCACGCAGCCTTCATGACCCCAGTCCTTGCACTCCACGCATTGAATCCAGACAGAACCCGGTGCTGTTTTGCTCCAAAGCTTGCCAATCAAACACCACCAGTCTTCCTTTGTGCTCTTGTTGTATTTTGTTGAAAGCTTGCACTTCATTGGATTATTCATTAATTGGACGCTAGATATAATCTGACGCATCTTCTTCGCCTCCTTTTGCCGTTTTGGTGCAGAACTGCACGGGCGTTTCGTGGCTTTCAGCTTCGTCAGCCGGGCTTCGTGAGGCGATGAATTTAAAACTGTGCTAGATTCGAATTTTCTAGCACAAATTTGGTATTGAAGGAAAACTCGATGGCGAGACGTATTTGTAAACGGCTTGACTTGGAGATTCTTCAAAATTTGTGTTCGTCTCTTGAGAGCATCCTTGGGAACGGGGAAAAATCTCGATGCAGCACGAACGGAGTGGGTGTCCTGAACAGCAGTCAGTGCTTTTTCACGTCGTTTTCCTCCCAGGAAGCTTTTTTTGATATTCTCTTGTGCGTCCGAACCTTCCTAAACAATAAAATATAATACATAATGAGTGTAAGTAAATGGTTCACTTAATGAGACACTCTCTAAGGCAATCAATGCCTTTTTGTCGCGTTTTGCCCCCCCCTCACATGCCCAAATTCAAAAAAAATTTCCGCTTTGGCCCCGCCCACCAATTGAACTGCAATTTTGGTGGTATGTAGCTAGTAGTATATATTAACAACATAAATACTTACGTTGTTGTACTGACGCCAGAGTAGCCTCATGCACGGTTCCGAAAATTTGGCCGAGAAGAATTTCGCCCCTTTTTGACGGGTCACCAACACACTGACACCAGCCGCGTAATTTTTCCCACTCGAACGCTGTGAGCAATCATCAACTTTTACGCATCAAAAGGTGGACAACTACCAGCACCTCTCACTAAAATATAGAAACAAAGAAAAGTGCTTTCTGTATTAGCTATAGAGGTCGGCAAAGTCAAAATGTCGCGTTTTGCCCCGTGTCTCATTTTGCCCCGCCTTACCCTAATACTTTTAGATGATGGTTATAGTTAAAACTAACGGAAGTGATTGTGTCCATGATGTGAAATTAAGTTTTACCTACTAGTTGAAACGTTATTTACATGCTTGAACGTTCACTTTGGAGCAAGTAATTCTGTGGTGAAGCACGAGAACCAAGCAATGTTGAAAACGCGTGCACACAGCGAACGATTTAACGAAAGCCGTGGCACAACATTTTAATGTGGGACGCCACAACATTGATGAACTCAAAGATTACATGATACAGTCAGAATTCTGCTCCCCAAAAGAAAACAAAATACAGATATGTGCGCCGTATTCACTGGCTTAATACAGCCTAGCCCATAGCTAAAGGTGATTAAAAGCACACCCTTGAGTCAATGCGATAAAGAGTATACACAAAGACAACCAGCCATACTGATGTCGCAATTCTTAAACTTATTAATTAACCTGATAAGTCCCCCCGTTCAGTTGTTGTACCCATGAGTTGTGTGATATACAGTAGCGCTATATTATTGACCTCCAGCTACCATATGACACAGCGCAATGTTCAAAAAAATTTATTTACCCAGTAAATGGCAACAGGTGAATGGGAGTAACTGAAGGGAGCAAACAAAAGTTGCTGAACGGTCAGAGCCTAACAGTCAGCGGAAATTCATCGACGTTGGGTACCATAACTTCAAAAGGAGCGCCAGCATCAAAACCGCTAAAAGAACTCGGTATACTAAGGACCAAAGCGCACGCAGTCGAACATAACGAGAGGAATGTTATCAGTATTTGCAGCAACGTGGTGATTGACAGGGTATACTTCAAGTAGAATCTATACAACTCCCCGACATGTCTTCCTTGTTATAGAGAAATTAAAGTCGGAAGCGTAATGTTGGAGACCACTGTGCTGAACGACGTCAGGGTACGTTAAAGCCTCCAGCCGCTCAAAATTATCCGGAGTCATCCACTGTGGTGTTTCTAGTAGCATGAGTTGCTTTGGGACGTTAAGTCCCATAGACCAACTATATACACCACGGTTCTCAAACACACTGCACTCTTGCTCTCAGGCATGGCTCACACATGGCTCTATTTCTTATATAGATTTTCTAATTTTTTATTAGGTATGCTTACGAACGATACAGACTGTAATGGCCTCAAGTATTTTTGTCGTGAGGCACTTCATGTGGTCACGGTTTGTAAAGATATAACTGTGGAACGAAAATTGTTTTTTCTTAATCGGCGACCACGTTGCTCTCATTCTAGGGGTCAGTATCTATAAATTATTCGAAACCTAACGCCAAGTCTCCTTCAGAGATGACCCACATATGAGATACGAAAAAGAGCTTCTACCAAATGGCAACGTTAGCTTGCATTTTGTTCGAGCTCTCTCTCTCTGGGCCCACGCTGCAGCGTTTTTTGCTGTTCCGGCTCGTCTGGGAGACTCAGTTTTCTGCCTGCGGCCCGCTAGCTGAAGTGAGTGCAAGAACTGCACATGTTGCGTCACAACCAAATCTGTGAGCGCAAAGTTTCCTGTGTGTCTTCGGAACACATCACAGGTACACATTGAACATTATTTGTTTTGGCCAAATTTTATTCGCGTTATATATATTGTTTATCGTTATTACATTGGGAAATTAAGAAGACAAAATGTGTCATTAAGGCACCAATATGTCTTCTTTGATGAATGAGAAATTACTTTTCTGGAGCATTTAAGATGCACCGGGTTTACAATCTTTGTTTAACTACCAGCTTCCCTAAACGATCGTGCTCCTGGCCTATTACCTACCTAGAAAAATAATTTGTATACGCCCGCGTGATGTCGGGGAATTAAATTTCGGGAACACAGGGCTCGTCAAGGGCCGTCGCAGATTGTTTCTGCTCCCTGTCATGTGGAAGTTACTGATTTTGTTCTCTACCGTCATGTGCTATTCTAGAATATTTTAAATTAGCTCAAAAGACAAAAAAAAAACATACAGAAGACTGAATAACACGTTTGTTGTTTTGTGTATTTTTCTCCTTTCGCGCTGCTTCAAAATGAACACAAACCAACTGGCCGACCTTTTCACACATTCCATTTGTACAACAGACGCCGCTATATTATGAACTTGTAATGTCCTACACAGAACCGCTTCTGCTGAGCAAAAAGATGACTTCGTATGTTGTCTGCACTAACAATAGCGTTAGTAACAAAATATTTATCTTAACCCAACTAGTGATAAACAGTTGTGGGTCGTGTGACTACTGTTTAGTTACTGGCCCGTCATCTATTCTCCAAGGAAAGATATTTTAATGTGTAAAACTGATGTCGCGAGCTGCAAGAATGGTGAAGGTGGCACTAAGTCAGGCAGGGCTTGACACAGCGACGCTGGATGATTCTGAAGTCTAATCTGGTTGTTTCTATGTTGTTGCTAGGCTTTAGCTATGAGATGCTAGGTTGTATTTTGGTTGCTTCTCAACTCCCGGAGACGTTCCAGCTAAACTACAGAGTGTCAGAGGCGCGGCACAGATGTCCAAATCCAGAGACCGAAACTCGCCCTGAAACCTGAGCGTTCACATCTCCCATAGATCGACGCGCACGTCTTAATTGGTGTAGGGCTTCGATCGCATCAGGAACTTCCCGCTGTCGCCGTTGCCATTCCCGTCTCCTGATGTCCTCTCGTTGCACAGACCTATGAAACACTCCTCACAGATCCTTCAGCGAAGCTCAAACGCGCAGTCACCATGCTTATCACTGGGTAAATCCTGATAGTTTATTAAACGTTTCCTCAATCACAGGCTCCATCTGGCGTAGAAATCTTCATTGGTATTTGCCACCCACCTGTTGCCCTTTCGCGGGGTACGCGTATCTTTCGCGGGGTACGCGTAAGTTGGGAACGCGGAGTTGAGGCCACGTGAAGCAGCCATGTGTCGCAGAGCTATTTTTGGTATTGGATGGATGCTATGAGCGAGGCCGACGCTGAGGTATGGTGGCTATCTGGCAGTGGGGTAATGCGTCGACAAAATTGCACCTTTTTATTCGAAATGCGCCGAATGGAACGGACGCGTAGAAACGACGCAACGACGCTTTTAAGGAACTAATCGTGGATTTCACGATCATGATGCATTACTTCACTTTAGCAAGTGCACTGTGACAGGACAGTGGTAGATATAAAATGCGCATTTGTAAAGGCTGCAGATTATATGCCCGTGGCGCAGTGGATAGCGTGCCCGACATCTATGTCGCGGACCCACATGTCGTAGGTTCGACTCCCGTTGAAGGAACTTCTTGCCTTCTGATCAACTGTATTTTTTCGAGGTCATATCCTTGACGGAAATACGTCACTGAAGCCTTGCTGGACCCCGGCATAAATCATTTTGGCGTTAAATTAATGTGGCTCTGTGGTAGAACAACTGCTTGCCACGAAGACGGCCTGGGTGCGATCCTCATTAGCACCCGAGGAATTATATTATTGGTTTTATGTAAATCTTTCTCGATTCGGTTATGGGTGAGATTATGATTGTTCGTTGACAACCAACGACACCAACGCCGACACTCACTGCGACGCCGGAATTCCTTGAGAAATGAGCTCTTTAACGCTTTCGCGTTAAGTCATGAACCATAGTTATTCAGTCATAAGAGTTGCGAAACTGCGTTCGAAAACATCGACATCCCATTGCCGATTATTTGGGGCACTGTAGATGGACGTGCCATCTAGGAGCAGCAATACAATGCACTAAACCACCGCAGCACCGCCCCTGCGTGCACTTTTTCGAAGGTGCTCAACGCCGCATGCAGCTCTCGTTGTCGCGAGCATTTATTATTTGGTTTCTTATTGAACGAATGGCGCCAAAATTAGCACATTTTTTCCCGCGCTTTCAGCCAATAGCCAGATCGGAATACTACACATGGGGACTATGGGGAGTTTCGTAACTCGTATGATGAAAGAACTCTGGTGTAAATTGTCTAACTAGTACAACACAGTAAAAAGCAACAAATAAGTGTACGAGTAGTTCGGTTGTCCTGCAATAGCTGAACTTTAGTTAAGGGAAGAAACGAATTAGAGACTTGTCCCTACGATACAGTACAAAGCAAAAATCAATTACATATACATATATGAGCAGCCTAGAACACTTACTAATTTACTTCGTAACTATACTGTCTCAATGTGACCTCTTTAACAATGCCTCTTACATCACTTTAAGCTTTTACACATTCGAGCAACTGTTTTGTGCAAGACCATTTTGATAAAACTTGCTTGGTATCAGTTTGGGGCACATTACATGGCTTTAAGAGTGCTGAGTTAAAACGAGTAGTAAATTCGTTATACAGTAAACTCTCACTTGTACGAACTTCGGTTTAAAAATTTTTCAGAATAGCGAGCCTTTAGATCTGCGGTTTTTTTACGTATTATATGCAAAACATTTCGCCTCAGCGAATTCCTGAATACTGAATATTTCATATGAACGAACTTGATCTGAGGACCCATACTCGTTTTCGAGATCAACTCAGTCAAATTTTGCACTCTGCAGTACTGGTGTAGACAATGCATGCAGCCCCCCAAGTCACTCATTCATCGGTGGTGGTGCGACAATGCACGTGAATGCAGCGCTGCCGAGGCAGAGTGGCTGTGCGGAAGACAACAACGAGGCACGTTCGCTTCAGTGCCTGCACAGAGCTATCAGATTTGGCAATCGTTTCCACTGTTCGTTCGGAACTGCAAGAAGAAGAGCGGGACGACGAAGTTGTAACAGCTGAGGCAGGTTTATATCCTGTATCTCTAGCACAGACAGTACGATATATTTGAAAGCTGCGAGACTTCGTGTAACAGCAACAAGCTCTGGCAGAGGCAGTGCAGATAAACGTAGGCCTCCTGGACGGCTTTGTCTCTTCTTGCGCTTTAAGAGCGCCAGTCCGGATGAATATTACATATTATTTTCAAGCTAACTTGAATTTCACATTGTTGACTTAATATCTTCTATGCTTAATGCTGTTCCGTATTCTAGTGAATATTCAGTTTAGTGCAGTTTCAGTTAAATCAACTATTTTATTGTGTCATTTGGAGTTCACTCAAGTGAGAGTTCATTGTAGTAAGTGATGGTGATGAGCGTGAAAGTCATAATGTGGTGTTTATAGCTCTTGAGGGGTAAAAAGAAGTACCGAAGCATGCTGTTTCTGAAAGACGGAGCAAACGCAACTGCCGGCGCTTTATCCTGCTGTCCGGACAATAGAAGTTGCCTACCTCACATCATAATCATATCGTCGTTTTGGGACGTGAAACCCCAGATATCATTATTATTATTATTATTATTATTATTATTATTATTATTATTATTATTATTATTATTATTATTATTATTATTAATATTATTATTATTAATATTAATATTATTATTATTATTATTATTATTATTATTATTGCTAATGCCAGTTTGGACAAAGCAGCCGAGGTGAAAAAAATCATCAGTACTTAATTAAAAGCCATCGGTAGCAAAATCTTAAAAAAGTGCCTTATTCCTACATCTGAAGTGATTAAGCGCATATTTTTCGAGACGGCACAAGACGAAGGGAACGCGCACAGGCGCTAACTTTCAACAAATGGTTTATTTGAATGCGGATCAGAGCTACTTTTACATTGAACCAACACTGTCGCGCACGCTGATAGCGTTTTACTGAAGAAAACAAGTTCTTAGTTTGACATAGGTAGTGACGGAGTACTAAAATATTCATCACCCAGCTTATGAATAGCTGTTGATTCTGTGATTAATCTAGCGGTTTCGTCAAGGTGACTGGTGAGTCATGTCGCAGCTGCGGGGTATGGTAATAAATTTTACGAAACATTAACAGCCTGAAAATTCTGCGGCAGGATGCAAGTGATTGCATTTAGAGAACATTTTCCATAGAGTTTACACTTGCGGCGCGATTATAATACTTAGTAATTAATCCGGCCGTGCTATCTTCAACAAGTTCAGCTGTATTAACTCATTTGCTGGTATATGTACCCATCACATATTCAAGATTATTTCGGGTGTTTCGTAAAGGAATATTTCAAAAAAGTAAGGGGCAGTAGGGATATGACAACAATGATAAAGTAGCACATCGTCAGCGTTCTTAACAACACTAAGGATGTACAATGTCCATTTAAAAGATAGTGTGAATGCCAAGATAGTGGTATTACGAAAAGCGTTCAAGAGACAGGCAATTGAGAAGAGAACAGGGAGACGTGCAGTTGCAGCTCGAGTTGAGCTGCAACTCGAGCTGCTTTGCATTCTTTTTAGAATATAGCTCTGCGAGCCACTTGTTACACAAGTTAGATGCATCAGCTAGTTCTTTGTAAGGCGGTGGTGTCACTATAGCCGTTACTTTCACAAAATATGTCATTCAAATTACCTAATTATCAGCAACAGTAAAGGTAACAGCACGATAGAGATAATAGGGGCACAAGCTATGATCAAAGAAGGGGCCACGTTTGTAAGCTCCCCGTGGTTGCTTTGTCACGAAAGTAAATGCTCTTCCTAAACTTGATGCTGTGATACCATTCGTCACATGGTTCAGTTTCTCATGTATAAGTGTAGGCAGGTTGCACAAATAAATTTCAGGCGCTAGAGCAGTTTTCGTTCGTCGTTAATGTGTGCCCCTCATTGAGTCATTGTTTTTCGAATCCATCCAAAAGCGACAGTATAAAGCAAACGTCAATGATTAATTTCATGCTAGCAGAAACACAATTTGTCAAGTCGGTAAAGTGTATTAAGCATAGCGAAGGTCATGTAATAGACCCTTGTGGTACACCAGATTGAACAGGCTTACATGCAACAGGCTCAAGTTACATGCAACAAACCTAATTAGGCTAGTAATAAAGCACTGAAGTCACGTGGGAAAATGAGTGTCTATATTTTCTTAGTTTCACGAGAAGTTTTTGTGTGACACCACATCAAATGATTTATATTAATCAAGAAAAGTACTGCCAGCTATCGCAGAATGATCTGAAAGAAGGTAAAGTTTCTGAGCGGGGAAAGAAGTTCACTTTCACCAAGAAAATAATTTACAAGGGCCAAACTGTGCTAGTGAGAACAATGGGATGAAGTCAAGAAAGTTTACTGACAAAGTAGATTAACGTAAGTTCGACCATTTTACATTGGCATGCTAGTTAGGGAGAGGGACAGTAATTGGTTGGTCACTGGGATAAGGTAAGCGGGTACCACTGGACTTGTGGAGAGGAATCGGCTTCTTGATCTTGCAGTCTGTATGAACACAATCACAGTCAAGGGACTGGCTGAAAAATTTTTGAAAGAATGACGGATGAATACATAGCAGAACTTTTTTTAAGAGATCGTGTTAATGAGGTGCGCGCCAGGACTAGCGCATATCGAAAATGACTCTACGTTTGTTTGGAGGAAGACAACACACGGCTTCAGATTGGCATCGAAAAATTGGATTTCTGTCCACTCTGTTCTCCCAGAATGCCCCATTTGTGCAAAGGTTATTGTAAATGTATTTTGTTATCTTACTGTCAACCACCAACACTGATATATACGCACTCATATACAATTGAAGATATGAGGGGGGAGGTGGAGGCCCTGGGCTGGGGACTGTGGAATGTCGGGAAGGAGGGGTGAGGAACGCTGCACATTATACAGAAATTTCTGGCTGTGAGTAAACGGCCTGCCTTGTCCTTCGCATTGCTATGACACTGATATATTCGTACATGACAGGCACAACGTGCTTGATCGTATGTAGTTTCTTTCAAGTATTTACGTCTACATTTATAAGGAAAATGCTGTGTCTTCAAAGGACTTTCAGCAGCCGCACTCTATGCACTACCTAGTGTTCTCTACAGACGCCACCTCTCGCGACAGCACAGGCCCACATGCCCTTGGCCGAAACCATAAATAGGCACAGACCTGCATGCGCCATGCAGAGGTGCACGTCATGCTAGATATTCACTCACGCCATTTTCCTATTGGTGAGTACTTCCCCACCATTTATAAAGAATCCAATGCATCCTATACTTGCCGGTTTCTCGTTGCTTCGCGTTTTGATGACGCACGCGAGGAATTAGAAGTAGGCTGCTGCACGGGCCCGTTTCATCGTGTGCGCCATACTTACGCTCGCTGAGTCAATGCTTGCCACGTTTCAGTGTCGGACAGCTCCACAAAGGATTGCTTTCGTTCCCAAACAGCTCGTTAATTTGGGTCGGTTGGTGGCAAACAAGGAATCATGTCGGTGCCAATAGCGAGGTAGATGCAAATAGCGACGTTTTCACTTAGACATATTCGAAAAAATCGGGACAAACAAACCTACAAAAGTAGAAAACACTGTGTCAGTTTGTTGGCTACTGTTCTTGAAGTGTACCCGTCCTTTTCGCTTAAACATAGGGGAGTCGCGTTGCTAGATGCGACGACGTGGGTTCCGTTCCCAGCCACGGCGATCGTGCTTCCATAGGGGCGAAATGCATAGAACATCCTGTACTTAGATCTGGGGGCACGTAAAAGAACCTGAGGTGCTCAAGAGTTTCGGAGTCCCGCTTTTTCCTATGATCATATAGTGGTTTTAGCACGGAAAAGCCAGACAAAATATATTATTGGTTCTGAGACGGCCACCTAAGCGAACACACAAAAAAATTTCAGGCGCATGTTACGTTATCATTGGTGTGCACATAGTCCTACGTGCATCTGCGCCCTAGAAATTGGTCAATTTGTAATCCAGGTTACGCTAAATGATTATCGCACAAAAATGTTTGCTTGAGCCTTTTCTACCTGCAAACATGACGGCGCCAATCACACCGGTTGCGCTGCTAACTGGCAATAATGCGCGACACGTGATGATGCAAGCTAGCATATCATTTCTGTACATATCTCTTGGCGTTAGACAAAACCCTATATGTCCCTTCGCAGTCTGAAGGTCTTAAGTTTTAGGCAGTGGTCGTTTGAATCAGTGTCTCCTTTCTTGTCTCACCTTCTGTGCTCTTTTAATGTGCAATACTCTTGTGCATTTATCGTCCATATTGCCCGGCCACGCAGTGATGCCTTCGTAGACAGATAGTTCAAGGCTCAAAGCCTGCTTTATTCAGATGATCCACGTGGGCTTGACGCAGCTTCCTCCGCAGGTACTTTCCCGTGTCCGTCTTCGGAATTTGATCCACAAAGATAACGCCACCGTGCAAGTTCTTGTGATAGGCTGCTTGATCTGCCATAATATTTGAAAGAAAATAAAAGGACACCGCTTTCAGTATTTCCGAGCCCAAAATAAAGGAAACGAAAAGTAAAATGCACATTTTATATCTGTAGCAAACAAGCTTGACCTTGTTTCGCTCAGACACCACAGCTTGTCTAAAACAACCGAAACATGGACTTGTTTAAGCTTGTTTCGACCACAAAAGCTGAAGCTAGTTCAGACACTTAAGGCGGACAAGTCGGCTTGTTCGTATCGAGCATACTAATACATGACTATGCATGCTTAACATGACACGGCCATGAAAATGGAACACAAAACTACGCTTATATCTGGCATGTTCCTTTTGTGACTCCTTTGCCATCTCCCGTAATGCAAATATTCATGTCATGTTATTGTTCAATGAAGCTTCCTTGAGGCTATTTGAGCCAACATTAGATTGTTTTATTCGGCATTGCACAACAGCTTCCCATTTAAACAATGTGTTGGAAATATTAGAAATTTTAGTGGAAATTGTGGTAAATAGATAAATATGAGGGTAATGGAAATTGTTGTAGGGCCGTGGTGCAATTTGTTGTGTTCAGTGGTTCGAGGATGATATGAGTAGTAAAAAAACGTGTTTGGACAATAATAACCCCAGCGCATTCATAACTGTTAAGGAAAGGTATTGACCAGTATCGCCCAAAGAGCGCATTTTCAGCCCGTACAGTACATTCTCGCAAACGCAAAACCTGTAACAAATGTGTAGCAATGAAATGTTTACAACAACGCTAATTAGTTGCTCTTGCATTACGTTCGCTAAAAGTCATATTTTTTAGATGTTTGTAAAATTATTGTTCGTCTTGCCTCAAAGGTGTTGTGCATTTGGTGACGAGGTAATATCTCTGGGCAAGCGGAGTGCAAGCCACGATATATGTGGTGTCAGCGAGAACTATTCACTATTTGTGAGTCCGAATTTTGTACGACAAGCACCCACTCGCACAAAACATATCCAACTAATGGCGTCGTTTCACGACGACCACGTGCGGCTAGATTAGTGCAACGAAACATGATATGCTATGCGACGCCAATGCATCTTTTCGCCATGCCACAACCCTCCGACGTCTCGACAGTACCAGATGGCGAGTTGAAACATCCACCTCACAGTTGCCAGGCGTCTGGGAAATTTCGCATATTTCGTATTGACGGGGTGCTAGGTGGTATCACAAGCAATGTTAAGATAGCGGATCTGGTGTTTAGAGAATACGAAATCTTGGGACGTATGAAGTATTTGGCTCAAGGATGGCGGATGTAGCGCTGCATGAAATCAGGCCATTCCATCAATGCTGAACTTCCTGCAGAACTTTATTAAAATGCGAAGCTGCTTGTTATTTTGTCGCATGAGAGTGTAACGAACTGCACTTAAATTATTAGTAAAGGCTCTAACCACGACAATATATTTCCTTGCTTAAGGCATTGTTATCTTGGTCTACCCCAAAATGGGGCAATTCTAGAGAAGAGCGCACGTACGTTAGGTGCTACTTCGTGGAAGCGGGCAGCCCTGGTCAGCGTGTTAGGAATAAGAAAGGTAAAAAATAAATGAACAGTGCCGCTTTCTTTCAGCCTAAGATGTTGCTGATTTTGAACGCAATTATTGGATGAACTATGCTATGGAAAAAAAATCAAGTATATCATGGCACTTGTATACTGAAGTAGGCAGTTGTAAAACATTCCTCAGCAATGTCTATTGGGATACCTATATGAACTTTTTAAATTGGCAAATACATCTTACCCCTCTATTCCATGAATCATGAGAAATTCATTTGCAAAATCAATTAATTTCTGAGCTTTCATTATGACATAGACGAAGAAAAAAACATCTGCAAAAATTTTCAGATTGATTGTGACTGTATTAATGAAGATAGAGGTGTGCGTCCAATATGCACACCATGCAGATGGGCGAGCGATACTGCTGCCATGATTGAAAAACAAAATCTCTCTGAGTGTGGTCTTCAAAATCTCTCTGAGGGTGATGTGTTGAATATAGCAAACCAATGGTTTCCTCTGTTCAGGAAAAGTTCAATATTTCACTGAGTGCATGTGACAGCCGACATCTATGTGCAAGTTAACTACTCATGGGATTGCTGTTGTCATGGTGCCACCCATGGGCTTCGGCAGGGGGGTGCAAAGGGGGGCATTTGCCCCCCCTCAAGGCACACCAGCCCTTGCCTCCCGCACAAGCTACACCAACGCTCCCCCCTTCCTTCAGCAGCGATGCATTACGGTTCGCACCCCCCAAGACAAAATCCTGCCGACGCTCATGGTGCCACCCTTTGCTGCCCTAATTGCCAACCGCTGACTTGGAGTTACGAGTGTCAGTTGCGGAACAAATTAGGAAACCTACATATCACCTTGAACTGGTCGGAACTCCAAACCTTTATTTTCTAATTTGCTCGCTCCAATCTTCTAACAAAACTTGTAAGGTTGGTTCATTGTATTTCCGGCTTTCGCGAAGCATCTCAAAACTTGTCACCACAACCTAAATCCTGTAAAACAGTGCTGTGGTGCATAATATCAGATGATGTGCTTTGTTGATGTTTCTATTGGGCAGCACACATAGTTGAAAGAAAGTGGAATTTCAGAAGTGAAATGCATATTGTGTCAAATATGTCATATAACGATTTCACGCTGTGTATCGTAGGGGCAAAAAGAGTGGAATATTTTTTTCATTGTTCTGCAGTGTAAAAAAGTTTCGGAGAAAAAAAATAGCAAGGGCTCATCGGTCGCAGAACTTGGGCTAAGGACGCCATAGAACACCACGGCCAGACTAGAGGAAAAGGCAACAGGCGCCATGTCTTTTCTTAGCCCGGCGGCGATTTATCGCGGGATGAGCGTAAGCGGGGAACCCAATGTCACAGCCAGGCTAGGCAGGCGCGCGTCGCAGATATATTTTGGGTATGGATGGATGCTATGAGCGAGAGCGACTCTTGGGCTGCTATCGCCACCTTGCGGTGTATAAGGCGTCGACAAAAGGGCACTTCTCTTATTAGCAGTGTGCCGAAAGGGAAGGACGCGTAGCAACAATGTGTTGCAGGAGCACATGGTGTAGGCCACGGTCATAATGCATTACTTCACTTCCCAGAGGGCGACACAACCCCGCCGACCAAGAACCATATATATATAAGGCGCGTTTGTAAAACCGACGATGTGTGGGGCCGTGGCGCAGTAGGTAGCGTGCTCGTCATCTGTAGTCATGTACCGAGAGGTCAGGGGTTCGACGCCCATTGACTGATTTATTTTTTTGCCATGTGATATTGTGAATTTTGGACGTCATTTCCGTGACGAAAATACGTCATTCAAGTCTCAGTGGAACGGGGCATAAAACACTTTTATGTTTAAAAAAATGCCACGTGACAAGGGTTCCAGTGCATAAGGAAGCAGTGCCCTCAAATGTTTTGCTACAAGGAACAGGTTTTCTTGTATCTCGTCCCCATTAGCAAATGCCGGCCTATATTGAAAACGTTAACCCCCGTATTCAGAAACGCTTCTCGATTTGAGCTTGAATAACCACCGCGTCAAGGTAGCACGTTTGAAACGCGTTTGTGTTGCCTTGACACCGCCTAAAGACCGTGCGTTCGGAACGTGTTCGTGCAGCGTTGAAGGCGCTCGCAAGTCAAGTTCAAGTCAAGGAGCGTTTCTGAATACGGTAATAAGGCACCCCAACAACAACGTGCCTCGCTATTTTTCAGGAATGTTTTTCCCTTCATTGTAAGCCTATGTGAATGGATTACCTGGAGTGCTATTTTAACCAGTGCTTACCTTGTCCTTTTTATTTTTGAAGACCACAGGTGTTCCGGTAAAAACGCTTAACTATGTATTCTTGCTCAATGCTGCAAAATGAACTAGCGGAGCTGCTGTCGTAAACAGACCCAAGAGACACGTTACTGTGGCAGAGGCATGCGTTGCGTTGTCATCAATAGACGGTGATAACACGCCTCGTAAAATTTATTAGATTACTTTAGTCGATCATTAACATCCCATCCACAATAGCTGTTCGATTTCGATACCAACGCAACATGCCGTAAAGCCAATGTACCCACCTAGCTCCATACTCGATTATCATATCCTAACGATCTAGTGTATTTTGCCTATCGCCCATTTCCCTATCATTCACGTGCCATCTGCGCGCCACTGATTTCCCACACCACCCACCAACTGCCCATAGCCCGGCTACCCCTTCAGCCCCCCTGTGGAGTACCGCACTTTAGTATTTCAACAGTTGAAATATTTAATCAGGTGCATCATGATGTATTTTTCAAGTATGAAGGCCAACGCTGCATATCGAACATTCAACGGCATGTGGACTATGACAACGCCTGACATACAGCGTAAAAAACGTACCGCCATGAGCAGATGACACGCACGCTCTTTTGTCACTGCAGAATACTTACCTATATTTTTCATTTGTAGTGTAAATGGCAATTATGATGTGATGAACAAGCTTCAGTTAATCTTAAGCCAGGCCTTTAAAATACCACAAAGCACTTCTGGAAGGTGTTGAAAATGAACAAAACCTCCCTACAACTTATTTAGACTAAATCTCGTGCCTTGTCGGGGCAATTTTTGCGTGTGAAACTACCGAGTGAGGCGCATAAACAGATACTTTTTTCTAAAGCCGCACTATTTCTCAGCACACAGGAACAGTTGAACATTACCATTTTGCTGTACTACATTTGAGGGTCCATGGCTACAAGCTACCGAGAAACTAGATTACGCTTCCACAACGAAACGAAGTACACACCGCTAACACACTGCCAAACCACCAGTCTGTCATTAAAGGGACCTGACAGCGAAAAACTTGTTGGCGACATTTTTTATTTCCGTGCGTAGCTTTCTGTCTGGTGATCCTGAAATCAGATCGTAAACACTCTAACGCATCGTATAAGTGATGCTAGCGTGTTAACTTTGGCAGATTTGGGGGAACGCTTAAAAACACCCGCCTAAAAGCTTATTAGTTCCCTAGAGCAGGGTAGTGCATAAGGTCACGTGCGTTCATGTTTTGGTGCCTTCAAAGCGCTTTTTTTCATTGAGGCCCGCGCACGGGGAAGAGCGAAATGGTGTGGCTCCTTCAATACAAGCTAGGGTGGAACGTTTTGCTCCAGGCATGTTCCCGTGCGGAAATGTCTATCTAAAATAAGAGAGAACGCGTCCGACCTGCCCGCCAAGCACCCACTGAATTGCCCCTTACAAAAAAAAAATAAAGAAAAAAAAACATTCCTTGCTACGGTGCTGAAAACGTCACTGGCGCTAGCAGCCAGAAACAAGTAGGGAAAAGGCCTACAACAGATCGATCGAGGAACACTAGCTTTCGTGGCATGCAGGTCGCAGTATTGAGTGCGTCACGCAAAATTGGCTGTAACGTCATCAGTACACGTTTAGCTCTTTGAACATCACAAGGCGTCCCCACAAGGCGTCCCCTATCGCCACCTAATATTGAAAATTTTCCGAGGTTCGAGGTGCTGCCATCTCAGGTATGCGCTGATGGCACTTCCTTAAAACCAAATAAAAATGCTTAAGAGGCATTGTGCGCCAATGATATTCGGTCAAAACTGCCCATTTCAACACGACAATCGAACAACACACACACAGTGATTTTAGTGTCAGATGTAATTAAGAAACAGATCACTCGGGAAACCCATCAGTAGCGTGTCGATGGTCTATCTGCTCAGATTTAGAGCTTGTAGTGCTTATCAAATCCATGTGAAAGTGCAACTTGCCTCATAATCATAGCAAATTTTACCAATTAACCAACCTGAAACAAGTCGCACTAGCTCCTCTTCGCTGACGGTTCCTCTGGCGGTAGGCTCGATAACTACAAAAGCGGTTGGAGCTTCTCCTAGCTCGGGGTGATCGATGCCAACTACAGCGGCCTCCAAAACCAGCGGATGCTGGGTCAGAAGAGTCTCTATTTCTGCGGGAGCCACTTGCTGATCCAGGCACTTGATCATGTCCTTGAGGCGCTCCACAACGTGCAGCTGGCCGGAGAGGTCATAGAACCCGGCGTCACCTGGAGGAATATGGAGTGTAACGGCAGATTTTGTTTTTTGGGGACATATCTGATGTAGCATACCGAAGTGGGAGAGCTGGTATTGATTCATGTCATGATACAGCTCTAAGAGAATGGATGAAAAACAAGACACCACACGTGTGCTCATTGTAAAAGATTTATTTGGAAAACCCGCGTTTAATGCGTGATACCAACGGGCGACCAAACCTACAACGAAATATTTAGTACCCGCGTGCACCTGGCGTGACTACGCTTCAAATGAGCTACAGTGAAAGCAGGTAAAGGCAAGAATTAAGACTAAATGTCATAAAAGCAGACGCCAGAGTATATGCACAACATTGCCACAACTTATGTTCAACGTACGCGTATTCGGCCTTGAGCAAATCCAGCGATGGGTAATTACCGTACGTTCCACTGTCTGTTGTAATATTATGAGCCTATATACACAACACGTCGAGTGTGGCCTTTTCCGTGCGTGATTTTTCTATTCTTTGATTTAAAATATAGAGCAACACATTACTACCATCTCAGTAGTGTTTAAAATTGCAGAAGCTGAAGGCAAAGAACGCTGAGATATTGGCAATTTATTGCGTTAATCGCCACACATATATATATATATATATATATATATATATATATATATATATATATATATATATATATATATATATATATATATATATATATATATATATACACACACATTGTTAAGACGTTTATTGGTGGACCGACTCTCAGCACGTGCTGCTCCTTCACTTCGAAGAGGGCGCTGGAGAGGACAACCCACTGCATAGTTCCAAAGCTTCGCTACAATTACCCCGGGTACGAAAGGGAGCCGCCTGGCGACCTAACAGCTGGCTACTATGAGCGGGTCATGGTATACCTTGAGGCTCTCCACGTTGACAATGTCGCGCCATCGACGGCGCATGTCCGAAGATGGTTCGATGGGTTCGATCAGGTAGTTTACACGGGAAGTGTGTTCGACGCCACGGTAGGGTCCTTCGTATTTGGGCAGTACTTTTGAAGAGAGGCGAGTTGCAGTGGTAGGGATCGAGAGCCATACGAGCGCTCCAAAGAGGAACGTGGGCGCAGAAGTGCTGATGTCAGCGGAAGTGGCCCATACAAATCGATACCAACGCGGCCAAACGGCCGGTCAGGGCAAGGTAGAGCTTGCAGACCTGCCGGCGACAGGTGCGTTGAAGTTTTGCCGCGCTGACAATCTATGCAGGAGCGAACGAATTTCTGCACGTGGCGGTACATCCCTCGCCAAAAGTAGCATAGGCGAATGCGGTGGTATGTCTTCGATACCCCGGAGTGCGCACACATCCGATGGCGCACTTCCGACAACCGCCCCATCTGCTTTTCCTGCGGTTGCGCCAGTCACGTCGCACGCTATTGCAATCGCGTGCAGCAGCCTCTGGTCGCATCCAACCTTCCCAGCCAATCGAGCCGCCCTTATTATGACCAACCGCCGCCTATGTCAGAGACGTCCCACCCAACACCTCCACGAAATTGTTAAGACGTTTATTGGCGGGCATTCGGCGACGATGCACGACAGCGACAGCCAAGGCGAGCACCGACTCTCAAAACGAGCTGCTCTTTCTCTTCGAAGAGGGCCACCCACTAGAAGGCGCTGGAGAGGACGACCCACTGTATAGTTCCAAAGCTTCGCTACAATATATATATATATATATATATATATATATATATATATATATATATATATATATATATATATATATATATATATATATATATATATATATATATATATATATATATATATATATATTTATATATATATATATGTATATAATACTTAGAAGTAGAGGACGTGCAAAACGAAAACTTCGTTTATTTTTCGAACGTTTCAGCCGGGGCCCGGCCTTCATCAGGGTTTTTCCCTGATGAAGGCCGGGCCCCGGCTGAAACGTTGGAAAAATAAACGAAGTTTTCGTTTTGCACGTCCTCTACTACGAAGTATTGCATTTGCTGGATCCAAGGACACCTTCTTCTTCATATATATGTATATATATATATATATATATATATAACACCGGTCTCCAAAACCAATGGTTTCTGGGTCAGTATACTCTTTTCCTACGGGAGCCAATTCCTGGGTTAGCATCTACCTGATTGAACATTCGACCTGTCGTCACTCAAAAACATTACATCATCTCCGGCTAAAGGGAACCATGTGTAGATGCGAAGCAGCTGGCGCTCATCCCGGCGTTGCGCAGAAGAGAAACCTGGGGAGGCGCAATGCACGCAGTGATGGACCGGTGTTTCCTACTGGAACATGCCAAAAGCTGCTAATGGGCAATGAGAGACAGAAGACTCCGATTGGACACAGAGACCCGCAGTCCACTTTTAGTCAACGCGCACGCTGCGAATTTTTATTGTTCAACAACGCACAGGAGAAATCTCCCACTGGCACTACCTCGCAGGTCAAGATCCAGTGCCTATATATACGGGGTGGTCAGTGAACGGTTGTACAGCACGAGCAGTCGGTTTTTTCAATCAAGAAACTCGCTAGCAGACGCTGCCTGAGTCGGCGTTGCGAGGCGAGAGAGGGGGGGGAGCGTAGGGGAGGACAGAGAGGGGGGAGGGGACGCGCATGCGCAATGGGGGGTGTAAAGTCCGCGGGAGGGATGCCTAGAGGAAAGAGAGAGGGAGCGTAGGAGAGGAGAAAGAGGGGGAGGGGTCGCGCATGCGCAATGGGGGGTGTAAAGGCCGCGGAGAGGGATGCCCAGAAGAGAGAGAGGGGATAGCCTAGGAGAGCAGGTGTGTGGAGAGGGTGCGCGCATGCGCAGTAAGGGTGGTCACGCCGCACACTGGATTGAACTCCGCCATAACATGCTTCGCATCTAAAAAAGGTCGTCCCCAAGGAACACTCGCCATTGTATCATGCGGAGCTACCTTTGTGCTGTCTGTCGCTTCAGTTGACACTGCGAGTTAAGAGCACGGCGTGTATAAAGGTAGCAGCCTCCTGCTGATCCGTCTGAAGACAAGGCGCACGTGAGAACGGCCGGGCGGTCAAATTTCCGATTTGATGACGCCACTGCAAGATTCTACAAGCGACTCGGCGGAAAAAAGGCAGCCGAAATCCGCTTATTAAAAGCGGAACTGGCAACTCTGCAGGTACCAGATGCTGCGGTTATATGAAGCTAGTTAGGTTAGTACTGCAGAGCACCAGGCCCTGGCATTTGGGGTAGTTGTGCCATCGCCAGGCTCACATGTCCTTTGTCTCTGGCACGCATTCTCTCCCCCACCATCTTGCTATCCATTTCCGTATAATCATGCCATAATTACAGTATCCACAAAGAAAAGTCATCGCTAAAACGTGAGCGGTGTCGCATTTCAAACGAGGGTTCATCTTGAGAATTGAAGTGATGAGCCTGTTGGTCCGTCTTCGTGCCATGACTCATACTCAACACTGATGCACCGGTCATATACGTAGTCTTAATATTAAGTATCTTTGCAAAAGGCTCCAGTTAATCCGGTAGGATTTGTTTCCGTTTCGCTTACGATTGTGAAGTGTTCTTTTTTTTAAATTCGAAGCATTTCTTAGCGAACTTCGGCGAGTTTGAGCGTATCTAGCCGCCTACGACTTTGTGCTGGCGTGGCCGTATCATTAATGGGATTTATACCAAAATTGGTATGGCATAACATGACTATATGACGAAAATGAATGACTGGTCATATCATGAAAATCATGACTAACTAGTCATGAAAATCATGATTTACACGCCGCGAACTTAGTGCTCCTGAGGCCGTTTTCTTAACTTGATATATCCAAAAATTGGTACGATGAGACATTTCTGCATGACCAACAAGATTACAGATTGTAATATGGATATCATGACCTACATGTCATGTACAACATGATTTACATGCCACGCTCATGATGCGCTGACTGCCGTTTCGCTAGCTTGATATGCACCAAATTTGGTATTGTGTGACGTGACTGTATGACGAACATAAATGCCAAGTGGTCATTTGGAAATCATGACATGTCATGTGCAACATGACTTCCATGCCACACTCATGGCACGCTCGCGGCCGTTACGCTAGCTTGGTATACACCAAATTTGGTATTTGGCCTATAAGCACTAAGGGGTACGAAATATTTTACAAAGATAAAAGTTAGCTCAATATTTCAATATTTAAACATTCACTTGATGTCCGACGTCACGTGCTTACCACTTCGGAACCATCGCTGCTCATTTAGCACTTGGGCAGTCGCTTCTGGTCGCTTGTAGTAGCCCCTCATGACGTGTGGTCCTCGAAACGTTATTTCACCCACTTCACAAGGACCAAGTTGTCGAGCGCTGGCATTATCTACAATCTGTATATTGATGGGCCAGAGATGACAACTGAATATGGGATTAACGCACTTTACTCCATTGATGCCGCGACAACATGAATTTCTTCGACCACCAAGTTTGGAAGCTACACGAAATAAATAAAAACACAATAACATCATTGTATCAATAAACTGAATAAAGTATCGAATATATATAATAAGGTGAGATGCATCTTAGATTTGAGGCTTGATACATTTTTATTCTAGCACGGTGCGTCTTATGTGCACATTGTGGAGACTTCACAACCACTCTGACACTTAGTTACCTGTACCACATCGACACTTCTTCCTCCAGGAAACAAACAAGCAAGCGACATTGCGCTTAAAAGCAATTTACAAAGGACAATATGCTGTGAAAGTGGGTCTGCCGAACGAGCATATGGTATGGGAGTCTCAAAGAAACAAATAGCGAAGGCCTCTTGCGCAACCTCTAAGACGACTAGAAGGCTGAAAGTCGTACAGGCGATGCATTAAAGACTAAAATGTCACATCAGAATCTGTCGAGCCGCTTTGCCCATCAGACTCTGACGTGGCACTCACACGACACCTGCCCGTTTAGTTTCTTTCGTTTCCTCTTGCATATTCAAGTGCGTGCTCATACATGCCCAGGATCTGCATTATAACTTTAGTTGAATGTAATCGCTTGCTCTGTATTGTCCCGTGTTCGTTCGTTTCTTTCGTTTCCTCTTGCATATTCAACTGCGTGCTCATACATGCCCAGGATCTCTATTATAACTTTATTTGAATGTAATCGCTTGCTCTGTATTGTCCCGTGTTCGTTCGTTTGCTATCTTTCCTTGAGTACACTGAACAACCAACACGCCCGAACTTCTTTTTTGTCGACAGCAAAGGACATCTTGTCGTGGCCAGTAGAAAAAAACTGTGGTGTGAGATAACTTCCCTGACAAGCTAGACATTCAAGTAGGCAAAACAGATATATACCTTTCTATTTGGTTAAAGTGGCTGAGCAGCGGGGCTGGTGGGCCTTGGGAGTTGTATAAGGCGTGTACAAGAGTAAATGTGTGTGCTAAAGTGCAGCCTTTTTTAGGAAGCTGTTTTGGAGAAGCATCCGCATTTCCTCTTTTTTTCTAGCGTTCGTAAGCATTCTTCTCAGAGAGAAACTAGTGATACTGCGTTTGTTTATTAGCTAGTGAAGTTTATTTGATGTATAACCAGCTTCTGCCGACATTCCCGTCAGGTTACCTAAATGTGTTCATGCGATCACTGCAGTGCATTTAGATCCCTACGAGAAATACACTCAACAGGATGCCGCAGAACAGATACGCTTTTTTCAAGGAGGACAAATTATTTTGATACTGTTGTAAAGAGGCAAGCCAAGTGCAGTTCCGGGGAGTGCCCTCTGGGACCTTGAAGGACACTTTGGCCTACATGGTTCTAATGTGGAAAGCAGACCGCTCTCATAATTAAAAGATAATACGGGCGGACTGCGAGCGCCTGCTCTGAAGATGTAAATTAAAAATAGGGACAAGTTGTCAAAAGTGACTGATTCACATTTTATAAATATAAGCAATTTTGAATGCAATATTTATCAAGTAAGCATCCACATATTGTTTGCAGATCAGTGCTGGCGAAGACGCAATGCCTAACCAAGGTAGAAAAACATGGTGTCGTGTGACTAGGCGGTGCTTCAAGCTTCTACAACAGGATATGAGCGCTATCTCGGCTTCTCTCTGTGCGCCATAGCCTGCCTACAACGTACTCTGCCTGCAAGGTGAGTTTCTGTGAACGCAACCCAACCCGAGGGTGTTTTCTAGTGCAAGTGACACTCGACTTGGAAGGTTTACGTTTTGTCAAGCGCGCTTACACAAAACGGCAGTCAGCGTAAGCGCACTTCACTTGCCTGTTTGATAAGGGTGTTATTAAGTGCATCTTTGCTCAACATAATAATTAATCATGAGTTGGGCACTGATATGTAGACGTAATAAGCGTTTGCCTGAGACGCACAGATGTGTTTACTGTGTTTCAGACGCTATGTAAAATTTGCAGTCCTGAGCAGTAGAAGGCGTTGACTGGAGTTGCCGCCTAACTTAAGCTTATTAGTGTTCCTAGGCTTACCAGGGCCACACCTTCAACTTCTTTCTCACAGATTGAAGTGAGGGTTGTCACTGCAAGTTAGATCGGTTCAAATAAACCGGGTGATACGAGCACGTTCACTACCACTGGCCGCAATAAATAAAGATTGAAATGGCGTATTCTCCTTCAGAGGAGATATTAAGTTGATATTCTCTAATGTGAGAAGTCTAATATGCACACGCAGTAGGCGATGCCGGAAATACAAAGAATACCAAAAAAACGAAAAAAAAATGGGCGCAGTAAAAAAGTCTTTTCACTGGTTTATAATATACCTTTTTTCTAAGCAGATTTTGAAGGTGAAATGCACTACCCAAAATTGTTGAAAACAATTTAACTTCGGGGATCATTGAAGTTGTATGGATGATGTTTAAAGGTACAATCATTGCGTAAATTAGCTGAATATGCTTTAGAAGTGTCTGGAAATGAGGCTGTTGGTAAGATTTTATGACTGCAAAACAGCGCGAAACGTGCAGGCACAGAAAGGACGAACAGCACCAACCACTCGGCTTTGTCTGTTCTTTCTGTGCCTGTATTTCGGACAGTCTTGCACTCATGATAGATGAATACACGTGTCTACAACAGCCACGAAACACTATTTCATAGCAATAAGTCGTATGATCACTACAGTAGCCAGGGCCGCAGCCAATCACTCCTGGCGACTGCCTCGTTGTAACCAGAAAAGTGTGTGTTATAGCGCCATGTGAACTTTATAATGCTTTTCGTAGACACTACATACCTTGTATTCCACCATCGGCAGCGGGTGACCGACGCTGCGATATCCGATGGCATTCGCCGTTGTTATACAAATAAATCCCGATGGTCTCAGTCAAACCGTATCCATTCCTTAGGCTCTCTAGCTGGAATACCTACACGCACAGAAGGCGGCTTATATAAGAAAATTGGCACACCTTGCAAGGCACACAGCGCAATACGTTATCACGGTGATTTTTTTTATGGTACAGCGGTGTCAGCTAATTTGGTGTCAACATATATGTCGCAGAAAGTTCTGGTTAGAAATTTTTTATCAGTGGAGCTGCTTATGCTAGCCGACCACCGTACTTCACGAACAGAAAACTATTATAATCATCAACTAGCACGCGCTGTCTTTCTCGTCTTCTTCCTCGTCGTTATTTTCTTCATTTTCTGCTTCGCTGCAATAACAGGTGCGATGATCTGTGCGGCGTGAGATGGAATAACTGCAATGAGTGAGCGAGAGAGAGACATAAATAAGGAAATAAATACAAAAAAAATTCATGGCGAAAAAAATATTTACAGTGTGGGATTTCAATCCGCGAATCTACCTTCCGCAGGCGAGAATTGTAACCATACAGCTAGCCGGGCGAGCAAAAGAGCTTAACGTAGCCTTTGTACTGTACAGCGTACCAAGAGGATGGAAAAGGGTGTTGAATATGAAGAGGAGGGAAAGAAGGAAGGGAAAAAGTAAACCATATCGTAGAAAGAAAGAGAAACGGAGAGAAATAAAAAAGAAGAAAAACAGAAACACATAGAAAAACAGAAAAAGAGATAATCAAAGAATGATAGAAAAATATGTGACAGGAAAGAGATACAAACGAAGATGAATCGAGTAATACAGGTCAAGAAAAAGAAAAAACGAAAGGAAAACAGAGAAGCACCGAACGAGCGAGAAATAAAAAGTAATACAGAGACAAAGAAAGAAAGAAAAAGAAATAAGCAGTGACAAAGACGACAGGAGAAGAAAAAAATAGGAGAGAAAAATAAAGAAGTAGCTGAAAAACAGAGACAAGTAAAGAGCAACAAAGTAGGCCGCCGAGCTAAGCGCTCTCCTCAAGCTTGGCAACAGTGTTGCGAAGCTGTCAACTCTTGTTGTCATTGCTTGTTTTTTCTGTCTACTAAGCCTCTTTTTTTCTACCTCAACGTGGGTCCCAAGCAGCTCGGTCCTCTGGCATTGAAATGCGACATTTAGGTAAAATATTAATGAGGAACAAACAGACAATGATGCCGAGGAAAGCATAGGGGGGCGGTATTTGTAGTAATTACGATATTAATTGGAAGAAAGAATAGTGGGCGAAAAGATAAGTTGCCGCTGGTGGGGGGACCGAACCTTCGACCTTCGGAATAAGACATCCGATGCTCTACCAACTGGGCTAGAGTGGCGGTCATCCCTTTGTCCTTTTTTTTTTGGAGGCCACTTTATATATGTTGGTAGTTGTAGAGAATGCAAATTATGATTATAAATTAATAAAGGTATTATTACATGTGTATATACGAAAGTGTCTCATTCATCTATCGGGAATTAGTAATGAGACCATGGAAGATATCCAGCATTCCTCAATTTTTGTTACAGCCAAGCTGTTATGAGATCACAACAAGGGTCGTTCCTGCGCCGTAGTTGTCCGCCACCGCCGCCGCCGCCGGTGTCCGTAACCAACATCGCACGAAATAAGAAAAAAAACTAAATAAATAAAAAAACATCTATGTCAGAACGGCAATTGAACCCGGGTCTTCTGAGTGGCAGCCAAGCACTCTACCACTGAGCTACGCTGCTGCTTGAAACTGCGGTGCAAACTGACCCTATGCAGGCTTCATGTCGGGTAACGGAATCGCGTTAACGTGTGTTGTAAAGCCTTTTAGAACAGTAAAGGAAGAACCAGGTGTCACACAATGGGAATTGCGCAACGAGTGGGGCGTTCAGTGCTCCAACCCATTACAAAAGCCTCAGGCAAAAATCTTCATCGTCGTCAGCCACAGCATCAACAAAGTGCACATAATGCGTTACAGGAGTGTAGCGGGTACCCCGCTTTTCTGAAGAATGACGAATAATGGCATAGTAGATGCTTCCCCACTACGGAAAAATTATGATGATTTATGACGTAGTGGGTACCATGAAAGTGCGCTTGTAGTAGTTGCCCCATGAGTGTTTAAAAAAGGCTCTAAAAAGGCCGCTCTCCCAACTTTCGCTGTGGCTGTGCTGCGTGTTCCGCGCAGGCCTGGCGGATTTTTTTAGGTACTCAATGATAGATAAAGCAGTACTATTTTGTATTTTCTCTAGTAAAAATTACGAAAACATTACACGCTCGGTTATTGAGATGAATGTGAGTTGTGAGTGTAATAATCGCTTTCAATTGTCTAATTTCGACGGTGCTAATGGACCCTAATTGCAAGCACCCGTAAAGTCCTTTTCCGCTTAAGGGTTACGTAGGCAAAGACTGTTGCGTTGTAAACCAAGTTCCCCACTTAGTCCTAGCACTTGAATGTCACGAACTACACCACGACAATGCACAGTATCAGAACATGGTTTTGTGGGAATTCAAATTTAATCAGGAAAGCCCTATGTTATTTTGTACGAAGTACGGAAAGCACCTACAAAGCAACAACGCCTCAAACAATCTGAGAGTAATGAATTCTTTTTCCTTACAGGACCTGACTCCGAGATTAAGATGTTGCGTTCACAGCGTTCTCATGCCTCCCCCCTTCCAGAAGAAAACTAAAGAAACACGCATTTATATCAATGCCATGGTGCGAAACGAATTGGGGCAGTTGCAATAGAACTGCGAAGAACTGGAAAAGCGAAGCTGATGGCCTTCCCCGTTTTCAATTTACCTAACAGTTTTAGTCTCTTTTGTGAATCCAGGACTCGAGCCTCGGAGCCGAGTGGCCAGCCGGACCCTTTAGGGGTGATATGGTGGGCAGGTACAAGAAAACTGCGAGTTTACTGCACTATACCCAAGCATCAACGGACTGTCCTCGTCGATGACCCATGGCTCTCTTCTCTCCACGCACCTGACCCCTGCCCCAGACGCTGGCCGATGATGACGGTGGCCTTGCTTTCGCGCACTTTTTAAGTAGGCGTGAAATAGATGCCCTTAAATATAAATCCTTATAATACAAACGTGGCGCTAAGGAGCTCACCTGAAGAACTCTACGGTACAGGTCTTCGGTTGAACCTGTGCCACACACAATGATCCGCTTCAACGATGGGAGAATGCCTTCGTCCAACTCAAACACCAGCTTTCTGAACGCCGTTGGAAATGCGCACAAACTAGTAACCTGGAAATGAGAGGCCACTTTAGAGTAATGTCAGGATGTATGCTAAAATTACTCGGGCCTTATTGAAAACGAAGAGACATTGAAGCAAAAGCAGATATAACGAACGTTATTTTTGTCCTTTTATGTGTACTGGTGTAGTTATGATGTAAAGGTGGAGAAATGACTCTGGCCAAAAAAGGCAGCGTCTCGCCAGCGGGAACCGAATCCACAGCCTTAAGATGACGTGCCCGATGCTCTACCTATTAGCTACACCATCAGTTGTTCTTCCGTCCACTTTTTCGGGTATTTCTCCGAGTATAACCCTGGGTGTGTTAGTCAGCGCCACTCATAGCCATGACGGGGAGGGCGGAACACTGTCTTTTCGCCAGCTGCTATCACCTATATAGCTCTTGAGCTATTTACGAGCCGGCAAAAGAAGCCTTCGCGCACAACCAGAAGTCACCTTGTCTAGCAGAACAAGACGCCCGCTATGAAATAACATTAGAAGGAGAATTTAAGGGCTCACTTTTTCTTTGTTAGACACGACCCAAATAAAAAACGAGAGAGAATGAGCCAAAAAAGGTACAGGGACAGTTTTGGTTGTGTTTAAATTGTATTGTAGTAGTTATCATACTATTTGAAGAAATTAAACTGGACGAAGAGAAATGGCAGTTTCGTACAAGCCAGAAGGATGAACGGAGCTCGGTGGGTTTCCTTGTATCTCGGTATTTTTTCTTTGTTTCTTCTCTTTCATTGTCTTTTTCTCTGTTTCTTGTACGTTCTTTGTACCTGTTTCTATTTTTTCTATTTTCTTTATTGCTCCACCTATCTATTTTTTTTCTCTTTGTACCTCTGTCGTTTCTGTTTGTTTCTCCCGTTTATTCTCTTTCTGTGTTGATCGGCTTTTTGCTATCTCTTATTCGTGTCTGTTTCCTTTCCTCTCACTCTCTCCGCCTGTCAACCTTTTAAGTGCGGGGCACAATATGGGGGGCTGGCTGTGTATGTTGTCGTCGTCGTTTGACGTAACGCAGGCAAAATTGCATATAACAGGGCCATCTGTAGCATGGTGAGCGCGCGCTCGCGCCAAGAGAAGACTGCTTCCTGTCGTTCATTGAGCACCCTGATAATACAATTGACGCACGCAATATCACATATAGCATAGCCATCTGTAGAATATTGAGCACGAGCTCACGCCAAAGAGAAGTCCTTCTTCCTCTTGTTCTCCGAGCGCCTTGACAATGCTATTACGTGCGGAGCACTATAAATAGAATCACGTATAGAAAAATTAAAGAAAAGAAGCGAGCGAGAAATTGAAAGAGAAAGAAAGAAAGGGAGAAAATAGAAAAATAGAAGTAAATATAAATATAGAGGTAAAGACAGAAAAAGCCGGAAAATACAAAAAAGGAAGAAAGGGAGGAGGAAAAAAGAGAAAAAGTCACTTTCACCACAAGGGTGAACATCGAATGCGATAGCAACAAATTTTAATGTTATACCAAGTGATGCTGGCAGCTAACTCTTTTGGATCCGACCTCACGCAAGTATTCAAACCGCTTGTTTAAGAGAATACTGCCGCTCCAGGGACACGATTCGCACATTCTCTTCTCGTTGAGAGCGCAGCACCTAGAAGGGTGTGCCAGCTGCCCGCTGTCGGCTGCCGAGATAGCGAGATAACGCGCGCGCCAGCGACGTCCGCGCTGGTAAAATCAAATATCGCTCGAGGGACGCCCCTCCGCTTCGCGTCTTTGCGCGCTCGTGAAAGACGGGCGGGGCATTTTCTCTCTGCTTGGGCATTCGACGGCCGGTCTAACAGGCGGGGCGATCTTATTGCATGCGCCTCGGAGCGACGGATATGGGCTCGCTCGTTTGATCTCTGCTTCAACCGCGTTGGTCGCCCCCGCTCGCGCGCTATTACCCGCTGGTAGAACGTACGATGCGCTGCGGGATCTTATCAATTTGAACTTTATACGCGACATGACGGCGCCGGCGACGGCAACAGCGACGGTGACGGCAAAAACCCGTCGAGACTGTCCATGTAATTGCTAAGGCAATAAAACTGAAGGGGAACAAAGAAGGCTGCCCAGCTCCGCAGTTCCTTCAGGCTTGGCACCACTAGTGCGAAGCTGCGCATACTTTTTATGTCTATTCCCTTTCTCTCACTCCATTTTTATTTATTCTGCTATATCTTTCTCTCCCTTTTCCCATCCTTTCTCTTCCTCTATTTTCTCTGACTTTCTTTATTTATTTCTCTCCCTTTTTCGCGTGTTTCACGTGCTGCTTTTCGCTTAACACAGTTTTTGTCTAACGCTCGTGGTTTTCCGCCGACACCAAACCTTTTGCGGCCGAACTGAACAGCTCTGGTTTTTGTTAAAACTAGAACATCGGGCACGTTATCCTAAGCTAGCAGGTTCAGTTCCTGCTGGCGGCAAATTGTCTTTTTGTCCACTGTAATTAAGAAACACGCCGTAGTTAGAGGCCCCCCAAATAAGTTAGACCACCTGTGATTTCTTAACCCACGCCTGAACGTGTTTGATTTCACTTCACTTCCATAAAAAAGCGGCAGCTGGGGCTGTGAGTTGAACTTGCGCTTTCAGCTGAGTAGGGCTTCCATACAGCATTAGGATTACAGTCTAAAATTCCGCTCAACTGGATTTTGGACTATGTTTGAACCGTTCAGCAGACATTGGTTTCGGAAGCCGCTGAGAAATTTGTCAGTTAACAGAACGCTGGAGAATAGTAGATGCTCTGCAGTACGTGAATGGCAAGGCTTGACCATAAACGGTAGTTGAATGCTTGTGTTACGCTGGTCTTGCGGCTACACAGCGTGCTTCTTTGGTGCATGATTTAAAAGAAGCCCGAACGGGCAAGCAACCGTACTACGTTGAGGATTGGCTATCGGTAAAGACACTGCTATTGTTAAACATTCACCTTATATTTGTTGACAATCTCGACGAATTCACCTGCAGAAAGTCCTCCCCGTGCCGGCACCACCATGGCTCCCGAGATGAAGGCAATCATCGGCATTATGAATCCGGATGCATGCGTCACCGGATTCCATCCCAAGACCACGTCTCTGTCCTTGAAGAACTCGCTGGCTCTAGGGGACGCCAAAGTTACGCAAAGATGAATATTTTCTCCCACTACTTCCACAGTGACATCTTTTGAGCCTCGACGCTTTTAGAGCTTGATTTTGTCGGGATGCTGTTTTTATCGTCACGTGGTTGTGACGGCGACGACGGCTGCAGAAAGATTTGTAAATATGGAACTCCTTATTTACCAGTCTTGTGCCTTGGAATGGAATACACAGAACACAAGGAACGCTCGCTGCAAACTGATAGCGACAATCACGGTCACCGGCTGTCGACAATCTGGTTGTCGCCGGAACGCATCGTCATTTATATGTGAATGATGGAAATCCCAGGGCTATCGCTGGGGCTCGCGTTAGCTCCAAAATAATCATGCTACTCGGGTCATGTGCGCAATCTCGTTACAGTAGTCGAAAATAATCGAAAAGATCCCAGAATATTGCAGGGCCGAGCGGTGCTATTTTTTGTGCGTGAAATTCCAAGGCAACAGAAAGAGAACTATGCGCGCGTGGCAGTAGGTTCGCTTGCGGATGCGGAAGCTCTTTGCAGGTAGTGCTAGCTGGTGTACCTGCTTTTTGTAGAACTCTTATTTCCTCAATTGTTGATGTTTTAATTTCGAAAAATGATTATTCTATAAAGACACCACTGAGGGTAGTCAGATCAAGCATTCCAGGTGGAATTTCGCACCAAGTGAAGGTTCCACTTGAAGGAACGAATTCAAGGCATCCCCGTGCAAGATAACTGTGATCGCTTTATATATGGACGCAGCTTGGTTTATGACATAATGCAAAGGTCATTAATATGTGCAGTCAAATCACCATACATCGACCTCGCAAAAAAACGAGGAATATTTGACGCATCATATCTTTCGATATTGCTACGCGTGTTATTTTCATGTTCTCGGTTTAATCCCACAAAGAGTATGAACAATGCTCAGCTCAGATCGCGCCTCGGTGTTAGATAAGCTTCACCTTTGTGGTAGATCGTTTTGTTAACGTTGCGCACAGCACGCGAACGCTCAAGATTATTCCAGAGCTTGCGCGACCTCAAGTGCTCACGACGTGCTGACAGGCGCAATGACGAAGAATTATGCGAGAAAGCATGTGATGGCGAAAAGTGGTTTCTACTCACTCCGCGCCGCACCCCCTAATCACACCTGCTCGCTCTCCGAAATGTTTGCGAGAAAGCATCCGTCCACGAGAAAAAGCCACCATCTTCAGGCGGAAAGCCAACTTCTTGAGAGATAGAGAGAAGTGAACATATTTGTAGTGAAAAAATAAAGAGAGTTCGCGGGCTAAAGCACGACCCCGCTACATGGTCGACGTCCCTAGTCCGGGACACCGCAAGACCAGGCCCCGTCTCACGTCCGTCTCACCGGAGTCCGTTGAGACTCCAGCAAGCAGCAGTTGAAGGGGACAGTCTTCCATGCATGAAGGGGTAGAAGAACAGGGCAGGTGGGGATTTCTTTTACATGCCCGCATCACGTAGAAAATATCACAGGTCGTTCCACAGTGTGGGCACTGCCCCATCTGAGTTCGGATCAGAGTGTTTATAGTTAGAGCATAGAGCCTGCAGGCGCCGTAACTTTCGCTCATCCGCCTTACTAACTTGAGGTGTTTCGTGCTGCCCCATATTCGATGAATGAAGCGCTTTGGCTATTTTTGTTGAATGTAGCCGTAAATATTTCTTTGTATTCACATTGAAGCAAATGCACTGTTCGAATACATTTAGATATAAAGGATAATTGAATCTGCCAATGTTCCACCTAGTCGGGTTCAACAATAGCAATTTCTTTTTCAGTCCCCCCCTCGCATTGCTGCATTGCTTAAATGTCATATGTATTTATTATTGATCTTAAAAAATGTACCTTATCCTGTTCTTGCTGAAGTAGCAGTTACTAATGCTGCAATAAACGCTGAAATCTGACTACAGGGTGCACAACTTCATAGCTAAACAAACATAGTAGAGCCTATTAGCCTAGTTACTAAGTTCTGTTGCAACTTAACACTTTCCTTCTAAAAAAATGAATGTTTCAACGTTCTCTAAAACATAAATGTGTTTCATGTTTTAGCGCTGTATATCTCACGCGTGTAAGAAGCTTATACAGCCCATACGATCAGCGATTAAAATCTGACAATCCAACACTACATTACAAAAAAGATATATAATATTCTGTCAGTAGCACCTGTGGGTTCTGTAGTTATGGAGAGATAGCGCATAATGAACGACCGTACACGGACCTGTCAACCATCTTACTAATTTTCATCATTTTTAACACAGCCTTTATAGTATGTTGCTTTGTTTGTTAGTTTTTAGACTATCCTTTACTCATCTGGCTTTGTGAATTCGCTTTTTTACAGTTCTTATGAACAAATACCTTATAACTGATGACTCTCGATATTCTTTGTTTATTTTTTACACACTACACAATTGTTCCTGAGAGCATGTGCTACCATAGCTGAAGCATCCATGATCCACATTACCGCATACAGAGAGACGTGTTAACAATGTTCTCACCTGCTCAACTCCACTGATGCAATAAACGAGTACATGCTGATCTCTACTCCTTTCGGAAGGCCCGTGGTGCCTGACGTGTAGAGGTAGACCATGATGTGGTTTTGGGGGTCTTCAATTCGTGGCGCCTTGAAACTGCCTATCAACTTCCATTTGGAAGTCTTGAATGCATACGAAGTCAGGAGTTCGGTCTACGGAAAACAGTGTCTGAAAGGTATATGACGTAAATTAGACTCCGTATTTGGGCATGCATCCATAGAGATTCTTAGCAGGGCAACTGAATACCATGTCCCACCTGCATATGCAAACGAGTATATGGAAATGTCACTATCCTTCAGGCACCAACGAAGCAGGAGAAATCAACTCCAACAGAACCGCTAGCCGGCCTAGTAGGAACGAATTCATCTTTTAGCTGCTTTTCACGAAACAAACAAGGATCAAGAAAAGAGCAGACACGGACAAGCGCCATCGCGCTTGTCCGTGTTGCAGCAAAAAAAAAATACCATAAACTAAAAATTAAACACATGAGGTGGAGTCATTTTATCATCGACTGGGGCTAGAATTCCCTACGCCAGGCTTTGGAGCTGGAAGCCAAATAAGTGATTACGCAGTGATTATACACCCATCCCTATTTATATCAGATAATCCAATGCATCATTCTGGAACACCTTCATATCTTTTATGCATGGAGAACCTATTAAGTTTGGGATGACTGCCAGTTGGGCGTGTTGGTATAGGTTCATGATGATCTGCTATTAATTTGTTTTAGGGACGGAAGTGTATGTGTCAACAAATGGACACATTCATTCCTGGATTCTTTAGGCCGCCAGAATGCGAAAAATTAATTCAGATAGCAGAATTGCAGTGTTCATTAGCACGACATATGCCTATAAGAAAAGAACCACGGCTAACACGAAGAAACAGATAGGCACCTGGCACTAAGCTTCCCGCCCATTAGTTCACGCCCTTCTGACGGCGTCGTACGTACGAACAAAAAAAAACAACTCATCTTTATCGTACTCACATCTTTTAAAAAAAAATTCGAGTAATTCCAAACGCTTCCATTTCTCAGCGAAAAAAGAAATTCTTGAATTAGTATCTCACACGACGGAAGGAAAGGTGCTCTTTTTTTCAAACGTGATGTACAGAGACAAGGACAAACAAGCATACGCTAAAGCGGTGAGCAGTAGCTTACACGGAAATAAAAATGTATTTACAAAATATCAGTGACTGCAGAAAACAGTTCGTAATGCTACAGATCTTCGAGCCTGATCATGTTTCCTCGTCGAATGGTTTTGCCACTCAAAGCGTATTTACGTTGTTTGTGAGTTGAAACGTCTGCAAATTTGTAATTATCATTATGTTTAGCCTATTTACAATCCTACATTTGGGCTCGGTAAGTAAGCATCATTTGTCTGCGCTATCGGTTCTTATTGTATTAAAACAAAACACGAACGCAGGTACCTTGAATTGGCACTTCCTGTGTATGTTCATAATCTTCTCGGCGTTCTCCTTCTCCGTTAAGATGAAGCTCACATCACTATCTTCTACTTGGTACAAAACATCACCTGTAAAAAAATTATCAACCGATTTTTGCAGTGATTGTTTCACAAGACACACTTATACAATTACCAAACAGAAGAAAATTTTATTAGTCCTCGTATCTTGGCTAGAAAGACTTAATAACACGAATGATCTGTTTTTCATCTGAATTTGTTTGGACAGCCATATATCAGCGCAACAATGGTGTAATCTAACAAACAACAAATGACTAACATACAACAAGTATCAACAAACAACAAATATCAGCTCCCATTAGGCCAAAATCAGCTGTTGGTGTTACAGCGCCAATTGAGAAGGACAGATTTTCAGTTCACGCACGTGCAGCTGTGTTCTGTCCTAGTGTTTACGCCGTTAGGTTGCCCGCTCTAGTAACTTTATCGCAGAATACTGAATACGCCCCACTATATTTGTTGCATTGGAGTCTTCTTCAACGCATGGAGATTAGCTCCAGTGGGGTTTTGTACCTTTTAGTTGCCCATGTGCATTGGCGTACGCACGCCTCTCCGTTCTGGAAAGCAAAGTTTCAGCGTTGAGCCCCATCCCCACCCCACTGGCCGAGTACGAAAGTGAACATGCTGCGCAATGAATGCAAAAAAAAAGTGACAGTTTCGCCACTAGGGCGAAGCAATAAATGCGATAGCAAGGGATTAGTCTGTCACACGAAGAAACGACAAGCAGCTCGATACTTGCAACGCGCCGCCGCAGCACAAAGAAGGACGCTCGAAAAGGACGCATAGGTATACACAGGACAAGCGTGAACTTAAGAACTGTCGCATTTGTTACGTGTTTGTATTTTAGCAACGCGCTGCGAGTGTCCCCAATGCAGAAGCCGACGATGTTGTTGTTGTTGCCTCTGGCATGGCTTATACCACTCAGGGGGATCGGCCAAGGAATTGAATATATGATTATATGATTTTTCGATGCTGTTTGGTAGTTCTTTTTTTTTAAACTGTGGCACTTCGGAATGACCCCTCTGCGTCTCCTGCCACGCGGTGGTGTCTGACGCCAAGTGTGCCCGGTGTTCTTTTTTTCCCCTCTACATCATGAGTGGTACAGAAGGGAGCCACTTTTCCGTGCGCATTTCAAGGGCAGTTTTCAAGTGGTAAGAAACTGTAAAAGCGTTGCGTGATAGAAAACACGCTCAAGCTGTTCCGAGATCTGCATACCACTACCGGCAAATGGTGCATATGAATAGCTTGCCGTGGTATCGCTGGCACGAGCATGGCGTGTGGCTGTGTTGGCTAGCGGAGCAGGCTGCGGAGCGAGTGGTCGCTGGTTGCGAATCCCCGGTCAGGTGGTTTGGAATTTTTTTCTACTGATTTATTTTTCTTTACGCCTTTTTTATATATACACATACATATACATATCCGGGACATGACGGCGACGGTGATGGCGAAAATTAGCCGAGAGTGTCCATATAATTGCTATCGCAATCAAAAGAAAATGAAGCAACGGCCTTTGGCATCCGGCTTTCCGGCAGTAAACATTGGAAGGAATACAGTTCTTAGAATGCTACCTCAGGAGTCCCCAGCAGCCTTTATCGTATAAAGCCTGGCGTGGCTATATCCCTGTACTTCAAACAATTATGGCGTACATCAGGACTAAGTAAGGGTATACGGCAGACTTTGCGCACCCCTTAGAATATCGAGGGGGGGGGGGGGGCGCACGCCTATTACCATTTGGCGGTCAGTTCTGCGGTGCCCCCGACGGTTAATTTTCGCGACTGAGGAGGCAACAAAGGCTTTCGCCTAAGTGAACCAAACTACATGAATTTTTAACGCGATAGCGTTAAAGAGCTCGTTTCGCAGAAATTCCGGCGTCGGCGTCGGTGTCGGTGTCGGCGTCGGCGTCTTTGGTTGTGAGCGAAAAATCATCATCTTGTCCGTGACCGAAAAATCATCATCTTGTCCATGACCGAAAAATCGAGAAAGATGCAAATAAAATAAATAATACAAATTTTCGGGTCCGAGTGAGGATCGAACCCGGGTCGTCTGCGTGGCAAGCAGGTGTTCTACCACACAGATATGCCTCTGCTTGGAAATACTGTGAAAATAACTTCCTCTGCTTGGAAATGCAGTGAAAATAACTTGCATGCTTCGCAAACGCAAGCGTCCTTTATATAGGCGTCGCAATATAACGTGTAATATCCCAGGAATATTGCCTGGTACAAGCGTACATTGCCATCGGGCGTCAGAATATGTGACTATCATAACGATTCCATAGTTTAAAGCCAGCCACCCATTACAAACGGCACACACCTTACTGCGCGTATTCCCTTAACACCACGTAGTGGGCGCATAGCAAGTTCGAAAACATTTCCCACATTTGCCGCGCATAATTTCTCCTGGTTTAAAGCATACTACCCATTACAAAGTATGCACTAATTGATTGAAGTACGCAGTAGGGACAGGATATCGCTATCGCGTTCAACTCTTAAAGGCGAAGCTTAAGGGTCCCCGAATTTTTTTTGCCGGGGCCTAAATTTCCACCTGGGTCCCCATGTCCGACAGCGAGGGCCTTGACCATTAGGCAACATTCCCATGCTTGCCCAATTTGAACTACATTGAAGCATATGAATGAGTTCTACCTACGATGGATAAAACGACTGCAAAGCAGTAGAGTTGCTATGACCGCTTCATCGAAATATTTTCTGTTCGCGGGAATAAAATCGATCTGCTGGACAGCACGTACGGTTCATGTCAGGAATAGCAAACTTCAGTGAAACTACGACTTCCCGAGAATTGAGTTCCTAAACCACATTTTAGTGGTCACGTGATAGTATTTCCGTTTAGTCGTTTTGGCGAACGCCAAAATGAACATGAAAGACGCCATGGTGATTCAGCTCGAAGACAGCGTTTCTTAGTCGACCTGTACCTAAACTAAAACTCAACGCTTACGTTAGGAGATAGCACTACGCAATGTGAAACAAAGAAAGAAAAAACAAGGAAAGAAAGATAAGAAGTACGTCTGACACGCCCACGTCAAGCTTCGCTTGCCGCCATTTCCCCGATAGCGGAAGGTCTCGCGATTCTTTTTATTTATTTATTTTTTTTTTTGGTGCCGAGATGGGAAACCCCGTCAGCTAAGCGCAAGGTGTGCGCGCACTTGTGCAAACGCATGAGGTTCATCAGCGCATGGCAAAGCACAGTTCCGCGACATATAATCATTACCTAGCTGACTCAGTTACGGCTAGATGAAACACGTGTCGACTTTATTTTGATGTTGTTAGGGAAGGATTACACAACCAGCTACGAGAATTTAATTAACTACCCTCCTTCTTGGTCTTCTACCTCCTGGCAGGCTTTCCATGCGCTAATGAAATGCTTCGCTCTATTGAAAACCTTTTCGCGTGCCGCTAGATAAAATACCATGATGCGTTTAGGACATAAATTAACTCTGGAAGTTTTTCTTTGCCATCATTTACAAATGTCATTTACATTTTCTGTGGATGAGTGTTGCCGATAAAATAGAAGTGGGCTCCGGCAAACTGAAAAATAAATTAGCCGGTTCTTTTTCCCTTTCATCTAACACGCACTGATCAGCAAAATATATGTGTGTTTGTCATTTCTGACGAAAAAATATCCGTAAACAGAAGGTTGTGTGCTCGCGCCGACGTTTCCAACAAGTGGGCTTCTCCTCTTCAAGGGTACAACACTTAAGACAAGTCCACTTTGTCGAAACCTTCGGCTGGAGCACACAACCCCTGTTTCAGGATTTTTGTCATCGCAAGATTTCATCGCCCCCTTCCAGCCGTTTTTTAAATTGAATGCATTTCTCAGTCGGGCGATATGTCAGGCGCATCCGGCGTTGTCCGCGGAGGAGGATGAGGAGGATAGGTTGAGGAGGTGTCCGCGCGCCGGCAGGTGTTATCTCTCCGCTCTCACTCCCTCTCCCATAGCAACAGCTGCGGGCGCACGCGCTTCTCCTCGCCCCCTAGCAACCGGAGCATGCGGTGCGAGAGATTGTAGGAGAGGGTAGGTGCGTGCTTCTCGCCGCTCCTCTCGCCGTTCGCTCTCTCTCTCCTAACTGCGCCCCACTCTCCCGTCCGCTCGCGCCTCACTCTCGACCGTTCGCTGGCTGGGCGCCTCTCAAGGCGATGGCAGAAGTCGGTGTCGGCGCAAGAAATGCATTCGCATTTCCTCACAATTCCCTTCGGGGAGGTGGGGCATTTTTTTTTTCTTTGTCATTTCCGGTAGGTTTAAAAGTCAACTCTGGTCATTGAATTTACAAAAGAGCTGCTTTTGCGCGCGCACGTACAGAGCATCACTCTAAAACTTTACGTTTTACACGTGCTGCAAAAATAGCGCTTTTCCTGTCTACATCTTGTCTCTTGTTCGTTTAGTGCACTACGGTCGCTTAAATTACTATCCGCCACCGACATGCAATAATGCCCTCCTTGGTGCAGAAATAGATGGGCGTACGTATTTACTCTAAATATTTGTTTTGCGTACATCAAAGCACGGAAGAAATCTTAAAAAAAGACCTGGATACAGCGCCACACATTCGAAATATTTATTAGCGTAAGTGTGTTTGGCTATGCTTTCAGTGTCGATGTGGAAGATTACTTTTTTTATTGTGTTTATCTTAATGAAATTCGCCGTGTTTAGAGAAAGTGAAATAGTGATAATGTAAAGCACTAATTTCATGATATGTTATGGTCTGTCGATTGACAATTTTATGACACTTCTTGAATTTCACCTGAACAACATGTCTGTTTCTTTTAATGACTCGCTATGCGTAGAGTGCAAGGGCATTTCTATTTCGCCGTATGTAGCTACTGTGCTATGTAAAATCTCCTCACGTATTTTCCAGGTAGTTACTAGGAGGCCCCTTTCGTACTTTTGGTCTGAATGTTTGTTAAATATGTCGACAATATCCTTATATTTAATTGAAACGTCTACCTCTGTGACTATTCGTGACGAAGTGAGTCACGTTTTAATTATTTTAAGCTGCATGGTGAAGGCTCAATGTTCTCGTATAAGTGATTCAAAACTGTCATTTCTAGTTTCCAAACGCTAACATGCTCGTAAATACTATGCACTCCTGCGGTATGTACAGCCCCGTGACCGTGAAGACCTTCGGCCTTATGAATCCACTCACTCTAAAACTACGAAAAGAACTATCGCCACACTGTATATCCGGTATGCGTTTGTGAAGCGCTGGAAAGCACACTATAGACGGCAGTGTCCAGACACAGATTTCGAAGCTAGTTGATGCCGCTTTCCCTTTTGTGGTCTTCACCTGTGTGTCCCAATCACTTCTCCGCCGTTTGAAAAAAAAAATGCAGCAGACAGTTTGAGGCCGTGGAGAAGAAATCACTGCTCCTAATTTAGAAGCACAAGATTGCCCACGAATTTTAAAGAAGTTGGAAAGAGGCATGGCGTTCCAATAAGTTTACTTTTCACCTAACAAGCTGTCGATGCTTTGTAACTGCATTTTTACGCAAATTGACAAACTTATGTGTGAAAAGAACCACGCCAGGCCACTTCGGGTTACATTGTGGCTGTAGATATGTATGGCCATTTTCTTGAGCTGTGGAAAATCGCCCACTGGCCTAACAGGGCGCTGCGTTAGTGATCGCCGAATAGAGCTTGTATTATCGAGGTTGCACTGCGCGTGCTGCCGCTGTGCTTTTGTGTGGCTGCGTACCACTGTTTGGGAACACGCGCGTGGACAGGAAGGAGCAGGGTAACGTTAGCGCGTGAAGTGCTTGAAGAAATACACATAAAGAAAACAGTGGTATGGCTGCATCAGCGTGCCTTCCGTCTACCTGCAGAAATGTGAAGTGCTTATTTTTAGATACTTCTGTGAAATAATTTATAGTTTTTAGGAGCTTGTTCGGCAAGCTTCGCAAGGTCGCGCCTAGTCCGGCGGCGGCGGCGATGGCGGTGGTTGTACGCTTCTCCGCTCATTGCGCCGGCTTTCCGGTGATTTCAGGAATGCTCACTAGATGGCGGCGCCGCTCAAGGCAACACTAACCTCTCTCAGCACATGCGCCTCGTTTCTCTTCGCCGGGAGCTCACGCAGTAAACGCTCTTCGTTACCGCTCGGCCGAATGGACACCGCAATGCAGCGCGGCGGGCTCTGCTGAGCGTCAGCGCCGCTCAAGGCGACGCACCACTCTCTGCACGTGCGCTTCCTTTCTTCGCCGGGAGCTCAGACGGTGAAAACGGTTACCGCTCGGCCGCATGAACACCGCACAGAAGCGCGGCGGGCTCGCAACAGCAGCAGCTGGGTCTCGACGCCCGAGCGCCGCATGTAATGTGTATATAACAACGTTGTCACGTCTATATATGATGGTAGATGTGTACGGAGGATTCGCGGGTTACCCGATCATCTCCGAGCAAACTCCTCCAACATCATTCACTTTGTGGATATGCCGTGATTTTTCACAGTGCTGCGAGACAGCTTGTTTGCACGTGCAGCACTCTCTATGCGTGCGTATCTTCGGAAGTAGATACGTTTGGGTTGATCTGCAGAAAAAAAATCTAGTTAGGAACGCCCAGCGTCCTATTGTTATACCGCATTGTTATACTTAGAGACCACTCCCTGCATTGATGTCCTGACATGTCGTCCACTATCGCATATTGTTTTTTTTCCCCTTTCGCTCCTTGTCAGTTTCTTTCCTTACATATCATGCTTACCCTCATCTTTTGTTGCGTCGCTTTTGAGAAGTGTATGGATTGTTTCCCGCACGAGATTGAAGTTTCTTGCTCACAATCCTTCAGAACATTAGAAGATATTACACTTTTACGATTTTTACTTATGGGCAAGGAACAACAAATCTCTCCCGCTTAAATGTTGAGCATCCGCTGATACGACTTTTGCCTGAGGGAAATTCGAGTGCGTGCCATTCTTTTTGTATGCGAAAAATGGTCGACATCAAGTTAAAAACTAGCCTGTATCTTTACTCCGCAGGCGGCTAGTGGCCTCTCTAACATTCGGCAATGGCTTTCCCAAACGACTTCAATATACGTTGGTTGGTAAAACTGCATTGCTAGTCCTGAGAGACGCCACTGGCGCGTAGTGGTCTCCTCCCACGTGCACTGCGCTCTAGAGGACCAACAGAGCATTGTTGTACAATTGCCCTTCGCTAGCTCTCTGTTCAGGACCCATTCAAGCAGGCGCTAAAATTCCCAAGAATATAACCACATATTTGTTGGGAATCTCTAAACAAAAGGGCACCTGTTATGCCTAAAGGTGAACCATGAAATGAAATATAGGATGTAGGCCTAGTGACACTGCAGATTTGAATGTGCCTTACGTTCTGGTAGCGTTGGCTTGACCAGGACCACAGCGGCACCGAGGCAGCACAAGGAGTAGGCAGCGATGAACGATTCAGCCGAATTTGACACGCTAACACATACTCTGCTTCCGGAAGACACACCGTAACGCTGGAATCCAACGGCGTATCGTTCAATGAGAGACAAAACATCTGCGAAGCTCAGCGATTCACCATTCCGTACCTGCGTATCAGTGAGAAAACTTCTATAAGAAGAGAGATCTTCTTTGCCACATTTTTGCTAGCGCTTTAGGCATCCTGCCATAATAGCGCAAGATTACTTAGAGTTACAAAGTCGAGACCAAAAGGGGGAAAAAAAGTGTATGGCAGATGCCACATACTGTCGGAATTGATGCATTATGCAACAGTCAGCGAGGATCTCCACACACCACCGTGTTATACTTAGAGACCACTCCCTGCATTGATTTCCTGACATGTCGTCCACTATCGCATATTTCCCATGCATACATAGATGTTCATTCTGGTATACACCATGCTAATTAAGCGTATATTCAGGCATATACGATACATATTACGTTCTCCTGATTACATGAGACATATGCTCATGCTGCGCACCACAAAAGGCCAATTGTCAAGAGTTTGGGGTTTCATGCAGGCTATTTGAACGCGAAAGCGCTAAAGAGCTCGTTCGTAGAATTCCGGCGTCATGGTTGGTGTCCGTGGCGGCATCATTGGTTGTGAGCGAAAAAATTTTCCGTGATCTAAAATTCGACAGATGAAAATAAAAACATACAATAAAAATGCAAAAGGGTTGAAATCTGGGCCAGTTGGTTCATGATACTTGAAGAAAGCCAGCAAAAGCACGGGACACAAGAAAGAGGCAGACACAAACACTGCTGGAACTAACAACTGTGACTTTATTGAAGAAAAGCATTCACCCAAGAAACCTCACAACGCATGTGCAGCACAACAGTATCACCTGAAACGTCACCCAGTGAAAAACAGATTAAACAATCATCTTTCTTGCCATCGTCGCAACACACTAAATTCCTTGTCAATGAGGCAAATTGACGGTGTGCTTATACACTTTTCCCCGCTTTTCTTGATAAAGTATGCCTCCACAATTTCTCGTTTTTCTTTGCCCTTTCCTCTTCCCAAAAAACTGACATTACTGAAAAGCGGGTGGCAACCACATTCACGACAGTAACGCGCAAGATTAGCCCCATCATTGGAATTCAAAGAAGCGTAGTGTTCACGCAGCCTAGTATTAATACATCGGCCGGTTTGGCCGATGTATACCTTATCACAGGTCAACGGAATGTTGTACACAACACATGTGGCACATTCAGTGAAACAACTCTCGTGTTTCATGGTGCACAGCGGATTGCTAGTCTTCCCACTAGGCTGCGTGAACACTACGCTTCTTTGAATTCCAATGATGGGGCTAATCTTGCGCGTCACTGTCGTGAATGTGGTTGCCACCCGCTTTTCAATATCAGTTATTTGGGAAGAGGAAAGGGCAAAGAAGAACGAGAAAATTGTGGGAGGCATACTTTATCAAGAAAAGCGGGGAAAAGTGTATAAGCGCACCGTCAATTTGCCTCATTGACAAGGAATTTAGTGTGTTGCGACGATGGCAAGAAAGATGATTGTGTAATCTGTTTTTCACTGGTTGACGTTTCAGGTGATACTGTTGCGCTGCACATGCGTTGTGAGGTTTCTTGGGTGAATGCTTCTCTTCAATAAAGTCACTGTTGTTAGTTCCAGCAGTGTCTGTGTCTGCCTCTTTCTTGTGTCCCGTGCTTTTGCTGGCTTTCTTCAAGTACAATAAAAATCTTCGTTCCGAGTCAGAATCGAACGCAGGGATTCCGCATGGCAAGTAAGTGTTCTTCCTCGGAGTCACGTCATTTCTTGAAACTGCTTCGTAAAAAAGTAAAAAAATACGCACTAAGAATGTCACGCAGTGGGGAGGGTCTTTAACGCATGTAGTACTGCGTCGAATGATCGTAGACGCGCACCAGGCGTAATAATACAGTGAAACCTCGGTGATACGATCACAGCTGATACGAATTTCGGGGTGATACGAATTTTTCGGTGGTCCCGGCCAAGGCCCATTTGCCTGCAATATAATAGAATACGGTTGTTGCGAACCGATTTTCACCCCGCGACGTTTGATACGAACGTATACTACCGCCCAGGTACGAAGAGGTGCTGTCCGCGCTCTCGCGGAAGACGCGCCAAGCAGGTGCGAGCGCGGGAATGCAAGCGCGGGCATGCGCGCCGCACCGCCAAATCGTCAGAATCGAGGTGTAGGAAAAATACTTTTCTTACGGTCAGAATAAACTTTCGCCGCAGTACTCCATTGTCATGCAAAAAAGCATACTAAAATTTGGAAGGGGCTACTGCTGTCGTGTGTCATAATGCCTTTGGTTCATTAATCGAACACGCGCGTACGGGCCGTATATTTACGAATGCTGGTATGAATTCCGGCATCTAAGAACTTAACTGACAATATTCAGAGTTCTTCCGGACGTTGCTGCGGCCCTGAAAGACAATAAATGAAAATGTACGCCAGGTTTCTTTTGTCGCATGCTAATTTTCCATGCTTTCTGGTGATACGAATATTTTGGTGGTCCCGTGAGATTCGTATCACCGAGGTTTCACTGTATATGAATCGCTCAACTAGCAGACGGTTTAAAGCTGCCCTCCACTACAATCTGTTCAGCTGCGCAGGTACACGTAGCACCTCACGGACGCCTACTGGACACGTCGCCAATTAGCCAAAGGAAGAATTTTGACGCAATGGGCAGTTAACGACTGTACTTGCAGTAGGCATTCTATGATAACCAGAAACGGCCAATGTTTCGTGCACAAAGGTTCCTTTCCTCGCGCCATCGTTGAAGGCGATGTGCATGAGGCCTGATTACACCACCGTGTTCTACTCTTGATGGCGGTGGTCTATCATCCTCCAAGTTTTTTTTGTTATTTTTCATTCTCGTACTACGTGAACAGTGGTATAGAGGTAGAACAGATGACACGAAAGCAGCTTTGTATGCAGCTATGATTTAACCCATGCATTCACACGCATAGCCTCCACGCCACGAAAACATTTTCATAATGTTATTCTTTATTTCTCTGTTGAACAACCTTCCATAGGCCACTTAGTGAAATAAAGCATTTTGAGAATAAAGAGTGTTCCCTTATTATTCCTTCGTTTCCTGTGTCGCTCGGCAAACCTGCTAGACATATCCATTATTCTCTTTGTTTAATTCTGGGAAGTCTTATTGCGCTCACCAGCAGTTATCGTAAATGCGTGTTATTATATATTGCCACGGGCATGGAATGAGATGGAGCTATGCCAATGTGCGTATGTGCCATTGTGCAACCGAAGAGAGGACAAGGAAGTTGAGAAGACGATGAGCTCGTGTTTCTGATGATCGGTTGACTCGACGTACAGTGCTCCTGTAGACAGAGGTTGTGTATTACGCATAATCACGTGACATTTTCTGGTGGAGGTGCGGGATAGTGTTGTATGCACTGCAACCAGCAGGAAGATCCCGGCAATAGTGACGCCTTGGAAGAACCAGCTGACTTACGACGTAGCCGGCGGCAACTAGGCCTACCACCTGAATTCGGTCTTCTTCCACAACTCGACAGAAGTATGGCAAGTGCGGGAACACAGACTCAAGAGACATCGACTCTGCCTCCATGGTTTTTGAACGCCCCGCGAACCCCGAGGCCGTTTCATGGTGACCCTTACGAGGATGTCGACGACTGGCTTGACCACTACAACCGTTGTGCCAGCGTCAATGAATGGGACGAGCACCGAAAGCTTCGGTACGTCTACTTCTATCTCGAGGACTCTGCGCGCACTTGGTTCGAAAACCATGAAGCCACTATGGCAACCTGGCCAGAGTTCTGCACCCAGCTGCAGAATACCTTCCCAAGCTCTGACCGAAAGGAGCAAGCAGAACGTCTCCTCAATTCCCGAAATCAGCGCCCGAACGAGAGTGTTGCCATGTTCGTTGAGGACATGTCCCGGCTGTTCCGGCGAGCTGACCCCTCAATGACAGAAGAGAAGAAGGTGCGCCTACTGATGCGGGGCGTTAAAGAGCAATTGTTTGCGGGACTCGTGCGCAACCCTCAAAGCACTGTAGCGGAATTTCTCCATGAAGCCACGACAATGGAGCGAATGCTAAGGCAGCGATCTTCTCAGTATGAGCGCCCTGGCAGTCTTGCATCTGCATCTGTGTCATCGCCCCTGGCCGCACCTGACGTCACAACCATAAGGGACGACCTTAAGGAGCTCGTGCGCAGTATTGTGCGCGAGGAGCTGCAGAAGCTGCACACAGTGTCGTCTCAGCCCCATGTGGCTGCTCTAACGGATGTCGTCCGCGAAGAGGTCCGGCACCTGGTTCAGCCCTTGGTGGCTCCGCCCCCAGCTGAGGCTCCGCTTTTAACGTACGCGGAAGCGTTGCGTACTCCCTGCACCGGCTGTCGGCTATCCGTTCCGTCCGTCGATCCAGCAGACGACGCCGTTCTACTCAGGCCCGCCGCAGTACGGGAACGCACGACTTAATGTACGCAAATCCAGTGTATGGCACGCTCCCGACAACCGGCCCCTCTGTTATCATTGTGGTGAACCAGGTCACGTCTACCGTGAGTGTGCGTACCGGCACATGGGCCTTCCCGGCTTTCGTCCAGATGCTCGTCGACCCCGGGATGGTGAGCGCCCCCCTGCTATCGCCGAGTATTTGGCAAGCCAGCAGTCATCAACCCTTCAGCCACGTCAATCCCGCTCGCCGTCGCCGTCTCCACGGCGCTCCATGTCACCTGGCCAACACTCGACCTTTGCCGACGTCGTTGCGGGACGATTGCCTAGGTCCCCGAGCCCGCACCCGCGCCGGGGAAACTAAGAACAGCGACCCCCGGGGGTGAGGCCGCTGTTGATCGACTGTTAAAAGACCCTCCTCCGAACTGCCTGCCGACATCCGACGACTTGCTTTCGCCGACGTATACCATCGACGACAAAGGTGTATCTGCTCGCATATCCGTTCTCGTCGACAACCACCCGGTAACCGCTCTGGTAGACACGGGCGCCGATTATTCCGTGATAAGCGCTGACCTCGTTGCTCAACTACGAAAAGTAACGACACCTTGGGGACATGGACCCAACCTTCGGACAGCGGGAGGGCACCTATTGACACCGCTGGGAAGATGCACCGCACGGCTTCAAATTCGTGAATCAACGTATACTGCTTCTTTCGTCGTGTTGCGCGAATGCTCCCAAAAAGTTATCCTTGGAATGGATTTCCTCCGCGAGCATGGCGCCGTTATTAACCTTCGAGACCTGCTTATAACGTTTTCTGACGACCATGCGCCCAGACAAAACGATACCGATGCGCAGACCACGGTACTTCGAATTGTTGACGACACCATCGCACTTCCGCCGCGAGCCAGTATGCTGGTAACTGTAGAGAGCGACTGCGATAACAACAGTAGCGGTATCGCCGAAGCTAACCTATCGGTGCTCTTGGCTCGCCAAATCTGTGTCGTACGCGCTGTCGTCCAGCTGAAACATAGCAGGACTCAGCTTTTGATCACGAATTTCAGCGGCGAGTACCAACACTTGGCAAAGCGAACAGCGATCGCGCACTTCGAAGCCATTGGGGACGAAGCATTTTCTACTATCGCTATGATTACCACAGCCGCCGAATGTGACACTGCAGTGGCCAGCACAGTTGATGTGAATCCGAAGCTCTCCTCCGCGCAGAAAGAGCAGATACGCATGATTTTACGCACGTTCAGTGACTGTTTTGCGTCCACTTCAAAAATCAAGCAGACTCCAACCGTGAAGCACCGCATTATAACGGACCCTACCGAACGGCCAGTACACCAGCACGCCTACCGAGTGTCGCAAAAAAGAACAAGAGGCGATACGTTCTCAGGTGAAGCAGATGCTGGCAGATGCTCGACGACGACGTAATCCAACCCTCGAACAGCCCATGGGCGTCCCCCGTCGTACTTGTTAAAAAGAAGGACGGCACTCTTCGATTTTGCGTGGATTACCGGAAACTCAACAAAGTGACGAAGAAAGACGTCTACCCTCTCCCACGCATAGACGACTCACTGGATCGACTTCGACATGCCCGATATTTCTCATCAATGGATTTGCGAAGCGGCTACTGGCAGATCGAGGTCGATGAACGGGACCGTGAAAAAAACAGCGTTCATAACTCCTGATGGCCTCTACGAATTTAAAGTGCTACCGTTCGGATTGTGCTCTGCTCCGGCGACATTCCAAAGGATGATGGACACCGTGCTGTCTGGCCTGAAGTGGGAATCGTGCCTCGTCTATTTAGACGATGTCGTTGTCTTTTCGAAAACATTTGAGCAACATTTACAGCGACTTCAGTCTGTCTTCGTCGCAATTGGATCCGCAGGCCTATCACTAAAACCGGAGAAATGCCATTTCGGCTACGAGGAACTAAAGTTCCTCGGCCACCTTGTCAGTCACGATGGCATTCGGTCAGAGCCAGAAAAGACAATGGCTGTTGCTGCATTTCCCCCGCCTTCCAACAAACGGGATGTGCGCCGATTTTTAGGCCTCTGCGCATACTACAGGCGCTTTGTGCAGAACTTCGCGAACATCGCCGAACCCCTCACCCGCCTAACGAAAGAGAATATTCCTTTTATCTGGGGTCCAGAGCAAAGAGACGCTTTTTCCGAGCTTCAGCAGCGCCTCCAGACTGAGCCCTTACTAGGACACTTTGATGAAGATGCCGCCACCGAACTGCACACTGACGCAAGCAACATCGGCCTTGGTGCAGTGCTCGTCCAGTGGCAAGACGGCGTCGAGCGTCCCATCGCTTATGCTAGTCGCATTCTGTCATCGGCGGAAGCTAACTACTCGACCGCGGAGAAGGAATGCCTTGCTGTTATCTGGGCGATATCAAAGTTCCGACCGTATCTGTATGGTCGTCCGTTCAGAGTCGTTACAGACCACCATGCCCTCTGCTGTCTGGCCAATCTCAAGGACCCTTCAGGCCGCCTCGCGAGATGGAGCTTGCGCCTTCAAGAATTTGACGTAACAGTCGTCTACAAGTCTGGCCGCAGGCACACTGACGCCGATTGCCTTTCGCGCGCTCCACTTGCAACGACATCAAGCGATGACGACTCTGACGGCCGTTTTCTCTGTGCTGTCAGTGAATCTGACTTGGCCCAACAACAGCGGAACGACTCAGAGCTTGGACCACTTATCAAATACCTTGAAGGCCGCAGCTCGAGTCCACCGCGGGCATTCGCGCGTTCAGGGTTATTTTGTCTTCGTAACGACATCCTCTACAAAAAGAACTTCAAACCTTATGCGACCGAACACCTGCTCGTCGTTCCATCAGCGCTACGTGCTGACATTTTATCTGCCTGCCACGATGAGCCTTCGTCCGGCCACTTGGGATTCGCGCGTACCCTTGCCCGGATTCGTACACACTACTACTGGCCAAAGCTCGTCCGGGATGTCAAGCATTACGTTAAAACGTGTAATGATTGCCAGCGCCGTAAAGCCCCACCTGGGCGCCCCGCTGGTTTATTGAAGCCTGTTGCGCCACCATCACAACCATTCGAACAAATCGACATGGACTTGCTCGGGCGCTTCCCGAAGTCACATGATGGCAACCGCTGGATCGTAGTCGCTACTGACTATTTGACGAGATTACTGCGAGACGAAAGCCCTACAACGAGGTACCGCCAATGAGATTGCGTGATTTTTCATTAACAACATCGCCCTCCGCCATGGAGCGCCAACAGTTGTCATCACTGACCGTGGAACAGCCTTTACAGCCCAACTGATGCAATATGTCATGAGGCTTAGCGGAACCGCTCATCGCAAAACGACCGCATACCATCCACAAACCAACGGTCTGACGGAGAGATTAAACAAGACGCTCGCTGACATGCTATCCATGTACGTTGACCGCGATCACAAAAACCTGGGATGACGTTCTGCCATACGTTACGTTCGCTTACAACACGGCGCTTCAAGAGACTACAGGGTTCACCCCTTTCCGGTTGCTTCACGGCCGAGAAGCAATTACGATGCTGGATGCAATGCTTTTACCCGACATCGATGACATTACCACTGATGCGAACGACTTTATCCGGCTCGCAGACGTGGCCCGCAAGCTTGCACTCGAGCGGATCCAAAACCAACAACGCATCGACTCGCGGAGGTACAATTCTCGTCATCGCCATGTTATTTACGAACCCGGTGATCTAGTGTGGCTGTGGATCCCCATTCGCCAAAGGGGGTCGCTCGGAAAAGTTACTTCACCGCTACTTCGGTCCTTATAGAGTACTACGGCGCCTCAACGACGTCAACTATGAAGTCCTGCCCGAAGACACAGCTCCGCGATCCCGTCGTTCACAGCAAGCGGACATCGTTCATGTGTCGAGAATGAAGCCGCACTACCACCGTTGACAATTCTTCCAGTCTTCTTGAATGATCTTTAGAACAACTTGACACTGCCGCATCATGTGTGTTTGTGCGTGCGCGCGATTATTTTCCGTTCTAGTTAGCACTGAGCATCAGACGGTGCCTTTTTTTTTTTTTTTGGAAGGGGGGGTAATGCCACGGGCATGGAATGAGATGGAGCTATGCCAATGTGCGTATGTGCCATTGTGCAACCGAAGAGAGGACAAGGAAGTTGAGAAGACGATGAGCTCGTGTTTCTGATGATCGGTTGACTCGACGTACAGTGCTCCTGTAGACAGAGGTTGTGTATTACGCATAATCACGTGACAATATTCATAACCCACCCGAATGCGTGTATTTAAGAAAGTGTCTTTTACTGGTTTTGACGTAATAGAATTGTGTCAGAAAAAAATCTGATTTCAGCGTCGGAGGCGTTGGTTGTCAGTGAAATCTTGGCATAGTCTCTGAACGAAAAAATCGCGAAGCAATAAAAGACATGCATTTGGGGCATGAATCAAACCCAGAAAGTCTCTGTGACAGCCACATGCTTGCCTCAGAGCCAATTCAATGTTTGAAATTCCTTCAGAAAAATAGACTAAACAGACGTCATCTAACACGCGGGGGAGTGTTAACCGATGTAATACTACGTGCGTATGAGCAGAATCGCACCAGGTGCCACAGAATGTGAATTGCGCAACGCCCCGTCAATTTCAGAACGCTAAACCATAATTATTTATTATTATCAACCACAGTATCATCAAAATGGGCAGGTGCGTAGGTGCGCTCATTGCCTTACGGAGACGTCGTGGTTTCAACGCTATTTCGCAAAATAATGAATTTTGGCGTAGTGAGCACTATGCAAATTCGAGAAGGCATTGTATGAGACTTTAAAACGCCCTACGTAATTGAAAAAGAAACACCGTGCTTTTTTCACGCGGGCATTATGGTAAGGGGGAAACAACATGAACAAGCGCTGATATTCAACTGAAATTTCATTGCACTTGAAAGGTAAACATGAGCCCTTTTCTTTACCATTTCTCCCGTGGGAAAGATATCGCGCTGTTCTTTTTTTTATACGTACAAAACCAACTAGCCCAAAACTTCATTTCACTGATGCCTAAGGTAACACGCACAGACGTTCCGCTCAGCACAGAACGATTAATGTGTCTGCCGACATCAGAAGCTGGCAAGTTAATGAGAAGGCAGTGAGAACGGGGCCGATTACGCAATCTCGCTGCACTCTTGATGACAAACTTAGCGCCTCCACATTTGTTCACGTTTTCTAACTGACCTTTAATTTTTTACGTGTCTGAATAGGAGTGATACTGGTACACTTTCGTTGTCAGAAAGGAATCTTTGGAAATTTCATGTACTGACAAATGATCGCGACCAAACACAATCTCAGAAGAGAAACCCCTTCACAATTTTGCTATAGCTTAGTGCTACATATGTGTGTACGAAAAATGTTCATACTTGTGAATTTTTCTCGACCTTGCTTGCACGTGCCACGTGTCCAAAATAAGGGCCTCGGGTAATTGTTCATTCAGCTCACATATTTGAATTGCCTTACTCTTTTAGCAACCCTGAATCCGCGACAAACACATTCCTACCATATACGTTTCTTTTACCATAGAATTAGCGTTATATTCCCCTATATATTTTTTTCTGCAGTCGTTCTTGAACTTATTTCTTTCGCTGTACAATTATTTCCACCGACTTCGCCTACTAGCTGCTTCTACTCATTCTGTGTTGTGAAAGTTGTGTCTGATGGATCTGCACGTATCATTGAACACTGCTGCTAAAATCAGTCGCTGGGTGAGTGAAAACTATTTCTACTATTGAAACATTGGCTTTGCTTACCATCCTGATTATACCACTCTGATTGCTATTCGCCATGTTTCCACGCTTGTGGAACGTAGCTTATCCTAAGCGTGTAAGATATTTATACAGTCTACCTTCCCATCCACCGAAATTATATCAACAGCTGAGTAGGTTTCCCTATCATTGAATATGCCAGATTTTCTCCAGGAAGTATGCGTATTTGGCAGTCAGACTGAATACTTAGCCGGAACTGTCAGAGAAGCTTGAGTGCACCATACAAATGAGCACGAAATTTGTACAGCCAGGTTTATATGTGACCGAACAATGAAAAGAAAAAAAAATGAAGGTTTTCTGCAGGCACGGATGGGAACTATTTCCATCTGCACTAAGCTTGCTTGATGTGGAGCTTTCCTTAGTAGCTTTTCCACTAACAAACTATTACGCATGGGTTCCTCGCATAAACCATAGGACTCTCAATACGTTATCAATCCCTCTACACTTCACAAGGAGTGTTCATTGATCGAGACAGAAAAATATCTAGTCAACTATACTATTTATTTGTTTTACATGTGTTACGTTCCACACGCATCACTATTTTTAAAAAGAAATTACTACGTTATAGAGGTAAAATGCTTGGGCTTGTGGGTTTAAGGGGCAAGGGCTTTTTCTTGAATGAGTGTAACTTTGGTGCGCTAATAGCTTTCTGATTAATTTTGAGGGAAGAGAATCTCCGAATCAGATTTTAACCAGATGAACAGCGTAATCATGAATAATTAGCATAAATATTTTCCAGACATGACTTCTAAAATATGGCAACCTGAAATTTCTGCCGAATACGTTCGTGCGCAAGCGAATACTTCTCCAAAAGCCTGAGCTAAAAACAGTAGTTTCATCACCTCTTTAAAAGGTGAAGAACCTGTTAAAACGTTTTGGAGAAAGGTACAGCGAAAATTATGCTCTATTTTTCAAGAGTGCGGACTTGGGCTTGTTGGTCAAGCATTATGGTGCACAGAGTTAAACTCTACGACCAGGAGACACAAAGGAAACAAGCGACAGCGCCGTCGTGTGTTCCCTCTCTGTGCCCTGGTCGTATAGTTGCGCTGTGTGTTCCACAATTGTATTTTGAAGTTTATTTTTAATAGGGCACAACTTCCGCACCTGCAGCCGATAGTGGTGAAAGTACGTGTCCATGTAAGCCTAACAGCTGTTACGAAAATGTGAAAAAAAGATGTTCGATTTTCTTGTGATAGTGGTGCTTACTAGCCAGGTGGCCACACTACAAGAATTGCCAGTGCATGAATATCTTTTTTTATTTTCTTTTCAAAAGAGAAGAACGTGCAACAGATGATTAAAAGCAACACAAGATTGAAGGACCAGCTTAGTAAGACCCTTAGTGTTCTTTAAGAGGACCTCTTTGCGTATGAATTGACTTGAAAATTTGTACCCTACAGGAGGTTACACAGCAGGTACGTGAAGAAACAGGCCGGGTTATTGTGGAGATTATTTGAAACGATTGTTTCATTCATAGGCGTGCGCACCAGCGGGGCTTGGGGGGGGGGGGCGCCCCCCCCGCCCTTAGTCACCTAAGAAGGGAGTGCAAAGTCTGCGCCATACATTGACTTAATAGGGAAGGGGAGCGCTGCGACGAGCCGTCCCCCCCCCCCCTCCTGAAGGGGAACCCTACGCACACCTATGGTTTCATTATCATTCTGTTGCCTCACCCTAATTGCAACCGCAAAAGTAATTAATCACGAGCCGCGAAAGACGGTCCACGTTCTGCACCAGAAAAAAAAAGGGTGGCGGGGGTGGCAATCCTTCAATGTGAAGCTCATTTCGCAGAGCACCTGCAGTTCGCCGGGTCCCTTGGGCAAGCGGCATTTTTATTAGAGCATCACCCCGGAACACCTGCCTCGTGGAACGACAAACGAAAACCAGTTGCGCACAATTCTGCATCGGAGACACATGGTTTCCGTTGCCATTATTGAGTTTAGCAATAGGTGCGGCGCACGTGTGTATCCTTCGTAAATAAATCATTCCCGATAGAGTTAGCGCAACACGTGCACGCTCATACTCCCACATCGGTTTAAATTCTCGCTGAGGAGTATGCAGTGGGCAAAAGCCACGAATCTCAATTAGCTTTTGTATACTGGAAGCGCCAAATTCAATTTCGGGAGTGGGTAACACACCATGGCCAAAAGTACTTGGCAACACGTACTCGAACGCCATCATTGGCCGCGTCACTAAATATTCATAGTTTAGCTATGGTCCAGAGAACTATATGAGCTAAAATGTCGCCAAGTAGCCAAGGCGTTTTCTCATGCTGCCACCAGCCGAAAAAAGTAGCCAGAGTTGCGAATGCAGGCAGAGCTGCCAACCCTGACTTGCCAGGAGCTGCTTGGCACATAGCCGCCTTCTTTCGTGCCTACCTGACGAGGTTTGTAGGGGCATTGACGGCCTTACCTCCACTTTGTTAAATGTCTCCTGCACTTTACAACAAATGTACAGTCGTACAAATTTTTACCTAGCGTGCGCATTGGCGACTTTTCTGTTCGCTACCACCATATGACGGAGCGAAGTCGCAAAGGAAATGGTTTTGTGCGAGTGCTCTTTTTCGGCATGCACTCACCCTCGCCCTTTCTGCAACTTGGTTCCATCATATGGCGCTGACACAAAGAAAGAATTACTGCTCGGGCACATCAGTTAAAGATTTGAGCTACTATACGCAAAGTGCCCTAAGTTATATTTCAGTCATAAGCGAAATACATCATATCAGTCAAGACAACACGTGACCGCTCCGCCCACACTATCGTTTTTCTAGATATAAGGCATCAGTGACTTATCATGCAAAATGCATTCGCTTGTTGGCAGTCTCTGGTTGTTCGGTGATGCTTTTAATATCTTTGTTCCTTTCGCATTGTATTTAGCTATGAAGAGTACCGCTCCAGCTCACACCCTGTTAATAGATATCAATTTTTTTGTAGTCAACGCATTAGACGGAGCGATTTATTCTCCGGTCAAGTGCTAGAGAATCATATTTAGCATTATTGTAGCCGGTACGTACCAATGCCGGTTTATCAGCGTGCTCTAGGAAGCGCTTCTTGATGTGTAGATATAATGACTCGTCTTGGGGTAAATCTACAACTGGGTAAGGCGATGACACCACTTCCATCCTTTATGGGCGCCTTCATCATGTCAGCACTCGGCAAGCTTCTTTCGGGGAGTCCTCTGCTATTAGGCTTGCCAATTCTGGAAATTACCGTCTTAGGTATTAGTATAAATATCTTCACAAAACCAAAAAAATATTATTTCAATCATTACCCGTTATAATTTATAGTTGCGGTGTGCCCTTAACATAGGGGCACAGATTAGATGACCAAGAGGAGAGGCAAATAAGGCATACACTCGAATGGGCATATTCAAAATACAGCAGGCCTTCTTGAACTGTGATTGTTTTTGATATTCTCAGAGGGATGTGTATAAGTTCTTTGTTCAGCGTCAGACAAAGTTATGCTATGCGACGATAATGCTTCTGTTTCTTAAGTTCCTGAGACGTCTCGCTGTGCGCAATGTGGATTTGCTTGTTTAGTGCTCTATCGCGCTACCAGTTGTGCAATTATTGAATGTTTCAGCACAGTACGCTGTTTGGATGCAAGGGGCTAGTGTTTCGAGAAATGAGTGATTACGTACAGGAACGAGGAGAGAACTTTCATCAGCAACACAGTTTTCCCTCTCGAACATAGGCAAATGGGGAACACACACATCATGGTGGACTCTAAAATGTACGACGAATGAATGTAAGTTTTATATATTTGCTAATTAGGACAAATAAACGTACGAACCTAAAAAAGTTAGCAGACAAACATAAAAAGGTTCACCTGAGTTGTTGCAGTATCTCTACTCTATCAACATTGCCGAACTTAACTGTAGAATTTTGAGGCTGCTTGATGGCCCCGGGGCGCTAGCGATTCGTAAGCTCTGTCTTTCTCGAGAGCAGTTTTGATTGTTACGGGAATGTTATATCCGATATGCTGTAGGATAAATCAGTCATCTGTGCCTGCTGTAAGTCCTGTACTCGTAACGCCGCATATTATTACGCATTTCAAATACAAAACAACGTTAGAACCCTGAGAGGCGCCATATCTAATGTGCTGATAGGAACGTTTGCGTGTCATCTATGGCATTTCGACACTATTCATACATGTTTTTGCAAATGGAACCAATATAATTTTTTGTGATTATTAGTTTGGTCATGCGTACTGATCAACTCTCTTGACATAAACGATAAAAATGGTGTCAATTTGAACGAGATGCTAAAAGAACTAGTGTTTTGTTCTTACAGATACCGTTCAAAATGGGTATGGTGTGGTGTAGGTGCTTCGTGCATTTGTCAGTTCGAGCGTTTTTACCAGATTCAAGTTTTCAGTGTTCTGGATGTTGCGCGCTACAACTTGATTGTTGGAATATCAATTCAAGCATAAGAATTCAGTTACGGTTACATAATACTAGTGCCACGGTGATGAAAAAATCCGTACAGGAATTGCGTGCTCGAGCCGGCGTTTCGCATTGTCTTCTTCTAGGCTGGAAGTTCTAGCCTCTAAGAAGACAATTCGAAACGTTGACTCGAGCACGCCATCCCTGTTTACAGACTTTTTATCGAAATCTTACATATTTCCCATTTCTTTCGTTTTTTAGTGTCATGGTGGTCACACCATAAGAGTTTGTGTTCAAGCGTTTGGCAAATAGCGCGAAAATCATGCATTTTATTTAAAGTAATTAATAGTTATTAAAAAAATGTGTTTTCAATGCCTACGTTACGTGCTTCGTCCTCTGCAACTTCACCAGTTCTTCCAAACCTAACGCAAAACATTTCACACTTCAGTTTCCTTAGTAGCAAGATTATTTGTTGAGCGCGCTCATGTCCATGAATACACAAAACCAGGCTACTTTGTGGCATAAAGCTCCACTGGTTATATTTGGGACGCCGTATTCATCTCCAAATATGAAAAATGAAAAGGATGAGTGGCAGAAAAAATTTGTGGACCGCTGGTAAGAATAAGTTGTGGTATTGTCAAGCAGAAGTTGTCTTACATGAGGCGCCAGAAATGCACTTACCACATTAACGATTCTCAATCGCCGAGGATCTGCGCACAAGTTCTCAGCGTGCTTCCCAATCAAACCGCTTTTATGTGGACTGAACAGCTGCGTGCATTTCCGTGACATTCCTTGGCACAAAACGTTGACAAATGGCTCATGAATCGTTGCAGCTGACGCGAGTGCGGGAAATTGACTATGAGCACATGCACAAGAGCGCGTAGACATCACGCTACCAGCCCTCTTGCTAAAATCTTGCACAACTACAAGATTATAACAGCCGTACATTTAGGTCTGAAGTATGCCAAGTTATTGCACTTGTGTCGTCAGGTAGAAAAGCTTGCTGATATAAAGAAAACCCTGGGCACCACGAAAGGGTAACATATGGCAAAAACCAAGAACAAGTGAACTGCAACCAACAGCAATAAAACAGCTTAAGAGATCAATCACGCTCCATTACCGAGCATCACAAATGTTTCAACTCTGTTCCCTACAGCATTTTATTTGTCTCACCCGACAGGGATCTGCTTACCGATGACTTCCTGTGGCTACGAGGCTCAGGCGTGAGACTTGGCAAATTCAACTTAACAAATTTGCACGTAATATACAAAATCTACCATCTAACTCGCCTAATTTTAAAATAAAAGACCGCAGCGATTGTGACTCTTTCTGGGAAGTCATGTTGTTTTGTTATTTCTAGATTATGGTAAAAATATACGTTAATGTAAAACATTGCGCGGGAACCGCATCACACTACGTGTCGAAAACGTTATGGAAAATAAATGATTAAAAACCGCAGAAATACAAATACGTTATCAGAAGTTTAAAGACGAGCAACACGCGTTTCTTATATTTGTGTATGGTATGTCTCACAAATAATTCAGGTGTTGAACCACGCCCTGCTATGAAAACGCTTTTTCTCCTCTCGTTTCTTGTTTTCGCCGTTGTTTCGTTGTTTTGGTGGCGCTCATTTACTCCATCCATTTGTGAACGAGCAACTAGCCGAACAGTAAATAATTTTATAGGGAAGAATTTCTTTAGAACTCCTGGGTTTTCATGACCGCAAATGCTGCGCCTCGCTTGCAGAGTAGGTGCGCCATCGGTACCAGACCAAAGATGAAATCAAACTTCCGGTATGCCACTTCTGGTGACTCTCGGATTAACTTGATCCGTAACAACAGGAATAAATCGACGGGAGGACTACCGCCGCCGTAATTCATTTGGTAAAGCATCGGGCTCGTTATCCGATGGTTGCAGATTCGATCACTACCGGTGAAAATTTCTTTTCGCCTACTCTAATTTCTTCACAGTTATATCGTGAGCACTGTAACACAGTTAAAAAAATTTTATAACACAGTTAAATGACAAATAACGTTTTATATACCTGCGTGGGCTTCGTAGTCTGTTGCTGTTGATTAAGGTTATGCCCAACATCCACCAAGCCGATGGCTCTTACTTCAGGTTTGCACTGCACCTTTCCTGATTCTATATGTATTGTAAGTTAGTTAAGGGTCACCGAAAAAAAAGGTCGATCAGAAAAGATTGTCGACATCATGGACGTTATTCCTCTTTAGACATGATGAGTGTAAAACGGTCAGGGAGACACATAACAATATCCGCGACTGTGCAATGGGTGTAAAACAATAAAGGGCTTCGCTGCATGTGAAGCATTTAGCCACTCTAGAATTTCTAGACATACAAGTTCAAAGCTACGCAAACCAACAAGAGACGACAAAAAATATACAATTGCTGGGAATTGTAACCGTGGCACCTCCTTGCACATTTAATTATATTGTGTTCTCCCATTGAATTACTGATGATCATGCTAATAATACTGAAAATTATGTTAAATACGAATGTTTGAAGTCACATTAGGTGAACTGCTCCGTCGAATGCGTACGAACAGAAACATTTCTTACGCAAGTGTTTTTGCGCCACATTTCCTCGCCGTGAACCAATCGAAGTCGGCGTCACCAATTCGAAAGATGTAGCACAAATGCGACGCGCTCGTAATATCGCTGTCGTCGCAGTCCGCGGCGACATTGAGCTAGTTCGCAAGCACCCTGCCGTGTTCCACAAGCGCTACGTGAAGCACAAGGACTGTTGCCCCGAGTAGTAGTCGGTCAAATTACTCTCTGTTATGCCGCTCGTCGCAATACAGGAGAAGGGTTCGCAGTTTTTCGGCATGACTAAGCAGTTGTTTTCTTCCTGAACATGGTAAAGCGACAACCAATGCCCACGTTGTTTCTTCATTGGTGGATGCTTCTTTTGCTCCTCATGCATCACCAGAAAGTTGCTTACCAGCAGGCCTAGCAGTACAAGCCACTCTACACCTGTAGAAACAGGCGAACTTTACGCGAACAGGGCGCCGGGGAACAATGTATCTGTTAGAGCAACGCCTCCTCTAGAAAGATGCCTGCGACGTCAATCGTTTTCCCATTAGGGCGGGTGGTTCATCGTAGTTCAGTGTAGTCTCCACAAAGATCACCCGCAGCCGACATTACTTCCGTTAGTGTAGGAAGTGCCGCCATCACAATCAATGACGCAGTGTCTACGGTGGACGTTGCCCCCCAGGACTGCAATATACACCGATTTGATCTCGGAGGCATAAAGGTTTGGAGCGGCCACCGCAACTTGCGCTCGCAGCTGGCACTCCTCCTGTGGAGCGGTGAAGAACGGAGAAGAGCTCTGGTAGCCAGCTGTTAAGCTCACCTCGCAGGTACTTTTCTAGAGGACGCATTAGCAGGTGTGGCTAGAGGTGTGGTGTGCATAGGTCGGCAAAACTTGTGGAGCTCACTCAGACTCACTCATAAAATATATTTTGCGCTGAGGGCTCACTCGGACTCAGACTCACCAAAATGTTCCTGAGCCGGACTCACTCGGACTCACACTCACGAAAATTCTCTTCCAGCCGGACTCACTCGGACTCAATCTCACCGAAACATCACTCATCCTGACTCACTCAGACTCAGACTCACGGCTCCATCTTTGTCTGAGTGAGTCCGAGTGAGTCGACTCATGAGTCCGTTAGCCTAGACTGATCTTTTTCGATCATGATGTTAATGCTCTAAAACACCAATATCTCATGTAATCGGTGCTCTTCTTGGCGTTTTTTGATACAGTACCTTCGAATACGAGTTATGAGTACTCGTAAACCAGTAAGGTCATTTTTCATGAAAGAGATAACAACATAAGATACATTTATCAGAACTTACTTGGAAGAGTTGGCAAAGGAGGGGGGGTCAAGGCACTCCCCTACGTAATTCACGTCTCCGATCAACAAATATTGAAATGGTGTATGAAAGACAGCGCTTTTGAATACGTGTGAGTAGACGTGAGTATAAATCTAATCTAGGCAAGGCTGATAGTAATGTTGAAGGTAAGTAGATATGACCATAGCTTGGCGAAAAAAACGTGAACCTCACTGAGACTCACTCAAGAAATATATTTTGCGCTTTGGACTCACTCGGACTCAGGCTCACCAAAATTTTCTTCAACCGAACTCACTCGGACTCACACTCATGAAAATTCTCTTCAACCGGACTCACCCAGACTCAAACTCACCAAAATATTATTCACCCGGACTCACTCAGACTGAGACTCACGGCTCTATCTGAGTCTGAGTGAGTCGACTCATGAGTGAGTTCGCCGACGTATGGTGCTGTGGCTAACATTCGGGACATCCGTCGCTTGCATACTGCTTAGCAGTTTACACTGGAGGTGACGCAGCATTGCTTTTCGGAGTCGGTGTGAGGAAGCAATGTGAACGATGCGGAGTTTTGCTGGCAGGAAGAATTCCGTTCGCTGTAGACGGTGGATTCCCCGAAGTGAACGAGACTTAACTGTCTCTGCACTCTTGTCGAATGAGTGCCGAACCAATAGCCGAACATATTCATTATTCTCCTTGTTTATTTCTGGAAAGTCTTATTTCCCTCACCGCCAGCCGTCGTAAAGGTGTGTTATAATATATTCATAACCATCCAAATTCTTCGTTTTAACAAATTGTCTTTTACGGGTTATAAAGCGGTAGCATTGTGTCAGAAAAAATCCGATGTCAGCGTCGGCGTCGACGGCATTGGTTGTCACTGAAAGAGTGGCTTTGTCTGTGAGCGGAAAAGTCGCAGAGTAACAGACAGCTATTTGGGCGGGATTGAAACCCATACATTCTGCTTGGCAGTCCGATCTTGGGTCAGATGGAAGTCTATGCGTGAAATTCCTTCGGAAAAAGACCCTGAAAAGACGTCAAGTATAGCTCGAGAGCAGTGTTAACAGATGTGATACTGCGTGGCGTAAAAAGTAAAATCGCTCCAGGCATCACGCAATGTGATTTGCGCAATGAGCATGTGGGTTAACGCCTGATCGATTTAAAAACGCTAAGCCACAATTAATCGCCACCATCAACCATGTCATCAGCAAAGTGTGCAGCTGAGTAGTGCGCTCATTGCCGTACGGAGGCGTCGTGAGTTCAACGCTATTTCGCGAACTGATGAATTATGGCGTAGTGAGCACTCGACAACTTCAAGTAGGCATTGTGGGATACTTTAAAACAAGCTACGTAACTGAAAAGGAAACAGGCACTTTTTTTTTTTCACACGGGGAAATAATAAGGGAAGCGACATGGACAAGCGCGGACTTTCAATTGAAATTTTGTTTCACAAGAAAGGTCTATATTTCTTGTTTATGTACCATTGTCGCCATGTGAAAAAATCACACTGTTTCGTTTTCAATATGCAAAAGCAAGTAGCAGAAAACCTCACTTTACAATGGCCTACGTAACGCGCACAGACGTACCGTTCCGCACTGAACGATTACTGTGTCTGCCAACAAAGCGAAGCATGTCAAATAAATGAACTGACGATCAGAACGGGGATCGATTACGCTATCTCGTTAATTCTTGAAGACGAAGAATTTTCGTCTCCACCGAAAGTGCTTGAGTGTCGAACTGATACCGGATCATTTCGGAAATTAAAGTTATGCCTAGCTCTTAGTTGTGTGAAGGCTTGTGCCTAATCATGCGTTATACCACTTCTAGTGGCTCGAATGACTTCCAGGCACGTGGTTTTGTTTTAAGTGGGTACCACATTAGGGGCTCGGCTTGTCGTCCGTAGATCTCATGAGGTGTGTACTCGCTCACAATCAAGCGCTCACTGCAGGCCTAAAGCAAGGCTAAGCAGTCCTTAAAACAGGGTAAATTAACGAAAAAGATCTAAAACAATGTGATTAACAGAAATAACCAAGAAGTAATCACAATGATTAACATAAAATTGCTAAAAAAATCCACGCATCTCCACGAAGTGAATGATGACGACTGGGCGAAGCTAGGTCCCACGGTCCTTAATGTCTACGTTGAAGTCGCCGACTAGTATAAAAGGGTTTGTGCTTGTAGGTGTTTTATGTTGTTCTGTCACAATAATGATTGATATTAGTGTATTATTAAACCTTTTTTTTTGAGTGTCAAATATGTTACCCGTGCGTTGCCCCATATAATGTAAGTTGAGTGACATAAAGTGACATAAAGGGTCGACGACAAAGCTCGGTCCTAAGGTCCATAATATCTACGTTGAAGTCACCGACTAGTATGCACCAGAACACAGCGAGTTCAATGTGTGCCGCGATATTTAGGCGGCACGTCGCCCCATGTGTCACAAGCGCGGCGAAGCAACACCCTGAACAGCGATGCTAGCAGATGCACCGCAATGCAAACGCGAAACTTCCCCACCCGAGTCCGGCTGTAAGCATGTTGCGCGCTTTTCCTCTCCTGGAAATTTGTGTTGTTCCCTTGTGAAACACCGATGAGACCTTCCTCGACAGTCCGGAATGTCTACAGCACGTGCATTGCAGATTGCGGAAGCAACTTTATTAGGTACGTACCATCGCGAACACCGCAAAGCGTGGCTTTCGACTCGGTGGAATTGCGACATGACTAGACTGTCGCTAGGCAAAGATTGAGCTTTAAGCCTGCGTCACCGTACCGTTAGAATGCCGCTCCGGCTTTCGCTCATGCACCGCATGTGTTTATCATTTGCCAATCATGCCTGGCACTCGGAACACACGCGGTGCGAAAGTGCCAGCAAGAGCAAGATTTTATACTGCTATGGTGACGCCGGCTGAACGCACAGATTCGCCGAGCGACAGTCAAGGCATGGCGCAGTTTGACTGAGTCGAAAGCCACGCTTTCCGTTGTTCACGCTTTTTTGCATCGCGATAGTACGCCGTTACGTTTGTACTAAACGTACGCAGGCTGTGTCCAGGCGTGAGTCATAATATCTCCTATTATTGGCATGCGGCCTGCGAAAGAGGACGACAATGATTTGGTGCCGCATACTACAGGCATAGTGGACGCTAATTACTGCTGTAAAGCGAAATAGCTGGCGCCGCGCTTGAATACACGCAATACGTGTACTTACTCGAACACTTTTACTGGACTTATAGTTTGTCCTGTTGATTGCAATTATCCAGTGGCGGTGGAGCTCGGCGTCTTTCGTTCCGGCAAGAAAGCTGTGCAATCCAAAAACACCGCACCGGCAAGATTCCCGCATCGTGTTGTGATCTTCACAGATAGTGCTAATATCTTCCTCTTGAGCTGATTGTGTTCGGATTGAAAGACGGCGCAGTGGTGCCCAGACGATTCCCTGTAAGCGGGAGCGGCGTGAATAGGCGCTTTCTCGTATTTTAAAGTCCCAGAGACGCCGCTTGCCATGTTAACTTGGCGGAACAGATACACGCCTGAGCAGTTCACAACGAAATGGCGTCTGGGTGCAAGAGTATGCCGCCGGGAGCCTAGGCGCCTGGGTAGGAGATAGGCGTGCTCTGGTCTATAAATGATTTGCGCTTGTAGGTGTTTTATGTTGTTTCTTCAAAATTATCAAAGTGGTTCGTCTATTGTAAACTTTTTTTTATTCCCATGCACACATCTTTCGACTATAGCAATGGTTTTCTAACCACCATGACAGCTCAGCTTTCACAGTAGTGGGGCAGCATTTAGCGCAGGGTCTAGAACTGCACCATTCGGTATGTAAACTTCTTGCTTTCATTTAATGCTTCTACTTCCAGCTTCCACTTAACATATGCTAATGCACTTATGTATATTTCTAAGCTACAAAATCACCGACGATTAAAATACTGCCCAATGCGAATTCTGAGTGCACCATCGTGTTAGTGCAAGGCCAACTGTGTTTCAAGTCTAGGCTTTCCAGAAGGTATCGACTACGCCTTAAATCATAATTTTGGATAAGTAGGACATCACCAACTAGGTAATCTTTCTGCGGATAAGCGAAGTACCCGCTACACATCCGTAAGCTATTATGTGCACATTGTTGATGCTGCATGTGGCTGATGAAGATGACGAATTATGGCTGAGTACTTTGCAGTGGGTGGTAAGCATTTAACCGTACAATCGCTGCGCAATTAGCATTGTGTGATAGTGGTTGTTATTTTACTCTTCTGCCACGCTATATTACATATGTGAACGCGATTCCCTGCCCGACATGACGTCTGTATAGGGTCATTTTGCAAATGAGCATAGAGCAGAAGCTTGGCTTTTGTGGTAGAATACTATACTGCCACGTAGAGGTCCTGTGATCAGATCCAAATCGAGTCTGGGTGTTTTTTTTCCTCTTTTACTTTTTCATGTCTACAGGTTGCGCCACCGGCTAAGACAGCAACGGCGATGGCGACGCCGCTCAATGGAGGAATGGGTGCCTTAAGAGCTGTGCTCTAAGAAATGCCTCTCATTGAAGCTGGGTATCATTGACATAATGGGCATCATACCCTACTAGGGACAGTGAGGGGAACTGTGACCCACGAAGACAGATAACGTTTTCTCCAACGAAACATAGAGTGTGAGACAAATACGAGAGGTTGTTATGTAAAGGGTGTCATGGTGTGATCCGTGTAATAGCCATCTCTTTAGCAATAATGTAAAGTGGTAGTCACGGTGAAGAAACCAACTATCGCGACGTTTCCAAACATTGTGGCGTGGCCCGCGACGAGTAGCGGAAACAGATTTTTACGAGTGAAGCCCCATCACACCTGAAATAATGGGAAAAAAAGCGTACGTGGTAATACAATGTTCCAAGATATATTTCTTCAGACGTTGCAGTGTCTGACACCTTGGATCGTTGTGCTGTTTTTAAGTGCCACATTTATCGTATTGCCACGGCGAATTGCACATATGTACGGTCGTTCGCGTGCGTATTGTCAATTTGTCTTGCTCGCCAAGGTGCACGGGCTCATCTTTAAGTAAGTCGGCGGAAGCAGTGCTGTCAACGGCGAATGAACGTGCTGTTGGAAGCGTTATGCCGCCCTCTGTATGCTATTATTGCACAACTCTCGAAACGTTCTTTAGAGTAACATGATAACACTGCCGTTCAAAACAAAGGAAGTTTGCTGCATGGTACTTATGCTTGGCACAGCACATGGTGTAGCACAAGAAAATTGTATCTCATTCACTAAACTACTTCACCGAATGGATACGATCGCAAACTCCTTGCTGGCACTGGTTGAGTTCCACGCATTCCACTCCATGTTATTGCTCTATTGCTGAGATACTAGAAACAATTTTAATGTAGTAATATGTATGTGGGAATCGAATTAAAATGAGCAATGAACATCCATATATCAAATAAAAGTGGACCCTGCTTGAGGAACATTTCATCGGGGCTTCGGTACCTATACATTATTCATCATGACCAGCACTTCTGCTTTCGATCAGCGCCGGATAATCTCCTGCGCAATGTAGAAGATTGCGCTTCACGGGGTTTTCCGTCGCTTTGTAAGGGTGTCCTCACAATGAGGGAGCACCCACGTGCCACGTAGGAGGGTCGGCCCCCGCGGTCTACAGTGGCAGTAAACGTTTCCACCGCCAATTCCATTACTGTAACAAGCACGCATGTGGGGTCAATTGTAATTGATAATTATATTAATAATACCTGGGGTTTTACGTCCCAAAACCAAGATATAATTATGAGGGACACCGTAGTGAAGGGCTCCGAAAATTTCGATCATGTAGTGTTCTGAAACGCGCACTGACATCACACAGTACATTGGACTCTACCACATTGCCTCCACCGAAATGCGACCACCGCGTCCAAGATCCAACCAGCGACCTTCGGGTAAGCAGGCCAGTTTGAATTTGTGGATGAATTAAAGAAGCATGCATGCTAATGTTGCTGGTGTCCTTCCTAAAGAATTGAATTGCTATTCTTACTTTAACTTTAAATTGCAGAGGATGTGATCAAATTGAATTAGCTCCAAATTTTAAGCTGCATTCTCTATTAAAAACGATATTGCCTGTGTTATATCTCAATTCCTATACAAAATATAGTTCAATGTTTCTTCCACTTCACTACAGTTTCACTCTTAATAATTCTTGACCAATAACCCACAGTGTATTGAACTACGCCACAAGGAAAATACTGACCGATCGACCAAGCTAAAAAATAAACCTAAGGCAACTGATTGCGGTGCAACTCCTCGGAACTTTTCCAGCCGTTGAGAACTTGTGCACGTGTTTTATTACTCAACTTAAAACGAGTGCATTCGTGTTTATTGCAGCTGCTTGATTATGAGTGGGTGTTTTATTTTTCGTGGAACTTTCATTTGGATTTATCACCCTTCATTTGAAATGACTTCATGAGCACACATGGAAGGCTTTAACTTTGTTTTGTAGGATATCTCGTTATCTCTCTCTTTGGTAAGCACATGTGCGTGCATAGCATACGGAAATTACTAAAGAATTCATGTGGTTTTAGGCGAAAGCAGCGCGTTACGTATGAATGCATGTGGCAGGTTATCTTTTGCAGAGTATGCGACAAGAATTCGGGAAAACAAAACGGTGTCGTAAGCACATAACCGCTTAAATAAAAAAAATGTATAAAAAGCGGTTCTAAGGCCATCACAAGCTAATATACGATTGAACGAGATCTTTTAAAGGGAAATGTGATTTGTGAAACTTGCAGATTGCTCTAACGATGGCAGATGCTACGGTTTTTAACGAATAGGTCATTAAAAACCAATAGGGAATTCTAACGTTTGCCTCGCCTGCTTCATTCCAGGATGCATGCAAATTTTATTGCGTATAACTAAATGTTGAAAATTTTCACGTCATAGCATTAAAGAGTTCGTTTCATGGTATAAGTGTCGGCGCGAACCGCGGCGTAGTTGCTTCTGAGCGAAAAATCGGCGTTGTCCGATTTAAAGCTATGTCGTTCTACTGTTGAGGCGAAATTCAAACGTCAACCGATATGCTACGCGCTCAGACGTCCCTTTCCTTGCGGCACGGTTGACTTGTCCACGAAGCAAAGTCAGGCTAGCTGTAGGGGAGGTGATGTGAATTGGGCCTGTTTATGCCATCTTGTTGTATTCTTTGAGGTGATGCTCAAGCGTATTCCCCGTTTTTTCCATCACCATTCGATAAATAGAACGTTATTGACTGTCAACGCCTCCAGTTCCCTACCTCAGCTTGTCTCCAATTGTATTACCACCAAACCCCCCAAAAAGACATTGTCATAAAGGGCTCTGGATTACTTTCCCCACATAGAATACATTCAACGTGCAATCAAATGCCTCAGGAAACGGGTTTCAGGCACTCTTGCCCACATGGAAATTCGACCGCCGTGGCTGAGATCGAACACAGAGGGGCGATGTAATAAATGAGCGGCCGGGGCGATAACTTCGCCGCCAACTGCCACCCCATGGATCGCCGATCCGCTACAGTGCATCCAGCCCCTCCATCAGAGCAATCCAGACCCACTGACCAAGTGGACAGCTCAGGAACTCAATACACCGCCGAACTTGCATTTGAGAGACGTTTTGATTGGTGAAATGATTTGATTACGGGTTTTGCTTCTGTGTTGTAAAGAGAAGCACTTTCGCACATAGCCTTCTACCTACCTGTATGGTAATGTTTTTAAGGTGAAGCCGTATATGCCTAGATTCTAATGAATTGCGTGTGCAGCCGAAGCGACGCGCAGAACAACAATTATCGGCGCCCCTTTTCGCCTTGGCCTCACCCATGCCTTTTCCACAAATGTCGCGACACTCGGCATTCGCACTTTCCAACAATAGTTGTGCGCTTTGGTATCGTGACGAAGTGTTCACGCTACGCTGTTATAAGCAGTTACCCTTTAGACGAATGCTTGTCGCTCTCTTGGGTGAGGAATTGCAGAAAATGAGAGAGCGCCAGAAGCGCGAATAACCGCGAGAAAGACGTACAGCCGTTGCCGCAGAACGAGCAGCCGCAGCGGCTGGCTACGCTGGGTTCCATGTTCTCTGTAGTGGAAGGGCCGTGTCTTTTGTCTGGAATGCTGATGTCATGGTCCATGAGGTTAACTGACCTCACAAGCACTTGACAGAATGCCTATGAATTCAAGTCATAGGATCCCTCTCGCTTCCTCTCACACACATTTGCGTTAACGATATCTGAGAACTACAACATAAATTGTTTGACCTTAAACTAAGTCACTTGAAATTACTTTATCAACACACAGGGAAGGCTTATAAATTTGTTGTGCGGAATCTCTCGCTATCTCTCTCTATCTCTAATGCACACATGGGTTTGTATAGTAAACGAAAATTACCGCAGAATTTGTGTGACTTTAAGCGAAAGCAGCGCGTGACGTATCAATGCACCCGGTTGGTTATCATTTGCAGTGTATGAGAAAAGAATTCGTGAAAGCAGAAAGGTGTGATAAGCATATAACCTTTTAAATGAAAAAAAGAATGAATAAAAACTTGCTCTCAGGCAATCATAAAAAGGTAATATACAATTGTGACGAGATCATATGAGGGAAGCTTGATGTCACACTTCCGGGTTGCACGAACCATGACAGCCAGTGCTCTCCTTGAAGAATAGGCAATTAACCCCAATAGAGAATTCAAACCTTTGATCTACATCTTGACCACACACACAAAAAAAGACGAGGATAGAGAGAGGAACCTTTGCCTCGAATGCGCCAGTGATAGTGGGTCAATCCCAATTTCAATTGCGGAACTTCCGGTATGAAATGGTAGGAACGCTGATCTATGATATTTGAGGTTAACTGACATCATAAACACTTGACTGAACGCCTGTCAATTCAAGTTATAAAATACCTCTCCCTCCCTTCCTCCCTCCCTCTCACACACATTTGCGTTTGTGGCATGTCAGAACTACAACAGAAATTGTGTGACCTTAAACGGAAGCAACTGACCATGTCTGAGTCGCTCTGACATGTGAAGTTTCTGCAGACTATGGTAAAAAAATTTGTTGAAACAAAACTAAACGTGCGACCAGCACATCTCTACCATTGCGAAAACATCAGGCAAAGCTTGTCCTAAAGCCACCGCAAGAATTTACCTTACGAGATAAGATATTTTAAAGTGAAGATTTCCTTCAGAACATCTCGCGTTGCTTTGACCGTGTCTGCAGCTGCTCTCTTGCCGAATAAGTCACTGACCGGTTGCTCATTAATCAAGAATTCAAACTACTCCCTCGCTCGCCACAGTGATGGTAGGCAATTCGTTATTTCTGTTGTAACGATGTCAAGAGGCAATGAAAGCAAGAAAAGCCTACTGGACAACTTTTTGTAGTATCCAACTGCAGTGAAGTAACCGTAGCATACATAAACAGGAATTAAAAGGTACAAAAAAACAACTTGCCGCTAGTATGGACAGAACCAAAAATTTTTATATGCATATATCCAATTATTACATAACTTCCATACTTCGAATTCCCTCGGCTCAACACAGAGAAATATGCTAATATTATTCGCATCATTACTAATTAAAAGTACCCTAAACGTACAGAAAATGCCAAAGAGAATTTTAACTTTGTTACTTCCCCTTTCTATAAGCAATGCGATAATGTGATGCCTTCATGTGTTTACAAAATTAACTGAAATTTGCTTCTTTCTTTCTCCCGTTCGAACTGCCACCCGATCCATCGCCAATTTGTCGCTTTGCAATGAACCTCGCTACAAGAACAATGCCGACCAGCCAACCTACCATGTAATAACTAACCACCCCAACTGGGTGCGTTACATCTCCTCGAATTTTACAGGGAAAGCTGCTATGAGATCACAACAGCATCCGATAATGGTGGTGTTGATCTCCGCTGCTGCCATCGCTGGTGTCCGTAACCGTAATCATCAATCACGAGAAAAAATTGTGCATGGTCGGGTAGAACTAAAACCCAGACCCCCTGTGTGGCAGTCAAGTATTCTACCGCATTGCCACGCCGGTGCCTAAAACTGCTTGGCAAAAAAAAAAAAGAACGATCCCGTACAGGAATTATGTTGCGCGACAGATGTAATGGGTATAACATCAGATATAATGCTTCACACAAACCGAACTGCGCAACTGGTGGGCCGTTTAAAGCGTTCCACCATCAAAAATGTTCAGTCCTAATTCATCATCATCATCGTAAGCCGCAGGATGAATTGCACATAATGCCTTACAGAGGAGTAACACATGCTGAGTTTCTCCTTTGCGCAACATGTTGCGCAGAGGAGTAACATATCCTCTGCGCAACTCGCTGCGTATATCCTCTGCGCAACTCGCATCTGCTCAACATGTTGAATAATGGCATAGTGGCTGCTACCCCACTCTGCGAAATTATAATGATTTATGCTGCAATGGGTGTATTGCAACTGCACTTGCCGCAATCGCCCAAGAGAGTTTAATATGCGCTTCTCAACGGCTCTCCTCCAGCGTTCACTGGGACTGTATTGCGTCTTCCACGCAGACGTGGCGTTTTTTAATGGTTCACGAGTTGCGCATGAGGTACTTATTGTTACGTCGTTAACAGATGCGTTTGCGAGCCGGGCCAACTACCTCCTTCTGGGCCTTCTTTTGTCTTCGTGCCTCTCTATATGTCCCCAGCTTTATTTTGGAATTATGCCCAATTAACTTTCGTGGCCTCAGGCACATCACTGAATACCTGTCAATGGTATTGATGATATCCATGTCACATATAAACTCACAAGCGTGCGGGTGCATGCGCGTACACGGAAGCTACACTACATCTCAAATGACTTGAAGCTGCAGAGGACTAAAATGAATGCAGAGGCCTAAGCTGCATTTACGCCTAAAATATATAATTTAATCTTCCTAGAAAATTCTTCCTAGTCTAATCTAGCCTAATCTTCCTAGGTAAAAAAAGAGAAATTACGAGCACTGCGCATCATAATGGCAGGGTCAACAGCAAGCAAAAACGCACCTCAAGGGATTTACAAAGATTGACTTACGAGATCAGCTGTTTTTCATTGGTGAAGGTCTGCTCACATTGCCTGGAACAAACGGCCGCACTTCTGCGACTTGACAGCTGACCACCTGTGGGTATATCAATTTATCTACAATGTTCGCTTATGAATCATGGCATATGGCACTTGAACGGAATGCTAAAAAAAGAAAAACAACGCCAGTGCTGCGCGGACCGCGCAGCACAGTCACAGCGAAAGCTGGAAGAGTGGCCTTTCAGAGCCTTTTTTAAACACTGTTGGGGAAAGGACTACAAGCACACTTGCATGGCACCCCCAACGTCATAAATCATAATTTTTGTGTAGTAGGGAAGTTTCCACTATGCCATTATTTGTGATTCTTCGTAAAAGCCGCGTACCCGCTACACACTAGTAAGGCATTATGAGCACTTCGTTGATACTGTGGCTGAGGACGATGAAGAATTATGCTGAGGCTTTTGTCATCGGTTGGAGCATTCAGCGGCCTACACGTGGCGCAATTCGCATTGTGTGACGCCTGGTTGTTACTTTACTGTTCTAAAACGTTTTATTATACATGTTAACGCGATTCGTTACCAGACATGAAGCCCGCATTGGGTCAATTTGCAACGGAGTTTTGAGCACCGACGTAGCTCAGTGGGAGAGTATTGAGCTGCCACGCAGAGGGCCAGGGTTCGATTCCCATTCCGTCCGGGCAAGTTTATTGCGATATAAATTATATGGACACTCTCGGCTGGTTTTAGCCTTCGGCGTCGGCGTTGGCGTTGTCGTCATGTCCCCTATATGTATATGTATCTATATATTTATAAAAACCTCAAAGAAAAATTATTCAGAAAAATGTTTCCGACTCGCGGCATCGAACCAGGGACCTCTAGCTCTGCAGCGCTAACCGCTCAGCTACGAAGGCGAACGTCCTTCAACGTTCAAACGGCGAGCTATTTATATACAGCGAGTTTTCAGTGTGTTTTCAGCATTACCAGCGAGATGGCGCAAAGGCCGCGCCCGGCGGGGCTACTGGGCGCCCCGTTCATCGCGACGCGCGCTCTTAGGCGCTCGTAGCTCCCCGGCGCGTACTTTACCCAAGGGGGGGGGGGTAGATGCCCGTGCGCGCGCGCGCTTAACTCCCGGTGGCGGAGAATGCGGCTTCGCCGGAACGATAGCGTTGTAGTTACCGGGCGCGCGAAGGTCACATCGCTCGCTGCAGTCCCCCCCGTTTGCGAAAAGAGCACGCTTTTCAAACACAGCGAAGTAACAACTGTGACACTTGTTAGTTCGCGCTCGTCTGTACCTGTGAATACGTTTCGTGCGTCGTTTTTGTTTGAGCAACGCGTTAAGTGTCGAGCTGTGAACGTTGTTAGTTCGCTCTCGTCCTGTGCGTGTTGTTTTCGTGCGTCATGTGTGCGTGAGCAGCGCGCTGCACGTTTCGACCTGCTTGCCATTCGTCGCTTGACATTCCAATTTGTTGCTATCGCATTCATTGCTTCGCCTTGTGGCGAAACTGTGACTTTTTTATCTGGTTATTGTTTTTGTTATTTCGCGCGATAGTGGTTACGGCCAGCGGCGGCGGTGGCGAACAACTTCGGCGCCAGAAGCGGCCCACAATTGCTGTAATACCATAAGAGCTTTCGCTGAAAGGAAACCACATGGGGACAGCACACATGTCAAATTATATTTCATTTTTGTTCGAGTATGAGTGTATCAGAAAGTATATATTTCTACGTGTATGTGCGTATATATTTATACAGTATTCATTGGACAATACATATGAAGGATATATATTAATTAAGATCGGCTGCGCAATCGGCAGTATTGTTACAAATGCTGTCGCTGGTTAGACAGTACTGCATAGGTGTTATCCAATATATAGCGCGCAAACGAGCGTCATATAAAGTGGTTCCCGAAGCAACATGGTTCGCATATCGTCGTAATAAAAACTCTAAATACGTGTTAGTGGATGGAAACGTCGACCGACAGTCTACCGCCCACATATAAGGTTGTTCTTGACCCAGATGTAAGACTTGCAAAGACCTAAAAATAGGGTTAGAATCAAACGAATCAGAAGTGATTATGTCCATGATATCAAATAGTTTTCCCTGGACTTCTTCAAACGTTATTAACATCCTGAAAGGTTCACTTTGTCAAAAGCAACACATTGCCAAAACTGAAGGACCGACCAACGTTAGCCTAAACTATTAGCGTGCAGACGCATCCAAGGATTTGCTGGAAGCAGTGGGAAAGCAGTTAATGTGAAAGGTCAGAACTCTGATGAAATCAAACTTTGTATAATTGAGTCAAATTTCGGTCCCCAAAAGACGAATGATATACTGAGTGGCACCTTACTCACATGTTTAATGCACTCCAGACAATATGTATAAATATTTCAAAGAAGGCTCTTGAATCTATCATATATAGCAGCAAGCACACGAAGACAAGGAGTTGGACCTAAGACTTACTTACACTTATCTACTTTACAGCTAAATGCCCTGTTCAGCTGCTGCTCACACGTGCTCTACGCTTCGGTGAAATACAGGAGCGTGATTTTCTTGACCTTCACCTGATATATGATCCAGCGCAAGGGAACGGCCCCTTACCTCCCCCCCGTATCTGTGAACGAAGCCTCTCCCTGCCCAGCCACCCCCTTGCGCGTTTTCTTTCTTTTTTACTTAGAATCGTTTACACTTATTCTTTTATTTGCCACACCAAGCAATTTTACCATCCCGCTACTGAACATTCTGTTGCCTTCTGCGCTCATTTTTTTGCATTTGCTAACTTCTACTTGTATCCTTCTGGCGATGGGAGAGAGGAATGAAGGCGTACAAATCCACGGTGTGAAGTAATGAAGTCTCTATCTCTAGAAAGACAAGTCTGCTAGTGTAAATGTTGGCTCCTGAGGCACCCTTGCTAAATAATTTTCATCTCCAAAGAATTATCTATTTTAGCGACACCACACACAGTAAACACGTATTTATATTATTATTCTCGATGACATTTTTCTTCGCGTGCATCTTCATTATAAATTTAAACTCCTTGGCGCATAATTTGGCAAATACCTCAAATATAACGCCTTAAACTCCACCTTGGCTGCGCTCGTGTTTGTTTGTCTCCTTACTTTCTTGTCCCACATTCGCGTAATTCAATCAAGTTCAATATGTGCGAGGAAGTCCATCTTAGAACCATACTCCAGGCCTTTATTCTCCAGCTTCAGCGGAATAGCAGACCACGGTGCGGTCTAACGACTTGTAACGTCGCCGGAGCTACAAAATAAACCACTCTCTCCATGCTGATCCCCGATGACCACTGAATAGGATAGCGATTCTCTGACGAAGAGCCAGAAATTAAGCAAGGTTAATAGAAACGTGCGATGAATGAACAGGCGTTGATTGGGGTGTCAATGAACCTGTCCCCTTTGCACGAACCTGGCGTGGGATTGCCAATCCACGAAGGTATTGCGGGTGACGTTCATGAATTGCACAACACGAGTCAAAATGATATTTTGCAGTATGCATTAACTGAAGTGGTAAGTTTAGTGGGTAAGGAGATCGCACTCAACGTGAATAGAAACAGAACAAAATTATTCACCAAAGACAGACCAACATAGACGCATTGGTGATAGAAGCACAATAATTTAAGATTTCCGATAAAAAAAAATGGCAGCGAGTTGAAAGCAGTGAAAACCATCGGACGGCGGAGCTGTTTCCGTTTTCATCGGGTGTTTCATTCCCCGTTTTACTTCACGTGTATTTTCCAATCATTTTCGTTATTATACCAAATGTCCTCCTTTTCTTGCTATAGTAAGCTATGCGGCGCGAGCCGATTGTTTGTAGGACGGGCATTGCCTTACATTGTCGCATTTCGTTCACATGAAGTACATTAAGTACCCATGTGGTCGATGGTATCCAGAGCCTTCCACTACGGCGCGCGTCATAGCATAAGTTACTTTGGCGCGCTAAACATAACATATCAACCTTATACGCATTCAGTGCAGTAGATAGGTCATATTCGAATCCGTCAAAGTCATTTTTTATGTGTCTTTGCGGAACGCCACGCATGCAAGTTGAAAATTATCTGTTGTCAATAAATTTTCTCCGCTTAGTTTAGCGTATTACACTGATGATATGAAATGTTCATAGCATCTGATTTATGCGCTCATCTAGTTCGATTATCATTTCTGAATGACAATTCGTATTTCTCGGGTACTTGGAACTGTACCAGGTTCAGATTCTTTAAAATAGGTGGATGGGCATTTACGCTAAATGATGTGCCAGATGCACAGACGATCTCGCGCCTCAAAATACTCCACAACAAACACATGAAGATATATTTTGAAAACGCTAAACATCGCGTAGCATAATCAACACAGCGACAAAGTGAACATGTGAAGTGACACAGGAGAGAACGTACAAGTAGCCCCGATACCGAGAAACATACATCAAGGACGGCCCGCTGCCAGGAATATTTTTTTCGTGGGGGACAGGGCACTTGATGAAGACCTTGAACATAAAAAACACCTATTTTCATCATTTATTTCCGTAAAACATTCCCCCCTCCAAAAGAACTCTTTTGGGGGGGAAGGTGGGCCCCTAAGGCACCTCCACTTGCTACGGGCCAGCATCCAGGGATGCAGAAAGGCCAAGACAATAACATTGCCATGGCTATACCAACGTGACAAACAGCCAAGGATCACAGAAATACCTAGCTACTAGGATTGCCGATGACTCCCAGCGGCAGTGGTCAACACCGACGGCAGCCATTTCGCATTCATTTCCCTGCCATCCCTTGCCTATGGTTGTCTACCAGACGACTGGAATCCCGCTTATGTGATACCTATATTGATATCTAGAAATAGCAACTCCTCTAACTACAAGCCCATTTTGCTTGCGTCTGTTTCATGTAAGTTACTAGAGTACGTCATATACTGTCATGTCATGTGTCACCTCATACGTAACAATTTACTTCTTAACACCCAACATTGCTTTTCCAAAAGACTGTCATGTAAGTCACAACTTTTCAAACTCGTGAAAGACCTCAACACGGCTCTGCATACGCCTGTCCACATCGATGCAACTTTCAAAGATTTTTCCAGAGCTTTTGACCGCGTTCTCCCTAAACGACTAATACTGAAATTGCATGACCTCAATCTCGATGCGAAAACAACTGCAAAGACCCGAGTGTATGAAGTTGTTTCACCGTGTTGTCTAAGCACGCTGTGTCACTCAGATACGCTTAACGGCTACATAACGTATCCGACACGAGTAACATCTGGTGCGCCACAAGGCAGTGTGCTGGGTCCTCTTCTCTTAGCATACATTACTGACATTGCAACTAGCATCAGTTCGCCCATCCGTATTTTTGCTGACGATTGTGTTATTCACAGAAAAAAAACATGAACAGCCGATTCTACAGAACTAAAATATGATCTTGCCAGGTAATGTAAATGGGGCAGTAATTGGCAAATTGAAATTGACTTCCGAAACGCCAACCACTCAATTTCTACCAATAATTTTTTTTCTGCTTGATCTTACTATTTTAAAATAAGCGACTCGGTAAGCGAAAAAGTCATATCACTCAAGTGTTTGGTGTCATACACATTTCTGCTTTAAGTGGCGCTTCAAGCATAGAGCATAATACTAATACAGCCTTCAAGAATCTCAGCCTTGTTAAACGACGGTTGCATATCACTAATAAGGGCACAAGACTGCACGCTTTCGCTTAATTGATTCTGCATTCTCAAGAATATGCTTTAATAATATGGCATCCTCACGTAATCGGTCTTACTAACAGGCTCCAAAAGGTGCGAAATAAAGCCACTCATCTAATCTCATCACCCTGCTCACGTTACATAAGTGTTTTATTACTAAAAGCTGAGCTTACTCTTGCTACATTTGCCATGGGCAGTCGACATACTCGACTATGTTTCGTTTACACACTTTATCACAGCACCCCATCCTTCCCACAGTCTCATATATTTGCAGCCCCTCACGATTAAACCCACCTTGATCATGTGCATCAGGTAACTCTCATTTTGCCAGCACAAAAAATCATCAAAATTCGCCATTACCACTCCCTTTAAACGAGTGTAACGCCCCTCTATTTAACATTGCCGTGATAACAAATTCTCCGATATTTAAGTGGATGCTCCAGGGCCAGGGCTGCCAGGTTGAAAATACAAAATAGAGCCGAGCCAGAAAAAAAGGAAAATCTAGCCAGAAACTAGCCAACCTAAGCACAGGACAGTAAAGGTAGCCAAAAGTAGCCTCACATGTGTGAAAACCTCTTTCACGTTTTTTTTTTTTTTTTTCAAATGACCAAAGGCAATAGGCTTTCGATGCTACTGCAAATGCGTGCATTAAGAGCACTAAGAAATCATAATTCCTGAGATTCCAGGACAAATTGTTGATTTTAGCAATTGTTTCATGCATGATGACGTAGTGTTTGCGCTGGTGGAAAAACTACTGTTTCTTCACGCCTCTTGCGTGACTTCTACTAAAATGGCTAGAAGTTTCAACAATAAAAATGAGTCGACAACATGATGAGTGCGCTCACTATCACAGTTGTTGACGTTGAAGCATGAATAGTAGCCACTTTCACAATAATTTCTTCTGTGATGAATGATACAAGCAGTTCGTCCTATATCCTAGAAGAATTCATTGATGGGAAAGTTGGTACGATATTCTAAAGAGAGCGCTACAAAACAAGGACTCAAGATGAAAAGGCGGCAATACATGCGCTCGCTAACAATTCTTGTTGGTGAGCGCTACTGTTACCGCCTTTACCTCTAGTAAACTGGTTTTTGAGTGCTCACTTGAAACATCGGATACCCTATAGACGTCAGACTCTGCCCAGGCGGCTCTGCGAAAAACGCCGCCACCAGCGCTCTCATCGCCGCCCTGGCCATAACTGGGAAGTGCAAAGAGAGCCGTGCGCAAGCGAATGTGCATAGGCCATTATAGAACTCCCACAGTCGGAGAGCCGAAAAGGTGTAGGGGCTTCGAAAGCTGCGGCGGTGGTGGCGTGGCCCTCACTGCCATCACTGCGCACTCATAAAGAGCCGGTGCAGAATGCCCCCCCCCCCCCCCAATGTACATCATCGTCCACAGATGGTTTCCATGACAAAAAACGGCAGATCCCACGCACCCTGGGGATCGATCTAATGCGAAGCAGCCAGCAAGAAGCAAGTCATGCTGTACATAATATGCATGCCATTATTTACATGTTAGGACCTGTCATTTCTGTTCATCATACAGTGACGTCGCGCAATACAAATTTTGGTGTGTATCAACCTAGCGAACTGGACGCAAGCGCACCATGAGCGTGGCATGCAAATGGCATTGTAGATGAGACGCATGCCAAGATTCTCATGTTACCACCTGCCACTTATGTTCGCTTAAGGTTTTACCTTCAATCGCAGCGAGACGCGAGACCAATCTGCCTCCGTTTCGCATGCGTTCGTATTCTCGCACTTTGCGCATCGTGCAGACGCCATCCGCATTCCAGCGTTTAAATTGACGGGCACTTTTTCAATTCCAAATTGTGTTCCTCGAACGACTGTGCCCACTGAGACGGGGTCGGTCAGAATGGAACGTGATGCGCGCGTCTCCCTCCTTGCATGATTAGAGACGCTGGGCACAGCGACCCTACGCAAGCAAAGCGCGAACGCTGTAGACTCCAACGCGACCGGCGTTCGTTTACGCACCCCGGCGCCCACCTGGCACCGTGCCAAGGCGCGGCTGGAGGGAGGGACGGACGGACTACCGGGCGGAACACATTAATTTGGGGCGTCCGCAGCAGCCATACGTACGCAGCCTGCCAGCCATTTCCTATGGCAGGCTGCGTCCGCAAAACTGTTGCGGACGCTCAACTAAATCTGTCTATTAAAGGCTTTCGCCTTAAAATTTTGGTGTATATCAAGCTACCGAAACGGCCACGAGAGTGTCATGAGTAGGGCATGCAAGTCATGTTGCACATGACATGTCATGATTATTCTATTACGACTTGTCATTTATGCTCTACATACAGTCACGTCACTCAGTACGAAATTTGGTGCATATCAAGCTGGCGAAACGGCCACGAGTGTGTCATGAGCGTGGCATGCAAGTCATGTCGCACATGACATGTCAAGATTTTCTTATTATCACTTGTTATTTATGCTCGTCATACAATCACGTCGCTCAATACCAAATTTGGTGTATATCAAGCTAGCGAAGCGGCCACGGGAGTACCATGAGAGGAGAGTAGCATGCAAGTCATGTTGCACATGACATATCATGATTTCCATATTATCACTTGTCATTTATGCTCGTCATACAGTCACGTCACTCAATACCAAATTTGGTGCATATCAAACTAGCGAAACGGCCGCGAACGTGCCATGAGCGTGGCATGCAAGTCATGTTGCACATGACATGTCATGATTTCCATATGACCACTTGGCATTTATGTTCGTCATGCAGTCACGTACGCCATACCAAATTTGGTGCATATCAAGCCAGCGAAACGGCCGTCAGCGCGCCATGAGCGTGGCATGTAAATCATGTTGTACATGACATGCACATCATGATTTTCATATTGCCACCTGTCATTTACGTTGGTCATGCAGAAATGTCTCATCGTACCAATTTTTGGATATATCAAGTTAAGAAAACGGCCTCAGGAGCACTATGGCCATGGCATGTAAATCATACTTTTCATGACAAGTTAGTCATGATTTTCATGATACGACCAGTCATTCATATTTTTCAGACAGTCATGTTGTGCCATACCAATTTTGGTATAAATCCCATTAACGATACGGCCAGGAGAGTACAAAGTCGTAGGCGGCTAGATAGATAGATAGATAGATAGATAGATAGATAGATAGATAGATAGATAGATAGATAGATAGATAGATAGATAGATAGATAGATAGATAGATAGATAGATAGATACGCTCAAAGTCACCGAAGTTCGCTAAGAAATGCTTCGCATTTAAAACCGACAAGTCCTCGCTTTGTTGAAGTCTCTCATGACCACGATGCGCACTCTCCCAACGGCATGACAACTCCATCAGCTCAATGCGCACTGCAAGTTCTCGATTCCTTGGAGCCAGTCCTCGCAAGCCTTTTCTGAATATTTTAGACAACAGCAGAGGAACTGGTCTCGAACACTTGAGATCAGTTGTGACTCTCTAAGTGCGCGTGGTGAACGCTGACATGTGTGTGCACGCATCACTTGTTCTCTCTTTCCTGCTTGCTTTCTCTCTTCTTTTCCTCCCCTTTCCCCCCTCCCCCCCCGTGTAGGGTAGCAAACCGGGTGTAACCTGGTTAACCTCCCTGCCTTTCCTCTGCCTCTCTCTCTCTCCCCCCTCTTTCGTTGGTGTTGAGGCTCGGTTTCCTGATAATGAGGGCCTGGGAAGCTTCTTCCGTCAATCCACCCTGGCTTCAGAGAAGTAGGAAGCTCATGAAAGCGAACTGCGCGTACAATGCAAAATATGTTCCAGTAATTATTTCGGCGTACTGCAACTCGCAAGTTCAAGCGAGCATCGCATGATATCGAGTTGGAGGCACTCCGACGAGCGTTCTGTAACGCCTAAATGCGTTAAATTTGGGCATACACAAAGTGATGAATTACACACATGAGCAATGTCTTTTACGATCAGTGGTACACAGCTCGTTTTATCAGGCACGAATGGCCCCGGCGATTTTCGCCTTTGCCGTTGCATTCTCCATCCATCTCTCGCTTCTGTGCGTTGAACTGTTTTATTACGCATCCTGAAATGTTCTGTTGACGGTTGTCTTCCGTTTGTATATCAATTCTGCAAATGGGAATACGTTTGTGTCCACTTTCTCCGGTGCAAGCGAAGGCAAAACCGCGGCCTCCGAGATAACTCCGGCAATCGCGGAGACCACGGGAAAGAAAAACCTGACGGTGGTCACGGCCAACATTTTGCGATTTACTTGTGTGACGCACGTGTTAGCATTTGCTAGTTAAAGCTGGAACTTTGAGCCTTCAGTGCGTACGTGCGCCATGCTGTGTAGTGATGACCAGTTCAGATTATGGGTGGTCGCGGAGTGCGGGTTGTTTATCGTGCGTTTCGCTAGTCTGTATTTGACTACTGCACGGCGCGCACCGCGATCTGAGGCTCTGCTGAGCTTCATAGTTAGGGATACCACGGTTCTACGTCAAGGCTGCTCAAAACAATAAAGGCAGACCCACATTATCACACTTTTTCATGTGACCGGCTTTGGAGAACACGAGTAATTCATTTACCCAGCGCGTTTGCAAAGGCCCGTATCCAGCGCTCTCGCCGTTCTGCTTCGTGCAACAGCTACGGAAATCGGTAAAACTGAAGTCATTTACGTCCGTGGCAATTCACAACGCAACACTAGCGCCGGCTGAGGCCTTTCTTCGTAGCGCGCGGAGCTGTTGCGTCTGCTCTTGCTGTCGCCGTCGTTCTGGCAAGCAATTCATGGCGGTTCCGTTGCCCGTCCAACCAGCGGAGAGATATTCGTAGCTCTTTTTCTGTGTGTTCAATGCGTCAACACACCTAATATTTAGCTAGATCTTTCTTTCGCACTCGCTAGTTGCACCTGGTTGTACAGCAAACTGTGCAAGGTAGTCGGACATTGCACTACCCAAAACTGCTCCGACAGGTGGCGCTACGCGTCTGCAAAACTCCAGAGTCTGACGTCTATTTCCGACGTCGATGAGTGCGGAGCGCCCCAGGACGTGGAGTGTTTTCGATTCCTGTTCACTTCCAACGGATGATCAGCAAAATGATGTCTCATGCAACAGCTTTAGCTGAAACCCTGCCAGGTAGCCATAAGGAGTTAATTTCTGTGTGCACGTAGCCTACTTGACTGGCTGGTAATAATCGCTTGCTTTTTTTTATATATATTATATGATCGCCACCATGGACCCTTAGGCGTGCTCACGCAAGTAAAAACATCAATTGCGAATTGACAGTAATATAAAAAAACCACAATTGCATTATGTTTATTTTCTGCACGCTTGTCATGCGGTTGCAATTTACAAACATAGGTTGCAAGCGAAAACCTCATTTGAGGTCGAAACTGCCTTACCGGCCTTCAGATACGAAGTGACAGGGGAGGGGGCGCTCTCATATCGTGCCGGAGGCCGCATAAAACTGCTCCGCGGGCCGCAGGTTGCCGACCGCTAGTATGAAGTAACAAAATAAATACTTACGTTGTTGAACTGACGCCAGAGTAGCTTCATGCATGGGTCCGAAATTTGGCTGAGTAGAATTTCGCCCCTTTTTGACGGGTCATGAACTTTGACGGGTCATGAACACGCTGACACAAAGCCGCGTAATCTCTCCCGCGCGAACGCTGTCAGCAATCATGAACTTGTCCTCATAAAAACGTGGACGACTACCAGCACCAATCGCTGGAATAAAAAAACAAAAAAAAGTACTTTTTGTATTAGCTTAGAGGTCGGCAAAGTCAAAATGTCGCGTTTTTGCACCGCGTGTCATTTTGCCCCGTCTTACCCTACTCGAACACCACCGGCTGCGACGTCACGAGATATTGATAACAATGCTGAAATTGAGGGTACGAAAAGTAGCCAAAAAGAGCCAAGCAGCGAAGACAATTTTCCGCCGCCACAGGCCCAGAAAAGTAGCCAAATTGGCGCAAAGTAGCCAAAAATGGCAGCCCTGTCCAGGACTATTTGCAAAGTGAGTAGGATTGCTGACCTGCGTCTGACTGCCCTAGTTTCATATATGGTGTTTGTTTGCGATATATACGTGATTTTTTATTGCAATCATATAGATACTCTCGGCTGATTTTTGCCGTTCAGGTCGCCGTCGTGCCCCTGATATGTATATCTATATATATATATATATATATATATATATATATATATATATATATATATATATATATATACAAAGTCGCAAAGAAAAAATATATCAGAAGAAAACAATTCCAAGGCACCTTATCGGGGATTCGAACCAGCAACCCCTCGCTCCGCAGCACGCTGCGTTAGAACACTCAGCCACGTGCCATGCATGCGCCGGCACAAAAACCGCAAGCTATTTAAAGACACCATTTACCGCTGGTGGTATGCAGATCTCGGAGAAGGTTGAACGGGTTTTATATCACGCAACGCTCCTACATTTGGATCCGCTAGGTGGCGTAGAGCGGTGAGGACGTGCTCACATCGCGCTCCGCTTTTTGCAACGCTTTCATGCGGAAATTTCACCCAAGCCCACCTAAGAAGTACATCTTCTTTTTCGTGAAGTTGCGAGGATTCGAAGGACACCAAAATCTCGGACCTGGACCCACTTCACGAGGAACTATGAACATTCGAAGAAACGAGGTGCACAGACGTAGCTCACCGTAACACCGGCTTCGGTCGGCGGCGCGGGGACGCTCACACGTGTGGGGTGAGCGACGAGTGTGTGTGCTGGGACTGGTTCACAACCATACCACGGACTTTTCGGACATTCTCTGATCCAGTCAGAAGGCCAAGGTGAGCGACATTTAACCTCGCGAAGCGGAAAACGGAAGACGGCCCATTCCCCTGTTTCTGCTGAGCATGCATAAGGACGCCTAACAATTCTTCGCCTAGATGGAAGTCGACGAAGTCCCTCCCGGCCCATCTCGGGCGTTGGAGAATCATGAAAACGATGCGAGTAGCGTCTCGCCAAAGGTGGGATCAAGTAACGAAGCGCGGGCGTCCAGTGACGCGTCTCTTGATACCGAGAAAGACGGCGACGCGGGTCTCTCTCGTACTTGGACGGAGGACGGCTGGCACACCGTCCTTTCACGCAGAAGAAAAAAGAACAGTAAAAAAAGCCGGAAAGAGACCGAGAAGGGACTGGAGAAGAACAATGAAGAACCACCGGGCATCCCGCCCGTCGACGCAGCAGGGGAGAGTCAAGCCAAGCGGGATTTCCAGCGTAGAAAACGCCGAGGCCCGACGCCCCTCCCAAAGGAAGACATAAAGGTTATCCTGAGACCGCACAGGGGCCTCACAGTAAAAAATCTACTCGGATCGGAGCTCTCTATGGCAGTAATAGAGGCCTGCCGGGACAGTTTTGGAGGAGACAGCTTTTTACTGCGGGTCCATCCCGGATCGAACATCGTAATCTTGTCCACGCCGCATGAAGAAGTGGCGGGCAGGCTGAGAGAAATCAGCCAATTAAAAATCAGAGAACAGATCCACCCCTTCAACGCGTACGTGGCCGACCCAGAGGACGTCCTGCGAGGCATCGTTCACGGACTACCACCCGGAACCACCCAGGCCGACCTCATGGCAAACCTACGAATACGGACACAAGGGGTGAAGATAGAGCGAGCCAGGATGCTGGGCTCTTCGAAGTCAGCAATAATAACTTTCACGGGCAACGTGCTCCCGAGGTGCGTCTATTTCATGGGTGCAGAAGCGATCTGTTACCCATACAAGCCTACCGTACAGGTTTGTAAGATCTGTCGGTCAACTGGACACCGAACCGATGTGTGCCCGACCCCAAACGCCAACGTGTGCTCGAAGTGTGGGACGTCTGATCCTACTCAAGGACACGAATGTGTCCTAAAGTGCGCCATATGCGGTGAGGAGCACGCGACGGGGGACAAATCGTGCAGAAAGAAACTGAAGAATGTGGCTCCCCGATTATCACGAGTGGAGATGCCTCGAAGAAAAGCAGAATGGACCTACGCGGAGAAGGAATTCCCCGAACTTGAGCAACAGCAGCAGAAACCTCGTCGCTGGTTTAGCTCGGACCGAGAGGAAGCGGCGCAACAGAAGCGGCAGAGATCCAGATCCAGATCACGATCAAGATCGAGATCAACATCAAAGACCCAGCAACAACCCAAGAACATCAGCAAGCCTGCGGAGGCCCCTGGCAAACCAAACTTGAAGAAAACACCCAGTAGCAGCTGCGAAACAAGCTCCGCCCATGCCGGGAAAGAAGAGCAAGAAGCAGCAGCCGCTGGCCCCTTACTACGGAGGACCAACTAGCCAACCAACCAAACAAGGTGAGCTGGGCGAGTCCAGTGTCTCCCATTGCTCCAATAACTGTCAGTATAGGAAAATTATAGAGGAGAACAAAAGATTAACACAACAAATTAAACAGCTTAGAAATCAAATGGCTGCGGAACGCAAAGAGTATAAACTGGCAATCTCATCATTGGAAACCAAATTAGAAAATGCCATTAAGAAATTACAAAACTCAGGGTCGGAAGGCAACCCCAACGACGGCAAGAAAGAGGCGCGCGAGCGTCTAGCCGACATGGAGGAAAGCGCAGGAACGAGCGAGGAAACGATGGGCGAAGACACGTTCACTGCCCAATCGCTAGGCAGTGAACTACTAAAGCAAGTGCAAACCCAGGTTCAAGAAAGCAGGGAAAGCATAGCTAATTTCAATAACCTTCTAGCCGATTTCATGGCAGAAATGAAAATGTTCGTCGGAGAAGAACTGAAAATTCAAAGGCAGTATGTCAACGAAGCCGTGGGAGGCTTGCAGAGGGCACTAAACAAACGCCCCCTCTCCACCCCAGTTAGTGACAAACCATCCAAAGCGGGCCGCGACAGCGCGGAAGCGACCATGCAGAATGGCGAAAAATAATATGAAAAGTGCAGAAAAATTAGAGATTTGGCAGTGGAACTGTCTAACTTTTCACAAGCGCGCCGGAGCACTCCATAAATTACATAAACTTGGTACCGATTCAGCCAGACGTGATATGCCTGCAGGAGGTTGGGCCCAAGATGTTCAAACTGCAGGGATATTATTGTTTACAAGAACCAAATTGTCCCCGCGTAGCCTCGCTGGTTAGCAAAAGTATTGCAGCAAAGGTGGAACATATAGAAAATTTGCAGATAAATCATCAAATAGTCACCCTCCTTCCTCTGAAGAGAGGCAGGGCGAAAACCATGATATTAAATTTATACAGTCCTCCTAAAGATAAAAACGAGGACTTCGTTGAACTCCTTACAGGTGTAGTCCGCATTGCAGGGGCGAGAGATAGACTTGTGGTATTGGGCGACTTTAACGCACCCGGCACCGCTTGGGGTTATTCAAGAGATTCCCCCAAGGGAACGCGTCTCGAACACACCGTATCGAAACTAGGGTTGAGCTTAATTACTCTCCCCACGACTCCTACGAGGCTGGGTAACAGCGTAAGTCGAGACACGTTCCCAGATCTCACATTCACACGTAATATTAAAGACGCTAACTGGACAAACCTGGAAGAGAACCTTGGCAGTGATCAGTACATAATCAGCATTTCCCTCTCAACTCCAAAACTACGCAGGGTTATAGGAGATGTGGTGATCACTGACTGGGAAAGGTACCGACGACGCGATCCCCCCACCCGACTCCGTACCGGAATCGATTGGGGAATGGTCAGAATACATAATTTCAGTGCACAAACTTCTAAACGCATCGCCAGAACAGCAGAGAAGCCAGTAGTGGACAGGCACCTGCTCCACCTGTGGGAGAGCAGGCGCCGTTTACTAAAAAGGTGGAAAAACCAGCGACTCAACAGGAACCTTCTCCGCAGAATCGCTGCTTTAGCAGAGGAGGCGAATCAATACGCTAACAAAATTGCAACTGAGGGATGGATCCAGTTCTGCAGCTCGCTACAGGACACTCTGAGCACTGCGAAAACTTGGACCATCCTAAGGAACATGCTCAACCCGGACAAATCGAAATCGGCGACGACCAGAACACTACGAAGAATCACGCATGAGTTCCCGGGTACGGATGAGGAATTAATACAAGCACTTAAGGACAGATACATAGGAGAGAATACCGATAGCTCCAGTATTCAAATGAACTACACGGGTGCAAAAAACGAGAAACTCGACGCCCCAATCACCAAGGCGGATGTATTTGCGGCCGCCCAGGCAGCCAAGAGAAATACTGCCCCTGGTGCAGATCAAATTACAAATGCAATGATACGGAACCTCAGCGATAAGGTCATAGAGGCATTGACAAACCAGTTTAATGACAACTATTGGCTCAAAGGGAGGATGCATGATGAATGGAAAGTAGCCAAAATTTCTTTGACGTCATGCATGGGGAAGCTTTTTGAACGGGTTATTCACAATCGGCTCCAAAACTTCATAGAGGACAACGGCCTTTTCCCAGCCACTATGCTGGGTTTCCGCAGCGGCCTTTCCACTCAAGACGCGTTCCTCTTATTACAAGAGGAAGTTCTGAGCTCCATACCCAAGGGAGGAGAACATCTAATACTCGCAGAAGGGTTGTAAGGCGGGCTAGTTGGTATAGATTCATATTGAAATATTGGCAGCGCAAACTGACGGGACACAGAAAGAGGACACAAACAAGCGCAGACTGAAACTTGGATTTATTCACAGAAGATAATATATACCAGAAAAAAACACGAAGGGAAAGGGAAAAAACAAGAGGGAAGGGTCCACCAAAATCAAGTGTCGTCCAGAAACGAGATCTCACAATCTAATAGCGATATGGAAGCAGAGCTGACACACTTATCGGCATTCTTTTTAATGAAAAAAGGCTTCCGCAATCTCCCTTGTTTTAGTGTCGCGATGGGTGTATAAAACAGACGTGCGCGAAAATTCAGGAACGCAACCACACTTTGAGCAATGGGCAGACAAATGTAAACCTGGGGCAGACTTTAGCGCATTGTTGTGTTCTCGCAGGCGCACATTCAGGCAGCGCCCAGTCTGCCCGATATACACCCTGTCACAAGACAATGGGATGCAATAAACTACGTTTTCATTAAAAAGAATGCCGATAAGTGTGTCAGCTCTGCTTCCATATCGCTATTAGATTGTGAGATCTCGTTTCTGGACGACACTTGATTTTGGTGGACCCTTCCCTCTTGTTTTTCCCTTTCCCTTCGTGTTTTTTCTGGTATATATTATCTTCTGTGAATGAATCCAAGTTTCAGTCTGCGCTTGTTTGTGTCCTCTTTCTGTGTCCCGTCAGTTTGTGCTGCCAATATTTCAATATGAATCTAATACTCGTTCTTGATCTAAAAGGAGCATTTGACAATATCTCGCATACGGCCATCCTATCAGAATTAAACAACATCGGGCGTGGGGTAAACACCTACAATTACATAAAGGCTTTCCTGACAGCAAGGCGAGCTACAATAAGCGTGGCGCAAGTCACGTCAGAACCTTTTCAGATGCCAAACAAAGGTACCCCTCAAGGAGCCATCATTTCTCCCCTGCTCTTTAATATCGCCATGAGAGGACTCACGCGAGCCCTGGATGATGTACCGCAGTTGAGATACACCCTATATGCGGATGATATCACCCTATGGGCAACGCGTGGATCTCTGGCTAGCAAAGAGCAGACACTTCAACAAGCTGCAACAGCAGTTGAAAATTTCGCCAAGGCCAGTGGGCTTAGCTGTGCCCCAGACAAATCTGAAATTATCAGGGTACATGGAAAAAGATACAAAAGTAATGGAAACATCGATATACACATTGAAGGCGTCAAAATTCATGAGGTAACCGTCGCACGAATTCTGGGTTATTGGGTTCAGAGTAATGGCAGAGCAAACCACACAATAAACCTATTAAAATCAGCTACGAAACAAGTTGCGCGAATGATACAGCGAATAACATACCACAAAAAGGGAATGGGGGAAGGAGACACAATTAGATTAATACAGGCACTCGTACTGAGTAAGATAACGTACAGTCTACCTTTCCACGCGCTAAATAAATCTGAAGAAGAAAACATCGAGTCTATAATCAGGGGTGCCTACAAAGTGGCCCTAGGGCTACCGGTAGGCACACCAACTCAAAAGTTATTAGAACTGGGTATATATAACACATACCCTGAGCTAAAGACAGCGGTACTGATCGCGCAGAGAAATCGTCTAAGTCAGACGAAAGCGGGAAGAGAGATACTCGCTAGGGTGGGCTTCCCACCGTACCCCCAGAACCTGGACGAGGTTCTTGTAGAAATCCCGGATCACGTCCGCAGCAAGATCTCGATCGCTCCCCCTGCCCAAGAACATGGACGTCAAAACAAACAAAAAGCGCAGAGAGGAGAGAGTGTGATGGCTCCGAAAAACATTAAAAAACAAAACAAATGTTTTGTATGTGGACGCATCCAGGTATAATTTTAAACGGTCCGCTGCAACGGTAATTAGCAGCGACAACAGCATGGTGACATGTGCATCACTGTACACGTCCTCAATCGCCAAGGCGGAATGCTTTGCCATTGCCCTTGCGATCAAAGAGCAAGAACGGAGGGAGGAACCACAAACGATTATCATCTCCGACTCGCAGGAAGCGTGCCGTTTCTTTTTAAAAGGCCGCCTCCCGATAACTATAAGTAAATTCCTTGGCGAGACATTGACAAACAAATACAGGTTGATCTGGTGTCCAGGACCCACAGGCCTGGAGGGAAATGAGAGGGCCGACGCTCTTGCTCGAGGGCTCACGAACCGAGCAGAGCCTCGTCCGCCCTTTCAATCCTTCCAAACACTCCAGGAGGAAACTAGCGAGGAGGACAACGACCCATTCAGAATGGCCCCTCGCGAAATTCTTGCTCTTCAGCGAGGCGCGCGAAAAAAATATAGCACCCCCCCACAAATCATTAGAAGGGGAGGACGCGATTGACCTCCGCAGGATTCAAACGGGGGTCTTTCCCAACCTGCAAAGATTACATAAAATTTTTCCAACGCCGTATGGGCACGCCTGTCCGTGGTGTAGCGGCTCGCCATCGCTATATCACATATCGTGGGGATGCCTAAACCGACCACCAAATTTAGATACCTTTTTAGGTAAATACAGGCTCTCTAATACTTTCGAGCAATGGGAGGCACAGCTCGCCAGCTCTGACCCAGAGGTACAACTTGCGCTCCTGGGTCACGTCAGGCAGGCGGCAGTAGCCAGTGGAGCCCTGGACTTGGGGCCCCACCCATCGAGCTCATGACCCCTTGTCCCAAACCCTTAATAAAGTTCTTCTTCTTCTCCTACATTTTCTTTAAATTTGAAAACTGCCCATAAAACACGCACGAAAAAGGGGCCCCTTTCTGTACCCTCTCTTGATATGCGACGAGAAAAAAAATAATAAAAAAAGACGAACGCGACGCACACCTTGCGTCAGACGCCACATCGTGGCAGGAGACGCAGAGGGGTCATTCCGCGCGCCGCACTTTGAAGGAAAAATGAATATCTAAGAGCGTCGGGTTCTGCGTTTTCGTCACTTGCAGCGCGTTGCTGTGATAGTTGTTAACAACTATGATAATTGTCAGTTCATGCTTGTTCTGTGTATACCTGCGCGTGCTTTTTGACAGTCCTTCTTTGTGCTTCAGGGGGAACCTGCAAATATCGAGCTGCTCGTCGATCTTCGTGCGACATTCCAATTTCTGGCTATCGCATTCATTGCTTCGCCCTTGCAGCGAAACTGTCTTTTTTTTCTGATGTAATTATCAGCAGTATTTTCTTGATTATTTAACAAAATGTTCTGTAGTCATACATGCTACATTTCACTGATATGATATATGTCAGTGAATTTATTTGGCCAGAGCCCGTTACTCAATTTACTAGCTGTCTCATTTTGTTATTCTCGTAGTATTATTTTCTTTTTTTATTGATCTTACTCACGCGTTGTATGTACTTGACCCCCCACCCCTCTACATAATGCCCAATAGGGCATTTAAGATATAGAAAAAAGAAATTTATTACAAATACTCTCTCCTCCATTTTCTCCTCATCATTTCTCTTTCCCACACATTGCTATGCTACACTGTAATATACTTAGTTATGCTTTTCTTTGTCATATCCGCTCATTTTTTACAGCGAAAGCTCTTATGAGATCACAACAAGGGTGCATCAGTTATCCGCCGCCGCCGGTGTCCGTAACCGCTATCGCACGAAATAAGAAAGAAAAACGTTATCAGAAAAAAAAATATCTAGGATGGAACGGGGTTCAAACGTGGGTCCGCTCCGTGCCAGCCCATTATTCTACCATTGAGCCATGCCAGTTTTTTTTTCCTTTTTTTTCCTTGCGCTCGAAGCTAGGCGCACAGAAACCCTATACAAGCGTTATATCGGAAAGGAACGGCGTTAACATACGCAATATAATGTGGCAGAACAGTAAAATAACAACCAGGCGTCACAGAATGCCAATTGTGTAACCAGGCGTGACACAATATGAGTTGCATAACGAGTTGGGCATTGAATGCTTCCAACCCCTTACAAAGGGCTCAGCCATGATTATTCATCGTCATCAGCCACCGAATCAATTAATGAAGTAGTGAATACCTTGCAAGCGTACTTGTATTGTGGCCCCAAGAGAGTTAATAACAGGGTCTAGAAATGGCGCTCTTCCAGGTTTCGCTGTTACTGTGCTGCGCTTTCCGCGCAGGCCTGGCGTTTTTTCACTCCTCGTCACCCTAACTTCTATTTCGTCCGTGTAGTTATACTATATTAAAACTGTTATACAGTATTCTGCATGGATATGCTATGCTTGCACTTTGCGTTGCACAGCTTCGCGGAGTTTTGTGCGGTTGCCGGCCACGGAAAGAATTCAAGCTTAAACGCTTCCCCTGTTAAAAAAAAGTCACAGTTTGACCGCAAGGGTGAAGCAATGAACGCGATAGCCACAAATTGTAATGTTTTATGCTGTGAGGCTGGCAGCTAACTCTTTTGGATCCGATCTCACGCAGCTCTAGAAAACGCTGGTTTAAGAGAATGTAGCCGCTCTAGGAATACTCTTCGCACATTCTCTTCGCGTTGAGAGCGCAGCACGTAGAAGAATATACCAGCCACCCGCTGCGGGCTGCCGAGATAGCGAGATAACGCGCGCCAGCGACGACCGCGCTCGAAAATCAAAGGTCGCTCCAGGGACCCCCCCTGCTCCCCCTCGCATCTTTTCACGCTCGCGAAGGAGGGACCGGGCGTTTCCTTTCTGCTTGAGCATTCTATGGCAGGTCTAACAGGCGGGGGGATCTTATCGCATGCGCCTCGGAGCGACGCAGGTGGGCCAGCTCGTTTGATCTCCGCTTCAGCCGCGTTCGTCGCTCCCGCTCGCGCTATATTACCCGGGGGTGGAACGTACGATGCCCTGGGAGATATTATCAATTTAGACTTTATACGCGACATGACGGCAACGGCAATGCAAAAAGCCGTCGAGACTGTCCATATAATGGCTATCGTAGCAATAGTAGCACGGAAAATTTCTTAACTATTCCATGAAGAGTTTTCAGCGACACAATATCCAAAACGCGTCATACACCTACAGTTGCAGGTCATTTTCTGTATTGACATTGATTTTATTTATGTTCTAGAGAGAGAGAGATTAAAATAAAAGAAAGGCAGGGTTATGTATTTCTAGAACATGATTAGATAGCATAGTTAACCTTCGCTAACCGCCAGAAAGAAACTTACGCAGCAAAGTGTGTCCAGTCGCTGACAGTCGCTCAGGAACTCTACTGGCGTTGTTTAAATGGTAGCGTCTGTGTTGCGTGACAGCTGTCTAGCTGTCATTCACCCCATTTATTAGGGTACGCTTAATAAGGATTTGCTACACGACACGTGTCGGACTTCACAGAAAGTTAAACTGCACCCACGTACAGAACACACACACACACACACACACACATGTATATATATATATATATATATATATATATATATATATATATATATATATATATATATATATATATATATATATATATATATATATATATATATATATATATATATATATATATATATATATATATATGCGTCTGTGTGTGCGTGTACGAACGTATAACTTCATATTGCCACATATTTGTGCGGGTCAAGAATGACACAGTGCAGCTGGCATAGACTGAACTCTTTATTGGGCGAACGGATGCTCCGAATAACAAAACACTCTCAGCAAACTGATGGTGGCGCACGCAGTAGCCGAACTTTGAGCATACTATCGGCGCATGCTAACCCGTCGAGATTTATGCACGCGACACCACACATTCCAGCTTTATCTGTGGGGGGTTACATATTTGAAACAATGGGAAATAATCGAAGTTCTGATAGATTAGGACGCGGACTGCATCGAGTGATAGCACGTGCAGGAGTTTTAATAATAATGGATGTCAGGGGTTTTACGTCCCCAAACCTCGATACTCTTTTTATACTCTCACAACTCACATTATAAGTGCTCACGTATCGTTTCACGTTTACTAACACTCTACGTATCTTACGTTCATGCGTGCTCGGTTGCGTTCACACCCAAGTCTCCTCACACTCATCCGTACTCTCTGGTGTTCACACTCACGCCCATTCACACGTGTGAATAATCAGTGACGTTCATACCCACGCCTTCTCACACTAATATGTACTTATTCACGTTCATACGCATCAGTTCTCGCTCATTCATGCAGAGTTCCGTTCATATGCAGGCCAATAATAATAATAATAATAATAATTATAATAATAATAATAATAATAATAATAATAAAAATAATAATAATAATAATAATAATAATAATAATAATAATAATATGTGGGGTGTTACGTCCCAAATCCACGATATGATTATGAGGGACGCCGTAGTGTAGGTTTCCGGAAATTTCGACCATCTGGTCTTCTTTAGCGTGCACTGACATCGCAGAGTACACGGACCTCTACCATTTTGCCTCCATCGAAATGCGACCGCCACGGCCGAGATGAAACCCGCGACGACCTTCGGATCAGCAGCCGAGCACCCTAGTCACTGATCCACCGAGGCGGACCATATGCAGATCAAGACACACTCTTCGGTAGTGACTCGTGTTCATATTCGCTTCTAATCACACTGAAAAGCGCTCGGTCACATCCACACACACTTATTAAGGGCCATGAAAGCTCGCCATTCTGTACATCGCCGATGGCGACTGAGGAGTGCTCGTCGTCTTGTCCTGGAATTCCACAGCAATTTTCACAACACCTACTTTGGTCACATCAGAATACAGAGTGCCAGGTGAGAATTCCTTGGATGCACATCAAGCGCTTCAACTCCATATAAGAAGCGGGTTCTTTAGTGCTTAAATATACTGAAGAAAAATGCGCCCACCATGTGACAGTTTTCACCTAGAAGTCAGTTATTGTCGAGTGTGGAACAAGCGCTGCAGCATGAATGATTGTGCCCCAGAAGGTGTCCTGAGGTACGTAACTGGACAGCGTCGTTTCGTGGACAGTATGTGAAAGGTGGCGATTAAGGCAGCCTGAAAGAGATAACGTATTTTGTGGAGCAACAAGTTGTGTTACTTTTAGGCAGCAAGGCCGTTCTTTAACTGTTGCAGAATGAGTTGGTTTTTGAGAAGTGGTCGTGATATTCTCAGAGATCTGTCGAGCTTTGAATGTCGATGAAGTGGATGCGCTTGAAAGACGAGGACGAAGAAGAGACGGGACACACACCGTGTCCCGTCTCTTCTTCGTCCTCGTCTTTCAAGCGCATCCACTTCATCGACATGCAGAACCAACTGGCCCAACTAAGTGCATTGACGAGCTTTGAATGTTTCAACGGATTGCACCGCATGTGGGCATTACTGGCAATGAGGCGACTGACAACCTTGATCTGTATGCCTTGGAACGTAGGCCAACCATGAAAGCTCCTAGAGAACCACAACGTCTTTTACAAGCAGCTTTAACCAGCCTTTTCTCAGTCTTTATGGCTGACACATCACTAGCCACGTGGTACAAATCAAGATCCATGTAGCCACACCGAACGACTTTCTCCATCGAGCCGTCCTAGACGACTGCGTAAGGGACTTTGTGAGTTTATTTGTGGCTCTGACATGTCGTGTTCTCAAATGTTTAATGTCTGATAACAGATGCATTTTTCTTTCGTTTCTTTTTGTGGCAACTGCTGGTTGTCCGTGTACGTGGACAATGTAGTTTTGAAATGGGTGGCACAGAAAGAAATGCAAAAGATTTTTTACAGCGTAACTACTCATTCTTCCTCATGCAATCCTATTGGCTCCATTCCTTGGAAAACAGATAATATTATTTCCAAGAGAAAATGAAATACAGCAGAGTGGATAAAGTACAAGTATTTAAAGTGACGAAATGCATGAGTCGGGGAATACTTGTATAGGCGCGATAGATTCATTTGGTGTAATAAAGCTAAATGTGAGCTAGTTCAGACCCACAGCGCTGATGCGTATCTTTCAATGTCGTCCTCGTTCCTTGCGCTCTGAAACGTTTAATTATGCTGCGCCAGCTAGCGAACAGTCAACCTCGTTCATACAGCATGATCAAGTACAAGGAAGTCATATATACGCCAAGCGACAGCCTTGTGTACTTCTAATAACTTCAAAATGATTTATTAAGCGTTTAATATAATCAGCTGTTGTACTCTGATATGGTGCGTAACAACCGAAGCTGTATAGCACATATGAGAGGGGTGACATGGAAGAGGCCAGTTAGTATAAAAGGTCCCGTTGCCAAAGTGCCCAGCTATGTTCAAACTACTGTTCAGAGGCTACCACGACATATCAATGACGGCAATACCATAGAAGTGCACAGTCAGCGATGTAAGCTCACTAAGCCAACAAAGAAGACCACATTCCCCGCACCGCCACATGAGTGTGCTGCAGTGCAACATAGCGAGAAAGCCAGACCACAAAGACTAAGCATACATGTTCCCCTTAAAGTAGGTTTTCCTTCTAAAGACATATGAGTAGCTCGGCAGATTTTTTCATGGGAATATAGGCAGTCTGATATCAAAATGTGAAGATCGTACGGTATACCTTTATTATTCTAAAGGGAGGTGCTACTCGAAAAATGCAAGTTTATTTTTTCCAAAATTATATATTTTTGTGCTTTTACTTGCTTTCACAAGTTCACTTTCTCGACTTCCAAAAAAGATCAAGTTTGTAGTTAAACTCGAAGTGAGTAAAAATCATCTTTGAAGAGCGCAAGGTAGCTATTAAAACTAAAAAGAGCTGATTGTCTAGAGTCCCCTGGAAATTGTCACCTGGCTGTCTGCCATTGCGTTCCGCATGAGAAGTTCACCAAAGCCACATGCTCAACTTAACCATCATTTGCAAGCTCTCATGACGGAAGAAATCATTTTAAAAAAACATATCTTTGCCACTAGATGAGCTTTCATTTCTACGTCTAAAAGGCGCTTTTCTCGAGATGCAATTTCGGGCAACTGCTTGACTTTGGACATCATGATTCTGGTACTTCTGGTGCTAGATCAGGATGAAATTTTTCCCACACATTCTTTAACATGTGAAGAGTGCAATTACGCCCTTTAAAGCGCGATATGTCTTTAGAATTATTATGAACCTAATTAAGCAATTAGTATAGGCTGAGCATTTGAAAACTTCTAATATTACTCTTTTTTCTTGTTGATTTAAATGTTTTATACAGACCTTATTGATAGTTGTTTGCATTCTGCGTTTACATGGAGCAATATGATGCATTAATGGCTCATAATTATAAAAGCTTAGTGGCAGAAAAAGTGTCAAAAAAACTATATTTTACACATTGTCGCGGCACAAAACCAAAATTACGCAGCTCACTATAAAACTGAGAACATATTTAAAATCCGCATAAACATTTATGTAAACAGCAAAAGTTTCATTACCCTATGCTACAGATTAAAGAAACTTTTTTTTCGGTTAGCATCTACCTGTAATTGCGAATCAGTTCTGCGGATTCCCGCATGGCGGCGGAAGGGTTCAGAAAGGGAAAATAGACAACCACCCGTTTGTAGCACGAAGCCACAAGGAAATCCATATGGATTCCTCAGAAAAACAAGCTTCTTATTTGCCGAAAAATTCGTCCTGGTCCGGGGTTCGAACGCGGAAACAACGCCTTTCCGTGGCGGTCGCTCTACGAATTCAACTAACCAGGAAGCTAGTAATTGGCAGCGGGAGGGCGAATTCATTGACAACTCGAAGCACGTGGACAAATTTCTTTTTGAGAAATCTGTATGGATGTCCTTGTGGCTTCGTGCTACAAACGGGTGGTTGTCTATTTTCCCTTTCTTAACCCTTCCGCCACCATGCGGAAATCCGCAGAACTGATTCGCAATACTTGTGTCCATGTGCTTCGAGTTGTCGACGAATTCGCCCTCGCGCTGCCAATTGCTAGCTTCCTGGTTAGCTCATTTCGTAGAGAGACCGCCTCGGCGTTGGTGCCGGGTTCGAACCCCGGACCAGGACGACTTTTTCGGCAAATAAGAACCTTTTCTTTCTGAGAAATCCGTATGAATTTTCTTGTGGCTTCGTGCTAAAAACGGGTGGTTGTCTATTTTCCCTTTCTCATCTACCCATAATAATCGCTTGCTGTTGTCGCGAGGCGCATGCATATCATGGGACAATACGTTTACAAACATTAGTTCTTGAACTGTTCTCTAGGTGTCACCACGTGCGCACCAACACATATACGCTTCACAGAGGCAGTGGCGTCTATCTTACTATTAGCATATTATATCTTGCATATTAGTTCTTATACTACTCTATAGGGGCGCCAGCGGTATCTCCACTTCATATCAGTTCACTTTATTTTTCTTAGAGACCTCACATTCTTAAAGACCTGACATTTTCCCATTAAGCGGTACTAAAAGAAATTTCACTATGCAGTCATACAGGTTCTGTAAATCAATGAATGTCTTGACGGCAACTTGCACTGCGATGAAGACAAGAAAATTGCACAGCAAGAACAATAGTTAGCGCTTTGCTATTCGGCCATTCCACGTCAAATGCCTCAGCCATTCTGCGTGACCATCTCAAATGTAATCGAAAAAAAATCGTGCTGATTACTTTCATTGAAAACATTGACTTGCTAGAATATTTCGGCGACGAAAGGTTATTTCGTCTAGTGGGGGCCTTCTGAATTTAGCAGAATATCGTCTACATATTCTTTGTCAGAAAAAGTATTCTGAGAGGCTCGTCTCTTGAGAAAGCCAAGTCTGGCCTAGATATTAAGGCAAAGGCGTTTCTTTTAGGTATTCGAAGCTGAATAATGTTACTACGATTTATGAGTTATACGCACCTCCAAAATTTTGTCAATACGTTCTACGTTTGCATTTTTTCTGATAACATTTCACTTTGTATGAATATCTTTGTAACAAGTACTTTCTCTACAGAACGTATCTATTGCGTTAAAAATATTTTCAGACCACTGATGCTTGCAAACCTCTGCTACAGAAAATCACAAATTCGGAAAAGTTATCATTTTGGTCCACGTTTCAAGAAAGTGCGCGAAAAACGTGAACGAAGAGAGACGGGAACAACACAAGCGCTTGTGTTGTTCCCGTCTCTCTTCGTTCACGTTTTTCGCGCACTTTCTTGAAACATGGATTACCAACTCGCCCAACAGTCCATTCTTCTATTTTGGTCCACGTTTAGATAAAATTTACACCAAGTGGTTTTCCAACGAAGCATATGAGGCTTGAGACCTCAATCGAAGGGAAATAAATAGTTCTGATATGGCTAGCTTCACTTTGGTTTAAAGAAAGAAAACAGCTTTTAAATTTCCCCATTGAAACGAATGGGGAACATCAAGGAGGGAGCTGCCATATGACCCAATGGGAAGGTGTGCCGTCAATGATGAACTTTAAATGATTTCCTTCCTTAAACGAGAACTTGTACTTACAAAACTTCCTGCATAAAAACAATTATTTATTTCCTTTTGATTGAGCTATAAAGCGGACTTGAAGCATCAAGTGTTGTAGGTGCATCTCAATGTGGACGAAAATGATGATTTTCTCAAATTTGTGTTTCTTTTATCGTAAAGTCATGCACAACCTTGATACGTTTTTACACCATTGCCGTGACCGAACTAGAGATTTACAAAACCATGATTGTATGCTCATGTTTAGCAATTGTTGCATTGAAAACAAATATTATGCATATAAAAAGTCATATTACTTGATTTCGTTTGCTGTCTAATGAAAGAAAAAAAAACTTTTTTTGCTTGAAACAAAGCATCCGTATATTTCAACTGATTGTCGTCCCCAGTGACATAAACTCATGCTATACGTAGTTATCTTCTTCTTACTCTTGACGCACACCTTCACTAATTATAGTATCTCATCCCGCGTTCAAGTTTGGGTACACCTGTCTTCTTCTCTTAAAATGTCACCATTCGTAACATTTGGTTGTACTCTTTTTGGAGTAAACGTGACTCTAAATTATGTGTGATAACGTCAAAGGCTACAAAGAGTGATTACCGGAGAAATTATTTGTTAATTCGGTTTATTGCCTATCTGCAAAGGCAACCATCAGAATCGAGCATTAGGCACCGAAGCGCCCGACTACCGCTTCGTGGGCGAGATGAAGATGGTAGCGTGACCATACGGTGTGCCTGTCTTCTTCGCTACGACTACCTCGTGGAAAACAACGTGCCATCCTGGTGAATCAGGGATAAGACACTCGATTCTGATCGTGACCAGACTTGTTGCCTTAAATATGCAGTCCGTGTAAACGCCAGCGTCTGCAGACGGTCTGAGCGGCTCGACTGCGTAGTTTAGAGGTGACCTCGTACGACGCGGCTGAACCCTTTAAACTTGGCCAGGAGGATACAAGACAGGCCCTTTGTGGTTACACCGCCAAACTTGCGTTTGACAGACCTTTTGACACGCGAAATGATTTGGAAGCACTTGCGTACATAGCCTTCTGCCTGCCTGTATGGGAATGTTTTTAAAGTGAAGCCGTATATGCCTAGATTGCTAACAAATAGCGTGTGCAGGTGAACCGACGCGCAGAAGAAAAATGATCGGCGCCCCTTGTCGCCTTGCCACCACCCATGTCTTTTCCACAAAGGTCGTGACACTCGGCGTTGGCACTTCTCAACAATCGTTGTGCCCCTTGGTATCGTGACGTAGCGTTCACGCTGGCGCTGTTATAAGCAGTTACCATTTGGGACGGATGCTTGTCGCTCGCTTGGACGAGGAATAGCAGGAATTGAGGGAACGCGAATAGGCGCGAGAACGACCCTACAGCCGTTGCCGCACAACGAGCAGCCGCAGCGGCTGGACTGCGCTGGATTCCATGTTCTCAGTAGTGGAAGGGCTGTGAATTTTATGGCGAAAGCCTTTAATGTCTCATGCTCACGTCCGTCGAGTGTCCGTCCGGTGTCCGTCCGGCGTCCGTCCATCCGTCCGTCCGTGTGTCCGTCCGTCCGTCCGTCCGTCCCTCTGTCCGTCCGTCCGTCCGTCCGTCCGTCCGTCCGTCCGTCCGTCCGTCCGTCCGTTTGTCCGTCCGTCCGTCTGCCCGTCCGTCCGTCCGTTTCTCCGTCCGTCCGTTTCTCCGTTCGTCCGTCCGTCCGTCCGCCCATCCGTCTGTCCGTCCGTCCATTTGTCCGAGCTCTGGCACGGAGCCAGGTGGCCCCGGGATGCGCAAACGGACGCCGGTCACATCACACTCTACAGCGCTCACGCTTTGCTTGCGTAGCGTCGCTGTGCCCAGCGTTTGAAATCATTCTGACCGACGCCGTCTCAATGGACAGAGGTGTTCACGGAATAAACTTTCGAATTTACAAAGGGCCCGTCAATTTAAGCACTGGAATGCGGATGGCGTTTGCACGATGCGCAAAGCGCGAGAAAATACTAACGCATGCGAACGGAGGAACATTAGTCTCGCGTCTCGCTGCGATTCGCGGTAAAAAATTAAAAAAAGAAAAGACGCAAACACGCATTGATGTCTTTTATCTTTGACACTCTCAGTGAGATAACACACAAACCGAATGTGTGCGTGTTTTCTTTTTAATTTTTTACCGCGAATCACAGCGAGACGCGAGACTAATGTTCCTCCGTTCGCATGCGTTAGTATTTTCTCGCGCTTTGCGCATCGTCCAAACGCCACCCGCATTCCGGCGCTTAAATTGACGGACCCTTTGTAAATTCGAAAGTGTATTCCGTGAACGCCTCTGTCCACTGAGACGGCGTCGGTCAGAGTGATTTCAAACGCTGGGCACAGCGACGCTACGCAAGCAAAGCGCGAGCGCTGTAGAGTGCGACGCGACCGGCGTCCGTTTGCGCATCCCGGCGGCCACCCTGGCTCCGTGCCAGAGCTCGGACAGACGGACGGACGGACAGACGGACGGATGGATGGACGGACAGACGGTGGGACGGACGGACAGACGGACAGACGGACAGATGAACAGACAGACGGACGGACGGACGGACAGATGGACGGACGGACAGAGCGACGGACGGTCGGACGGACGGACGGACGGACGGACAGACGGATGGACGGACGGACAGACGGATGGACAGACGGACGGACGGACGGACGCCGGACGGACACTGGACGGACGTGAGCATGAGACATTAAAGGCTTTCGCCTTAATACATCGAATGGGAAGCGTTCAAGTGGTACCTGACAGAGATTTTCGGCAATGACGAGACATGGGACGATATAAAGCGCGACATGCGAAATCGCTTTGCTACGACTGACGGAGATGCCTTCCGTCTCTTCATCCACTACCGGCTAAAAAGAGGGCAGACAATCGAGGATTACTACGACGAGAACAAACGACTGGGCTCCTTGGCCGACCTTAAAGAGTGCCACATCATTTCCGGACTGACTGACGGTGTTCCTCCTGATGTGGAACTGGCGCTCGCCGGACTGTCTTTCAACTCGTCATCAGAGTGGCTCGCCGCTGCCCAACGGGTAGACATCTTTAAGACGGGTGAGAGGAATTTCCGTTACTCGTACTCCTAGTACTACATCAAGAGCTCCACGCCTCTTCACCAGACCGCATCAGCCAACATTGACTTCTCGACCGCGTGTCCCACAAAATGAATGCAGATATTGCTCAGCTGCTGGTTTCCCACGACAGTTTCATTGGCACAACGAATGTCCGCGCCGCGGGAACGTGTCCGCTATTGAGACTAGGCCGGGAAACGAGGAGAGCGACCCAGAGTTTCATTAATACAGTTTGATGCTCTCATCAACGGAAGGCCAGTAACGGCAATTCTTGATACAGGAGCAACAATTACCTGTATAAGTGAGGATGTGTACAAACAGCTCAAGCTTCAGTTGATGAGAGACTCCAGCATCATGGTGCAGCAAGTTACTTCAAGCATTCGAACTTTGGGTCGCGTAAACATTCAATTTTCAAATTGGGAATGTCACAAAGAAAGTTTGTGTACACGTTCTGCCATGCATGAGAACACAAACAATTCTTGGCCTAGACAGCGCTTCGTACTTCAATATTTCTGTAAATTTGGAAAGCCAGTCAGTAACACAAGGACGTGAAAATTTGAACCTGTCGAATCACAATGAAAAAAAAACCACTAAAGCACCGCTGATGAGAACCCCGAAGGGGTGGTGCCACCAAATGTGTGGCTTGCGCGTTCTTCGCTGCACGCATTTCTTATAGCTCTAGGAAGCATGAAACGCGCACCCATATTCACGTATTCTCGCTAAATAATTTATTATCGCCTTATTTATGCGGACAAATTTCGGTTTCTGTTTCTGGGTGCCAAGTTGGGCAGTGACGTAGAAGTGTAGGAGACTTGGTCACGTAACCACACAAGGCTCGCGCGAAGATGCGCAGCACTTATCCAGGAAGCGATCGAAGCTTGGCGAGTTATGTAGCAGCGGATGCTTGGCCGGTACGTACGTTTCGGAGGTGGCGGAGGTCCGGAGGTCAGTCACGTCTTACAAATCTGGTCTGACGTCACTACAAGTTTTTTGTCCTTCCTATAGAGCTACGTCAGTTTTGATGCGTTAGCGATGGGCATCGATCGGGAGAATGATCATTTAGGTACACTTTGGAAGTGAATTAAAATATATATTGTGTCCGACCCTTCGTGTGGAGTATCCTTGCATACAGAGGAAACCCACAACAGGCTTGTTATAGCCTCGAAATTTGATGGCACCACCCCTTTAAATAAGTATGAGGAGCTCTTCTCGAAATCCCAGACAGATATTGGATACATCACAACTGAGCAACATAGGATTGCACTAACCAATGCTGTCCATATTCATCGAGCACCATACAAATGTTCACAGGCCGACAAAGCGGAAATTAACAAACAAGTTGACGCCCTCATTAAGCAAGGTGTTGTGAGGCCTTCGTTGTCGCCCTATGCCGCACCGGTCATCTTAGCAGAAAAGAAAGGCGAAGGACGTAATCGTCTGCGTATTGACTATCGCAAGCTCAACACCATAACGGTACCCGACTATCAACCAATTCCACGTATAGATGACATTCTGGAACACTTGGGAAAGGCGAAGTTTTTCACTACGCTAGATGTAACGTCGGGATACTGGCATGTCCGAATGCATCCCACGAAGGATATCGTGCAGCTCAGTCGGTATTTTGTTACAAATACTGTCGGCTGGTTAGACAGTGCTGCATAGGTGTATCCAATATTAGCACGCAAATGAACGTCATATAAAAGTGGTTCTCGAAGCAACAAGTCTCACATATCGTCGTAATCACAACTCTTAATACATGTTAGCGGATGCAACCATATATCATATCAGCTTGTGGATGCAAACAATATATAAGCCGCCGATAAATCAGCTTGTTCTCGTCCCATATCTAAGACTTCCCGAGACCTAAAAAATGACGTTAGAATCAAAAAGACCTGGAAGTAATTGTGTTCATGATATCAAAGCGTTTTACCTGCACTACTTCAAATGTTATTAAGATCCTCGAACGATCACTTTGTCAAAAGCATCATATTGCCGAAACAGAACAACCGACCAATGATAGCTTAAACGGCTATGGTGCAGATGCAGCCAAGGATTTGCCGGAAGCAGCGGAAAAGCTGTTTAAAGTGGAAGGTCAGAACTTTGATGAAATCAAACTTTATATATTTTACTCAACCTTTCGGTCCCGAAAAAGACAATGAATGTAGAGAATTGCAGCCTACTCACGCGTTAAATACACTCCAGACAATATGTATAAATATTTTAAAGAAGGCTCCTGAATCTATCAGGTATAGCAGTCACACCAAGATAAGAAGTTAGACCTAAGTCTTACTTATACTTAGGTACTTACGAGGTAAATGCCCCGTTCAGCTGCTGCTCACACGTGATCTACGCTTCGGTGAAATACAACATCTCTATTTTTCTTGGCCTTCAGCTGATAGATCACTCAGCGCAAGAGTTACGACCTCTTGCCTCCCCTCCCCCGTATATGCGAACGAAGCCTCTCCTCTCCCTACCCAGCCACCATCCTGTTTCTTTTATTTCTTTTTCTTAGAATTGTTTCCACTTACTCTTTTAATATGCCACACCAAGCTATTTTAACTACCTGCTATCGTACATTCTGTTCCTCTGCGTACTAAATTTTCAGATTAGATATTTAGTACTTGTCCCCTTCTGCCTTTGGGAGAAAGGCATGAAGGCCTACACAAGCACGGTGCCCAGTAATCAAGTTGCTGTCTTGATAAAGACAAGTCTGCTGGTGCAAATGCTCGCTCCCGCGGCACCCTTGTTAAATAATTTTCACGACGCGTGGTTGTGTTGTAGAACACCCCCTAAGAGTTATCTTTTTATGTGAGACCACACGGAGTAAACACGTATTGATGTTATTATTCTCGATGACATTTTCTTCGTATGAGTCTTCATTCGAAATTTAAGCTCCTTGGCGCATAATTTGACAGGCCACAAACATAACGCCTCCAATTCCTCCTCGGCTGCCCTCGTGTTTGTTATCCCCTGACTTTCTTGTTCAAAATTCGCGGAATTAAACCAAGTTCAATATTTCAATATAAACATATTCGACAGAGATATGTCTGGCTGGGTAAAAATTATACGAAAAAATTCCCCATCTCCCGCTAAAGGGAACCATGTGTGGATGCGATCAATGAAAACGATAGTTTTGAATAAACAGAAATACCTTCAATCATCACATGTTTACGAAATGCATCCGAAGTTCCTTCGTTGAACAACACTTGGTATCTTGGTATTGATTTCATGTATGTGGCAGGTTGTGCTGTTATGATTGTAGGCTATATTTATTACGAAACCGAGGAACATACCACATGTCACTATTTCTGGTATTGTTGGAGTGACTCTAGGTGTCAAAATGCAGGAGATGCAAGAAAATATTTGAAGGTAGTATTAGAAAAAAAAAATGAACCATGCCATAAGTGTAGAGATATTCTAGTTGAATCATATTATGCTTTATATAAGCAGGCCGTATTTTCTCAAAAAAATCCATATTGTCAACGCATCGAATCATTTTCTTTTGCAATGAAAATAATTTCATAATATTTGTCTTTCCACTAGTCGCCCACACGAAGCTACAATAAGTTAAATGGGAAGAAAATAACGCGCAATGATTGTTAGGTTTTGCTTTCCGTGGAAGAAGATACCTACATTTAGACAAAACACCTGTATTAGCAGGAGAATTTTCGGAGATATTTTCTGCGCGTTTATCCCAAGTAAGGTGAGAAGAATGGGTGACTTCTGCCGCGGCCAAAACACCGGCTGCCAACAGCAAGATTCCCCGGGCTAGTGTACGAGGTTGCGTGCACTGATTGCCACGCCACTTACATTGGCGAGTGAAAAAAACTTTCCGGAAAGGACATGACAACACCAAAATGCCGTACGTAGCTTGAACGCTGCACGGAACGCGCTCGCAGAACACAGCGAAAAGAGGGACCATCGCATCAACTGCGACGACGCCCGGGTCATCGACACGGAAGGTAGCCGCACCAAAAGGCAGTTCTTGGTGTCTTGGCATGTCCAAACAACACCTGGAAATATCAACCGATCAACCTGGGACCCTGCCGTGTGTGTATGTACATGGTCTCCGGAAACAATGGAGAAAGCAGCACCGGAAGAAGAACGGCGGGGGGGGGGGGGGGCAGCGACGGTGGACAGGGGGGACAATCACTAAGAAAAGTCGCTAAGAAAAGCGAGAGAGGGCGGCGCAGAGCATGCCCCATACATTGACATAATACGGAGGAGGGGGGGGCGAGAGGGGGGCGCAAAGTCAGCCCCATACATTGGCATGATAGGGAGGGGGGGCGCTGCATTGAAACTTCGCCCCCCTTGAAGAGGAACCCTGCGCACGCCTATGGCTAAAAGGTAACGTATGCTGTGAAAACTTAAATCATGTTGCTTTTCAAAAGCCCACCGCAGGACGTCCCAAAAGAGGATGGCGTCCTTATAACTAATGAAACAAAGTTCTATTTTTAGGGGCGAAGCTCCTTATGCCGTGGGTCGTGCGTCCCACGTTTGTAGTAGCCACCTGCGTGATGACGATGACGATCGCGATGCCATACAACACATGGCATCGCGATATGGTCTCACATGCACATCGTAACTGCGTAACCAGCACACAGGGAGATATTGCGTAACCAGCAGTATCTCCCTGTGTGATGACGATGACGCTGCCATCACGGTACACCACATGGAATGTACCCGCTATGCGTCATAACGGTGACGCTGATGACGATGACGATCGCGATGCCATACAACACATGGCATCGCGATATGGTCTCACATGCATATCGTTTGACCACATGCAACCAACCACCATCACGTCTTTGATGATGTACCTCCGGAGCTTCGCCCACTCATCATCATTCACTGCGCGGATATGCTGTGATTTTTTTTCTGGAACTTCACAGAGGCGGCAAATAATTGAGGATACAAAGATACCTTTGGCTTTTAACCAGGGTTTTACAGGTAGTATTTCCGTATGCACTTTGTAGAAAAATGTCTTGGTTATTGGTGTAATTGGCATTTTCTTCACACGTACCAGCACGTCATGATGAGACAATGCAATATATATTGAGCAGTACAGTGGGGGTGGGAAATAACGTATCTAATAAATCACCGTATAGATGTTTTCTTGAGCTAGAGAACAATTAATCATTAGAGAATCTTGTTGTCAGAAAGCACACTGATTCGTATACTTCACGCATGAATCCTTCCAAATAGGGAGGCAATACAAAATTAGTTGACACCACTAAATTTGGTTAAACATCGGCTAAACTCACTTGCAAGAATGTTCGAAGCAGCGGATGAACACGGTCCCGAAAATAGAAAAAAAACGTGACACCAGTTGACAAATAAAGAGGTGAACCAACCCGGAGACCACCTGCGCAAATTGGTCTAAAACGTTGTCACGCCTCATTGGTTCATAGGTTGATGACCAAATAAAGGTAGCAAATATTCGGTGAAACTTCTGAATGTAAACCCTGGAGCAATAAAATATTTCCAGTGTGCAGAATATTTTTTGTTGCCAGAAACAGATCTCATCGTTTAGCTCTGCCAAAGAGAGAGGTTATCAGGAATAAACGTCTGGGCATAACGCTTTAGGCTGGGTACACGTTCTTTCCAGTAATATGCGCTTGATCTATATGAAACTAGTAGAGCGCCTAGGTATTTTGGTGGCACACAAGACCATTCAATCTCTCGGAGTGGGATGGAGCGTGGTGTAGGTTATAAACCAACCTATACCACGCTCCATCTTGCGCCGCTATGTTAACGGCGAGCCATCTATATACACCATTTACTGCTGGCGGTACGCAGATCTCGCAGGAGCTTGAGCGTGTTTTAAATGCGAAGAATTTCTTAGCGAACTTCGGCGACTTTGAGCGTATCTATCTATCTATCTATCTATCTATCTATCTATCTATCTATCTATCTATCTATCTATCTATCTATCTATCTATCTATCTATCTATCTAGCTGCCTACGACTTAGTGCTCTTTGGCCGTATCGTTAATGGGATTTATGCCAAAATCGGAGTGGCATAACATGACTGTATGACGAACATGAATGACTGCTCATGTCATGAAAATCATGATTAAGTTGTCATGAAAAGTACGATTGACAAGCAAAGGCCGTAGTGCTCCTGAGGCCGTTTTCTTAACTTGATATATTCAAAAATTGGTACGCTGAGACATTTCTGCACGACCAACATAAATGACAGGTGGTAATACGAAAATCATTACGTACAACATGATTTACATGCCACGCTCATGGTGCGCTGACGGCCGTGTCGCTATCTTGATATACACCAGATTTGGTATTCCATGACGTGACTGTATGACAAACATAAATGCCAAGTGGTAATATGGAAATCATGACATGTCATGTGCAACATGATCGACTTGCATGCCAAGCTCATGGCACGTTCGCGGACGTTTCGGCAGATAGATATACACCAAATTTTGTATTGCGTGACGTGACTGTATGACGAGCATAAATGACAAGTGGTAATATGGAAATCATGACATGTCATGTCAACATGACTTGCATGCCACGCTCATGGCGCGCTCGCGGCCATTTCGTTAGCTTGATATACACCAAATTTGGGATTGAGTGACGTGACTGTATGGTGAGCATAAATGACGAGTGGTAATATGGAAATCATGAGGTATCATGTGGAACATGACTTGCATGCCACGCTCATGGCACGTTCGCGGACGTTTCCCTAGCTTGATATACACCAAAATTGGTATTGCGGGACGTTACTGTATAGCGAACATAACTGGCGAGTGGTAACATGAAAATTTTGGCATGCATGTCATCTACAATGCCATTTACCTGCCACGCTCATGGTGAGCTTGCGTCCAGTTCGCTAGCTTGATATACACCAAAATTGGTACTTCGCGACGTGACTGTATGACGAACATAAATGACCGGTCTTAACATGTATATCGTGGCATCCATATTAAGGCGAAAGCCTTTAATGTCTCATGCTCAGGTCCGTCCGACCATACGTCCCTCCGGCAGTGCCCTGGCACGGTGCCAGGTAGCCGCCGGAGCGCGCAAACGGACGCCGGTCGCGTCGGACTCTAGACGATTTTCCGCAGCGGCCCACGGGCGCTGCCATGTTTCATCACGTGACCGTAACTGGCCTTCCCGCAGCCAGTTGCACCAGCCAACGCATTGGGCCAGCGAAGCGGCCGTGGCCATAAGCGCCAGCAGCTGGGGTCAGAAGGCAACATGGCAGCACCCATGCAGACGCAACCGCCCGCTTCGATCCGAACTCGCGCTTGCTACTCGCCCACTGTGTTCACAGCAAGAAATAAATGGTGAAATCAGCTATCGCTCACTGTCATTTCACGCTGGGGACAAAGCATCAGGTATGTTCTGTCTTTATTATCGAAATTAGCTGTGTTTATTTAGCCATGCCTGCTAAGCCTTGTATCCCAGAATTTGAGAACGAATCTTTAAAACGTTGCAAAATGCCGACAAACACATTGCTCTGAAAGCTTCAGGACGTAAATATAAAGCAAATAAATGCGTTGGTTACGCACTTACAGGCCACACAGCAGAGGACGCGATTTGCTTTCGCCAGCTCGGTTTCTCTAGGACCTTGGCTTCCAAAATAAAAAATAAAAAACTTATTAGAATGAACAATGAAAGCAAGAGCCAAAATACGGAAAAAATAAGTGCACAATTAGTATGATTTAAATAAACGGGAGTGTAAGGAAAATCACATCGCAGACACGCACCATTTGCCACACACTATTGCGTTGCCGCTATGCAAGTGTCCCTGAGTAATAGACCTTATGCAAAATTGCTGCCATCTGTCGGAGGTCTCGCGAAGCTACCGCTTCGGCGCCATGTTGGAGGCTTGCGTCCGAATGGTGTTGCTGTCGCTGCTATAGCTTCTTGTTTGTATCTGCTTTGAGAGTGGGCAATCGGGGCACAATAACGTCAGATCAGTGTGTAATGGCCTGTACACGTTACCGGAAATTGTACAAGTTTGTCGTTGAGAATGAAAGCATGCGCAAGGTTATAAGTTTTGTCTGTGTTTTAAGTGTAGCGAATAAAGAGTTCCGTGGCTATCTGAATATCATGAGTGTAGTGTCGGATAGTTGGGAGGATGGCTTTACCGCGCTACAAGGCGAGGCACAGCGATGACGGTAAAAAAGTGCTGCTGATTCATTGCAAAGTATATTTCATAAGAGACAGTCCACGTCGGCCCGATGTATAGGGCATTTAATGTCAAATAAAACTTTGTCCCCTTTTTATATATTTGAAACAAAAAATATTTTGCTGCTGTAGTCACCATCGTATATGTTGTGTATATAATTATCGCACGATTAAAATGTAAAAAAGTTTCCGCCTTTCACGCACGTGAAAAGGGAAAACGAAAAGTGTTATTCGCTCCAAGAAGTAGGTGCTCATTAGTTGGTATTTTATTGAATATCCGTTCGACATTATGCTCATAAATATCACGATACGCCAAGAATATTCGCGTCCCCATCGTCGCTTTCGGGCCCACTGATGCCTTACAATTTCAACCCGTTCTAGCGAGACAATTTTGCGTCGCCGACTGAACGCTTGCGAAACTACCTCAGCGCATAACCAATCGTAGCGCACCCACGGTCCAATGTAACACATCTGCCGGAACAGCCTTTCTTCAGATTTTCATACGAAAAGTGCCACACACAAGCATCTGTTAACTTTTCTTTTTAACTCACACTGGTGGATGCGGGATTTTTCCGAGCGGGGATCAGCTTTTGTGAGAACCTGATATGTGCTCTTCTTGGGTTATAAATAAAAAAAAAAAAGCAGGGGTGTGTGGTAAGGCCATCCTAGCCGCCCCTCTGTATTTATTGGCGGTGATAGCACATCAAATGCTTGAAGTATACGCGGAGTAAGACAATACGCGCGCAAAGCATCTCACCAAGCGCTACCTTTTTAAACTCCCCAATCGAAAACAAACTACTAACACGCCCCAGCCAATGGCGTGGCCAGGGGTGGCACACCGGGCCCGTGCCCCCCTCCCGATTTTTTTTTCTTTTTTGTGCCATGGGATACAGAGCACAATATGACACTCGACCACACTTAGCTGCCCGGACCCCACGTCGGATGAAATATGAGTCCCCCCCCCCCCCCCCCCCCGCTCGAAACAAATTTCTGGTCCGTTCGCTGAGAATTGATTACGCGCACGAGTAACTGTCTAATATTAATTGTTATCGCAATGTCATAAACCTAGTAAGGCTGTCAACAGCAGCGCAGGCACGCCCGAGTAGCCGCGATCGATGCAGCTTTCAAGCTCGTACACGAAGCCGGTTTGTCTGTGTCTGCAAGCACGCGCCACGAAAACTGTTTCGTTCCGGCATGACATGAAAGTGTTCTCTGATGAGTGCCGATGCTGTCGCATACCGCATCTATTAAGAACGGCGAACGTAAACACGGCTTCAGTCGCAAGCAGCAGCCGGAGCAACGGAACGATCTGCCGCTCCTCGTCGGCCGCGCGGAAATCTAATAACATGGAGGCTAGTTTCCTGCAAACCTTTTTTCAACATCCCAATTTCCTCAATCTGAGCAACACGGCACACGAAAATATCTCTGAATAGCCGCTCCTATCAGCCGCCACACGTCGACGCGTACGCTCCGTGTGTGCACATGCAGAGAGCGCCTAGCCATCAACATGGCGGAAACGCGTAAGGCGGCCGCTAGATGGCAGCAGATTTTGCATATGGTATATTGGTCGCCGGATCGAGTAATGCGACAATAAACTCATTGACATTTAAGTGAAAGCACTATTTTCTGTGCCACCTGTGCGTCGAGCAGCTGATACCTTTGCGTTCCCGTCGACATCTGGGCATCCGCTGCGTGCAAAAAGTGACGACAATGTGTCAAGTTCGTCTGCCGTCATATGAAAAAAGTGACGCTCGAAGTTTTCTCGGGGTATGCGTCGCACCTAAAGTATTCTGCGGCTTGTCCAAATATTTGATTGAGTAGAAGCACTCGGGATCAAAACCCTTTTGTCGCAAAAATAAGAGGTTTTCACCGATACAGTGCGATCTGCTTCTCTCGTCACGTGCTACTTTAAGAAGATACTTGAACTTTGCGCGTGGAATTCCCGACGTTGCTCTTCTAGGAATCCTCTCGCGACACGGCTGAAAACTCATTGTTCTACAGGGTTTAACGTCCGAAGGCGTTCGAAGTGGCAGCTGAGAAATTATTGTCGCAAATTGTCTTAGCATGACGTTCGGCGCTAATGCCGTTGACGTTGAAAGAGTGCTGTTGTATGGCGTTTTGAGTCAGATGTAGGGCGTACACTGGCATTAGCTAATTCCACATACTTGCTTGTTTTGTTTGCACTATTCGGCTTTGTAGAAGTATAGGCTGATTCACACATAGGGGAAGACTAGGGGCGAATTTGAATCCGCTCCATGTTCTGTCTTGCGAGCGAAACAAGGTTTCCATGTGTGTCAGGTTTAAAAAGAGGTACCCGTGGTCCGGCGTCGAAGGGTTTTTGTGTGGTACATTTTAAGTCCCAAATCAAGCATTTACTCGCACTTTTTGGCACACTGTGTAGATTTCAAAGAGCATTGCTGAATAAATGAGCTAAGAACGAACAGGTGCGCTAACAACAAAGCTCAGACGTTAACATTTAAGGGGTCTGCCGTAGCGTGCATCTGCGTGCCCTGAAACTACATGGCGTTTCTGTCCGAGTTTTCGCTGCCATAAATCTTACCTAGATGTGCTCCTTTATCCTAGCACTACGTAGCTTCGCTGCCATGAGTGATTAGGAAATTTTACTGTCATATAGCAACACAGGTGGTCGTCGCCTTCGAGTCATCTCATGTGAATGTGTGTGAGATCCTGCCAGTTTTTTTTCTTTGCACCATGGACTCATGGTCTTGCACCTATCGTTCAAGTATAACAGTCGACGGGATGTGGAAAACATACTACTTAATTGACCTGCACAATGTGTCTCGCCGTACGCAGACAACATAATTCTCGCATATTTTCCCATGATGATGGTACAGTTGATGTGGACAATGATTTTTAGAAAATTACTGACAGTTATTGGCTTTTCCATAACGAGTAACGATGAAGAAAAATGTTGTTAACATTGTCTGGACTGGACGACTTTTTCGGATCAACATTTAAAATCAAATTTAAAACACCTTCTATAGACACAGATACATCGTCAATAGAAATAAGCGAGGCACAATATGCACTGCAAGAAGGAATTTCATGATTATCTAGAGTAAATACAGATGTGAAATATTCGTTAAATGCGTTGGCAATGACCTGCGGCTCGCTAGTAGGAGTTTCGCTAAGGACGAATGTGTTATTGGTTGACTGATGAGGCGAAATTAAGCTCCAAAGTTTTCTAGGGTTATTTTTAACCATATTTGGTAAAGTAATCGTGAAAAAAAAGTCCTTAGAAGCAATTATTTTTTTGCGAAGCTCCTGCTTCACTGCATTGAATTCAGCTCTCCGCAGAACATTGCCATTATGACTTGCACGCCTTAGTCTTGTCAATCGATGCTTTAAATGCAGTATTTCTCTCGTTATCCACGGGAGTTCAAGATTTTTTCTTTTTAGTTTTTATTGGGACATATCTTTCAACACACTTCTTGACAAGGTTTTCAAAATAAAATACCAAACTGTTCAGATCACTAGTATAGCTAATTTCTTTAAATATATCAAACCCGCTACTTAAAGTGTCAATTATAGAAACATCATCGGCCTTGCTATAGTCGCGATAACTTGTGTATTCATATCGGAGTTTTGGAACTTTGTGGTTAAGAGAGATTAATACGCCTTTGTGATCAGAAATACCATTAATGACTTGAGATGTAAAGCCCCTTGTATAAACTAAGGCACTCAGAAAAACGCAGTCTAGTATAGCACTGTCCCTTGTGGCATCAGAGACAACTTGTTTTAGTCCTAAGCTTAATGAAATAAATTACATCATCTCCCGCTAAAGGGAACCATGTGTAGATGTGAAGCAGCGGGCGCTAACGCTTACACTGGCGGCGGCGTTGACGCTGGCGCTCATCGCAGCGTTGCGCAGGAGAGAAAACTGGGGAGGCACAAAGCAGGCAGTGATGGAGCAGTGTTTCCTACTGGAACATGTCAATCGCTGCTAATGGGCAATGAGAGACAGAAGACTCCGACTGGACACAGAGACCCGCACTCTGCTTTTAGGTAACGCGCACGCTGCGAATTTTTATTGTTCAACAACGCACAGGAGAAATCTCCCACCGGCACCACCTTGCAGGTCAAGATCCACTGCCATATATACGGGGTGGCCAGTGAACGGTTGTGCAGCGCGAGCAGTCGCTTTTATCAACCAAGAAACTCGCTAGCATACGCTGGCTGCGTCGGCGTCGCGAGGCGAGAGAGGCGGCAGCGTAGGAGAGGAAAGAGAGGGGTGACACGCATGCGCAGTGGGAGTGTGAACGCCGTGGGCAGGGAAGCGTAGAGGAGAGAGGGGGGGGGAGCGTAGGAGAGGAGAGAGAGGGGGGGACGCGCATGCGCAGTGGGAGTGTAGACGCCGCGGGCAGGGATTCCGAGAGGAGAGAGGGGGGGGGAGTGTAAGTGGGGAGAGAGGAGGGGAGGCGCATGCCCAGTGGGGGGTGTGGTTGCCGCGGGGAGGGATGCCTAGAGGAGGGAGAGGAGGTTTTTTATTTTTATTTTTTAAAGGGTTTGCGCATGCGCAGTAAGAGTGGGCACGCGGCACACCACCACCACCGGATTAAGCTTCGCCATAAGATGCTTCACATCTAAAATTAACCAACTTCCTACAAAGTGATAAATCGGTACCCAGAATAGAGAGTCATTGCCATGAGATGCCGGGCACATTGAAGTCACCCATGCAAATTGATGTCTTTAAACACATCATCAATTTTCTCGAATCTAACAGCATGCTCCCCAGTGCACAACATGGTTTCCGGCGTGGATTTAGTACGATCACTCAGCTGACAGAATTTACACATGACATATCTTTAGCTCTTGACTTAGGTTTTCAGGTGGACGCATTATTCATTGACTTTTCCAAAGCATTTGACACTGTCATCCATTCAAAACTACTATATAAGCTCAACCTTCTGCTAAATAACCCTCTGCTTGTTGATTGGATTGGTAGTTTTCTTTCAAATCGCCGCCAATACGTATCTTTTAACACTTTCCATTCGTCCGAAACACACGTATCTTCCGGAGTGCCCCAGGGATCCGTGCTAGGGCCCTTACTTTTCCTACTGTACATTAATGACCTACCAGGCGTAGTTACCACTAAAATTCGTCTTTACGCGGATGATTGTGTTCTGTATCACGTTATCAATACACCTGATGATGATCATACACTCAATGCTTCATTCTTAAACTTTTGCAGGTGGTGTCAGAATTGGCAGATGAACACTAATTTTCAAAAGACAGCTGCCATGTGTTTTAGCAGGCAGAAAAACCCATCAACGTTTAATTATTCTTTCAACAATTATGTAGTACATCGGGTCCCACAATATAAATACCTCGGCCTCCTTTTCACCACAGACTTATCATGGTCTCACCACATCGACATAACTTCCAACAAAGCTTTGAAAAAACTCGGATATCTTAACCGTTCATTACGTTTAGCCCCAAAGGAAACAAAGCTATTAACTTACAAAACCCTCGTGAGACCAATCCTTGAGTATGGCGCCACTGTATGGTACCCCTACAAAATAGGTGATATAAGACGCATCGAATCAATCCAGAAAAAAGCCATTCGTTTCATTTACTGACACTATGACCGTAATTTTTCACCGTCATCCCATCTAACCGATCTTGGTTTAACTTCACTTTCGAAAAGACGCGACATCGAGTCTCTGAAACTTTTCCACTCTTTTTTCAATTCGCCACAATATTCATCACACAATAACTACATAACACCTGCCAAAACAACATCCACCAGAAACAGCCATGCACTCAACGTATCTGTGTTTCATCATCGCACAGACTTTTTCAAATACACTTTTTCCCCCGAAGCATTGAAATTTGGAATACCATACCTGGTCACATTCGTTTGTTACAGAAAGATGAATTCTTAAACGCACTAAAAGACGGTATACTCTGATCCTTGCTTGTTTTATTACATTGTTTATATTATTCCGTTTATGATAATTTCCTATTCCTCTGACTAGCCACTGTTTGTATTTATCTCACCTGTTTACGGTTTTCTTTTGTTACTCTCTTTTGTTACTCTTCCTCTGTACCCACTCCTGCGATAGCCCTGTGATCGGGCTGCAGTATGTGAAAATAAATAAATAATAAATAAATAAATATATGACTCGCGATTCTATATTTGAAATTCATTATCTTGTTTATCATGTTTAGCAAACTCAACTCATAAGGACAAAGGTCGATGCCAATTTACTCAAAAACGAAGCGTTCTCTTAGCCAAATATTCTGTGGTGTGTGAATTAGCTTGAAATAGATTTCTGAACACCAAGTCACCATAAAAAATTCGAAAACCACTAGCTCTGAGAAAAGTTTGAATTTCCAAGCAATGTATGGCTTTATTCGGTCGAACTGCAGAGTTTATAATAGCGTGTTTCAGAACAGGCCAGAAGTCTAAAATCAAGCCTGGCCAACGGATCAGCGGGAAAATTTTGCTTTTTATTGTGTCTCGTGATCTGTAAACTTGACGTTGACTAGACATTTGGTATCGACCCCAGAGACGTATTTTGCAGTTCCCCATCAGTTCTGTGCTAAGACCGGTCCGTACTGGCCTGGTACAAGAGTCCGAACTAGAAGTCAAACCAAGAGAAGTCAAAGGTCGAACCTTGTATTGTTTGCAATTAGGAAGACTTGGCATGTTTTTGTCGGCAGGCTCACGTACATGCCACGTTCTTACAGTGTTGTCGTGTGTACGTGAAAAGATTGATCTTGCTTCCACTGCGTAAATCAGGGGTGATGATGTAAATATAATGGGAGTATAGAACGCGGGGTCACGTTAAGGGCGGTCGACAGAGGTGTCTTCAAACCAGTGCACCCGTGCAGGAAAAGTGTCATAAATTTTTACTAGCAACATTGTTTAGATGTAGGGGCTGTTGATATTCACTTTCAAGCGCTTAATACCTGCTCTAATATCCTTTGGAATAGTAAGTACCATGGCCTTACGAGAACGGATAACTGGGCTAGTTTGTGGGAATTCATGTTAAGGTGGGTAGCGCAAAGAGACACGGACAAAAGCGAGGAATGAATACACGTGTTTGCGTTTCAATACACGCTTGGCTGCGGCCAAGGTTTGTGTTTTTCGTTTGAGACACCCAAAGAAAATGTAATACAGTTTCTGGACTTGCGGATTACGCTGGGGGGGCTCGCATGTATGCTGGCAATACATGCCTCGGTCTGAGAAAGCCCTTCTCAGCTATAATTCCTGCCATTCGAAGCTGGTTAAGCAAGGTATCGTTCTTTCTTGCATTCCCTCAGCTCTAAAGAAATCTTGCGAACATTTAATGACACTAAGTATGAAAGGGCAGGTGAACAGGCTTCAGAAGGCTGGGGACCCAGAGTTTATCATTACTGCTGCCGCCGTCAAGTGTTTAAAGGCAGTAAAAACGGGAACAGAGTGTGCGTCAAAGGTTCGAACGGTAGAGAGGAATAGTTTCGCGGTTATGCCGTACATCCACGGGTTTTCTCATTGCGTAAAAAAGGTGGCATCACGTCATGACGTTGACATTGTTTTCACCGCGAAAAACAAGGTGGGCGCGATTTGTCCAAAGCTGCAGAGGCGCATGTGCAGCACGGAAGACCACAGAACGGCGTTATGCACTGTTAGGCACGGTATGCGGTTCGTTTCTTGCACCCGTAATATTGTGTACTGCATTCCTTTTTCATGCGGACGTAAATATATTGGTCAGACGGGCAGATGTTTGAACATCAGGCTCAGAGAGCATTTCAGCTCTCTCAAAGGTTCGCCCTACTCTCATCTCGCGATGCACTGTCGGCAGTGCGGTTGTGATCCACTTTTTTCTGACACGGCGGTGATGTACCGGAACCGGATCAAGCTGTCCAGGGAGATCGTAGAAGCGTTTTTAATTCTCATGTTCCGTATGTGTCAGCCAGGCTTCATTGAGCCTACACCCGTGTGAGATGGCCTTGCTTTCGGCCAACCTGGCTTCTACGCTTGGCGCGTGAAAGGAAGTCTCGAGTCTGAGCATTCGTGTTTCATTGTGATGTTTTTGAGTGTATCATTTTTTGACTGCGCGGTTTCCGCGTTTCATTTTAGTTATCAGTTTAGTTATAAGAGCTGATCAAGTTGTGTCGGCGTCATGACGTTCATAGCGGTATCATACGTTCCTTTCATGGTGACCTGTGGTGTTGTGATTTTTGATAAATACGCCAGGATTCAGAGAATAAACTTTAGTTTGAAGTCAGCGCTTGTCCCGTGTATTCATTCCTCGCTTTTGTCCGTGTGTCTTTGCGCTACCCGCCTTAACCATGGCCTTCTAGATTAGCCCCGGCTAAAAGCCTTTCAACAGCGCGCGGCGGGAGCTAATTTGAACTAACTTGTGCCCCGAAAACTAAGTAACTAACAGTACAAGCGAAGGGCGCTGTACTCTGATCGCGGCAAGAAATGTCGTCGGCTTTCGATAATCTGATCATCGGCAAATCGATTCTTGTTTTATACATCAGTGATCGCACCTTCCAACTTTATTGATGGTGCGCGCGTAAGCTCGCGAATGAACTGGAGTACACGCGTACGTCGCGTAATCTTAATATTCGTTGGCTGGTTACGTCCCAAAACCACGATATGATTATGAGGGATGCAATAGTGGAGGGCTCCGGAAATTGTGTTCTTTAGGCAATCTATTGCTATGCTTGTGTATTGTATGCATTAGTAGTTCCAATGTTCCCGACACTTTCACGTGATTATGTCACTATTCTGTTGTGCTTTTTTTTATTTTTGTGTACTCTTCTGTTTATTTCTATTTCAATACATTCTGTGTGTAATGTTTGTAGTTTTTCTGTAATAACCATCAGGGAGGGTGTACAATATCCTTAAAAAATAAAAATAAAAAATAAAATGCACCCTGTCTCTTACTCGCTGACTGCTTAGTATATGTAATAGATTCACACAATGCGTGGGATATGCCCTGTTTTGTCTATATCAGTGCACTAATCTTTTGTTTTTATGATTGAACGAGTATATAGCTTCGCGTTTTTATTCTAAGGGCTCCTCCTACGTGGTTTTGGCGATGTTTGATAGCGAACCGAACGAAGAAGCAAAGTCTTTTCAAGTCTAAAAGCAGCAATTTTCTTTATCCAGCTTTAACGCAGCTCCATTCACTTTTCTGGGTGACCATGTTTACAAGAAAGGTTGTTTTGCATTCTACGTCAGAAAGCCAGAGGGAATTCTAGTTTTGTACCTAACAATGGACTGCACATAGCCTCCCACAGGATATCTTGGGTTTCCGACAAAGAGCACCTGTGCAATAGTTGCTCGAGCTACAGATCTACGTCAAGTGATGAACGGGCAAGAACGTATTATTGATTTGTTTACAGCAGAGTCGTGACGCAATACAGATGGAAGCAAGCAAAACAAACGCACCTTTCATTGAAAACTTTAAGGAATCCTGACGCACATGTACCTAAAACTAAAGACACATGACGCGCATGTACAGGAAGTCAAAACACTGTAACACACTGTTCTAAGAAATCAGAAAACGACAAGCATATTTTTTGCATCTTATTACCCACAGTGTGATGTTTCATTTCAGTAAATGCTGATTTCATTACCGAGAACAGCCATAGTGATATTAGAATATAAGCGTCATTTTTTATGCAAGACAGCGTCCACTTCCAACAAAATGGTTGCATCACGATGTCATGCGCTTTGCAGTTACACTTATGTGAAACAGCGGATTAGTTGGCGATGGTCCAGAAGAGGAGTGCACTGTTTTAGCGAAATGAACTTGAGAGATTAATGCACGATATGTATTGCAGTACACCAGAAATTGAAGTTCTCTGGTTCAAAATTTCTCATTCATGATATGGTGCTCTACAGCACCTGAAAGTGTGAAGACAGTTCGTACCTGTGAGAGACACCTGAATAAAAACTGAATACAAACAATTGTGGTGGTGTAAGTTCAGGTGTCGCGGATTAAGTGAGATTTAGGAAAAAACAAAAACATTAATTCGAAAGATGGGTAAAATGAGACGCAAAAGGTGGACAGAGTAGCTCACCAAAGCATACAGCGGGTCACCAGGCCCCAGTGTCGCAATACCGGAATTTGTGTTAAAGCCTTCAAAATTATGTCCGTTAATGCCCGGCTTCCAATTCGTCGTATAATTACGGCTTCTACTCAGAATATCATTGGGGTATTTAGGAAAATGACGAAGTGCCTCCGGCTGGAATCCACATACACAAAGTACTTTTTGCACAAAGTTTCACGAGCGGAGAGCTCGAAATGCGCACGTGGACACGTGGATGAGTGTATGTAACATATTTTATTAGAATGCCTGCAATATCAGGACAAACGACAACAGCTAATAAGAAATTTAATGGCCCTAGGCCGTACGACCTTCAGTCTTCGAAAAATCCTAGGTCCATGGCCAACACATGCCTTAAAATACGCACACTACTAGCCGTCAAGTGATTCTTAGAAGAGAGCGGCATCCTTGGAAATTATTCAAAAAACCTGTTTAGACAGAATTGATAACCCTTTACGGCCTGACCCGCACAAATGTGTGGGTCAGTAAAGACGCTCACGAAACGGCACCTGTTTCAGTTTCGGTTTCATAACTCTGTGCCTCTGAAGTCAATGTTTACGGGAATATATCTGTTTCAGTAGTTCAATAATTTCGACACAAGAGGGCGAGTAATCTTCCACGAAAATTGCCGTTTGAGCACGTGCGCCGACAGCAGCTGCCTCAGGCGTGTAAATGAACGCTCCTGCTTGTTATAATTTTTTTTTCGCGAGATTGTGCATATAAAAGGAGTATTAAGACTTAGAAAAACATGCTTCGCTAAAAAATTTACGCGTTCTTACCAGACACGCTGTGTACTCACGCGTGAAAAAGTCACCCGCACGTTTGTGCGGGCTGGGCTGTAGTCCTCGTAAAGTGCACGGCAGAGCGGCGCAGGATGGTTCGTTCGCGCGCGGTTGCGCCTGCGCATTCTGTTTTCCTATTGCGAATAGCTTTCTTGGCATCTTATTGGCACTTCTTTGGTTGGTGTTTTGTGATGTTTTCTTATATCTGAAGTTAGCGACGCGAAATGATGTGCGTGAATTGGGATCACCATTTACGCAGAAAATATTAAATTTGTGAAGGTGTTGTGACAACATGCATTATATTTCAAAGAATTAGATTTTACATTGCCTATCATGTGGAGTTTCAGTATCACCAGTGAAATTCTAAGGACAATAAATAACGTTGAGGGTTAAAATTGCTAAAATTATCTAACGGAACAAGCTTCTGTGGGCGCTGAATTTTCTTTGTTTTTCACTTGCCGAGATTTTCAAATCAGAGAATGACGAAGACAGAATATATATTGAGCCTCCGGATGTCTTACGTCAAAATTGGGTAGGGACCACGTTGACGAATTGACAGAGATTCATATTCGTGGTTCGAGCCAACTTAGTGATGAAAATTGGAGTATGGAAGGCGAGTTTTTGAGCAGTCGCCTCCGCAATAACTGGGCCAGGTGACCACTCACCATATCCTGCCAGTTTCAGTAAAATTGATGTCTTTTAGAAGAAGAAACAGCCGGCTGCAAAGCCTCATCCGCTTGGAAGTGGTGAGACAGCCGACGTTCTTGTTGTTGTCGACTCCTTTGCCGACTTTCTCACACTAATTTAATGCAAGGATCTTTGAAGTTACTGCCGACAAAACGGCAGTGTACCCTAGTTGTAGACATAGAACAACTTAGCAAGGAACTGTGCAAAATATCAAGCAGCTTTAGGTATGAACCTGATCATGGGCTGTATCCGATCTCTGAGGAACAATGCTCGTCACCAGGCGCCTAAGAATTGAAAACGGAAAAAAAATGTATCACAAGATCAGTCCTTAGACAACTTTATTGGATGCATGAATCTTAAACGGCGCGACAACTCAGACGAAAAAATACGATATAAACACACGAACACAAGCGCCGACTCACAACTGAAGTTTATTCAATAGCACACACCATATATATACACACGTGGCTACACACAACGAAAAGAACAAACAAAACAACCAAAGCATGTTACCCATTAAGGTACAAGATTTCCTTATCCTGTAGCGCGATTGAGGGACAGCTGATGCATGAATCATTTTTATTTTGGATGTGCCATGCCTCGATTATTTCCCGAGTTGTCTTGTCATGATGTCTCGAAATGATATTTGTTAGGTTGAACTGAGGCACGCAGCCGCACTTCTGGCAGTGCTGAGAAATGTGCGATAAACTATCAGAACGCAAATTAGCCTCATGCTCCCTTAATCTCACATTTACACATCTGCCTGTCTGGCCTATATACGCAGAGCCACAAGAGAACGGAAGATTGTAGACCACATTTGTGGCACAACCGATAGCCTGAGTCCTGTGTTTGACACCACATCCTTCTTTCTTTTCTTTTTTGGCCTCCGCCTGTCTACGTACACGTTCGCAAATAGCCCCTACTTTGTTTGGTACAGAAAACACCACTTCAACTCCATATCTACCGGCGACATTTTTCACCGACATATCTACCGGCGAACGTGTACGTAGACAGGCGGAGGCCAAAAAAGAAAAGAAAGAAGGATGTGGTGTCAAACACAGGACTCAGGCTATCGGTTGTGCCACAAATGTGGTCTACAATCTTCCGTTCTCTTGTGGCTCTGCGTATATAGGCCAGACAGGCAGATGTGTAAATGTGAGATTAAGGGAGCATGAGGCTAATTTGCGTTCTGATAGTTTATCGCACATTTCTCAGCACTGCCAGAAGTGCGGCTGCGTGCCTCAGTTCAACCTAACAAATATCATTTCGAGACATCATGACAAGACAACTCGGGAAATAATCGAGGCATGGCACATCCAAAATAAAAATGATTCATGCATCAGCTGTCCCTCAATCGCGCTACAGGATAAGGAAATCTTGTACCTTAATGGGTAACATGCTTTGGTTGTTTTGTTTGTTCTTTTCGTTGTGTGTAGCCACGTGTGTATATATATGGTGTGTGCTATTGAATAAACTTCAGTTGTGAGTCGGCGCTTGTGTTCGTGTGTTTATATCGTATTTTTTCGTCTGAGTTGTCGCGCCGTTTAAGATTCATGCATCCGTACCAACTCGCCCAGCTGGCAGTGCTACTGAACTTTATTGGAGTGTAAAAGGCGCCTGGCATAGCCAAGTGATTAGACTCAGGTATACGTACCACTGGCGATGAGTATACAGCTTGACATCTGCACATCACTGCAGGCTGTCAAGGGTGGATTCTTGTTCAAGGACGCGTTGTATGAAGTGAAACTTATACCTGTGCCTCACAAGTGACACACAATACTCTAAAATGTTGCATTCGCAGCGCTGACCACGCATTTTTTGCTTTGTCTTAGCCGTTATGAGTGTATTCCTCGCTGCAGTGAATCACATGAATAAAAGCCCAGCCCGCACACATGTGCGGGTCTGTTTACTGGGGCAAAAACTCCAATTCTTACAGTTTACTATTTGAAAACTTAATTACAATAGGGCAAACATCAATAATTTTTGAGCAAGTTAGCAATTTTTCCATTATATCTTTCTCGGGCAGGAAAGGGTTAAATATGATTGCAGCTGGCCGTGTAGGGCTTTGCGTCACTTGATATGACTTGCTGTGACCTTGTGTCTCTATGGCAGGCCTTTCCCAATTTGAATGCTGCTATCAGACTGGACGTCGTGTAGAGTTATTTTACAGCATAAATGGTGCACGTACAAAGACATCTCATGAGAACGATAGTGTTATGTTTCGTGACTTTATATCCTGTTGTTATTCGTGTTATGTGAATGGACTTGCATGAACTCTGCCTAGCTGTTCTTTTCTTTATGAGTTTTTTTTTCTCTGCTTCTCACATCTGTGAAAAGGAGTAGCCGTTGCTTTGAAAAAGCGCCAACATCTCCTCAATAACATATAATAAAAAGGAGCGCACTTAATGTTAATAATATTCTGGATTATTTAACGCGATAGCGTTGTAAAGAGCAGGTTTTGCAGAAATTCCGATGTCGGCGCAGGTATCTCTGTCAGCAGCGACGTCGTTCGTTGAGAGCGGAAAAATCAGCGTTGTCAGTGAGCGAAAACTCGAGACAAATGCAAATGAAATAAACAGCAACGAAAAGGTCGGTCCGACAGAGAATCGAACTCGTGCCAAGCAAGTGTTCTACGAAGGAGCCACAGCAATGTTTGAAACGGCTTGGTAAAACAAAAGCTCTATAGGAAATTTTATGTAGTGTGAGGAGTGTCCATTAACGCATGCAATATTCCGTGGCGGCAATGGTAGAATCGCACCAGGTGTATAAACATGTTAATTGTCCAACGAGTGGGCGGTATGAAGCTGCCCATTCATTTTAGAAGTCTACAGCTACGGAGGTGCGTGTGGCGCCTTCGCGACTTGCAAATGGAATAATTATGGCGTAAAGGGCACTTCGCAAAGTAGGCATTTCAGGATAGTTTGAAGCGGCTAATGTAACGCACACGAGTGTTCCTTTCCTCGCAGCATGGTTGAAGGCGATGCGCACGCGGCGCAACTACGCTAACGCATTTTACGCTTGAAGGTGAAGCTCCAGCGTCCTGCAAGTCTTTATGCCCACTCTTACATTTCAGAGCACGTTCCGCTATTGGCCGCGAGGAGTTACGGAGTCGCCCTTTATCGGACGCGCCTCGATTGCATGCTAGGCAGGATATCGCCGCGCCCTCCCCATAGGATTTGCTGTTGGCCCTCTACAAAACACCTCGCGGAAGAGGTCCAGGACATTTTTGTGCGTACTTTCGAAGCGAAATGTGTTCTTTACTTTTAAAATGAATTATTTTCGAGGAACAGAAAGCTCGACATAGTTTACAGTCGTTGTCTCTTTAAAGAAAAAGGAGCACCCGCTTCGCGCGGTCAACGCGATAGAGACCATTGAAGCGGCTTCGTGCGTGAAATGTAGTCAGTCGCTGAGTGCAAAGTATGTGAAATATCTTGTTAGAGTAGACTGCCTGTGTAACAAAATGGAGCATAACAGAAACAAGCCTTGAGTCAGTGATCGCACGGGTTCGCGGTGACCGACTGAGCTTTTGCGTGTATGAGCGTCAGCATGCATGTTCGTACTTATGGTTTTGCTTTCTCTGCGAGCATGTTTTCGCGCCCTGCCGTGAACTTTAGGCAGCAAAATATGAGAATTCCTGAGTACTAAAACACCTATTGCTGCGCGGACGCTAATCGAGCAGTTCAAAAAGAATTTTGTCGCAACTACGACTTCGGCGCGCCTATGGCAACTTGTGATGTCGCTGTGAGTTGCAATGTGTGCTTCTTGGTGATTCATTTTAAAAGCTTTTGATGTAGCGCAAAACGACCGTATGTGCCTTCTCGTGTCCGTGTGTCGCTTCGGGCTTCATGAAAAGCATTTCAAGTGTGATGTCCCGTACGGGTGATTAAATTTTTTTTCGGTCAGTATTGAAGAAGACAAGTTCACTTGTCGAAACGTGGGGTCGAGCACACAAGTCCCTGTTTACGGATTTTTTCATCGCAAGCTTCCATCTTCCCCTTCCTGCTGCTTTTTGTATGTTTAAAAGTCATTTGAAACGTTGCCTACATTTCATATTGATCAGTCTTTTAAGCGAGCAATTTCCACTGGTTTCAGTTATTTTAGTGCGTTCATTTCGTTTCGGTGCTCACAGAAAGCGTGAGAAAATGCGATGATTTTTTTTAATATGCTCCTTAATTATCGTTCCCTCTGCATTCCACTGCGCTTGCCACTCTCTGCCATCAACAAATCCATAGACCAAAGCTTCACCACGTCGAGGTTGCTGGAGGAAGAAGTGGTCTACGAGGTCATGTTGTAGCATGCAACGCCAAGTAAACGAAAAAAAATCACGTTGGCCGGACGTGTTCTGCAAACGACGGTGTGAAAAAGGACCCACATGAACTTGAAATAGTGGTGAAAGAAAGAGTGGTTATTGCAGCGACCTGCAGCTGCAAAGCAAGGTAACAACAATGAGTAATGAGTAAAATGGAAAATTGTAATGCCGTCCATTATTTGATGAATAAGATGGCGAGTTCCCCAGAAATTATGGCAGTATGCCATGTCTAACGCGAACAGTGCGGTATCTTTTCCACATAAATGAATAAGACTCGAGAAAATGCATAGGGTTCGAGAGGCCCAACTTGAGTTTGAGAGTAGGCACAAATAAATTTGGGCTTTTTAGCACATAGTGTTCGCGTCATGAGAATTGCAGGATTGACTGAAATAATGTTATTGCCAACATATATGCAGCACACATACGCCGCAGTATTTGACACGCTCACTATGTGCATCCAGCAGCAAACGCCGCGGATATCTTATGAAGGCGAGAACCTCCAATGCCTCCTCAAACGGGAAAATTGATCGCCGGCGTTCCGCGTCGGCGGTGTCAGCATGAGTAGTGCCAAAAAAATCACCATCACGTAATTACGTCACCATATCACGTCATCCTAACATCACACATTGCCCATATATGTGACTCGTTATGACGTCGCCATGACGTCGCCATGACGCCACATAACACGATTTGACATGATGAAGTGTTCACACGACATGGTCGCTCTTCACAGCCTCCTAAACGGCGGGCCGATCACAGAGGCAGTGCGAAACCGTGTTACGTGCAGAAAGCTTTTAGAGCGGGGCGGGGATAATGATACACTGACTGACAAAAAGGTGAAGAAGGTGGCTTTCGCCTTCGCATCATCTTAGGGGAACCGCATAAGGAAGCCTGTGAGTTTTTAAATCCAATGTATCAAAAGAATGAATCAAGTATCTGCAGCCCATATTGTAGAAGCTGAGCACGGGGACGACGATGAAGAGGTCGCACGGGAACGTTCTGAGGTGGTATGGCACAAAGTAAAAGAGAGCGCCTTTTCCTATCTTGCGGGAGATAACCACCATTACCCGGCGGGTAGCGCGCGCGGGACGATCGTCTCAGTGCGTGCTTTCTGCTACTCATCATAGCCCCGACGTAGTAGGGAAAGTCGTGGTCGAAAAAGTGGTTGTCGTACACACGACTCGTCCTCGATGGGTGCTTGCCGGTTCTAAGCTCCACAACCCACTTTCACGCAGTTTCTTGTCCCACGGGCACCGGGGTAGGCTTACACCGGACTGGGTTGCGTACGTACGGCAATGCGGCACCGAGCAGTAAAAGCAGCATGTTCATCTCTTTCGGAGGCAGCCACTTCTATTACAATGGGTTCAGTTGTGTTCAGAATTCGAGAAAACATCCGCATTCAAACACACCACATCGCAGATGGAACGTGAAACTCGTTTACAAAGCACGCGGCATCGATCCACTTGCACCCGACGCGGCCGCTGAGACCGCGTGATCCAGCCAATCACATCACGCCGACAGTGGCGCCGGTGTTTGCAGTGGTGGCCCTAGAGGCCAATACCACATCTTGGCATTAAACGTGTTATGGCGAATACTTGAGGTGCGTGAATGTTCGACACGTCGAAAACGCGATTCGAAAACTTTACGTATTTCCCTTCAAGTGAACAGATAGTTCCTGGTGGTAAAACCTGGGGCGTACATGGAACGACCTTTGGCAGCACAGAAAGTATAAAGTGCGAAGGAAATTTTAAAATTACACCAGAGTCTGCGAAGTGGATTTCTAGTGAAGAAGGACTGTTTTTGACGTGATGTTGGAGAGCAGGAATTTTTGAAGAAAATTTGACCGATTTTTTCGGAACGCTTTTATCAGCGCGTATGGTTTACGGTTTTCCGGCATTCATGCCCCCCGTCCCCAGCCGAGTCCCATTCTCGAGCTCCAGCCTTTCATAATTAGTTGAAGCTGACCAAATTTTTGTGCATGCAAAAAGCTGCTACGTGGAAGCCACCGCATCAAGCGCCTTACAGTCATACCGGTTCTATAGCAGTCACGAGTTGAACCGGGGCCTTCTCAGAATCAAGGAATCTGGATCCAAATTCGCGTGCCGATCACTTTGGTTGACAGACGATCTCAGCAAGGATCGGGTCCATCCACCGCGTTTGCTCTTGCGGAGGAGCAGCGCCCACGCCACAACGCCAGTGAGTGGCACAATTCATATATGAGCTGAATCGCACAGACTGTGCACACACGCACAAATCACTAAATGTTCTTTCTTTGTGTGGCTTCGACGTCTTGCAATAAATTTCACTGCGCTCACGACGTAGAACTCACAGCCACGTTGCCGCCAGTAAGCGAGCACCACTGGTGACATTTGCGCCGACATATTTCTGGAATCATCCTTTCTACCGATTTGTTACTGGAGAAATATTGTAAGTGAGAGAAACCTGTCCATTTTTTAGCTGTAATATTCGATTGAAGCAAAACGGGCTACGTTATAGTGCGGCCTCTGCTACCTTGTTGCCTTCGGAAGTGGAAATTTGCATGCTTAAGGCAGCACGAAAGAACTTGCCCGAAAGAGACAAGCCCTCATGAACACGCCTGTGTGAGTTACTCTGCTCATTGTGCAAAGACATAGCGTGACAAGCATGCTTACACCGCCGAACTGTTGAAATGTTGACTGAGTGATCGAGCATACGCGTTCGCACAAGGGGTTGCCTTTGAAAATCGCCGCAAGTACCACATATCCGCTTGTGACGTCCATATCAATTATTGCAGCCGGTTTTTAACGCTACCATCGCACGCTTTGCAGCGTCGTCCTGCCATGACCTCCGCAGAGCCAGCTTGTGCTCCCGAAAAGCACGGACATTTCCAACATAGCACACATTGGTTTTTAGTGGCGACATATGAAACTGGGATAGGTAATTTTGACCTGACATTCGAGGCGCAGATGGTCTTTGTACTAATAGTCAGATGCACACTGCGTGTACTTGTGAGTGTTTTCCTTTATGATTATATACATGCCACCATGTATACATTGTTTTCTAAAGATGTCGTGGAGGCTTTTTTTTACCACTATAACCCTGTGGAGTAATAAGCGCTTATGAATTACTGCAATATAGCAATGACATTTGAACTACAGCATCTCTAAAGGGCCCTAGTCGCTATGGGGCGTTAAATACTACATGGACTTCCTTCCTACGGTTTATTTTTTTCCCACCAAAGCTGGAAAAGAAAAATAAACCGTTTGTTCGTCAGTGAACAGAGGGTTTGTCCGCCCACACACGGACAAACCGTCCATGTGTGAGTGAAAACCTACGTGGAATAGAAATTGGGTAAAGCCCAAGTGCTCCCCACATGTCCGCTAGAAATGAAGGGAACGCATGCCAATCAAGGTCCTGCAGGACACGTCAAGCGCATGCGGCAAGACAGCAAAGCCGACGTAAGCCGAGGCAAAAAGACACATGTAGCTCAAATGGATAATTTTAAAGGGGCATACATTAAATTCAAAGGGTATTTTCCATAAAGAAATATAGGGTTTTGTTTCAGATTGAATTATTGGCTATGGTTCGAAGTTTTGTATGACCCCTCTCTGCATGGGGAAGCTTTTCGAACGGGTCATTCACACCAGATTTCAAAATTTCATAGAGGACAGGGGCTGTTCCCGGCCACCATGCTGGGCTTCCGCAGTGGCCTCTTGACACAGGAAGCTTCCTCCGTGTTATAAGAAATCCTCAATGGCATTCCCAAGGGTGGGGAGCATTTGCTGCTTGCTCTTGACTTAAAGGGAGCCTTCGACAATATCTCTCATGAAGCCATACTCTCAGAGGTAAATATCATTGGTTGCGGAGAAAACATATATAACAATATATAAAGGATTCTTTCACTGAGAGAAAGGCGACAATAGGTATTTCAAGCGTTAGGCCTCAACCTTTTCGGAATGCCAAACAAGAGAACGCCTCAAGGAGCCATCAAATCTCCTCTGCTGTTTAACATCGCCATGCGTCTTCTCGCGCGGGCCTCAGACTGTGTCCCACAGCTGGGTTATATCCTCTCCGCCGATAACCTCACTCTAAGGGCCACACGGGCGTCTCTGGGCAGCAAGGAGCAGACTCTGCAAGAGGCGGCACTGGCCGCAGAAAACATTGCCAGAACCAGTTGCCTCAGCGGCGCTCCCGAAAAGTCGGAGGTGATCAGAATACATAGCAAACGCTACAAAAGTAACGGAAAAATAGATATTGAAATCCAAAATCAGAAAAGAAAAGAGGTCATCCTCGCTCGGATCCTGGGCTTCTGGGTTAAGAGCAGTGGTAAGGCAAACCACACTATCGGTCTCCTTAAATCGGCAACCAAACAAGTGGCTAGGATGATTCAGAGGATCACCTTCCACAAAACGGGCATGACGGAAAGCGATACTGTGCGTTTAGTGCAGGCGCTCGGAATGAGGAAATTGAAATACTGCTTGCCATTCCACACGGTCAACAAGAGTGAGGAAAGAGAAGTAGACTCTATTATCAGAGGGGCTTCAAGGCGGCATTAGGCTTACCATTAGGTACTCCGACAGACAGGCTGCTCGAGATCGGCGTGGATAACACGTACGCCGAGCTGAAGGTCAGCTATATTAATCTCTCAGAGGAACCGTCTCAGCCAGACGAAGTCAAGAAGGGTGATCTTGATAATGGCGGGTATTCCACCACACCCCCAAAACTTGGACGAGGGGCTGGTAGAAATACCAGTACCAGTCCGCGGGCATATCTCGATCGCCGCTATCCCTAGGAACATGACCAAGGAACGACATAACGAAAGCAGACAGGAGCGCATAAAACGGATGACAAAATTAGAGGCAATGAGAACGTGCTATAGGTTGATGCTTCCAGATATAATTGGAAGCGCTCCGTAGTCACCATAGTAAGCAGTGACACGAGTAGCATGGTGTCCAGCGAATCACTGTACACGTGTTCGATCACCAAGGCCGAGTGTTTCGCCATCGCGTTGGCGATTAAATGTCGAGAGCGAAACGTCGGGCAGGCGTACATCACCATAATCTCGGATTCGCAGGAGGCGTGCCGACTCTTTACGAAAAGCCGCCACACATGAAAAGTGAGCGAATTGAACAACACTTTTAGGTTGGTCTGGTGGCCGGGACGTGCAGGCCTAGAGGCTAACGAGAGGGCGGACGCCCTAGCTCGCGCGCTCACGAACCGAGCGGGGCCCCAGCCTCCCTCCCTGTTACAACCACCCCACACTACGCACGATGCCTTTCGCGAGGAGGAAGACAACGACCCTACTCGGATGGCTCAGCGAGAGCTTCTTGCTTATCAGCGTTGCGCATGACAGAAATATGACGCCCCCCCACAAGTCTCTTAAAGTGGGGAAGACTCCATAGACCGCCGTAGAATTCAAAGCGGGGGGTCTATGCAAATTTATTGCTATTGCACAAAATATTTCCAACTTTGTGTGGGCGCGATTGTCCGTGGTGTCGCGACTCGCCACCGAACTTCTACGATTTCTCGTGGGGATGCGTTAAAAGGCCAAAGAAACACAATCGCTTACAGCCAGAGTATAAAATAAAACACTCTTTGGAGCAATGGGAGGCACTCCTCGCTAGCTCGCACCCGGCGGTGCAACTAGCGCTTCTGGACCACGTACGGCGGGCGGCACACACCAGTTCAGTCTTGGAGATGGGGTCCCCACCCATCGAGCTCCTGAAACCCACCCCTTCCCTCAATCAAAGCTATTTTTCTTTTTATTCAGGATTTTTTTAGTTGAGCTGATGTTTTCGTAACAACTTCGAAGTGATCTCAAAATAACGTCGGCATAGTTATACAAAACAGGGTGAAATCTATAATTGTGTCGTAGTTGCAGTTCTGTAACGCTCCTAGCCGTGCTTACTAGGTAGTGACCGTAATGGTTGTGAGGCCATTGTATATCTACTTCGAATGACGCTCTAGCTGTACTGAAAGTGCAAACTTGCAAGTTGCTACCTGCGCTTGCTACTAAGTATTGAACGTTCCCACGAGCACTTCCTACCTCAAAAAGAATAAATTCCTCTCTTTAAAACTGTGAGTACCAGTGTTGCGCCGATTCATGAGCGCTATCCTTTTCATGGCAGTCAACGTGCCTGGTGAGCCCACGATACGAGCGGAACTACTACAGTGACGCTAAAACGTTGATGCACCTCAAAAGACATGGTTCAAAGCGCGTTTCAAGGAGCCACTCGATGTCCTTGTTGTGGGAAAAAAGAGTACCACAATGTGCGGGATGTCCTCATTTCTTTGAAATACGAATATTCCACGCGGAAGAATATCTTTACGCTCTATCTTCTTTTACAATCTGTGGCATGACATCGTTAAAACATTTTTTGTCAGGGGTATAAAGCATTTGAACACTGTTTCAAAAAGCGACCTCTTAGCATGCAGTGTACTAAATAGTATAATTCACGATCAACCAAGCAAAGATTTGCGACTTGAATGCGTAATCTTTCACCCTGGGTTCCTGTCAGACAACGTTAAAAGAGAGGCGCTCATGAGAAGTTGTTGAAACGTGCAAATACCTTTTGGGCGAGTACACTCTTTTAGATGCACGTATAACGGTATGCGAGTTATCCACAAAAAGGAAATCTTGACAAAGATCCTGGCAAACAAGTTTGCATGCGCGTTGTAACACCGAGATGAACGCAACGCAAGCGCGATGCATGTTTTAACGTAAGGAAGCCGAAAGCGGACTATCTCCAACGGATATCAACGCCTCGCTATCAGGTGTGTCGCAGTGCTTTCCAGACGTGAAAATCGTTGTTCCCACATGCCACTTCAACTAATGTTGCTGCGTAGCTCCGCAGCTTCTACCCGGCAGTTCAAATCAGTCTCCGTATATTAATGAAGATGGACTGCCAGGCACGTCACTTTTGCCGACACGTAAGTGATATTGAGAAATAGACTTGGAGCGAACGCTCATATATCTTGCAAAGAATGTCGCTATATATTTGTTTAATGACGCTCTTCTCAAGCACATAAACAGTTGCCCTTTTCTCACTGCCACTTGGAGATCTCTGGTTTTAAATACGTGACCGAAATGACTAAAAGGAAGTTCTGAAATCGACAGATAGGTCGTCTGCGTGCGGAGAGAGACATGGTAGGGTGCACTAATTTTGTAACACTTGCCGAGACCTCGTGGAGTCATTTACCCGCCTAGCTACGCGCAATATTCATTCTATGGAGCCAACATAGTTACTGTGCTAAGATTATCACTTGGCCCTGGGTGCACCTTAGGCCTTGCGTCCGGGGTAAGCCGTGGTAAGTCGACAGGCTCTTCGAGCATGAGTGAGTACGCGACTGGCCACCAATGGCCCTTCGCTTACTCTCTAGCGCTGGTGGCCATTGATATCAAGGAGCCAAGTGTTACCGGACTAGCTGGAAATCCAGTCAACTGTTGCTCTTGCCATGTCTATGCTAATATTTTAGTCCACGCGGTTCATAATATCGCGCGAGTCATCTTTGACGTCTTAATCATTACATAAGTCATTTTCTTGTTCGAAAGGTGCTGGCTTGTACCTGCTTTCAGTGAGTACTGACACAGAAACCAGAAAAAAATCCCATCACGTCAAATATAAAAGGAGCTGTTTTTTACTGTTTCTGTCACGTCATTTTGATAGATTCACCATGTTTACATTTCACTCAGCTACGGCGTTATTCCTGTAAACAGTGCGTCACAAAGCTAGAGTGAATGATTCATTTCACTTCCAAAATTCCAGCGAAAACGTTTCCGACAACAACATCTATCTTGTTTCTGACGAAGATTAGCTTTCTAAGAAAAATTGTGTTTTAAATGTTACCGTGCCGCAGATGTAAGCCAGGTGATTGAGAGGAAATCTCGACCCAGCCGTTCATTCTTAGTAACGCTGGGCTGGAGCACAAATAAGAAAAGGTAAATATAAGCACGCGTTTCTTATGATACGACAAGCTATTATATTGCCACGCGCGTCTCTTTAAATGTTGCTGTATTCGGTTTACGCCCACAAAGACTGTGAGCAAAGCTCGGTGCGGACTGCGCCTCGGTGTTCGAGAAGCTTCACGATTTCAGAAGATCGTTTTGTTAAGATTGCACGCAAGACGCGAAGAGTCAAGCTTATTCTAGAGCTTGCGCGACCACCATTGATAAGCGCTAGAAAGTTCCATGCGTGATGTATAAAGCACGGCGCATCCCAACAATGATCAGTTGATCGACGGCCGACGCTCTGTTCGGCGCTATCAGTGCCAGTGTGCATTACTGTAATCTGACTTTCATTTTACCGGCCACAAGTTCGGCCAAATAAAGTGTTGCGACTTGAAGACGTCGACTGCTCCCTTCGTCAACGTTACGACCACGTGACATCTGGTGGAGGTGCTGCTTCTTTCATGTACCGGACGCCCCCCGTCAAGCCGTGATTCCCAGCCCAAATCGCGGGACTAAGACACCTACCCCATCACGGACTGTCGAGCTGAGGGTCGGAAAGCCTGCCGCGCTGTTGGCGCGGCTTGCATGAGGCGAGCAAAAAATGCTTTTGCGCGTTTATATAACCTCCCAGTGATCTGGAAATGTCAGGTCAAGGTGTACGAGAGGCAAATTGCATGCTAGCTATTTATATTCAAATCCGCTTTTTTTTTTTTGCTGTAGATATGCGCCTTCTATATTAGAGCACTTAGAAGTGCGATGCCTCTGCAAGAGATCCGCATATGCTGGAAACGCGCTATACTTCGAAGTTTGCGGGCTGTATAGTATGGGGTCGCTGGCGAAGGAGAACAAAAAAGAGACCGATTATTGGGCTGGGAGCGATGAAGCTCGGGGCTCAAGCTCGCACTGCCGATGAAGACGGATCAGTCGCAGCCGGGTCTAAGTAAAGGGGTGTTTTTCTTGTCGCCTCCGTGTTCTCCGTGGAAACGTTACATGAGAAGTCACCTCGATAAAACAACAGATCGCTATATCGAAAACGGCTGATCACCAACGATCGCTCGATCGAAAGAGCACCAGTTACTGGAAAGCGGCGCATACAAGTACGCATGTGACCGGCACACCTTCAAATGCAGCATTTGTGTGCGCTCGGCGGTTCCGAGTTTAATACCCGGCACCGTCGAGTAAGTAAGTAATGTTTCGCCTGTATCCTAGAGCGCAAGAACGCGGAGGAACCGAACGCTGTGAGATTACCTTGTCAGGATCGCTTCGCACGGGCTATGAATATGCTATCCAATGAACTCCGTTCATCGATCGAGGTCATACAGTTTAAAAAAAAAAAACCACCAACTAAATTGTGCCTAACCTAACTAAAATTCAAAAGAAATTCTGGCAGTCCCAGTCACGTACATCAACGTTCGGGAAGACCAGCGGTATAGAAACTGAACTTTTTGGAGCTCCGCGGTGCAGTCACAGATGCCACAGAAGTAATAGTCGCGGATACAAACAGCAGAAAAACAGATTTGCATGAAGCACGGTGAGCACAGGCGTGCGCACGTGCGCTATTAAGTCGGCCGTATACATTGACTTAATAGGGGAGGGGGGGCGCTGCAACGAACCTTCGCCCCCCCCACCCCTGAAGGGGAACCCTGCGCACGCTTATGACGGTGAGTGCACAGCGGCGACGTCAAAATATCCTCTCCTTTTCGCAGAACGCCAGCAACGCATCCACGCAAGGTAACCGCGCACCGCCGCAGCATGAGTGCGTTACATAGAAATAACGTCAACCGCACGCTGGAGAGGAACGCTAACTGAGCCGACCACACTCGGCACTCGGGATCACCACTGGATCGGCATGCTCTCTCCTCGCAATATCGCCGACGCCGCCGGGTCTGGCACGATCGCTGCGCTCGCACAGCGCACAATGTTTCGCACTCGCCCGCAAGGCTTCCCTAGATTTCCTTTCCAACTACCTCATTTCGCACCGCGGAAGCAAGAGACAGGGAGGAGGGTGGATGCGGTCGCGATACGTCTAGACCACCATGCTCTGGACTGAACGTCGCCGGTGCTGTGACGACTGCGGACAGGTTACAGTCGCGTTTTATTCATTTATGGTCGCCCATTTGCACTGTCAGTTTTACGGTGTTTGGTAGATACGTCGGGCCGTTGTAAAGACGAACATCGAACGAACGAATATCAATAAAGAAAATGTAACAATCATCGAACGAACTGTAGCGGAGAGGTGTAGCGAGACGATGTTACGGAGGTAGAAACCAGCCTCCATCTTGATGAGCCAGACTGCTGGGCTTCGTGACCAGAATTCGGGAAGTGGCGGCGGTAAAAGGGTGCAGTGCGCCGTGGTGCCATCGGGTTGTAGCGCCATGGTGATAGGCGGGATCAGAGGTTGGCGATTCACTCGATGTGAGTGTCCGGTGGAAGCCTCCGGAATGTTCCATGGTCCGGGTCACCACTGTAGCGGAGAGGTAGAAGAACAACGATGCTGCTACATCGAGTTACCAAAACCAACTGCTTTATTCCATGGCCCACGCGCTCGCCTCCTCGCGACCACGTCAACTTCATCGTCGTCGCTGCGTCGGCACACAAGCACGCGACAGAACCAATGTGCACGCTGGTATGCCGTGCGCTCTGCTTTCTGCCGCGCGGTCTCCGCTGCCGCCGGAATCCCATGGAACCCTCAGTCAGCGCGCCCTCTCGCGTCAGGCCGGGCGCGCGAGGGGCGCGAGGCGCATTACATTTATTTTCTTTTTTTTTTTGCTGGGGAGCGTGGCGATTGGGACGGCCGGAGAGAAACCCACCGGGCGCGCTATCTCGGAGGCCATGCCCTGCTATGCCCGATGACAAGAAAGTCCGCTTCCTCATGCGAGGAGTAAATCAAGAGCTCTTCGCGGGGTCAATGACAAACCCACCGAAGACCGTTCAAGAATTTCTCTCGGAAGCGACTACAATCGAAAAGACGCTGGAAATACCCACACGGCAATTCAACCGCCGGTCAACGCCAGGCTACGCAGACTTTCAATCGGTATGCTCAGAAGACCTGCGCCAGACCATCAGAGCCGTGCTGTGAGAACTTCGCCGAATGATCCCGTCGTGCCAGCCCCAAGTTGCCTCCATCGCTGACATCGTTCGAGAAGGAATTCAGCAGCATAGGTCGGCATTTTAAGGGTCCACTCACTCAAACTCACACCACAATTTTTTCAGGCTTCGCACTCACTCACGTTCATACTCCCCCGCCTGCTCACCCTCATGAGTGTTCACTCACGTTCACACTCATGAGTACTCACTCACGTTCATACTCACGATTACTCACACTCATGGTCACTCACTCACGTTCATACTCACGCCTACTCACACTCGTAGGCTCTCACTCACGTTCACACTCACGTCCACTCACATTCATGAGTACTCACTCACGTTCACACTCACGACTACTCACACTCGTAGGCGCTCTCTCACGTCCACACTCACGTCCACTCACACTCATGGGCACTCACTCACGTTCACACTCACGACTACTCACACTCATAAGCACTCATTCTCTTTCATACTCACGCCTACTCACACTCACAAGCACTCATTCACGTTATGCAAACGCCAGCTCACACTCACAAGCACTCATTCACGTTATGCAAACGCCAGCTCACACTCATAAGCACTCACTGACGTTCATACTCGTAGGCACTCACTCATGTTAATACTCACGCCTACTCACACTCACACGAAAATGCGATCAAAAAACGATAAATCCAGAGGCAACCACGCTCTGGCACGAGGCGGCGTCCACCTCCTGTTTACGAACAGTGTTTTCCATATCTAAAAGCTATGGAAGAGAGCGCAGCTGCCCTGGCCGCCCGTGTATTTCTTAATTTCTTTCCCTTCTTTATTCTTTTGCTTTTTCTTTCTCCTTTCTTTCTTGTATCTCTGATTTGTATCAATTTTTTTCTATTTGTTCCCTTGCTCTTATTTCCTTCTCATTTTCACTCTTACTATTTTTTCTTTCTCTTTCTGTCCAACTTTCTGTTTCTTCTATCTCTATTTCGTGTCTGTTTCTTCCTTTATGCTTTTCTCTTTCTACTTTCTTCTAAACCTTTATATTTTTCTCTCTATCTCTTTCTGTCTCTGCGAGCTCCATTCTCACTATTCATTTGTTTCTCTCTATTGATCTCTGTCTTTCAATTTCTATCTCGCTCTCTGTTTTAGGAGCGAAGCACCTTAGGGTCTCGGCTTATCGGCATGTGATGTGGTCGTCGCAATCCATGATCAACAGGTATGCGCAACAAAAATTGCGTAAATCCCACCGCTACCCACAACTGGTCATCTAAAAATGAACAAGGCAACAGTTCACCCAACGAATAACCGCCGATGTATCAGGATTCAATTTCATTGATTAAGAGAAATTTGTTAAATTCCATCTCAAAATAAGTTTTAAATGATCAAAATAGGTTGCAAATCGCTGCTAATGGGCATTGAGAGGCATAAGAAGAAGAAGATGATGATGAAGAAGAAGAAAAAAGAAGCACCTGAGGGTAAGCTATATTCCGACGCAGTTTTGCGACGACGTTAGTGAAGCTGAAATCCTACATACTCGGTGAGGCTTGGCACCACTTGTGCCTCATCAAAGAAATCTCTCTCAAAACAATGTGGCCAATTACCTCGGTCAGTCAGGCCCTTCTTCTGCTTCTGTCTCTCATTCCCCATTAGCGTATTTTGCTGTAGGGAAACACTGGCGCACACTTCACGCTTCGCTCCTGCCCAGATTTCACGTTAGTGGAGCTCAGACACCCTTCCCTACATGCTTCGCCCCTCCGCAGTTTTATCGCTAACAATACTTTCTGGCAAGACAAGCGCATCTACGTAGACACCTGTTTTCTTCTAAAAATGAGGCTTAATTTGCCTGGTTTTCGGGCAATTCCCCCTCCTATCCTCGCTTTTGTGGTCGCATGTACCCAAAATTTTTTACTTGCACAATTTAATTTGCCGTTGAATATAAATGGTTAAGAGATGTAACATACTGTACAAGAAGCGCACAATAGCACCTTGGCGTCACGCCATCGGAAATGCAGAGCTGTCACGCCATTACTGTTTTAAAGCTCATCATCGTCATTTATGTCCACCATCAGCCAAAAAAAAAAATACGTTGAAATGTATAAGTACCCGCGCAAGGAGACACCCAAAACAGAGATAGCAGGTACAAGCAAGCCCTATACTTTCTCGTGGGTGTCTGTGCGGGTTCAATTGCTATTTTTGAATTGCTAGCTATTTTGCGATTGCTAAATATTTTTTATTTATTCACTTTACGGCTCTCTATTTTCTGTTTCACTTTATTTGTCAATCGCTTGCTTGCTTTCCCCCTCTCTCTCTTTTCTTTCTGGCCTGTTTTCCATCTATTTCTATCTCTTTTTTTCTCGTGTTCGTTTTTCGCTTCACACTCGCACCTGCTGTTCATGGAGCATAGCCACCTGAATATTTTTGCACGGCGAAACACAAGTTGCCGACAGCTTAACCAGCTTCACCACTAAGAGAATGAGGAGAGAGCGTGACGTTTCATGACTATGATAGTTTTTTTTAAGGCGGAGCAAAATTTACCCGACAGCCTCGACAGGTTCGCTGAGAAGACAGCGGTGACAACTGTCAGCTCAGCCGAGACAAGCGCGCCCATTGACGGCTATGCGACGCAGCAGGGCTGCAACATTTTTTTTGTTTGTTTTAAACGCTCGTAGGAAGCTGCTGTTGCCGTGGCACCTTGAACACACATCACTACTAAGCAACAACAGTATGCGGGCCACTTCACGTGCTCATCACGCGTTCTCATCAATTATGTTGTCTCGATCCTTATCTTGCCGTTTTTATTTATTAAAACGAATGCTGTTGGCTGCATACGTCAAACAAGCAATGTGCGTTTTTTAGGACGCAGCACTTTATTGCGGCTGACCCTGAATTAACGTCGTCCCTCAGCTTTGTCGAAAATAATGGAACAAGCTCATCGAAAATCTCCTGATTCGAGCGCCTCCACCCACACGACGCGATTTTTTTAGCCAGGTCGGTTACTTTGGGACCTTCGCTGCCAAAGTAAAAAGAAAAAAAAATTGTTAGAATGAACAATAAAAACAAGAGACAAGTACGAAAAAAAGAAGTGCGAAATTTGTTTGATTTAATTAAACGGGAGTGTAAGGAAAATCACATCGCAGACACGCACCATTTGCAGAACACTACCGCGTTGCCTTCTATTTAAGTGTCCCTGAGCAATTGGTCGTCGGATCGAGTAATGCGACAATAAACTCATTGACATTTAAGTGAAAGCACTATTTTATGTACCACGTGTGCGTCGAGCAGTCGATACCTTTCCGTTCCCGTCGACATCTGGGCATCCGCTGCGTGCGAAAAAGTGACGACAATGTGGCAAGTTCGTCTGCCGTCATATGAAGAAAAAAGTGACGCTCGAAGTTTTTTCTCGGGGGATGTGTCGCACCTAAAGTATTCTGCGGCTTGTCCAAATATTTGATTGAGTAGAAGCACTCGGGATCAAAACCCTTTGTCGCAAAAATAAGAGGTGTTCACCGATACAGTGCGATCTGCTTCTCTCGTGATGTGCTTCTTTAAGAAGATACTTGAACTTGGCGCGTGGAATTCTCGACGTTGCTCTTGGAGGAATTCTCCCGCGACACGGCTGAAAACTCATTGTTCTACAGGGCTTAACGTCCGAAGGCGTTAGAAGTGGCAGCTGAAACATTGTTATCGCAAATTGTCTTAGCATGACGTTCGGCACTAATGCCGTTGACGTTGAAAGAGTGCTGTTGTATGGCGTTTTGAGTCAGATGTACCGCGAACACTGGCATTAGCTAATTCCAGATATTTGTTTGTTTTGTTTGAAATATTCGGCTTTGTAGAAGTATAGGCTGTTCACACGTAGGGGAAGACTTGGAGCGAATTTGAATCCGCTCCATGTTCTTTCTTGCGAGCGAAACAAGGTTTGCACGTGTGTCAGGTTTAATCAGAGGTACCCGCGGTCGGCGTCGAAGGGTTTTTGCGTGGTACATTATATGTCCCAAAACAAGCATTTACTCGCAGTTTTGGCACACTGTGTATATCTCAAAGAGCATTGCTGAATACATGAGCTAAGAAGGAATAGATGCGCTAACAACAAACCCAGACGTTACATTTAAGGGGTCTGCTGTAGCCTGCATCTGCGTGCCCTGAAACTACATGGCGTTTCTGTCCGAGTTATTGCTGCCATAAATGTTGCCTAGATGTGCTCCTTTATCCGAGCACTAGGTAGCTTCGCTGTCATGAGTGATTACGAAATTGTAGTGTAATATAGCAACGCAGATGGCCCTCGCCTTCGAGTCATCTCTAGTGAACGATATGTGCAAGACCATGGACTCATGGTATTGCACCTTTCGTTCAAAGGTAATAGGTAACTGGATGTGGAAAACATAGCTACTTAATTGACCTCTACAATGTGTCTCGTTGCACGCGCACAACATATCTTTCGCCTGTATGAGTCGCGATTCTATATCCGAAATTCATTACCAAGTTTGGAAAATTCAACTCATAAGGACAGAGGCAGATGCCTATTTACTCAAACGATGCCTATTTACTGAAACAATGATATTACCATTAAACTGAGCCACCGCTCACTTGAAGCGGTGGGACACTTCTTTAATGTAGTGGATCTCTGAGAACGGCCTGCTTTGTTCACTTCCTCCCGGTGGTAACTTTCAACCTGCCCTTACATCTTTTAGCACAAGTTCACTTGTAGGTGCTATTACAGCTTGTAGGTGCTAGCACAAGTTCACTTGTAGGTGCTATTACAGCTTAACGGTAACCTGCCTGCCGTAAATTTTCCGCCTCTTTGTGAACGCTTTGGTTCACCAGGTGCGGGCAAGACTTTGAGGTGCCACACTGGATACATGAATTCGCAATGCCCTATTTTTCAAGTCTAGAGTGGCGCGACTGAGAATGAGCAAATCCTTTTACCATCATGGTCTACAGAGTCAGCACATCTCGTCAGGGCTAAAAAACCAAGTAAAGGGCAAGATACTGCAAGGAATCATTCTGGGGGTTCTCGCATGTCATTGTGAGTCCCTTCCCTTGTTCCATGAACACTTTGATAACGCAAACCAATTTTCTGCTAAAATCACGCTTGTCAACAAAGACCAAGTAACTGTCAATATAACGCATTACTTTGTTTACTAAACAAATAAGATTGCTCGCAATGTCCATGTCCCCCCTTCGCAAGAAAAAGATCGTAGTTAGAATCGGCACCTACGCAAGAACCGATGCATACGCCACATCTCTGAGCGAGAACTTTCTCCTTCGAGGTGATGAACGATGGATACAAGTAACACCCGACAGCTCGGGGAAACTACCAAACGGATACGCCCGAGCGAGTGGTGAACACATGTTCGTCATCTGGACCACTTATACACTCCTTTACACTCTGCAGCAGCACTTAAAGCATCGAGATGTGCTCCGTCGTCCAATTAAGACTTACATTTCTGGAAGTGTGGTTACAATCAAGTGTTCGAACTAGCCTCTTTTAGATGCGAAGCATCTTATGCTCGGGGGTTTGTCCGTCCTGCGTCCCGCGTCCGGCCACTTTCATGAAGTAGGGAAGCACCCACTATGCGAACCAGAACACTGTAGTACAATAAGGCCGTCAACCACCACTGCAGTCATCAGAGCCATGGCCGAGAGCACGGAGGGGCTGCTTAGCAATGGCTAGGCAGGTGGTGTCTGTCGCCCAGGTTGACTCCATTCCTTGATCTTGCTTGTATGTCCATGCGGGGGCTTAGTCCATCGCTCCTTCCCGCGTCCCGCGTCCCCACAGCGCATGTGCGTCTCCTCCCGCTCTCTCTCCTCTCCTACGCTCGCCCCCTTTCTCTACTCTAGGAATCCTCTACTCTACGGAGCGGCTCCCGCGTCCTACACCCCCCACAGCGCATGCGCGTCCCCCCCTCTCTCCTCTAGGAATCCGCTACTCTACGGAGCGGCGCCTGCGTCCCAAACCCTGTCCCCCCCACAGCGCATGCGCGTTCCCTTTTCCTCTCTCTCTCCTCTCCTACGCTCACCCCCTTTCTTTCATTCAGAAATCATCTACTCTACGGAGCGGCGCCTGCGTCCCAAACCCTATCCCCCCCACAGCGCATGCGCGTCCTCTCTCTCCTCTCCTACGCTCAACCCCCTCTCTCTCCTCTAGGAATCCTCTACTCTACGGAGCGGCTCCCGCGTCCCACATCCCCACAGCGCATGCGCGTCCTCTCTCTCCTCTCCTACGCTCACCCCCTCTCACTCCTCTAGGAATCCTCTACTCTACGGAGTGGCTCGCGCGTCCCACACCACCACAGTGCGTCCCCTCCCCCCTTTCTCTCCTCGAGGAATCCTGCACGGAGCGGCGCGCACTACAGGTGCTGCGACAGCTGCATACTTTGCTGGCGGCGCCACGGTAGTTCCGTGGTATGAAAACGACAGAGCGCGCGCGCCTCATTCTCTCTCCTGTGCAGCGCCGCGATGAGCGCCCGGGCTACCCGGGCCGCTGCCGCGAAAATGGAGCGGCGACGTTTCTCGCGCTCAAGCTAACCATTTTCCGGCTGCTTCACATCCAAACATGGTTCCCTTTAGCGGGAGATGGGGAACTCTTTTTAGATGCGAAGCATCTTATGCTCGGGGCTATGTCCGTCCCTCCCGCGTCCCGCGTCCCCCGTCCCGCGTCCGGCCACTTTCATGAAGTAGGGAAGCACCCATTACGCGAACCAGAACACTAGTAATATGAAGGCCGTCAACCACTACAACAGTCACCAGAGTCGTGGCCGAGAGCACAGATAGGCTGCTTAGCAATGGCTAGGCAGGCAGTGTCTGTCGCCCAGGTTGACTCCATTCCTTGATCTTGCTAGCATGAGTTTGGGGGGGGAGGGGGGGCTTACTCCGTCCCTCCTTCCCGCGTCCCACACCCCTCAGGGCATGCACGTTCCCTCCCCCCTCTTTTCTCCTACGCGCACCCCCTTTCTCATCTCTAGGAATCCTGTACTCTACGGAGCGGTCCCACACCCTCCCCCCCCAGCGCATGCGCGTCCCCTCCCCCCTCTCTCCTGTAGAAATCCTATGCTCTACGGAGCGGCTCCCGCGTCCCACATCCCTACAGCGCATGCGCGCCCTCTCCCCCCTCTCTCCTCTAGGAATCCTCTACTGTACGAAGCGGCTCCCGCTTCCCATAGAGCATGCACGTCCCCTCTCTCTCCTCTCCTACGGTCCCCCCCCCCCCGTTCTCTCCTCTAGGTAATCCTCTAAGGAGCGGCGCGCATGACAGGTGGTGCGACAGCTGCATACTCCGCTGGGGGGCGCCACGGTAGTTGCGCGGTATGAAAATGACGGAGCGCGCGTGCCTCATTCTCTCTCCTATGCAGCACCGCGATGAGTGCCCGGGCCGCTGCCGTGAAACAAGTCGATGTTTCTCCCGCTCAAGCTAACAATCTCCCCGCTGCTTCGCATCCACACATGGTTCCCTTTAGCGGGAGATGGGGAAGTTTTTTAGCTCTGTCCGTCCCTCCCGCGTCCCGCGTCCGGCCACTTTCATGAAGTAGGGAAGCACCCATTATGCGAACCAGGACACTGTAGTAATATGAAGGCCGTCAACCACTACTACAGTCATCAGAGTCATGGCCGAGAGCACAGAGAAGCTGATTAGCAATAGGCTAGGCAGGTGGTGTCTGTCGCCGAGGTTGACCGCATTCCTTTATCTTGCTCGCATGTGTTTCGAGGGGGGTTTAGTCCGTCCCTCCTTCCGGCGTCCCACGCCACCACAGCGCATGCGCGTCCCCTCCCCCCTCTCTCTCCTACGCTCACCCCCCTTTGTCTCCTCTAGAAATCCCTTACTCTACGGAGCGTCCCACACCCCCCCTACAGCGCATGCGCGTACCCTCCCCTATCCTCTCCTACACTCACCCCCATTCTCTGCTCCAGAGAGAACGTCCAACGTTACCTAGAGGAGCCAATGGCACAGTACACACATACATACAGCCACACGCCCTGCGTGCTTGCGGGTGACTTCAACGTGGATATAACCACGAATCGACTGGCTCGCCCACCACATGATAGACGTGTACTCGTTGCGACGCATTTCCAACGACAACCGACAACCATGAGGGGAACGTGCATAGACCTCATCTTCGCAAACTTCACAATGAAAACTCTTCAAAAGCAACCCCTGACGCTACACTTCACCGATCACAAGGCCGTCGTCTTCAAAGCGCCCCGTGCACCGACGCAAGGAATCGCACACGTTCCCTAAATAAACACGCAACCACCACATTCTCCGTCTTCTCTTATACATTCTCATTTATCCTTTAAATAAAATTCCCGCTCAAGCTATCCATCTCTCCGCTGCTTCGCATCCCCACATGCTTCCCTTTAGCGGAAGATGGCGAATTTTAGATGCGAAGCATCTTATTCTCGGGGCTTTGTCCGTGGCTCGGGGCTTTGTCCGTGGCTCGTGGCTTATGCTCGTGGCTTTTTCCCGCGTCCGGAGTTCCGCGTCCGGCGTCCGGTCACTTTCATCAAATAGGGAAGCGCCCACTATGTGAACCAGAACACTGTAATGCAATAAGGCCGTCAACCACCACCACATTCACCAGAATCATAGCCGAGAGCACAGAGTGGTTGCTTAGCAATGATGGGAGGGCTCTTCGGAACAACAATGAAATGAGACTACATGGACTACATCCCTACATGGACTACAGACAAGCCGACGCCTCCTTCTCGAGTCTACTGACCAAGATAGGAGACGGAAGGGCTCTCGACGACAGCGAAGTGGCTTTGCTGCAGAGTCGCTTCCTTACCGCGGAGGAGGCACTCAGGCGCACCCCAGTGGCAGTGCGCCTCTTCTACAGTAACAACAACGTCAACACATTCAACACCTTCGTGGCGGCCACTTGCTCCGACAACAACGACTACCAACAAAATCAAGTCG